>OW964823.1:44366988-45064488 GCA_943142095.1 Ophonus ardosiacus
TTTTCTTAAATACAGTTATGAATGTAATTTTACCCTGTAATAGGACTCTGTTGGGTAATAAAGATTATTATTATTATTATTATTATTATTATTATTATTATTATTATTATTATTATTATTATTATTATTATTATTAAACCCATAGCAACAGCTAAATAACTGTTTATTAGCTAGTGAATTAAAAAATGAAATTAAATGACTCTCACTGAATTTTAACTCACTCTGCAATAAATAACGACAGTTTAAAACGTCAAAATTGAGTAAATAACAATGTCATGCACAAACTACTAATTGACTAGGTTTTATTTTGTCAATATTAAATTCATAATGGTTATTTCTGTCAAAATTAAATAAAATATTTGTTAAACCAAGTGAGTTTAGATGGTATCACTGAAAGAAATTAACTCACTCACCCTTACGGGCTCGTGGGCTAAGCTTTTTTTCTCATGAATAAACATGATCCTAATAGTCTTGGTGTATAAATATTTATTATTTATAGCGTATAATAACAATATTCGTAGTAAGTAATGTTTGTGTTTACCTACAATTTACAATTTCATGAAACAACTTTTATACTTGACTTGACTTGACATTCTGGCCGAGCTGGGTACCCCGTAGTACTGAATCCTATGAATATGCAGGCCTACCCAGCCAGAGTTTTTTTTTGGTCACACACTAGCAGCCGGCCCTGCTCAGCGCACGACGCGGAATATAGAATCTAGTCAAGTCATGAAACAACTTTTATACTACTTATTTATTGCAATTTTTTTCAAAATATTTTTTGTATTCTGTTAGTTTTGTGCGCAAGTTTTTGGAGCACAGTCCAGCTAAGTCTAAAATTTCAATTTTTTATTTACTAAAATCATATGATCATATAAATTTAATTATAATCATTTTTAAATAAACTCTTATACATTTCTTATTACGTTTAATTTTTATATTATATATATTAGAATTTTCAAAAATTTGATTGTGTTTATTAGTTACGGTTTTAGCATAACTAGATTATAATTTATTATATTTCTGACAGTTTGACAGCTGTCAAAAAACGGAAATATATACATACATAAATTCCTTTAATAGTTTATATTTTTAAATAAGGATAAAGAAATAAATAAACAAAAAAGTAATTATTTCCAATTTTTATAGGAAACTAATGTAAAAATGAAAGGCTGACTTAAATTCTTTTCTTATACTTCAGTCAAAGACGAGTCTGGTAAACTGCTTTGACTTCTACTCTTACCGAAAAAACCCGTTTTCTGTCTACTCTGTCCTTATCTTTTATGTATAGTAAAATGAAGATTAAATGGAGAATGTATGATGAGTGTAAATTCGGGACGTGGAATGTCAGAAGTGTGAATGGCAAAGAGAATGAGTTGATGAATGCAATGCGAATGTACAGTGTAGATGTTTTGTGTGTAACTGAGACAATGAGGAAAGGTTGTTGTGAGGAAGAAGTGGATGGCATTTTTTGTTTGTGGTCGGGAGTACGAGAGATTGAGCATGCTAAGCATGGTGTAGGTATACTTGTGAGTGAAAGAATGAAGCCGTTTATACGAAGTTATGGTTGTATTTCTAGTGGAGGAGCGTTAGCTCAAAAAAGTGCATTGTCTCGGAACCGGTCAAAACAGCTCCGATTTTAATAATTTTTTTTTAAAATGTCCGTAATTAAAAATACTTTAACCTTTATAAATTAAAAATTGACGCTCTAGCCAAAAAAAAATTCAAAATTCGAAAAAGTCAAAAAATTTTGAAAATTTTTTTTTCTAATATTTCTGGTGAAAAAAATAAATTAAAAATAAAATATGTTTTAAAAATATGTTTATTATAATAACTAATCATCAAAGATCAAGATAATGAGTGTAATGCAGCAAAAAATGATGACTACTTTAATTCGTTGTCAATAGAAATTTATTACAAAATACATTTTAAAAATATTTTTAATTATTTTATACATTCTCTTTGTCTTCTATTTCGTCATCATTATATGAAGTCATTGGTCTTGGAGGACAATTTGTTCAAATTTCACCGCTGTATTCTGCACAAGTGGGTGTACAGAACAGCCCGATTTTTCTGCAGCCACAATTCCCGGTACAGAGCAGGTGGCTGGTCAATGGGATTTGGTATTAAAAAATTTGTAAGGTTCCACCCTCATTCAATCGGTGAAAAATAATTATACAGCCACAAAGGCACTTGTACGTACACTTTTTTCAGATGTTCTATCGCTGCATCTGCTATACCCGGTAAATTGACTAATAATATAACAAATGGATTATCCAAAATTCAGATATCAAGAATTCTAATTTGTTATACTAATTGTTATAAATTATCATTACGGCTGAGGCTGGGCGCACACTAAACGAACAAAAACGTTTTTATACAAAGCGTTCTTGCGTAACTGAGTTTGAAACTGTTGTTTCAGTGCTTGGTGTATGGGATAACTCACACTGATCAAGCAAAACAAAATGCACATTTGAGTCTGATCAGACATCTTCGAACAAATTGTTGTGTATATTGGCATTTTTGATACTTCAGTGTGTGTTGGGTACGAGTAAAATGTTTTGGCACGTAAGAAAATATTTTATATTACAACATTTTTGCTCAGTCAGTCTACGTGGACAAGTAGGTACCAAGCGAACATCATCAGGCACATTTATACATGCTCAAGTTTGTCGAACCCGCAAGCCTCAAACACGGACTTTTGCTCAGCGGGCCAACAGGAACAAACATTTCATTGTACACTTGCGACTGCGCATTTGATCTACACAGCACGTTGTTATGTTATGTAAGTTTGCACAATGAATATAGATATAGAGGTGGACGCCGAAAAACTTTTAGCTTTAAATTGAAGGAAGGCCTGCTCTTTATAAGAATATCGCAACAAATAAATTGTGGGAAGTTTTGTTTAAAGTTACAAAGTTTAGTTTAACAACGTTTTTGATCAGTCAGTGTGTTTAAGTACGTCGCAAAACATTTTGTTTAGTAACGTTTTTATTACTCGATGCGCATCCAGCCTAAGTGTCTCCTCACATATGAAGCAGAATGTTAGTTTGCAACGAAGAAGCATGAAATACGAGTAGTCGCTGAATGTTTCCCAGCTGAGCGCATGAAAAACGAGAATATCCAAAATACTCCTAATTTTGGACAAGATTAGATAATCAGGGCAGCCCTCAGCGCACATGGATGAGTGAAAAGGTGGTGGATGGATTGCCTACGAGAAGACAAGACATTTGAATTGTAGACGGTACAAGCCGAACAAAGTGCGAATAAGATGACTCTCTACGAGAAGGAACACAATATTTAAATGTTATAAACACAAGATGAAAGTAAATTAAGAAAAATATACTTAGAGAATCTCTTAATTATTAGTTTGCCCTGTGACTATTGTTGAGATGACAAGTCTACGTTAAAGGACTGTTAAATTTATCTCAAAGATTATGGGAAAATGCACGAGCACTGTAGACTACAGTAACATTGAACTGCAAAAAGTTATCAAATTCTTCTTAAATAAGATATAATATTGACGACATTATACATCGATATTAGTATAAAAAGAGCGCAATCTCATCATCACTTTATTGAAATAAAATCAATGTGTTATTTAGATACATTTATGAAAAAAGAAAATTTGATAGAAGTTATGTACGAATATACGTACATTTCCAGATATACCTTATACAATTGAAACTGCCAAAAATTAATGTTTTCAGTACATGTATGTAGAGAAGACAAACATTGTTCGAATTAATAATCCCTGTTATCTGCATAAAATTTTAATATAGTAAAATATATTTTGAAATTTGTTGCATATAATTTATATTAAAATAACCTACAGATTTTGTAAATATATGGAGAAAAATATATAAAGAAGTTGTTTGTTTTATGCACACAGGTAAACTATCCGGCGAGAGGTTATGTGCTGGCCACATCAGATTACATACTCCAATCATTTTAAAATACATCTTACTTCTCAGTATCCAATATACAAGGTCACTGGATGTCGTTTTTAAATATTATACTTTCATAAATAACATTATTTTAACGCCGATATTAATAATTTTTAAAAATTAAATAATTTAATAAATAACAAAGAGCGTGAATTTTCAAACTATAAAGGTTGAAGTATTTGGCATTACCGACATTTAAAAAAAAAATCATCAAAATCGGAGTTGTTTGAACCGGTTCCGAGATAATTACTTAGCGCTCCTCCACTATTCTTCGAGAATTTCTTGGATGAGATTCAAGGTAGGCTATATACGAATCTTCGTTGTGTCCGCTTACGGTCCAACAAAATCTGAAAATGACCTTGAAAAAGATCAGTTTTGGATGTCGATAAATAATGTAATTGATTTGTGTGATCCGGGTGAGAGGGTGATTATTATGTGGCGATTTGAATGGATGGGTGGGTGTAAAACGAAGTGAATCAGAGAATGTGTTGGGATGTTTCGGTGATTGTCGAGTGAATGACAATGGTAAGAGAATTGTTTCATTTTGTTTGGAAAGAAATCTCTTCATTTCAAATACCATTTTTAAGCATAAGTTAGCTCACATATACACCTGGGAAAATGTGGTTCAGAATAAACGTAGTGTAATTGACTTTGTAATCTATGATGGGCGTTTGAGGAGTATGATTGTAGATACGCGTGTGAAAAGAGGCGCCGAATTGGGTACGAATGATCATTATTTGGTTGTGTCGCGAATGCGGTTAAATAAATTTTGGCGTATGAAGGAGAAAGGTTCTGGGCAAATGTTTCGTGTGAAATCCTGTGCCCTTTTAAATGAAGATGTTAGGATAAAATTTGTTGATAGGTTGAATGAATCCATGCCTGAATGTGAGCCTGAATGAAGTTTGGAAGAAATTTAAGGATTCCCTCCTTAAATGTGCAAAAGAAGTTTGTGCTGAAAGTAGATTAGGCTGTTGTCCGAAAAATGCGTGGTGGAATGAACAGGTGAAAGAAGCGATTGCTTAGAAAAAGAGGGCGTATTTAAAGTTTTTAAATGTTAAGGATTCGCCTGGGAGGTTGCGCGAAGAATGTTTGATAGAGTATAGAAGGAAGAATAAATGGGTGAAGCAAGTGGTGAGAGAAAGTAAAAAACAATTTGATGATTTGTTGAGTGAAAGGTTGACAAATGATTTTAGTATAAATAAACGATTGTTTTGGTTGAGTGTGAAGAGCCTGCGGGGTGGAAGTGGTCGAGTTGTGAAAGCTGTGAAGAGTGCGAATGGAGAGTTATTGTGGAATGAATCAGACGTAAGGAATAGATGGTGTGAGTATTTTAAGGGTTTGTACGGAGGTGAGATTGAGAGGGATGATAGTAGCGAAGCTGCAAGTGAAAATGATAGTGAAGATGATTATGATATAGATGAAAGTGAAGTATGTGATGCATTAGCGCGTGTAAGGAATGGTAAGGCTGCGGGTTTGGATGGGATTACAAATGAGATGTTGAAGTATGGGGGAGAGAAAGTATTTGATTGGTTAATGTATTTATTTAGATTTTGTTTAAAACGTTGTGTAGTTCCTGATGATTGGAAAAAAGCTGTTATTTGTCCTTTATTCAAAGACAAAGGCAGTTCGAGTGAATGTACAAATTTTCGCGCGATAAGTCTGTTGAGTGTGGTAGGGAAACTCTTTGGTAAGGTTTTAATTCATAAGGTGCGAACCTTAACAATTTCAAAAATTAGTGACGTTCAGGGTGGTTTTTTGCCTGAGAGGGGATGTGTCGACCAATTGTTTGCTCTTCGTATGATCGTAGAGAAATCACTTGACAAGAACAAGAAGGTGTTCTGTGGCTTTCTAGATTTAAAGAAGGCGTATGATAGTGTTCTTCGAGATACTTTGTGGGGTGTACTAAGAAAGTACGGCGTGAATGGAAACTGGTTGGGAGCGATTCGAGCGTTTTATGAGGGTAGTGAAGCTGCTGTGAGAATAGATGGTAGGTTGAGTAGTTGGTTTCGTATAAATGTAGATGTTAAATTGGGTTGTGGTATGTCTCCGTGGTTGTTTAATTTGTATATGGATGTGTTGTTGCGGAAGGCGTTGAGTGGATTGGATGGTGTACATATTGGTGAAAGTATTGTGCCTGCGTTAGCGTATGCGGATGATGTAGTTGTCTTAAGTGAAAATGAATTAATAACTGAGTGCAATGTGTTGGTGAATGGAGTAAAACTGGAGCAGGTGAATGAGTTTGTATATTTGGGTAGCATGATGTCGAGGGATGGACGAATTGACCGTGAAATTGATAGAAGGGTGAGTGCGGGATGTAAGGTAATGGGTGCTCTGGGCACGTTTGCTCGTAACGTAAACGTATCTAGAGAAGCTCGGTTAAGTGTATATAATGGAGTGCTGGTGCCTGCTTTGATGTATGGAAGTGAATGTTTGGCATGGACGAGAAAGCATAAAAGGAAAGTGACTGCTGTGGAAATGAGGTATTTACGTGGTGTTTGTGGGTATACAAGACGGGATCGCGTGAGGAATAATTTGGTGTATGAAGAATGTATGGTTAGGAAGAATGTAGTTAAGAGAGTTGGAGTGAGTCAGTTGAGATGGTTTGGTCATGTGGAGAGAATGATAAGTGAACGACTTGTAAAACGCATATATGTTGGTAAAGTTGAGGGTGTTCGATTGCGTGGACGTCCAGTGTGTGATTATGAATGTGGCTGAGGCGAAAGGAGTTTGCCAGGATAGGAATGTGTGGCGAAGGATGATTGTTTCGTAATTATTGTGGTGTAAAGATGAATGGTTAGTAAGAATGTTTTGTGCGAATAGAGAGACAGCTGAACTTTTATGTGGACGAGAAGAATGAAGTATGTTTGTACAGGAATGTGTAGCGAAAGATGATTTTTGTGTAACTATTATTGTGGTCCGGATGCGGTTATTCGCTACCGAAAATCGGTCACTTTAATATGTTATTATGTATGAATACGTTTATGAATGTGGCTGTGGTGAAAGAAGTATGCATGGATAGGAATGTGTTGCGAAGGATGATTGTTTCGTAATTATTGTGGTGTAAAGGTGAACGGTTAGTAAGAATGTTTTGAGAGAATGGAGAGACAGCTGAACTTTTATTTGGACGAGAAGAATGAAGTATGTTTGTACAGGAATGTGTAGCGAAAGATGATTGTTGTATTATTATTGTGGTCCGGATGCGGTTATTCGCTATCGAAAATCGGTCACAATAATATGTTCTTTATATGAATGTTATGATGACTTTGGGCAAGGCGGAATAAGAATGTTTTTAAAGAGTTAAGTGATTCAGTGGAGCTCTTGCTTTCATCCATTTTCTTATTATTTTCGGGTTTTTGCTAACCCACTAAGTGGGAAACGCGTGATTTTATGTATGTATGTATGTTCAGCATTTATATGGGTTATAAATAAATTATAACACCAAATGTGGGTTTAAAATGGTACCTGGAATTGATTGTGGATTATTAACTAAAATAACAGATTTCTCAAAATACCTACTTAAGATAAAATGGACTTGGTATATTTGTGTTTTGAAAACTACAATTATACGAGTATGTATACCTTTTGTATAAATTATCAATAAACCCATCTCAATGAAATTAATGTCAATTATTATTGTTGTTTGTGTTTGTATACACGGCATTGAGCGCAGACATTTCATTGTACTTACCGTCAAAGGAATATTTAGTTTAAGATGTAAATTATTAAGTTTATTAATATATCCCTGCAATTATATCATGAAGACTATTTGTTCAAAGACTTTATACCTGAACAATACAGTGCTAGTTATCAGCAACCTGACAACCTTTAGACTCGCTTTGAATTTATAAATAAAAATGTACCTAATGCAAAAATGAAGCAAGAAATCATTTATCACTCTCCTACATATTTTCAATCACTTTATGTGTGCAGTTTAGCTCAGTTATTTATAATCAGTTGTCAGTTCTATTTGAGATTTCGAAAGCGTTCGTATGTTCCACCGTCTGTCTGAATATTGTGAGCATCCTAATTATTTAATTTAATTATAGACTGTGTTGTTGTAATTAGTTTTGTTCTAAATACACATTAAACATTAAGTATATGTATTTCTCTCTCTCTCTCTCTTTTTCTATCTCTCTTCACCCATTTAATGAATTACGACTCTTACTCTTGGTTACTATACGAAGTAGATTTTTCGAAGTTTTTTTGATCTCACGGCTTCATTTAATTCTGCAAAGGTTAGTCTCGTATCTCCCTTGTTGCTATTTGCGAGTTTTTAGGCAACCTTTTTCTCTTCTTTCGCTGACCGTACCAAGATCAAACATGATGCCCTTTTCAAGCGAGTTTTTCCACATGATATGAATAAAGAAAGAAAACTATTGTTTCATTGGCTTGTAGTGAGCATTTTAAATGAATACATTCTAAAATTGCTTGGTTATCTATTTTGTCTGTTACTAATATTTAGCATGTCTTCAGAACCATTATTGGAAGTTTCGTCTGTCTGAATTTCTCATTGTCCACGTTTCACAACCATATATTATTGCTATTGAGAAAACAAACGCATCATCCAATCTGCAATTCTTTTCTAAGCAGATGTTTTTGCTTTCCCAAGATGAAGGAAGGCATTTTTAACGACTACAATTTTTTTGTTCACTTTAATACAAATGAGCATTTACATTTTTTTGCTGTTATTATAATATAATTCAACTTTTCAGATTCTTATTTGACTAGCAAAATCAGAGGCCAGATGATAGACAAAATCTTTCTTATTTTTAGTCAGCCGAGTGTTTTTACTTAATATGTAATATTATATGAGGGTCAAACTAGAACTATTAAAAAGAAGATATAATTGAGTAGACTGAAAAACAAAATTTGCACCTTTGCATTATTTTAAAAAATCTGTTGTAGCCAGCACAAGACCTCTCGCCATTTCCATATTAGTCTATATAAGTATTGTATTGCACTTCGCTTTCGAACTGTTGTTTTATAACAAAATATTACAGAACTTTACCCAAATATTGTTTTTATTGTATTTAACATGACTTCTGCACACATATAATTCTAATTATATCTATTTTTCATTGTATGAGGAAGTTTCTAAATATCAGAGATTGTTCCAATTCATTAACCGCAGATTGGCGGTATTTCTGATGGATATGCATTTTACCACAATTTTGCCTACAATTTCAAATATTTAATTAATAAAACAATAAGAAAAATTAAATATACTGCCCAGAAAAATGTATCAGAATGTCACTAAAACTGTTGATATTTGACAATGACATGTGTCATTTACAAACTATGTTATAAACATTGGAATTTGTCAACTGGTTTCCTTAGTGCCTTAGCCTCTGCGATTAGTTTACTCTATAAATTATAGTGTCTTTATCTCTAAATCTATACAAGATATAATAAAAATTTTAAGTGTATTAGATGGAGAATTTTATGTTCTTCAATATTTAATAAAGAAACCTACCAAAAAATTATATTTAGAATAATTTTTCTAAGAAACTACTACTTCCGGTTGTTTAATTGTTACCAAAACCTTTTCAGCTCTTCCCAGGAATGTCAGATTAAGGAAACTGCAGCTAAATATTTTTTAAGTCTTATAGTTTTTGAGGAATCGTGTCTACAACATCCAGACATACATATATACACACACACACACACACACACACACACACACACACAGAAATATATATATATATATATATATATATATATATACAGACATCATTTTAAAAATGTTATAATCGGATTCTAGGGACCTTAAAGCGTGCTTATTCAATAAAATCTGGATATGCGAATTTTAGCATGAATCCAATACCTCTCGTAGCGAGAGGTAGATAATAAATTTGTTTGAGCTGGAATCCCCCATTGGAATATTGTTTCCTTATCTGGAACCCACTCATTGTTGTTGAAATATTTGTCTCTATAAAAAGTCCTTATTCGCTAATTTATGGCGTGGGAAATTGCAATAATTGCAATAATACTACAGTTTTTTTTTTTAATTCTAGATTGGATAATCGTGTTCAGAGAAAATCCAAAATGTATCTACGTAGTATTTCTTTAAATTTTGTATTCCCAATTTTGCAAAATTAAATCTTCTAAAAAGTGCCGATTTTTGAAATGCTTAAATTTCAAAAAAAAATCCTTTATTTTATTTCCAAGCTCTAAATACAAATAGTAATTTAGTAATTTCTGATATGACGATACAATAATAGACTTGCGATCACAAGACAAAAAATGTCGAACGTTGTCCGTATGAATGCCATTTCTTCCATTATCCAGTACTATTTTTAATGGGTAAAGCTTGTCGTAAGTTTTCGCTATTTATTTAATTTTATTTTTGTGCTCATACTTCGTCATTCAAATAACGTGAACATCATTAAAAAATAATTAAAAACGGTCAAAAATAGAACAACGATGAACAAACTTTACAACACTGATCAATAAAAACTGATAAAAACTGAAAACGACTAAACAAAAAAAATATTAAAATTACAACCAATCAAATTCAACAATCTAAAATCTACTTAACATGAAATTACTACTATTTTGACTGCAGTTTCGAGTATTTCTTCAACCTGTAAATAATTGAATTTATAAAAGTCCTACTATAAAAAAATAATAATAATTTCACACTTTATATAGCTGAAAATAAATATAATAAATATTTAAACAATAGTGTTGTATCATATGAAATAGAATGAACACTACAGGTATTCTTACAAGACACTGAGACGTGTTATCTGCCACCTATTGAAATACGTTTAAAGTGGCGAGGTAATTCTCACGAAGCAGTTTCTTCACAAAATGGAAGACTTTTTCTGGGAAGTACATTTCATATTTCTTATTTTATTATTAATTAAATATTTATAATTATAGATACATGTATTACATATACTCTTCGGAAATACCGCTAATCTCATCAATGAATTGGAAGAATCTCGAATATTTAGAATAATAAGAAAAAACTTATTCATAGAATGAATTAAAAAAATATTAAAAAATGTAAAGAAGATATGTGTACCAGAAATGTAAAATATGTATAATACTTTTATAGCCTAATATGGAAATGGCGACAGGTCTTGTGCCGACCACAACAATTTTTCTATCTAAAAAAAATGTTATGGCCAGCTCAATATCTCTCGCCATTTCCATTTTATGTTATATAATACTGTATTGCACTTCGCCATCGAACCGTCGTTTTATAACAAAAAAAGAACAGAGCTTTACCCAAATATTGTACAATAAATGTACTTCCCAGAATAAACTTTCAGAATGTCACTAAAACTGTTGGTTTGGACACTGACATCTGTCATTTACAAACTATGTTATAAACGTTACTATGTTATAAACGATACTATATTATAAACATTTGAATTAGTCATCTGGTTTCCTTAATGTAGTTTAGCCTCTATGATGTATTACATCCGATTATTCTATATATTATAGTGTCTTTATCCCTAAATCTATACAAGGTATAATAAAAATTTTAAGTGTATTAGATGGAGAACTTGATATTCTTCAATATTTGTTATAACAAAAATTTTCAAAAAATAATATTTAGAAGAATGTGATTTTTAGCATGAATCCAATACTTCTCTTAGGGAGAGGTAAAAAACATTCGCATCCTTTGAGCCAATAAGATGCTGTATTTTTACAAGAAAGTGAGTTGTGATAAACGTTTTAAGAGTGTCTATACTTGCCGTCAAATAAGTATGGAGTTAAGATTTCAACACCTTTGCTAATTTATGGGCAATGATGAAAATGCTAAGTTATGACGAAGCGCCAACACCGCATGGTAAGAGACAAGAGACTCATTTGACGGCGACTATAGAAACATATTGTTTATATACCTGTCATAGTTGGTTTTTGTTCACTTATTTTTATTTTGGAAGTAGCTATCCGAATACCATTGTGCTTAAATTTCATACTCGAAAAAATTTCCGATTGCTTTACTCGACCCTGTTGCTAATTCTCTCATGACATTGATCAAAAGAACTCGCTTGGTATCAAATACATGTAAATTATGTAATATTTTGATCCAATAAACTATTTATTAAATTTATTCAATTTTGTATTAATAACAATATCCAAGGCATTTTTGAACAAAATTATAAACAGATTTAGACATTTTATCTGTCACAATTTAATAGCTATGATTTTTGTGTTATTTTCAGTTTCATGTTAGATAACAGATGAGAAAAGGTTTGACAAAAATTAAATTAAATTTCCACAAGTTATAGGTTATCACGAATTTTGAAAAATAATATGTCAAACATTTGTATACCGTGAAACGTAAAACCAGTTTAGAATATACTACTATAGATGGGAAACTGCCGAGTTACACTTCAGGACTGTATTTAGCGCGATAGGCTATTCCACCGTAATCAAAAATAGTAAAAGTTTATTGAAAATATGAATGATAATAGTTAAAGGACAAGGAAAATTATATTTCATTTATTATTATTCCTTCTAGAAAACACGGGGAGTTTTGCTTTTGATGATGCAGGACGAGTGTTTGAGCAAATAGGATCCGAGTATGACCACCGACTTTGAGAAGCCACGCCCTAACTCCGCCTTAACTAAGAATATATACTTCTTCAAGTGTGTTGGATCTGTTCGGTTGCTGTTCGGGTGACGTTCTAATTTCTTTGTTTTTATAAAATGACAAAAAAAGTGAAATAAATTAAGTATAATAATTTATTTTATGTTTCTAATAATAAATTATAATATTACAATTTAAATATACATTATTTTGTAATTTGTTTAACATTTTTTCTTGGCTTGTGAACCACTGTTTGTTTACTTCTGGTATATCCACATTACGTACGTCATAAAGCTAATTTAAAATTCGGACCTTAATATCTCGCTTATTTGGAGGAATTTTTAACGCGGACTTTCACATGTGGTCTTATATTTTTATGTACTTGAAGAAAATTTTTTTAAAAAAATATCGTGGAATAGTCTATTCATGCATATAGTTATCCCGGCTCACATATTTAGGCTACTTACAATATTGTTTCATATATGTATTATTATTTTAGATTCATTTGAAGTAAAGGCTCATTCACAGCTACGAAAATAAGAAATATAAATAAAATTATAAATAAAACTTTATAAGTGGTGTGTACAGTTACGAAAATAAAACGCAATTTAACATATATGCGAATCTTTGTCTTTTAAAAATTATATATAAATTGAAATCCTTTTGTCGTAAATTGACAGCTCAAATGACAGTTGTTATGTATGTGCTTATTTTTGTGTAAAATATTTAAAACCTCATTCACAGCTCCGCATATATAAATAAAATTATACATAAAAATAAATATAACAATATAAATAGATTCTTATGAAAGTGTTCACAGCTCTCGAAAATAAAATTAAAAATAAAATATAAACACAAGGATTCGCAAATGTTAAGCCTCATTCACAGCTCTGAAAATAAAAATAAAATTATACATAAAAATAACGATATAAATAATAGATTCTTATGAAAGTGTTCACAGCTCTCGAAAATAAAATTAAACAAGACATAAAAACAAGGATTTGCAAATGTTAAATATTTTATACAATTTTGACGTTTTAAACTGTCATTATTAACTCCATAGCAACAACTACAAGTAACGTTTTATTCAAGTGAATTAAAAAATTTTAAATCACCCTCACAACATTTTAACTCACTCTGCATCAAAAAATACATTTAAAAATAACATCAAGAACGAAAATAACACTCACACACACAAAATAAGCACATACATAACAACTGTCATTTGAGCTGTCAATTTAAGTTCTGGTAAAAGGATTTCAATTTAAATATAATTTTAAAAAACTGCCTTACGATAAAGGTTCACAGATATGCGTACATTGCTTTAAATGGTATGAAGTTATTATTATTGCTTGTCAATTATAAATGTATTATTATGACAGTTGATGTTAATTTACCTTTTATTTTCGAAGCTGTGAACACCAACCATAAAGTCTTATTTATTATTTTATTTATATTTCTTATTTTCGTAGCTGTGAATGAGCCTTTAAATATTTTACGCAAAAATAAGCACATACATAACAAATGTCATTTGAGCTGTCAATTTACGTTCTGGAAAATGGATTTCAATTTAAATATAATTTTAAAAAGCTGTCTTAAGACAACGGTTCGCGTATATGATTACGTACAGTGCTTTGCAAGGTAGGAAGTTATTATTGCTTGTTAATTATGAGTATATTAAATGACATTTGATGTTTTGTTTTCGAAGCTGTGAACACCAACCATAAAGTCTTATTTATAATTTTATTTATATTTCTTATTTTCGTAGGTGTGATTTAGTCTTTACATTTCCAAATCTGTTATGTTCAACTTTATTTTCGAGATCTGTCAACACAAGAATCTATTGTTTATATCGTTATTTTTATTTATATGTATAATTTTATTTTTATTTTCGGAGCTGTGAATGAGGCTTAAATCAATTAAAAAGGCGCGAATACAATATAAATATTTATTTTGGAAAAAGATAATTTATTTCAAGTTACAATATTCAATTTTACAGTTTGTCCTGCATATTTTTTACACAACACATGATTCCATGAATTCAATTTCTATATGTATATTAGAAATTTGACTTAGATTAAATTTCCAAGTTTGAAACACAAGCACAAGTGACATCAGCGACAGCTAATTATACCGATGTTATGTTTAACTATGTATAATAATTCTTATCACTAGCATTACTAGCGCTATCCCTTAGGTGGAAGTCTAACTATGAACGCAGTCCCATGGTTACCCATAAAACTTTCCGATGCCTTTGTGAAACAATGGATTTGTCATATCTATGGTTACGACTTAACATATAATTTACAGCTATGTATTTGCTGCCTCATAAAATGAAACATAGGGAACAAATTTCACATTTGTTTACTACCCTATCAATGTTATAAATAAAATCTGATGTGGCCAGCACATTAATATCCGTCAATTCTATGTATTTTATACAAATCTCATGCAAAAAATTCATTGGAAAAGATTCTATATATCCAGTAAAACTGTAACACGAACATATACTATTTTCTACAAATTCCATACCGAAAATTCCTTGGAAAAGATTCTATAAATCCAATAAAATTATAAGACGGACATACAGTATGCAAATTGCACTTGACACTGACATTTATCAATTAGAATTATTTGAATATATCAGCTGTTTCTATGATTGTAGCAAAGCTGGCTATTTATGAATGTTAATCTCTTTATAATTCTTTAACTCTATATCTAATGAATATGAAAGAAAATGTATAATCAAACCGTAGAGGCACTAAAATATTCTTTCATATTGATAATCACATAAAATGTCAAAAAATGATAATTAACTGCGTTTTATCAAGAAAAACTGTTAAGAACTTCAAATAGGGGTACTTCCGGTTTCTGGTTGACCAATTATAACCAAAATGTAATCAGCTCTTTATGTAGATGTAGAGAAGAGGAACACGAAAGAATTATAATTTTTAGAATTGCAATATTGGAGTTATCATCGGAGACATTTTTGTCACAAACACACACACACACACACACACACACACACACACACACGCAGAGAGAGAGAGAGAGAAAGAGAGAGGCACACATACAGACATCATCGTAAAACTATTAAAATCGTATTCTAGGGACCCTAAGATGTGCTTATTCATTAAAAACTCACCATCGAATTTTTTGACTGAACTCAATACCTTCCTTACTTAAAGCTGACGGAAGGTAACAATTGGTATTTGTTATTTGTTTAATGATTAAAGCATATTTTTTATTTTGTACTATTATTAGCGTACCTTAATTATTAATGTTTGACATATCGGGTATATTAACTTTAAAAATTAAGGTAATAAACTATGGTTTATACTCGATTTGTAGGTTAGGAGGTTATACAAATGAACAGTTGTCAAATTTGTTTTAGGAATCAATAGGGCTATTTGTTAAGTGTATATATATGTATATAGTTTATTTTTATTTAAATTTATTATTAGTACTATATATGCCTCTATTAACGATATCAATTTTAATAATTAAGGTAATAATTTGTTTATATCTTGGAACTTACTAAATGAACTTAAGTAGGATTATTTTGTAAAGTATATGTGTATTTTTTATTTATATTTATTCCTAGTATTGTAAAATAAATAAATAAATAAATATATCATCACGGCATATTACCCATTTCTGAGTGTGCCACAATCTGCTTTATCGCAGATATCGGTAATGATGATTATATATTTGTACCGTGCGGGCGCTTACCAGGCGTCACCTCACGGGCACTCATTGCTGGCGTGGAGAGTGCACCACAGGGATCATTTTTGTGCCATTTAGAATTCGAAATATTTGGCGTCGGTTGGGATCGAACTCGGTTCCCCAGGTTCGCGACCAGACACTCAGGCACGCGGCCACGGGACCCCATCCCGTATCTATCCTAGTATTGTATATTGAAGATTTAGTTTTAATAATTAAGTTAATAAAGTATGGTTTTCTTCTTATACATAAATGATCTTAATTGTTTTAGAAATCATAAAGTTACGATTACTTACTTTAATATTTTAAATATTTGGAGATAGGTGCAAACTCAAGATGTGTTTCTGAAAGAGAGTCAATAATAAATGCTGGACATAATTTTGTGGGGTCGTATGCATATAGATAATAATTTGAAAAAAATACCATGCAAATTTTAATCCAAGTTTAAGGCAAGTATCGGACTTCTTCCGCTCATCATTTCCTCACAGGCCTAGTCCAAGTGCAGCAACAATCGTTAAATTTAGAGAAAAAGGTTGCGTCCAGTCTGAACATAATATAAAGAATAGATCCTGTAATGTATTAACTGCACAGAAAAATCTGTTGTGGCCAGCACAAGACCTCTCGCCATTTTATGTTATATAAGTATTGTATTGCTTTTCGCTATCGAACCGACCTTTTTATAATAAGAAAAATACAGAACTTTACCCAAATATTGTTTTTTATTGTATTTAACATCTCTTTTGCACAAATATAATTCTGATTATATCTATTTTTCATTGTATGAGGAAGTTCCTAAATGTCAGAGATTCTTCCAATTCCTTAACAAGATTGGTAGTATTTCTGATGGATATATGCATTTTACCTACAATTTTAAGTATTTAATTAATAAAACAATAAGAAATATTAAATGTTTCCCAGAAAAAGCTTTCAGAATGTCACTAAAACTGTTGATTTTTGACACTGACATCTGTCATTTACAAACTATGTTATAAACATTTGAATTTGTCAACTGGTTTCCTTAGTGCCTTAGCCTCTGCGATTAGATTAGTCTATATATATAATATATAATAATAATAATAATAATATTAATAATAATAATAAAGTTTATTTGCTTTCAGGAGAGTTTCTCCTACACAAATGATTGACAACAAAATTTTAATGTATATAACCCAATATAAATAATCAATTACAAACATAAGTAATATCTTATAAGAATAGTTTAAACCTTTAAACAATCATAAAGAAAATAATAATATTGACAATTATAATAATTTAACCTTTGGTACCTACTTCTATATGTTTAAATAAAGACTTCATAATATAAATGCAGCTAAATTATAAAAACATAGGTACTATTTGTTTTAGGAATAACTAAATCTTTAACAAAAAATGAATTAGAATAAATTGAGTAATGCTATGAAATTTGCAGTTAATGTTTCTTAAATTTTGATAGCTTTGACATTCATAAAAAAAAATTTATATTCTAAATTAATTTTTCATTCACGTTATCCTGTTTCACATAATCATATCACGTCGCCATCCAGTATTTCGGCTACATTACCAGTATCCAAATTGAAAAAGAAATTATTTGTTCCATTTACGATTCAAAATACCAGACAGCGGTGAGAAATAAATATCTTTACTTTTGACATTATTTGTAACCAAATATACAATGGTATTATTGTATTTTCAAATTTATGTTTAATCCATCCATGACTGAGATTATATACTGTTCTGGACAAAACAAAATTGACTTTAAAAAATAGTGTAGATGTTAACATAAAAAAGAATTTGATTTCGGGACGGCATTTGAGGAACCTTGGTTGCCTAATTGTTCGGTATGTTGTCTACTGATCTTCGATACTTGGGCAGACTTTGTAGGTGTGTCCTCGGAGGATTCTCGATTTCTTTTTGACTTCTGGGTACCGTTTGAGGAAGAAATGTTCAGTTTGTCTCGAATAATAGAGACTTTGTGACCTTCTGCCTCCAGTTTCTTCTTTTCCGCTAATAATAATTTACGGGTCATTTGCTCTTGCGACGTAAGATCAGCATTAAGAAACCATTTCGTACCTTTTAATAACTTTTTATTGTTAAATACTCTATTTCTAGTTTGTACGGAACAGAATTGAATTAAAACTGGCCTACATTTTTGTCTTTTTTGACCCAGTCTCCATGCATTTTCTACAGCTTTTCATCAGTAATATTTGCCTTTAGTTTATCGGTTAAAATTTTTATTACATTGCTAATAAGTTCCGAATTAAAAGTTTCCAGTTCTTCTAAACCAATAAGAACTAAATTATTTCTCTTTGACGATTTTTCCAGCGTATTTATGCGTTTTTGTTGTTCTTCAAGTTTTAGCTCTAAGGTCTCAATTTTTTCAGAATTTTTGTTTATTGTACCAATATAGGACAATACAGTGTGTCCCATTTAGAGATGCCACCATTGGGATCTCGAGAACTATAAGAGATACGATGTCGGTTAAATGGAACTTTTTATGCGCCTTTGGGAGGCCATCTCAGATGTGCTTTTGTTTTTCCAAAAATTCTCATAGGGCACTAGATAATGACGAAAAATTGAATATTGTTGATTTTTTCTTTTTCAAATAACTTCTAAACTATTAGTAATTAAGAAAAACATTTCAAATATAAAAGATAGATATTTTTATTAGTTAACCAGCGGCGTACGAAATAAATTTTTATATCTGTAAGTTTTCGAGATATAACACAAACTTATATTTTTTTAAATGGAACCCATATCTGATTTTAGTCTCAAAAAAATCATTATTTTTTTCTCTTTTCAACGATGTAAGGGTTATTATGTTTTATATTTGTTTTGCCTTCAAAATTATTATTTTTTCCTTATTTTGTATTAAATTTATAATTATTTTGAAAGTATTGGTAGATTTCTATTTAGAAATACTACTTCTATTTAAATAATTTATTTCGTTAGAAAATTTTGCTCAAAACTCGTATCAAACTAATTTTTATATTTTGTATCTGGTCGCCCTTGGCACATTATAGTGTAATTTGTAATTATGAGTCTAGAATGAAAATATTAAGTAATAAAGGCATAAAACAAATTATTTCGATCAAATACAATATAATTAATAAAAATAATAACGTTTTTTTGGGAAATAATAAGAAAGTTCAGGAAATTAAAGAGAAAAATTAAATTTTAGGAGCAAAACAAATATAAAACATAATAACTCTTACATCATTGAAAAGAGAAAAAAATAATTATTTTTTTGAGACTAAAATCAGATATGGGTTCCATTTAAAAAAATATAAGTTTGTGTTATATCTCGAAAACTTACAAATATAAAAATTTATTTCGTACGCCACTGGTTAGCTAATAAAAATATCTATCTTTTATATTTGAAATGTTTTTCTTAATTACTAATAGTTTAGAAGTTATTTGAAAAAGAAAAAATCAACAATATTCAGTTTTTCGTCATTATCTAGTGCCCTATGAGAATTTTTGGAAAAACAAAAGCACATCTGAGATGGCCTCCCAAAGGCGCATAAAAAGTTCCATTTAACCGACATCGTATCTCTTATAGTTCTCGAGATCCCAATGGTGGCACCTCTAAATGGGACACACTGTAGATCCCTGTTAATTTTCGTTACATCTTCTTTAATGACATCCAAGATATCCAACTTTTGTAAAACTTTATCGAGTTTTTTCTCCATAGTTTCGACCATGTGCTTAATTTGAGGTTATGCACATAAAGCAGCAGAAATTAAACACCTGTTAAGGATACTGCTGGAAAAAACAATTGAAATACGTGTAATTTACACAGTTATTAATTTTAAAGTGCTTCTCCTTGTAAAAAAATCTGATGTGGCCAACACAAAACCTCCCGCTATTTAATTTTTATTAATTTAAATACATACTTACGGATTTACTAACGCTGCAAACGGTTCCATTGCATAAAACTATTGCTTTATTTACTATTTTCTTTTTAAAATGTCACTATTATTAATTTAAAGTGATTAGTTTTTTGACAGTGACATTTAATGTCAGTTACATTCATTTGAAATATGAACTGTGGAACAAAGGAATTGTGTTTTTCTTAGGCTTCGGGACTTGTAAAAAAAAATATTTTTAAATTTATCTGTAAAATATATAGAAAAAGTATTAATGTATTCCTGTAGAAAATTCAATAATCTTTAATTTTCATAACGACAAAATGCGAAAAAATGGCATTTAATGGTATTTTTTGAAGGAAAACCATTATGAGCTTCAGGTAAAGTGCCATTTCCGGTTATCCGATTTACACCAAAATCTAATGGCTTCTTTTCTTATTAGAATAGGATAGAAATACAAGATTTCAGAATTTTCTGAATGATAGTATTTGAGTTAGAGTGAAGAAAAAATCCGTACACATACACACACACACACTTACATACATACATACATACATACACACACACATACACACATAGAGACATCATCGTGAAAATGTTAAATTTGGATTCTAGGGACCTTAAAACGTGGTCATTTACTAAAATCTCGATAAGTGATTTTTAGCACGATCCCTATACCTCCCTTACCAAGGGTAGCGGGAGGTAATAAAAAGTTGAATGAATACTTTGCAATATTAAAAAGCTGAGTACAAATTTTTGTTTGTTTACATGTCAAAATCAATGTTGCCAATCCAATATATATATAATACATTTTTTAAATATATCAGATGTAGAATTTTATGTTCTTCAATAATAGTAACAACAGAAATTTTCAATAAATAATATTTAGAAGTTTTTTATTAAAGAAACTATTACTTCCGGTTGTCCAATTGTTACCAAAATCTAATCAGCTCTTCCCAGGAATGTCAGATTATGGAAACTGCAGTTAAATATTTTTTAAGTCTTATGGTATTTGAAAACACACACACACACACATACACACACACGCACACACACGCACACGCGCGCACACACACACGCACACGCACACACGCACACGCACGCACACACACACACACACACATACACACACACACACACACACACACACACACACACACACACACACACACACACACACACACACACACGGACATCATCGTAAAAATGTTATAATCGGATTATACGGACCTTAAAACGTGCTTATCCACTAAAATCTGGATATGCGAAATTTAGCATGATTCCAATACCTCTCTTAGCGAGAGGTAAAAAACATGAACTTGTGACTTTAATACCTAATAACAATAAATTAACATTCGGAGACATTGGGCAAGCTACTGGTGTAGGCAAAACTACTACTGTACATAGGTTATATATATATATCATTTTAAAAATCATCAGAGAATGTACGAAAATGTTAACAATAATCCAGATTTGCTGCAAAATATGCTTTTTACAAAGGAAGCAACTTTTGTGTACTTATTTGTTAGTTGGTTTATAGTTCGTTATTTTGTAATTTATTATAATAGAATAAATATAATACTTCTGTCAAATTTGTTTCCAATGTTCAATTTTAATTGAGACAGGCAAATATATTGTTGTCAATCAAATGTCAAGTCGTAAGTAACCATAAATATGACAAACCAAAGGTTTCACGTTAAAAATACGCACGGTATCTTTTTGTTCAAATCCCATGGTTGTTGCTATTAATACAAAAATTGATGATTTTAATAATTTATTTATGTCACTAAAACATTAATAATTACATGTATTTGATACCATTTGACGTAGAATTTTTTTATCTTTCTATTGATACCACAACCATCGTTGTAAATCAAAACGGGGGCAACGGTACGCAAAAAACTGATTTCCCATGTTAATTTCCTATGTGCACCTCCACCTTGAAAAAAAAAAAAAAAACTCTGGGTATATGAAAAATAGTTAGGTATTTGTTTAACTAGACACTAAAATAGATCTACAGCAGAGGCTGCAGTTTCATTCATGAATACTGTCGGACCTGTAAATCTGTGTTAAGTGCCGTGTTGAACACATTCATTATTTTTTTGCCGAATTTAGAAGTATTATTAATTTAGTGCTTATTTTTAAAACCTATTTTGAAGGTTATCGCTAATGCTATGCGTTTGTTGTACGGTTGTTATGCGTTTGTTGACCGGTTGCTATGAATATATCAACATTAAAAGTAATATGCGTGTTAAAAGTGATTTTATTTTGTCGAAGATTAGTACCATTCCACTTCGAGGCGTTTTCCAAACTTCCTTCTCACCAAATAAAATGTAACTTTTAACACATAATAGGTATCATAAATAGTTACTAATAAAAATTTACCCTTTTTCGGTATGCAATACAAAAAAATCTACTAAAGCAAAAGGTACAACATTGAATATCTACAGAAAAATTCTTGACATTTGAAATGAACTGAAACCTCAATTGCTAAAATATTAAAAATTAATTTACGTACTTGGTACAAGGTGTTATACGCGTATAAGAGAGTATCTGTTTTAAATATTAAAGCACTGATTTTATAAATTAGGTCGGATTTTCTGTAATTACAACATACATATATCAGTGTCGTCTTCTCAGTATTCAACGTAAACTTGAGCTTAAAATTTATTAATTAATATCATTGGTATTAAGCATATTTATAATTAAAATTAATTTAACTGCTTTTCAAAATTAATTAATATCAAATTTAAACAGATATTTATCATAAACTGCTAAAATATAAATAAAATTTGCTTACGACCAAATGTAAAATGAGTGAACATTGTAAAATGAGTGAACATTTTCACTTGCACTATTAAATACATTTTATTTATTGTATGTTTTATATGGCGATGAGACAACTTTTCGTGACACTTTGCATATTTTTCTAGAAGTTGATGAATATGAAATTATAAAAGGAAAGACAGAAATAAATATTCATACCCTAGCCGCGATTCGAACCCGGGACCTTAGGTATTTTATGCTTTAGTTTTCATAAATCGACTAGGCAGTTTGTAAAAGAACGCTGTCAATGAATATTTAACATGTCTACGCGTTTTATAAAAAGACTTCGGATTTTACTTCATGGTTACGACATATTCATAAGAGTTAAAATCGACGCGGGCTATAGTATATTTTGTAAGTTCCAATTATTGAGACGTTCTGTACTTTTCGCCCCTAGGCAATGCCCGACTAGTATACGTTCCTTCATTTAAAAATCTAGTTTATCTCAGTTTTTATATAATGAGATGGAAAAAGGGTTAAGAATAGTAGTTAGGTTTTTGTAATGTGGTATTCCGAGAACATGTTAACCAGATTCAGTTTTACGATTCCTTACACAAAACGTCAATCACCCAGGGTGATGGCGCTTTACGAGCCAACTGGGATGTTAGAGGGTAAAGTTCATGAAATATGCAGGAGGATACGGTGTCAAGCGAACAGACAAATGTCGGATGCCTGCCCGGCCTCTTACAAGTCGACTGCCCGCCGATATTGAGCTAGGTTGACATTTCATCCTGCACGAACTTACCTATAAGACTACTTCTTACTATAAACTACACTTGAAAACTACTACTATCTTATTCATTTATAAAACAAAGACAAAAATTTCATAGACTATTTTGATATCTTGTTTGAAATATACAACTTCTTTATGGATCTGTATCTTAGGAAAACATTGCATTGCTTTTTAAAAATGTATTTAGCAAAATAATTTGATTTGCGAAACCTCTAAAATATTTTCAATTAAACTCTTCGAACTACCTTTTTAAATGAATTATAGGTAGACTTGGTAAAAACGATGTTTTTTTTTTTATAAATATATGAAAAAACATCATGGTGTTAATTAAAGGAATATATATTTAACTTTAATAATGTAACTAGTAATTATTAACAACTTATGACGATCAAATATAAAGTTTTTTAATTAAGGATTGTAAATATGTTCTTTCTCGATCACTTACAATAATACTGTAATATGTATAAAGCGGAAAGTTTATAAGGGACATACGATCGCTCGGCAATCTTCCCTCCTCTTCGGTAGGTTTCGGGCCTACGACGGATAAATGCCAACTTAAAAGTTAAAAAATAATTTTTTCCATTGAAATTTAGTAAATATAATAACTAATTAATTAATTAATTTAAATATGGTAAGTAATTTAATAATGTAGAGCAAAATTAATTAAAGAGATATGTGGTATTAATTACATACTTTATAATATGTTAACCTAAAAAATATTAACACAATTTTATATCCCTTATCTAATCTAAAATACAGTACTTACATATTATTTCAGATTTATAAATGTAAGTTGCAAAAAAGTAGTAAATTTACAGGTTTTTTTAAAAAACGAAAGCATTAAATACCAAAAAGTTTATTATACATAATCTATCAGTTGCAGATTGCTATTTTGCCGCACAAGAACTTGATAACGTTAGTAACGTTTAAACATATTGGCAGATAAAATGAACAAAGATTTTAATTTTAAAAATAAAACACAATGTTCCTTCATACATTCTAGATTACAAATACTGAATGTATAATTAAACTTGAAAACACAAATGGAACATATTTATCACAACAATAATATTTGTTGGTGATTATAAAATAAAATAATTTGATTCATAACTATATTATTAAAAATATAGGTGGTCAATTAAATTGCGATTAAATAGATACCTATATTGGTTTTTAAATAAGGAAATAAGGAAAACATTAAAAAAGTTTATTATAATCAATCGGTTGGATACTGCTTTTTTCTCTCTTATACACTAGATAACGATGAAATATATTGGTAAACCAAGTAAAAATGTTAATTTGAAACGTAAATATTCATTGCCCGCACATTAAAATAATGAATAAAGTAATTAAAATTGAAAATTTAAATGGAACATATGGATTACAACAGTAAATATTTGTTGGAGATGGTGACAAAAAATTATATAGATATTATAGATTATAAAATGATATAATTATATTAATAAAATATAACCTTGAAAGACGTATAGGAAATACGGATAATATTGATAATCTATTACATTAAAATTTGTACAACAATATACAAAATTCCTCATCAAATAATTAACAATAAAATCCACTCTTTCCCAGTGCTATTATGATAGATCTAAGACATTTCTTTATTTTTACTTCCCACCATACCGTAGGAAAGGGAGGTAATGTTTTCAGCCCAAAAATTCGATAGCAAGTCCACAATAGCTCTTATATCAAACTTTAAATAATTTCCATTTTCCGTATTTAAGCTTTCTGTATTAATATAAAAAGTTGATTAGATTTTGGGTACAATTGGAACAGTGCACTCTAAAAAATATTGTCCGTGTAAAATAATCAAATCGGTTGGTTAAGTATTTTGGTGTTAATTTTAACACAAAAATAAGTACATTTTTCGTCCGTGTTAAAAATACGGTTTAGTTAAATTTTGTCTGTATTAATTAAAATAATTTTTAAAATTGTAACCACATATAGAGTAAATGAGACATATTACTCAAAAATATGGTTACGTTCAATTATAAACAAATTTTTGAGTTAATTATACTCTACTTTAGGGTATATTTGCACAATATGGTGTTGGCATTACACTTTATTTTGTTAAATGTAAAATAACACCAAATGGTGTATATTTTATTCAGTTCTTAACTAAAGATACAATTTTATACCAGTTTAATAAACGCAGCGAAACGGGCAACAGTAGTGTATTATGCAACTCAACTTTGAGATATACCTACATCACAGACCACATTTGTTACAAAAGTATCATTACTTCAAATATCGATATACCCTGTGACATTAAAATTAATAGTGCTAAATGGATTTCGTATGGTTTTTTTGTACAAACCAGGTTACTTCCTCGTACCAGGAATTGTTGAGTCTTTACCAATATTTCACCAAACATTGTTACCATAGAAAACACTGTCATGTTTGTTACAAAATCTTGGAATACATTATATTTTGATGAAACTCTACAGGCATTTAAAATTGCAGAATTTATAGTATGTTCGAAAATTCAACCGCGGTTATCGTGGTAATTTTACATGGTAACTGAAAAGTTACGGTTCTCGCGGTAAGCAGTCGAACGCATTGGTAATTCATGGTTATTAATAGCTGTCAAAATCATTTTAATATACATCGCAAGATACTTTTGTTCGATACTACTTGTTTTTGGTATCATGGTAGGGTAGTTGTTTTTAGATCAATTTATATTAAGTGACGATAGTAGTTCTGATGAAGATGAAAGAGGTCATTTACATATATTTGTATAGGTACATACCACTAATAATTAATTTCATACTTTTAAGTTTTCAATAACAGAACATGCATACAAAATTATTTGTGTTTACATCAAAAGTTAGGTTAGACTACAAATTACCACAAAAACCGTGCTCTGAGCACGGTAACGGCGGTAACTAAAATTTACCACACATTTCAGTTACCGCGTTCGAAAATAGTACTGGTAACCTGAAAAAATTTACCGGTAACGTCGTGGTTCAATTTTCGAACATAGTATTAATGTATCTGGAATAGAACTAATATTTTTGAATACCTGTTTGTACATAGAACCATACGAAATCCTCTCATGTTCCGATGGTAATTATATTGTACCTAAACATATTTTTGTACAGCACTGACAGTCAAATTGTAATATTTTTTTTTTGTACAATAAAATTATACAAATTATATTTCAATGAAATTTTTATTTACCTTAACACATATCTTGTTAACATTTACTCAAATACGAGTAAATGGATACACCGAGTGGTGTTATTGAAATCCAAACTTAACACTTCATTGTGTTAAAATTTAATCATGTATGTGTAAATGGTAACACTAGGTAGTGTAAACAGATTTAAAATTATACAAATAACACGAAAATAAGTTTTCGTTCACACTGTACCGTGTTTATTGTACACATAAAACAGTATTAATAACTAAAAACGGTGTAATTTTTAAACTATTTAGTGTAGAAAAAATAAGGTAATTAACTCGTACATTTAGTTAAAATACTATTTTCAGTGTAAATTTTAACACGCAGTATTATTTTTCACCAGAAATTTTGTGTTAAATTTTTAACCAATTTCGAGTGTACTTTTTAACCAAACAGATACTTTGTTAAAATTACACCTAATCTGGTGGACCTCCTGGAACCAATTTTAGTGTTAAAATTGGTTAAAAATTTCTTAGAGTGTGGAAGTGGTACTTGAAGCCCATACCATATTTTAATGAAAAACTATATTAAAATATAACAAAAAACTTTTTAATTTTATTATTTAAGACTTTCATATCAAGGTGAAAAACATATTAGATTTTGGTTAAAATTGATACACCGAAACTTATACTTTTCTTGAAGTTCTGAACAGATGTTCGTGAAAAATATGATAAAATTCAAAACTTTTCAAATTTAGTATTTAAGACTTTTGTATGAATGAGAACGAGATATTAGATTTTTTTTCTAAAATTGATAAACCGGAAGTGGTACTTTACTTGAAGCTCTGAACAGATTTTGTTTAAAAAAATATATTAAAATGTGGTCCAAAACTTCTCAAATTTGGTATTTAAAACTCATATATAATTTGAAACAATATATTAGATTTTGACTATACGTATATGATGTACTCGAAGTGGCATTTAATTTGGAGCTCTTAACAAATTTTCAAGGAAAAACATAATAAAATATAATCCAAAATTTCATATTAAAGACTTTTCTATTTATTGGAACAACAATTTAGATTTTGTTTACAAACGCTCAACTGGAAGTGATACTTTACTTAAAACTCATTACTATTTTAAACATGGAATTGGCGGGAGGTTATGGGCTGGTCACATCAAATTTTTTATCTATGTAAATATTTTGAAATTTAACATTCAACCATTGAAGGTTTTTATAGTTTCAGCACAGTATGAAAATACTTACATTTATTTATTTTGTGGTTTCAGTTTCTGATTCAGCCTTAAATTATATATTAATTATTAACTGAGTGTTGTGTTGAATAATTAATCAGAGTTCTCCCTATATATTCAAAAAAGCAGCGGGGGATAGTTTTGAAAAACCAGTGTAGCAGAGAACTAAACATTATAAATATAAAAAAATTATGATTAATACCATTATGCCTTAATATTGTTTGTTGCAATGTTGCAAATATTTGCAACGGGTACAGCTAGTCATTAATATGGCTATCCGAACTCAATCCACACCTTCCTTGATTTATGGAAAATTACGCGTATTGCTCCTAATTGTAAAACGAAGATAAATTAAATAATCAAATTATCGGTCAATTTCATTTTGGAACAATTTTACAAAAAATATCGAATATTTACAACTTAGTTTATAATAATAACTGTTCTCCTATTTCCATAAAATACCACGAATACATGAAATGTCGTTCAACTACAACAATACAAAATATTTAAAGACAACCGTTAATTTAACTGTTTTATTGAAAACTGCCCGAATATTCGTTTACATACTTTATATACCCAAATAATTACATATATAAACACAAAACCAATTTATTATAAACAATTATAATTGGATAATGAATTATTCCTCGTCAATTTCCACTTTGGCTTTGCACTTGACACTTACATCTGTCAATTAGAATTTTTTGAATATATCTTCGGTTTCCATTATTTTAGCAAAGCTGACTGATTTTTGAAATTTAATCTCTCTTAATCTCTCTATAACTCTATATCTATTGAATATGAAGGAAAATGTATAATCAAACTCTATAGAGAATATAAGATTCTTTCATATTGATAGTCATATAAAATGTCAAAAAATGATATTTAACAGCTTTTTTTCAAGAAAAACTGTTAAGAACTTCAAATAAGGGTACTTCAGGTTGACCGATTATAACCAAAATCTAATCAGCTCATCATATGGTTGTAATACGAAATAATCATAATTTTTAGAATTGTAGTTTTGGTGTTATCGTCGGAGAAAAATTTGTCACACGCATACGGACAAACGGACACACAAACAGACACACACTCACAAACGCACACACACACACGCGCACACACACACACACACATACATACAGACATCGAATTTTTTGACCAAAAACAAAGGTGACAGAATGTAAAAATGCTGTATTGTCTCATACTCGTGGTAACGCTATCAGCTATATGCTGTTAAGAATTTAGGGATTATTTTTTGCAGTTGGTAACTAGTGATGCACTGCGAGGCGAAAGTATTCTCGCATCTCGCCTCGCCTCGCATTATTATGCGAGGCGAGAGCGAGGTTTACCGTGACGTATATATGCATTGCGCAAGCGCTATTTTTATAGCGAAACTCTCGCGAGACTCTCGAGCGAGAACGAGACGAGGCACAAAAAAATTTGCGAGAACGAGAGCGAGATCGAGATTACAGATCCAGAAACGAGGCGAGATCGATATTTCATATTTCTCGCCTCGCATGCATCACTATATGGTAACTATGTCAAATGGGATTTATACTCGTAGTTAGAATTTAGAATAGTACAAGTATGTTTAATGGAATTTCATCGTTAAAAACTTTATTTTTGTATATATAATAAATTAGAATATTGTAATTTAATATGGATTTCAAAGTACATCTATCAAAACCTAGCATTCGACAGAATTCATTATCTTTTAAATTAGATCTTATGTGCACGAGGAGAGGGTTGAATCAAGATGCCCTATTGGAAAACATTTTATGAATTCCTTAATTTCTAGGAGAGAAGCTTTTGCCCTGCTTTCTAGGATACCATACCATTTTTATCTCTTGACATCGAGAATCCAAAAACAAAAGTCTCCATCTAAAATCCTTCATCCTGTAATGTTCTCCGGCAATATCATACCGTTACGCACACGTATATTACGGTATGCTTTTATGTTTTTCATTAAATTATTTATACAAAATAAAACAAGGAATTTAGATTCAGATATCTCTTAAAAAGCTGTTCTCAATGTGAAACTAAATCTTGAATCACGCCAGACGCCAGGCCCATGCTATAAGAGCATAAGAAACAAAACACTAACAAGACACGGCGCGGGCTAGACATACCGTGTAAAGGCACATTAGTCAACAATTATTGTATATTTCATTAAGTAGGTTTTAAAATTCTATTGAATTAATTAAATTTAATAATATAGAAACGAAACTAGTAATTTAAACTGCTAAAATGCCCGTTTTTCGGCCATTCTATTGTGATTTCGGTAAGTATAAGAGTTACTAAGTAGATTAAATTGACCCTTTAGAAGACCATTTTAAGGATGTATTTGTTTTTCTAAAAAAAATGCAATGCATTAGACAAACATAAAAATCAAATTTTACGAATATGCATTTTTACAACTTCTAAGTATGAAAATAAATGGAATTTTGGTATATACTACTTTAGGGCCTTTTTCTATGCTCTTTCAAGTGGTCTTATTATCACTGTTGGATTTTGAGCCAGAGTGGAAAAGTATATGATTAAAAAGAGAATCTGTTAATTTCACAACAATGTATAAGTTATCTACATAGATATGTTCATTTATTTCATACAACAACAATGCAACAATTATTAAATTTATAGTGTAAATACAATAGTTGTGTCAATGAAACTAATAATGTTTTTGAAAATGTTGGCCTTCCGATGTCCCATATAGACCCATCGCTTCATTCCTAAAGTCCGTCTTCCCCTACTCTTAATCCGGCCCTAGTTCAAATAACGTGTTATTTTAACATTTGCGATAGAAGAATATTTTTTATTATAATTATAGAAACGATTAAAAGAACTGATTAAAATTTTCTGAATAATTAGTAATAATTTTTTTATGCACATTAAACTTAGATTTTCAGTAAAACTCTTTAAAACTTCTTTATTTTTCAGATGGAATTGGAACTTTAATTGTAAAAGTCAGGTTGTAATCTCATCGAATTTGGTTTTTGTAATCCATGCTTGTCTGTCACTCGGAGAGTATATCTGTACATTTCGATTTGAATGTAGCGTTCAGATTTTGAAAGCGGAATCAATCCTGAAAAATTGATAAATAAATCAAGTCGAGCGAAACGTATTACAGTGAAATCCCTCAGAACTTTTCAATAATGAAACAATTCTCAAGAGACCAGAGGTCGAGTAAATTGAGCAAAGAGGATTGACAAAATTAAAACACTAGGAAGAAACGAAAGTCTCTCTTAACTACATCCGCAGGGAAATTGAATCAATGCTTCGGGCATTGGGTGACCGTTCGTTGTTTAGTTTCTTGGGCTCCAATCCAGAAAAAGAAATATATGGCCCAGTACATACACTGAACTAATGGACTTATCTTCTCTATTTTTCTGATGTAATGTGTTTTTAGTGTGAATGTGATTGTGCATATAAGTGAATTAGAAAATTTTGTTAGTTCATGTCCAAACTCTACTAAAATGATAGGAATCTATTACATTTTCAAATCAATTTTCAAACCGATAGTGGCACTTTGCACTAATTTTAAATGTGGATAAATTTGTCAACTTTAGTATAAATTAGGTCGTAGGTCTTAACAGTTACATACAACATACACGAAGTCCAGGTCATGCAGCATTTACTTAGTTTACATGCAGTTTTGAAAACGGTTTTCAAAACTGCATGTAAACTAAGTAATTTATCCCCATAAAATCTATGTTTCGGTACTCTGTTTTGTCTTCATTTGTGTAAGCACATGAATCATGAATGTGTGTTTAGCAGAACGTCGGTTTTATAATAATAAAAATCTGATGTGGCCAGCACATGACTTCCGCAAATTCCATTCTTAAAATAGAATGAGCTCTAAGTATTTACTTTGTGAACAAAATTTAATTTATTGTTCCAATAAGTAGAAGTCTGTATACGAAACTAATTTCCAAAAATAATCGATTATCATGTGCCTCTAGCGCTCACTATCAACTATAACAGTCCGACCGTCATCGTTTTCAAAAAAGTAAGTTCCGATGACGCCACTTGACCACCGTGCGCACCAAACAGTCTCATTTGGACATGTAATGGTACCTGGTAAATCACATGAAGATTTTCCTCTGCCCATATGTGGCAATTTTGCTTATTAACCTACCCACAGAGGAGAAAATGTGCCTCATCAAAGAAAAAGATTTTCAGAAGTAATATCACAAGACCTCCTAATTTTATCGATAAATTTTTATTTTGCACGAATTTTTTTTTTTGCTTAGCAACAAACGAAAGCAAACTACATGCTTAATCCCGACTCCGAAGGAGGAGGGGTTTTACCTAATGTCAGTTTGCTTGAGTGATTTTGCGTAAAAGCAAAAAAAATGAGTGCTTAAAAATAAAAGTTTATCTGAGAAAATCTGAGAGGTCGTGTGGTATTTGGTGAGATAAATTCCAAAGACAACGCAAATGAAACTTGACACATTAATTGTCACACTGACAGTTATAAACAATAATAAATGTTTATTTACTTGGTAGCGGAAAATTATCGGGAAAACGTGATTTTATCAGTATTATACTGTTCCCATTGGTTGAATTTTCAAGTGTTTTGCATCATGATTGGTTAAAAACTAGTCGTTAGAATTTATCCTTGAAAACACGTGCTTCTTGACAGCAGTTTGATTTACAGTGCTGCAAACATAGCAAACTTAAATCGGATCATCCTGCACATCTAATATTTATGTATGATAAAAAAACAAATAATTTAATAAACGAAGTTAAATATATATATATATTAATTTTACAAACCTTAATTTCATTAAGTTAAATATATTTCTACTACATTCTCCTTAACAGGGTTTCATTATTAATTTAAATATGACAGTGGCATTTGTTTAAATATGTCAAAATTATTATAAATTATTATGTTTTTGTTTGACGCATAGGCAAGATGATTCATAAAAAATATATTATATTATAAATTTATATTTAAAGTTATTTACTAAATGCTGTTATCGTAGAATTGAAGATTGTACCATTATATCCAATTTTTATTGGTAAAAGTTTTTTTTTTTCAAGAAAAACTGTTAAAAACTTGTAAAAGTGATACTTGAGGATATATGATATACACTAAAAACTAACCAGCTATAAACTGGGTGTACAAAATTGCAAAATTTTCTGATTGATAGTATTTGAGTAATCGTGTCCAGACGATCCACACTCACACACACACACACACACACGCACATACATACATTCATACATACCCGCAGACATCATTCTAAAAAGGTTAAAATTGGATTCTGGGGACATCAAAACGTGCTTATTCACTAAAATCTCTATATGCGATTTTTAGCACTAGCCCTATACCTCCCTTACTTAAGGTAGCGGGAGGTAAAAATTCTCTATAACTGAGATTTTGAGTAATTGTTTTACACTTATACTTTTGGGACCGGACTTTAAATATATTTAAAGCTCGGCCCCAAGTTAAATGTAGGTTAATTAAAAACTAATCCCGCAAATTTTAAACTCAAGTGTTTTTGTTCTTTCCAGAGCAAATATGTAATACGTAGATAAATAATTTTACTCACTTGCATAGGTAGTTTTTAATATTTAATAGAGCAAAGATTAGTTCTTTACAATTAATATTTCTTTAATAATTTACATTGATAATAGTATACATTTCCAATAAATATAATAATAACTAAAATTCACAATGATGTATTGTTTTAATTAATAAAATAATTATATTGAAAAATAGTAAAGTGTAAGTAATATAAAATATTAATAATAAATAACCTTTCTTCACAAAATATTTTTATTTTAATATGTACATTTCAACTACAAAGTAGTCATCATCAGTTGTACTAAAAATAAAAACATATTTATAAATGTCAAAATTATTTTATTTTATTTGTAATATGTGTGATGGATAAATGATTGATAAGGACTTGCGTTCTTAAATTTTGTCGATCATGGGTAGGAATGTTTATAATATTGTATTCAAGTTACAATAATGTTAAATATTAAAGTATAAAAATGCGGGAAACAAATAGTTTGCAATTTATTACATAAAAGTAATACATAATAGGTATATTATACTAGCTATTAACGTCATTAGGCCGATATGAGGCAAATAACGGACGCGGCTGAGATTTATAATCAGTCGAGTTCGGTATTTGCATATCGGCTGTGTGGTGTTGCGATTTTTCGTAATAACATAAAATTTAAACATTTAGGAATAATAAAATAATAATAAAATTCTTCTATTTCTGTCATACTGAACAACTTTTTTGTTGATTTATGTATTCTCTTTGACAACGCTCCATCAAGATGCTATGATTTTTCTAGCCACACTTTATCCTTAATTGTAGGCGACTGTTCGAAAAATGACCACCAGTCGTTATTTTTATCTTTTCTCTTTTGTTTTTAGTCCTGTTATATCATAGTAACAGTACAGTGTTACGAAAAAAATATTAATCATATTATTTCTTATAAAACGGCGCCTAGAAATTCATAATTTTGCATAATATTTGTTATTAAATTATGTTGTTAGCCGTTTAAGGGTGTATTGAAAGTTTGTGCAATATATTTTGTCAATCAAAACTTCTGTGAAATATATTACACACTGCACACAATATATGAAGTATTGTCGTGTATGCGGAAACTTGGCAATAGCTAGGAAAAGTTTGAATTTAAAAAAAAGACGGGATAGTGAAATAATGAATAAACTGTATGACTATATGGCGTAACTTAATTAACTATATTGAACTGCAAGGAGAGCATTAGTGTGGAATATTATTGAACGTCTGGGGGCCGCTTAAGAGAAGTAGTTGACTATTATTGCATTACGAAGTTTATTTTATTACCTGAACAAGTAATTAAAGTCAGAACCAACATATTTATATTGTCGTAAAAATAACGTCTGGTTGAATAAGCCTGTGATGTTCAAAGTTTTTATTTTACATTTCCGATTTCGATTAAACACAAAATTGGTCTTCTTTTTATTCTTTTTATCGATGTATGTATGTATTTTGTTTTAGACGCAGGGTCTAATTTCAGTGAAAATAAAAACATGTATATATTATATAAAAATGTTGAAACATAATTTTACAAAAATATATTTAAATATTGTAATATACAATTTTTTATAATTCAAATTAAATTGTTTTCGATAATAGACCTTTTCATTTTAAAGAGATAGAAGATATGCGCGCGCATAGTAAGCCAACAACTGTCAGGAGTTATGGTTATGTTTTGAGAGAATATCCATGGCGTTTGTTTTTTAAAAAAATTGACTTAAATGTGAGAAAAGTTTTTGACAAATTAAAAAAAAACTTCTCAAAAGAAGTTAGAAAAGCTTTTATTTTAGCTAAAATGTCAAACAATGCAAACATTCTCTGAGAATGCAATTATGTATTTTAGTGATTGCAATATTTTTGATGTTTCGCTGGTTGTTGCAGATGTCATTTTACTTACTATGTGCAGAGATAGAAAGAGATAGCTGTTAAATTGAAATGGTCTATTGCGGATCAAACTATGTAATAAGTATTGTAACGAAACCCTACTGAAATTAATGAATTATAGCTATATATTGTATATGAGCCCCTAATTTTCCAAATTGATTAACACCTCCAACAAAAAGTATAGAAAATTGAGGAAATAATATAAATTGCTTTTAAAAATTCTTTTGAAAATATGTATTCAAATTAACATTGTAGAAAGTACTTACTATTAGCGGTTTAGCTTTAATATAATGAAAATTTATTTAAAATATAAGAAGTTGAGCGTTAATGCTTTCGCAGCGAATTTTTTTTTTAAATTAAAAGTACTTACAGTTAATTGCTTTAACTTAATAGAAAACATAGCTATTATATAATAAAAATTTATTTAAATTAATCATGAATCAAGTGCTATGGAAATAATAATTTAAGAAAATATCGCTTCGGCCTATGAACGAGCTCATGCATGCTTCGATTATTTTTTATAATAATAATAATAATAATAATAATAATAATAATAATAATAATAATAATAATAATAATAATAATTAATAATAATAATAATAATAATAATAATAATAATAATAATAATAATAATAATAATAATAATAATGCAACACCGGGGGTCTGATGACGAAGCTTCTGATTTACACTCTTATCGACGATGACTAACTAACTGGTGGACGCTTGCCGGCTTGACTACTGCTTCATTGAGGATGAACAGACACTTAACACTTATGAACACATATGGATTTATATTATGGAAGACGGACACACTTAATATTTTTATTACCTCTAATTTTATTTGCACATCCATATTTATATTTAAACTAACTTCTTGTTACCGATAAAACTAAACATAATTAAACAAATTAAAAAACTAAGTCCTAAAGATGCTGATACATCCCTACGGCAAAATACTCGCGTTATGCAGAACGCGAGCCTAAACTAAAACTCTATTCCATGACCTTTCGAAATGAATCTCTCACATAGACTCTGTCTTTTCAAAATGAATCTCAAGTAAAGACAACTTAAAACAAACGGTTATCACCTTCAGTAGAGTATATCTGTAGAGGGATGCGGGGGTTATCATACAGAATCCATAGTTAAATTTCAACCCTACCCTTTGGCTTGCAATAACTTACATACTTAAATGTCAACACACTAAATGTCTAAGAGGCTGACATCTAGAGATAATAATAGGAAAAATGATAATTAGTTTTAAACAGAATTTTGACTTACAAAGATAATAATAAATAAATTTTGCAGTTTTCAATTTATAATATCTCTATAAGAAAGAAAATTTCATATAAATTTAGTTTAAGAATTGTATTCAGAGCACCTATGATAAAATTTGAAAATTGATACATAATGTAATTGTAATGTTCATAACCGTAAAAGTTACCTAATCTATTTGAAATCGTCACCGACGCTACTTGAAATAACAATAAAACAATATTACACATTCATAGTTAGAAGTAAAAATATGAATTTAATTTTATATATTTATTATTTTTGTTACAACGCGTGTTTTTTTTTTTTCAAGGTGTACAGTGTGGAACAAATTTAAGTTGCTTATATGAATAACTTTCTTATTATGTACGCTACAGAAAATTGATGTAGCTCTTTATGGGCTAATTTTTTTGAGACAGCATTAATAGACACTGCATGAATTTTTTGTTTTTGAGTTACGAGCTAAAACCAGATTTTCGCTTATTTTTAATATACCTCATATCTTATAAAAGATAATGTAAAAATGTTTACATAATTTTATACTGTTTTCTACGTAGAATAACATGGTTTAGGTTAGGTAATTATATTTTTTCAATCCTTAATAATTCTCGAGATATAACACAAACATATTATTTTTTAAATGGGAATGTTGAAAATTGTCTCATATTATTCCTTATTTTATCAGCTGCTTCAGAAAACATATTAAACCACAATTTTCGAATTGCGTCAAAGCCAACTACAACGCCGTTTGCCGATAGAAAATTAATTAACTAATCAGGAAATAATTGATTAAAAATAACTTTGAGAATTTAATTAATAGATATAGAATCAAAATAAACAAGTGATAATCAGTGCTTACGGTTGCCAAGTATATGGAGTTCAAAATGTCGCTGTAATAAAACATTGTTTTGTATGCGTTCGGTAAATCATACGGAGTTGGAGCATGTATGGAGCGGTGTTAGAGTGGAGTGGGAGTAGAGCTGGAGTTGGAGTATATCGAGGAAATAAGGTACACTCCATTATTTGTGATTAACAGAACGAGTAGAGTTAAAATTTTGGTGCACGATTATAATAACCTGCTTTTTTGACAATCTGATATGCTGCACTGCTAAAAAACAATGAATCATATTAGAAAAGGTACAGAATTCTTACCATTCCGGCATATTGTGTCATGTTATATTACAAAACAATATTATAAATATAAAATAATTGTCTATAATAAAATATTTCAACATACAAATACAAAATAGTCTGACAGATGTCAAATAAATACAAAAAAAAAAAACTCCATGTATGCTTGCATATCGAGCTTGGGTTAACACTTTACACTCCACTTGAATCCATTCTGCATTTCCCGAACGCTCCATTTTAAGACGCTTATCACTCCATGTAATTACCGAACGATGCTAGGAGTGTACAGATTGAAAAGAGTGAATAGAACTCATTTACCGAACGCACCTAGTGTATACATATATGCCGGACGACACTAATGCCGCAAGCGGATTTTTTTGAACTACAAAAAATATATCATTCCATTAAATTTTGTTATTCGATACTAGGTCCCCCCCTGGTGCCAGAATTACAAGGCATTGTAAAGTAACGTCCATATATCAGGCGTCACAATGATAGTAGAATATTATTATTATTATTATTATTATTATTATTATTATTATTATTATTATTATTATTTAATACTGTACGCTATAGCTATAGGCAAAATGCCCAACTACAGGGTAAGAAAATAAAAATATTTAAAAGAAATATACACTTTGCATTATAATATTAATACTGTCACAGAATAAATCAATATGGACTTGTATTGAATGGTAACTGTTAATTATAAAGTAAACGGTGGATTTTGATAAGATGGAACGAGCTGTGGGTAAATAAAAAGTATTGTTATAGCGAGCCGAAGATCTGGGTACTTGTAGGGATAATTTAGCTAGTAAAAATGGACAATCTACCGTTTTATCTATTTTATTCTATGTAGTAGTATAATTGTATGCATCATCCTTCTTTGAGATAAGAAATTGAGATTGAATTTCTCTAGTAAAATACACTGTTTGGATAACAACCTTCATGAATAAATATAGTTGCTTTCAGAAATTTCCGTTGCACGCTTTCTTTTGATTCAGCAGGGTTTTGGTGAATTGGAATAGTATTCGAGGTGACGCCTAACGAGAGTAATAAATGACGATTTTAGCCCATTTTTTTTTTCATAAAAAGTTCAGAATTACGTATGATGAATCCTAAGCACTTGTATGGGGTTGATATTTTGGCTTCAATATGACCAGTACAGGTTAATTTTGGGTCGAAACTAACTCTTAAGTCAATAATTACTGGTGGTCTATTTAAAATGTGACAAGTGAAAATTTAAAGTATAATTGTATTTAATTGGGATAGTTTGCGTGTGAAGGTCATGATATTACATACTTTGATGTTTAAATTAAGTATATTCGGAATTCACTAATTATGTAAGGTGTTTAAATTATGTTAAATGTATTTAGTCTACAGTACCTACTAATTCGATGGAAAATTTCAATTTTAATGGTGTGTGTTTGTTATAAATTTTTATTATATTATATAACATATTATGTTACGAGTACCTATATTATATGTATTATTATGTAATACGTATTATATTTTGAGGATTTCCACATATTGCTGTAGTATCCACGGAAAAATAAATATAATGCTATTATTATTACTATTATTATTATTATTATTAATAATAATAATAATAATATATTCTGGGAAGACACGAAGACGCATTTGAATTTGAAGCAAGTACTGACTTAATAACGATAGAACGGTATTACAGCCACACCATATTTGTAAAATAATAAAATAGCAATAATAAGAAATACGAGTATTTTATACACCCCATAAAAACTAAGTAATCATAATAATAATAATAATAATAATAATAATAATAATAATAATAATAACAAGAAGCCATTAGGGGCAAGGTTCAGCTAAAACCTGTTCTACCACCTAATCCAGTTTCCAAGAAAAACATACACTAGGACAAGATAATAATAACGGTATGGATGAGCAATAACCAAGAACACTGCAATAATTTGAAGAATTAAATACAGTTTGATAACTTTAATTTTTGTTCGACAGTATTGACAGATAAATCTTTCAAATCTGAAGTGAAGATGTTATAGACTGGGGTAAATATGAAAATGAAACTTGGAATTTATTTTTCTTAAATAAAGGAACTTTAAACAAAGAAGAATCATGGAGGGAATGTTTAAAATCTTTTTCTTTTAGCTTGAACGATAAAGGTGACCAGTTTTATTAACTAATTTGTGAACTAAAGATAAATACAGTGTCGATACGATCTTCAAAAATATCAGGTCTATACATAAAAAATGTGAACCTGATGGTAGATACACCAGCTTGTATACACTAACACGTCCACACTATTTTCAGAGTTAAAACTAACACTACATTTTATTTAATGTTGGGTTTATGCAGAATGTAAATTATAAAATTATATTAAGTCACTAAATTAAGAAACTAAACTAAAATAACGTCATTTATGCAGTAAATTAAAATTCAGAATTTTGTGTTTGACATTTCGTAAAATCTAACTACGATAATTGCGATACATTATATTTATATAGGATAAAAAATAAAGGTATACAATTTGTTGAATAAGTCCAATAAGTATTTCGACTATTTCGTCACTCTTTTCAGCAGAAACTTTGTTATCATCGTACATTTTCAAAGGTTAGGTGTTAAAATCTGTCATAAGTGCGGGAATGACGCAGACGCAAAATTAAGAAATTATAAAATTAAACTAAAAGTTGAAAATAGCCAACTTCTTAATTTAGTTTCATTAGTTTAATTCCTCAGTTTAGTTGTATAAACGTTGTCATTAAAAACAATGCTTCCAACTTGTTTAGTTTATTTTACAATTTCATTTTTACTTCCTTGTACGAAGTAAAGGAAGTATTGTAATCGCGAAAAAATTCGGTTTCCAGATTTCAACGGAAATATCCATTTTGACCATCCCTGAATCCATTTTGACTAATTTCGTCGTGACGTCTGTACGTACGTACGTATCTCGCATAACTGAAAAACGGGAAGCCGTAGAAAGTTAAAATTTTGTATTTAGGACTGTTATAACATCTAGTTGTGCACCTCCCTTTTTGGTCATTGCATAACTTTCAGAAGTGGTACTTTACTTGAAGCCCATAATAGATTTTAATGGAAAACTATATTAAAATATAATCCAAAACTTTTCAAATTTGGTATAAAAGACTTTTATATCAATGGGAATAACATAATAGATTTTAGTAAAAATGGTCTATCCGGAAGTGGTACTTTACTTGAAGCCTATAGTAGATTTTAATGAAAAACTATATTAAAATATAATCCAAAACTTTTCAAATTTGGTATATAATACTTTTATATCAATGGGAATAACATAATAGATTTTAGTTAAAATGGTATACCCGGAAGTGGTACTTTACTTGGAACCTATAATAGATTTTAATGGAAAACTATATTAAAATATAATCCAAAACTTTTCAAATTTGGTATAAAAGACTTTTATATCAATGGGAATAACATAATAGATTTTAGTAAAAATGGTCTATCCGGAAGTGGTACTTTACTTGAAGCCTATAGTAGATTTTAATGAAAAACTGTATTAAAATATAATCCAAAACTTTTCAAATTTGGTATATAATACTTTTATATCAATGGGAATAACATAATAGATTTTAGTTAAAATGGTATACCCGGAAGTGGTACTTTACTTGGAACCTATAATAGATTTTAATGGAAAACTATATTAAAATATAATCCAAAACTTTTCAAATTTGGTATATAATACTTTTATATCAATGGAAATAACATAATAGACTTTGGTTAAAATAGTCTAACCGGAAGTGATACTTTACTATTATCAATTTTTCTTGAAAAAAATGGTGTTATTTTGAATTTAACAATAAATGCTTCAAATAAAAGTTTTAGAGAATTGAATTTTGCGTCGAAATGAATAAATTAGTTCTTTGTATAAGCGAGATATTTAAATTTAAACATTATGTACTTTTGGGTTTCTGTAATTAAGTTTGCTATGAATTAGGACAAGAAATAACAAAAAAATAAAGAATTTAATGTCAATGTCAAATTATGTCAAATACGTGCAATTTTATGATTTGGTCTGTTATTATACATATTTTAATTATTAACAAAATATGTATAGTGTAACAGGCGTACAAGGAAGTCATGTGGTGTCCACATCAGATATTTTAATTTAGCCTGCACAAACCCAGCATTAGTGTTTCACAGAGTTAAATTAGTGAAACTATCATTTTCATTACATTTAAAAATGATGTGCTAAAAAGAGCGTAATTTTTTATCGTGTACGCTGGCTGTGACATTTTATATTTCATTTGTAGGTGTAGGTAATATTTTTCACGATATTAATCTTGTAATTTTATGTTTCAGATATCAGCTAGTCTAGAACTTCTCCACTAGGTGAGTTTTTATTACATTACTATCCTCCAATGTCAATACAGCAATTTTGAATTTACTTCACGTATTGCTAATAAATTTAGTGTGTGACCGTGGCCTACTTACACACTAGCACATATATTGGTTTTTATTATTTAATCGAATACTACTTTCAAGATTCAATATATCTGATCAAAATGATTATACAATAAGACAAAAATCTAATTAGAACGGGTTAGAACTGAAATCCTCTGTAATGAAAATTCATCTTATAAATTAATCAGAGGATAAGGCAAGGCATTTATCTTTTCAAATTTCATTAATTTGTTTCTCTTGTTTCGTTCATTACCTGTGCGTCGGGGATTGTAACGATAAATAACGTTCATTTAACCCTTTTGCAACTATGTAACTATAATTTAGTAATGATTAATTTGATATTGAAATATAAGTTATATTTGCCTTGGAATAAATGAAGAAATATTAAATATCCTCGGTATTATTTTTAACTTACCGTCAATTAGCTCGCACAGGAGCACAAAGGAAATACGATGGAGCTTTCATTAAATAGATACTGGTTCGCTGCTAATGTACTAATGCCAATGACAATGGCCATGTTTTCTTCCACCTGTGTGAAAAATAGCAAGATTAACAAAGAAAAGAACTTGAACATCGAGTTGAAAAAAGAAAAGGATTTATTTGTGATTTATGCGTATCATATTTTATATAAATATAAACATGCTCCACGTGTATTTGACTCATACTGATTTATTATATCTATATTGAAATTTAAATGTGCAAGATTTCTTTTAATTTTTTACCATTTATAAATTTGTGTTTTATACAGGTTGTTAATGAGTACGTGTTACAAATTTATAGAGTATGTAGAGGATGCAAAATGGACCAACTTTTATTAATAAGCTCACATTCGGAAATGCACCATTTTCAAGCTACAGGCTCTTAAAAAAGTAATTCGCTACCTTAATTTTAGTTGGCTGTGACCTATCGCTTCGTTTATTATCTTGTTTATTTTAACTGTTAACATTGCATTGCAGACGTATTAAAAATAAGTATACTATTCGTGATTACGCTAACATGGTATTAATGTACTGCCGAGTGTAGGGCAGCACAAGATATTCATATATTATATAACAAGATGATTGAAAATTCTCGATTATACGAAACGTAAGGTCGAGTGGTATTTCCTATAGGCAACACATCGAATATTTCAAACTTGTCGAGTTGTATACAGGTAGGTAGATTAAATCTTAAATACAAGAGAAATTAAAAGGGTGTTAAAAAGTAAACAGTAAATTTATAGCTGTATGTAATATTATATTGATATGCTCGAATTTCAAAATAATCTGGCACTAACAACAGTGCAGTTTCATGAACATGATTAAATAATTATTTCTAAACTTCTCAAATTTTTATTTCAATAAACACGGGGTTCGTTCAATTATTCGTTTCGGTTCACTTGGAGATGTTGTCATTCCAGATGACTACATAAAACAGATAAAGAATGATTTTCTTTTCCAAGTCAAACTACAGATTCATTTATATACTCGATACGAAAAGATCGTACTCTGTTCGCTCCGTGCATAGATTTCAAAATGACACTGACAGTTCTGAGTACATAAAACAAAATAACCAAACGCACCTATAAGTTATCATGGTGAACAAATGTACGAACCTTTGTATATTTGAATATGCCAATATTCGTATATTCATTCACCATGGTTACTTAATAATCAGGGCCGGCTCGTGCGACTGTGCAACCCGTGCGTAGCACGGGGGTGCAAGGCCGAAGGGGGTGCAAGCAAAACAACGACGGCTATTATAATGCTATCCTAACTCAGTTTTATATTTTCAGAACTGATTTTACCAATTTTAGTAATGATATTGTTAACATTATGCATGACAATAAAATAAAAATTAAATGAATATTCTAATATAAATTTTTGTTATTTCGCACTTAAATTTGTAATACGCATCGCAGAACGCAGGCGCTAGCCGACCAGCCTGTAGGAAAAGAGAGTTAATTCAAGATGCGTCGTAACCTGTTCTACCCGAAACTAACTGATAGTTATTTGTTGTCTAGCATTCAGAATATTGCTAACTATTCCGGTTGCAGTTGCTACTTGAGAGAGGTCTTTTTCAAAACTAAAAAATATCTAAGAACATTAATGTCACAAGACAAATTTAACAATCTGGCATTGATATCGATTGAAACTTCAGTAATTGAAACTTTGAATCTTAAAGATATTATTGCCGAATTCGCAGCCGTCAAAGCAAAATAAATATCTTTTCTGTAATACTGTATTAATTTTGCATTTGCTTGTATTTTTCATGTTCTAGATAGATTTTTTTTTATTAAAATGAATTTATAAAGTAGACACATTTGTCTTTTTTTAACAATAAAACGGCGAAAAAAGTGCTCTTTCTTTTAACGCTAAGCGTGAAATACTGAAGCGTTACGGCACTTTTTTCACACTTTTATTACAGATGTAAAAAAAATGTATGCAATTCGATTAAAAAGTGTCTTATTTCACTTATAGGATTTGCCGAAAAATATGTCTACTTTTTACTCTTGTTACATAAATAACTATTATTTTTGTGGTAATACGCAAAAAGCCAAAGTTGAAATTTATTTTTTTTTACATTTACATATGTACAATTTAGGTACATATTTCCTTTTTTAAAAAATTTTGTTATAGACTATATTTTATTTTTGTGAAATATAACTTTATTAACTCTTTTTTTTCTTGTAATTTATATACAATTTTATTTGTGGTGTAATTTGTTTTCACAATAAAAATATGAAACGTTTCAATTTCATTTTTTGTGTTGTTAAATGCGAGGGGGGTGCATAATAAAATTTTGCACAAGGGTGCTAAAATACCACGAGCCGGCCCTGTTAATAATAACCACTATAATATGTGATTACTAAGGAAAATCACCCATTCTTATTGAGTTATAACTTAATGGATGATATAGTTAAACAAATCCTGGCGTTTTTCAACGAACGGTGATGGTATTTAATTTGAGCAATAATTATAATATGTATTACAAAAATAAATAAAATTACATAGGTATTCAAATATTAAAAAAAATATGCAAAAATTAATAACTGAAGTGTAAGGTCACAGCCAATTAAAATTAAGCTGATAATTACTCATATCAATGCCTGTAGCTCGGAAACAGAGCGTTTCCGCTTTCCGGATATGAGTTTATTAGTAAATGATAGTTTATTTTATATCCCATACGCTCTCTATAAATTTGACACGTATTCATTAACATCCTGTATTTTCAGTGTGAAAAATCGGTAAATAGCCAGAAATACCTATTGTCGATTTTGAGAGCAAACTAATGTTTATGTGCTCTTTAAGAATTTTTGTACGATGTTGTAAAACTGAATGGGCCGAATTCAGCACTCGTCATTATCTTAGAAATAGTCTCTAGTAACCATGGAAATATCTTGTATCTTTTTCTTATTTATGTATTATTACATAAGTAAAGTGCTGAATTCGGCCCAATGTGAAGAACGATTGTATTTTGAGTACATGAATATTTTGTAAGATCTCACCTGTAAGTGTGATAATGTCCATGTACTATTTTGTGTTTTATTGAATAATATAGACCCAGAAGAAGGTGCAAGGCTGTACACCGAAATGTCGGTATTGTAAGAGAATAAATGCTGTTTGACAGAGATCACTGATATCAGTCAAGCAATTTCCCACATATTTATTTTTAAGTTTATTTTCTTTATTTTCATTATTATTAGTAATTTACTTGCAGTAATAGAATACTTGTCAGATTTCCTTTCTATTACGTCATCACGTCATCTACTATGACGTCCACATACGTAACAATATTAAAATCAATTGGACTGAATTAAAATTATAATTGCTGCATTTTTGCTGTTTCAAACAAATAAACATAGATAAATTATATATAATAAACAGCTAAATATTTTTTCTTTTCAATAATATAAATTTCCATTTAGGTATCTAAATAAAATAACATTATTCGCGATCGAATAGAAAATAAGCTGTTTTTGATCGAACTGGAAATCTCTTCTTTACTGAGCTAGATCGGAAAATGTTCTATAAGGGATCAGAAACTTACCGGTAAAGTTGAATGTTTACATGGCGATCAGTTGTTTATTTATTTATTTATTTCTTATTTCCATACATAACCTATATATTTTTATTTATTCTTTTTTCACGACCGCGAAAAAAATATTGTACCCAACGTGACCTGAAAGTGCCTACTGGGCTCACAAGCCCAATAACGTATCACTTTCAGGTCTTGTTGAGTAAATTACTATTTACTTCATAACTCGCAATCTAATAGTGATAAAATATTAAGCAATTTCCATATAATTTCACAAAAATAATAATTTAAAAAAATGAATTTTTATACGTATCTAGTGATCTAAGCATTTTTGGAAAAAAAATACATCTTTGAAACATTGCACTAAATTAACGGACACCTCTATATCTCCCACTCATATAGTAAAGTTAAACTTAAGTTTTCTCTTCCATATAATTTCATATTTTGCAAAATGTAATAAACTACGTTCATTATACTCCTTCCTGTCGAACAAAAGCTTTTATGAACTTAAGTTTGCCGAGTGTAATTATTTCTAGCCCGGACAACGGATATTCTATTACTGTTAGAACTCCATACAATTGATTGAATTGTAGAGCATAAAAGACTTATCATTGTAGCGCACTACCACGCGGTAACATATTTGGAAAAACAACGTCATTATAAGAAATGCATGTAATTTAAATATTTAAATTAAACGTGATCTAGTCATTTTTAAGTAAAAAAAAAGTGTTTTGCATGAAATATCAACGATACTTGCATCGTCTTCTTTTTTTAATATTTTATCCATTTTGGTTGTTTGAAACAATTAAATACCTACCAATAAATAATGGCGTAACTCTTTACTACGGCGTCCATATAAAAATTAGAACTTCGATGTTATAACTCAAAACCCAGCTATGGTAAAAAAATAGCCACCACCATTCAAGAGTACTTGTAAAAGATGTGTAAACTAAAATTCCACTTTATTTCATTGAAGTTATTTGTAGAAATAAAAATGAGCAATATTTGAATTTATTTAGGGACCTGTGAATTTTTCGGGAGAAATAGATTAATCTCTAAAATAGGATCACTTTGCCCTACATCCCAATGGTATGGACCGAAATATTAAATATATTTATAACTTTTCGACAAATGAGTCAAAATATTTTACTGCTTATGTTATACCCACAACAGGTTGACATTTGGCTTTTCATTGGGCTTGGCTTATGGATTGTTTTCATACAAAAAATCAAATATGATATTTTTCAAACATTTATATCCCTTTTAATTTAAATGCTTCAACTTACACCCAATATCAACACATACGTATACGACAAATTTCACATTCGAAATACGAGTATAATCTCACTCTCAAGCATGGTGTAATGAAAAACCTATTTATTTCGTAAACCATTCATGTCGTGTATTACACAAGATGCTTGTTTTTTTTTTTAAACACAATATTTAATTAACAAGTTGTTGAAGATTATAATCATAATTTCACGTTCTTTTTTAGTGAAATAAACTTAAACTTATATAATTTAATTTACTTAACACATACATAAAATAAAATTCCGGCACTCGCCATGTAAGTGATTATATTTATGCAGAGAAGTAGCTTGTTAAAGCACTAGTTCTATAAAAAGTTTATAGGACAAGTCACGTAGCGAATTGAAAATAGAACTATTTTTATTTATTAATTTGAAAAAATAGACTTGTGTTTACAAAGCATAGGTACCTAGCTACTTGAGTCTTCCATCTTAAACGTCTGTAATAATAACTGTTATTTGAAATTATAAATTTGTGTCTCTGTTTTGGAATTAGAATTTTGTTATTTGGAATTGGTATTACTGCATTAAATATCTAGGTATCGGACAAAGACAAATCATTGTCATATATCTAACTATTGTACAAAAAATTCCCTTAATGGAAACTGTTAAATATTTTTATAAAGAAATAATGTATATAAAATCTGAAACAATGAAAATGGTATAAAACGCTTTTTATAGAATGCTATTCAAGCACTCATTCGTTCTTCCATCCACTCGCCGCTACGCGCTCTTGTTCGAGCTAACTCGAACTAGAATAAGCTTCCTTGCACAACTTATAGTATACTCTTAGTTAATTTAAACGGTTGCTAGAAAAATGGTATACGTAGGTAGGGTTTGCAATACCGGTTTTCCAAATACCGATATACCGGTATACCGGACGAAAATTTATCGGTATTTTTTGCTGGTATTTATTTAATAATACTGGGATTTTAGGTATTTGAAACGAACGAGAACATGTTTTTTTATTCAATATCAGATGTAAAAAATTACAGATTGTGTAACTTTTCTGTTTGCCTTACTACCTCCGCGGCCCTTTCTTCATCATAAGTTTAATACAAACCCTTTATCATCTGTTTTGCACGTGTTTCTCAGATTTTACAATATTTTTATGGCTCTCTGTTCGCATGTACATTAACATTATTGCATTCTATTCTCTTTAGGTATATCTACATAGTCCATGTCGTGCACTCACAAAAAAATAATCGCACTATTGGATATAAATATAAAATTATCGGAGGTAGCTTTTGGCTCTTGGTGAAACATGATAATCTATGTTTGATGTTTGTAAAAGGTATTGATAAAAAAAGCACTTGCTTTGTTTGACAAATTTTAATAAAATGCTTTTATTGCAATTTAGGTTGTTTGTGAAACAAAGCGAGTATGTTTTTGCCAATAAGTATATTTTTGAGGACAGAGTATGGTACTAGAGCAGTTTAGTATATAATATTACATATTTTTCGCGAAATGACGCAAATTGTCAAATACACACAGTATACAAAATTATTAATATTATATTTTATTCAATTTTGACGTTGTAAACTGGCATTATTAAATCCATAGCAACACCTACAAGTAACACTTTATTCACAAGAGAATTAATTTTTTTTATATCACTCTCACAAAATTTTAACTCACTCTGGAACAAATAATACATTTAAAATAACATCAGATACGAAAATAACACTCACCATAATATTTATCAGACATGATCAGCCATTTTCATTATTTTTCACGGCACAAATGACAGACAATAAAGCATTTTAAATAGATTACTTGACTTCTATCAGCATAGATTGTCCAGCTCTGCCTACTAACGGATCAGATTTTTATTTTGTCAAAATTAAATATTATAATGGTTTTTATTATTATTTCGTCAAAATTGAATACAATATTGTACAAACCACGTGAGCTAAGAATGTTTATTCACTCGAAGAAATTAACTCACTCAGAGCTCGTGAGCTAAACTTTCTTCTCATGAATAAACATTACCTTAGCTCACTTGGTGTGTAAATATCTATTATTACTGTTATTAGTTTTTATATCATGCACTCACCCGCGGTATATTTTTGAGGAAATAGAGTATGGCATTAGTTCAATGTAGTATTATTATTATTTTTTTCGATGTATATACATCGTGTCTCTCAAATAGGAGGACATTGCTTAACCACAGATTCCTGAGGCTAAAATAAGACGATTTAACTAAACTTGCTTCTACCGGAAAGTGCACCATTTAGCCAGTATTCTGCTTCAAAGTTCTTCGAAAAAAAAATTAATATATACATTCTTCTATGCTTCAGTATCTCACAGGCATTAGGAACTTACAGTTGCGCTCTTATAGGCACCCTAGGTACACTTTATACAGGTACATAGTTGGTTTTGGGTTTTGGGCACTCTCAGTTCTACAATGGACAATCAATTGCCGGGACCATCGATGCAAAAGAAAGTACGTTCTTGTCGTGACAAAAAGCTTATATCAGATGAAGAATTACAGAACAAAAAATTAGGAGAAGTATTAGAAAATCAAAAGCGATAATATAATATAATCAATAAGTCGGGAGTACATTGCCAGGACTAAATGCTGACATGCCAGTGAAAGGTAAACCATGAGCTGGTATAAAAAACTCATAATACATCTCACATCACTAATTTCTAGAGTCTCATTACCAAAAATGTAATGACGCAAGTGTTCTGTCATATGGCATAGTAAAAATAATTATGATATAGTTAGTTTCCACAACTAAGACCCGGCATAACAGGCAGTAACAGGGCAGATGATCGGCAGTGAACGTGTTAAAAATTTTATTATATCTTGTATAGATTTAGAGATAAAGACTATAATTTATAGAGTAATCTAATCGCAGAGGCTAAGGCACTAAGGAAACCAGTTGACAAATTCCAATGTTTATAGCATAGTTAGTAAATGACACATGTGAGTGTCAAAAATCAACAGTTTTAGTGACATTCTGATAGCTTTTTCTGGGAAGTATATTTAATCTTTCTTATTGTTTTATTAATTAAATATTTCAAATTATAGGTAAAATTGTGGTAAAATGCATATCCATCAGAAATACCGCCAATCTGGTTAATGAATTGGAAGAATATCTGACATTTAGAATCTTCCTCATACAATGAAAAATAGATATAATTAGAATTATATGTGTGCAGAAGACATGTTAAATACAATAAAAAACAATATTTGGGTAAAGTTCTGTAATTTTTTGTTATAAAACGACGGTTCGAAAGAGAAGTGCAATACAATACTTATATAGCCTAATATGAAAATGACGAGAGGTCTTGTGCTGGCCACAACAGATTTTTTTTGAATAAGTACGCTACTTTGTATTATTGATAGTTTTATACCTACTTAAACCTTTGTAGGTAAATAAATATTGATGCATAATTTTTTAAAAAAATTATAAGTAGTTAATTAAATTTATTAATAAAGAAATATATGATATTAACATTTGACATCTGACATATTTGTAGTGACATGTGTTATTGGAAAATTTGACAGTGACAATGACACACGTCATTGCAGTTTGGACATTTGACATATCAATATAACTATTTAAATCAAGTGGCCAATACCCTTCTCTAACAATCATTGTTAGTGTTATGTTAAAGTTTACCTAGTAACGTATTTTGTGTAAATATTTATTCAAGTTTTGGTTTTGATAAAATAAACAGCTAAATCATATTTATCAGTGTTTCATTTTTAATTTATGCTTTACAATTTAATTTCAAGTTATTTTTACATCTTGTAGCGGCTGATCCCGCTACAACTACTACAATACAGTTTCCGCTGCAACGTCAAAAAATGTCTGTAATATAACCATACAAAAAATAATATTTAGACGACCATTGTGATAATGTAGGGATGGTAACCATGAAAAATATCGGTTTGGGTTACGGTTTCGGTCATCGTGAAAATAAAAATTCGGTTTTGATTTGGGTTTCGGTTTTTATACAGCAATCGGTTTTGGTATACCGGTTCTACTAAAAGGGTTTCGGTTTTGCAAAAATAATTTACGAAAATAATAATATTATTAATTTTGATTAAAAATTAATTATTATAACGATGCAAAAAGTGTCCACAAACACGTGTACAAAGTTTTATAACAATCAATTTTAATGGGAAGCAAATATTCAAAATATTCTAATTTCCCATGTTAAATGCCTATATAAATGTAACATGTAACGGATTTCGAGCGCCACCTGATACCTGATTGAGGTACTACACGTTGAAAATTGAAATACGTTTCGACAAAAAAATATATGTTTATACTTTTTTATACATAAGTATTTTAATAATAAAAATGTACAATATTTAATAACTAACAAGAGACCTGTATAAAATGCGGTTAACCGATAAATAAAAAAGGGTTTTGCTTTCGGTTCCGGTTTTGTATATGTTTCGAATTTCGGTACAGTAGTGGTAGCACGCACTTTAGAATTCTATATTCACTTTTTGATTCGGAAATTATTGGATCTTATACTATTAAAATAAGAAATATTATGACAGTTGTATATAATAAATGTATAAATTATACATAAAATGCCTTTGAATAGAACTGTTGCAAAATAATGACGTTACTTTGACACTTTTACCTCAAGTCGTACGCTTGCAGGCGAATATTTGCGTGCTACCACTACAAGTTTCGGTTTCGGTTCTCATATTTTTCCGGTATTTTTCGGTTAATGGTTTCGGTTATGATTTCTGTTACCATCCCTGATGATAAGTATGACATATCAGCGTAGTAGAACACTGAAACTTGAACTTATGACATTAGTGTTACGATATATTTCATATCGTAATAGTTGACAAGGTTGCTAGGTTACTATGTCATTATTTTCTGGCTATATGTATACATTATTCCTTTGTCAACTGTCCGTACGTTTGAACCTAAATTTCAGTTTTGTAAAAAAAGTAAAATTTATTTAAGCTCGTCTAAAAAATAATGGTCATAACTTGTATGAAATACAAATATCTTAGCTCGTGTGTATTGACTTGCACTCCGCTACGCGTCGTACGTCAATTTACACTCGCATGATATTTGGTATTTTTCATAACTAGTTACGATAATAACTATATCATATATTTTTATAATCTGTGTACATGATGGGTGTCAATAAAGTATAGTATTTGACTCGCGTAAGGTGGGTATATTACATTCTGATGTTTAAAATACTTGCCTGTGGCTCGTATTATAAACTTCATCCTTGTGTAATTACGCTCACAAAATAATATACTATTATTTTCATACACAGTAAATAATTGTTACAAATACATTTGCACCTTTCGAAAATCTACCATGATTAGATTATACATAGTCATATACCCTAGAACAAATTTGAATTTGCAATGTACCCTTTTTGATATTCTTTGGACTGGTGTAGTTAAATTTATCTATATCGGGCTCGAACAATCGAGTTCAAGAGAATGTAAATTGCTTCCAAGGTACTTGCAGCTCGAGCGCACATCGACCCACAGTTTCGATCATTAAATTTTCCATTAATTTTCTGCCAATGACATTTATTTCTTTCCCTAAGGTTTTTTAATTCTTTGATATTGTTTAATTTTGTATTGCTTAGTTTTTTCAGGATTAGATTGATCAATTTTTGTGAAACCGTAGAACATTGAGAATGACTTAAGTATTTCTAAAGAAAAATTTGCTCTTTTGTTCAGGGATTTTTTTCATGAGTACTTGCAATCGTACTTATTTAATAATATTCAGATCTTTCAAAACATTTAAATTTTTTTACAAATTTGACTATTCCACTCAAGATCTGTCATCCAATGAAATTGGTGTATATTTTGCTGTATTGATTCAACTCCAGTCGTATCACACTGCCGCTGCAATATTTTGATAAATATTTTGCTTACTCGTATAATGGTAGTGCAGTTATTAGTATTATTATTATTATTATTATTATTATTATTATTATTATTATCCCGACCAACGCTAAATATATCGAATTTTAAATGGCACAAAAATGTCCCCTGTGGTGCACTCTCCACGCCAGCAATGAGTGCCCGTGAGGTGACGCCTGGTAAACGCCCGCACGGTACAAATATGTCACCATCATTACCGATATCTGTGACCCAAGCAGATTGGCACACCTAGAAATGGGTAATATGCCGTGATGATATATTTATTTTATTTATATTTTATTATTACTACAGTTGACTCTCTTTAAATCAAACTCTCCTGAATTTTTCTCTAAATCGAATTATTTTTTAACATGTACAACACTGTATATGCATTTATAGGTAAAAATTATTCTTTAAATCGATTTTTTTAATTCAAACTTTCCTTTAATCGAATTAAAATTTGGGCATTTGTCATTATTTTCAATGTAATTCGCCTCTCTATAAATCGAATTTAGATTTAAATAACTGATATCTAATAAATTTTGGTATCTAGTTATTATGTATAAAAATAGTGCATTGTGTTGTACAAGTGTTTCTTTGTGTGGCGAGCTGGCGAGCATGTAATTTTGCAAGACGAGCGATAGAGCGTCGGACATTTGCATGCGAGGCACACAATGACACTTTTACTCCGAATGGCACATTACATTTTTTCATACGTATTTAAATAAAATAATTACAACTTGACGTTACAATAATTATAAATATCTGGCCGTGTCAACTATACAGCATGACCTTGAGACTTTCAGTTAGTTATGTATTACGACACTTAGCGCTAGTAGTGCATCGTTCGGATTAATTCGTTAAAATTCGTAAATGTTCGGATGTTCGGTGATTTTAAAATCGTGGCGGCTTGGCGGCAAGTCATACTGACATTTCAAATTTGAAATTGTATTTTCGTGAAGTGTTATTCTTCATTATTGTGTTATTTTATTTTGTTCTGTTTGTGTGTTTATTTGTTTCTGCAAAATGCCAAGAGGTTGTTGTGTGCCGGGTTGTGATGTTGAAAATACAACAAAACATTATTTTCCTATTTATGAAGAAGAATTTACAAAATTTGGATTGAACGAGTAGCTCATCCAAATACAAGATAGTACAAGAAATGAAATGATTAGGGACTATTATAATGTAAGTCAGTATTGGACTTCATTGAGCAGAAAGCTAGCTTGGTGGGGCCACTTGATCAGAATGAACGAAGCTAGACCGGTGAGACAAATATGGATGACAAAAGTGGTAGAAAAAACAGACCGAAAGACAACTGGGTAATGTTGAACATCTTGGAGAAGAAAAGTACGATGATTCAAAACGCTAGGAAGATGGCAAGGAATGAGAAGCAATGGGCGAAATTTGTACACAACTAAATGTATTTGTATACCCTACACCTTATAGTAAAAGGATATCTTACTAAATTATTTATTTTCCTTATGTAATTTTAAGAAATAAATGTGCGTTCTATTTCTTGTTAAATATATATTTTGTACTTTTCTGTTTATTACTATATCAATAAAAAAGAATAAATATATTCTCAATAATAATGCGGGATGCAAACTATCCCCGATACTACCAGCCATACTGATTTTAGCTATGTCTTACGGCACCGAGCGCTAGTGTTGCAGAGTATGAATGCCTACTACTTTATCATTGCAGTTGACTATCTTAATGGTATCTGTTGTCTGTGATAAATATTTTACGTGAAGGACGTTTACTGATTTCAATTGCTATGTTGTTATGGATACTTTCGTATTTGTTCACTTTTTGTTAAAAACATTCAAGTGAAAAATTTCACGTTTTGACGCTTAAATAAAAACTATGCAATTTTATATTCTCTTTATGTGCAATTATATCAGAATTTGAAGCATTGCCGTGTACGGCCCTTGAAGTTGTTTAATTGGATGGAAGTTCAACTATACCGCTGAAAACAATATGAACTTTTCTTATCACTTTAATTCTAAGTATTCTTACCGTCATTACCAATATGTAAGAAAAAGAAAATAATTACACTAACGGGGTATCGAACCTCAATCTGAAATTACAGAGGCAGTTGTGCTAACCAATGTGCCCGCTGACGTTTAAATTTTTTTTTCATATTGCGTAATAAAGAAGTGAAATAATTATTTATTTGAAAATTTTTGTAATTTATGCAATAATATTATAGATATTAAGGATACAAGTTTGATATAGCGATCACAATGAAACGCGTGTAATGTTAAATCACGAGGCAGTGAGCCGAGTGTTTTAATCACGCAAATTTCATTATTAGGCTACATCAAACGTGTATTCTGCAATCTTTTGTCTACGACAGTTTAAATTAATCTTATAATACATTTTTACCTCCCGCTACCCTTGGTAAGGGAGGTATAGGGATTGTGCTAAAAATCACATATCGAGATTTTAGTAAATGACCACGCTTTAATGTCTCTTTTAACATTTTCACGATGATGTGTGTATGTGTGTGTGTATGTGTGTGTGTATGTGTAGGGATTTTGTCTTCACTCTAACTCAAATACTATCATTCAGAAAATTCTGAAACCTTGTATTTCCATCCTATTCTAATATAAAAAGAAGCCATTAGATTTTGGTGAAAATCGGGTAACCGGAAATGGCACTTTACCTGAAGCTCATAATGGTTTTTCTTCAAAAAATACCATTAAACGCCATTTTTTCGCATTTTATGTCTTATGAAAATAAAAGATTATTGAATTTTCTACAGGAATACATTAATACTTTTTCTATATATTTTATAGATAAATTTAAAAATAATTTTTTTTATTAGTCGCGAAGCCTAAGATAACACAATTCCTTTGTTACACAGTTCATATTTGAAATGAATGTAACTGACAATAAATGTCACTGTCAAAAACTAATCACTTCAAATTAATAATAGTGACATTTTAAAAAGAAAATAGTATATAAAGCAATAGTTTTATGCAATGGAACAGTTTGCAGCGTTAGTAAATCCGTAGGTATGTATTTAAATTAATAAAAATTAAATAGCGGGAGGTTTTGTGTTGGCCACATCAGATTTTTTATTTAAATTTTGACATAATGAGAAACATTGAAATGTTCATTCGTAGCCTACGTAGACTACGGTTCATTTTATTCATTGTTATGGTTACAATTTTTGTTTGTTTGAAGAAAAAAAAAAAAAAAAACAATTTATAGTTGTGTCAATTTCTTTCATATACGGGTACATTTTATCTAAGTTTCCAAGATAAAATGAGCGATTTCGAATCAGATTCTGTTCCATCGGACATTGAAGCCGGTGCCGAAAATGTTGTGGCTTCTCTTATTCCTGAAAAATCAGGAGAAGCGTACGAGCAAGCTTATGTAGAACTACCATAATGAGAAGGTCCTCTTAATGTATTTTGAATACCTTTCAAAACAATGCAAACCGTCATCGCTTTGGGTATATTATTCAATGTTACGTTCTATTATTTCAGTCAATAAAAATGTAGATATCTGTAAATATACCCATTTAATTGCATTTCTGAAAAGACAGTCAGATGGATTTCGGCCAAAAATTCTAAAATTTTAAGAAAAGAAGATATTACTAAATTTTTGCTGGAAATGGATGATAAAAATTACTTGATGAAAGTTGCATTAATTATTGGACTTGCGGGTGCCTGCAGGCGCGAAGAATTAACCAATTTAATTTTACAAAATGTAAAAGATGAAGGACAATGCATTCATATCATAATTTCAAAGACGAAAACAAAAATATCTAGAGAATTTTTTGTGGCAATATTGAAGGCATAAAATATGATAGAAATGGTTCGGAGGTATTTAAGGCTTCGGCCGGGTAACACTGCTCACAGTGGATTTTTTGTCGCATACAGGAATGGAAAATGTTTTAAACAGCCGGTTGGCGTTAATACATTTGGCAAAATGCCAAGCACTATAGCATATTTATTGTGTCTTCCAAATCATCAAAAATACACCGGTCACTGTTTTCGGAGATCGTCTGCGTCATTACTAGCAGATTCAAGAACGGATTTATTGACCGTCAAACGACACGGTGGTTGGGGTTCAAATACAGTAGCCGAGGCGTACATAGAAAGTTCTGTAGAAAATAAGAAGAAAGTAGCCTTAAATATTTTGGGTGCCTCTACCATATCAAATATTGGCTCTTCAAGTTCTACCAATCAAGATATTAATTTTCTCTCAAAAAATTCGGTATCTTCTGGAATACATGTTTCAAATTGTAAAAATTTAGTTGTAAATGTGTATGTGTCTTACAAAATAAATAATTCATAATGACACTCAGTGCCATTATGAAACTCATAATGACATTCAAGTTAGTGTACCAATTACGTATTAGCGCACTGTCGTAGATAAAAGTAATTAATATTAAATAATGTGCTATTATCATGTTCAATATGATGGCTTAATTTTCTGCCGGACACTTTTTACCTCTCGCTAAGAGAGTTATTGGAATCATACTAAAAATCGCATATCCAGATTTTAGTGAATTGCACGTTTTACAATTAACAATATCCCTTAAACAGATTTTATATATTTTTATTTTGTAACCTACAAAATCTAAATTCTGACAGATAAAACGATATGCAATTTTTTGAAATTTATGGCTATTACTAGAAATGAGCAATATTTATATAATTTTAAATTGAATTTTACAGTTTGCTAAAAATGCAAAATAAAACCTGTTTAGTGACTGACATGTAGAATTTAGTTATCCATAACTTTTATTTGAAATATTTTTCTCTAAAATTAATAAAGATATGAAGGAATTAAGTTAAAAGAAACAAGCTATATATGTGAATGAATCTGGCAGATACAGCGCGCCTGACGGACGGTTAAATACATGTCCGTGAAACATAGAACCAGGAGGAGTGACATCTAGGTAACTCCTGGTTGTATATGTTTCACGGACATGTACTCGTATTTAAGTTTAATGGACTCAGACTGATTAGGTTGAAGTATTATTAATCATTTCAACCATGTTTTTCTTTTCTAATTTTTGACAAATTCAACATCTATACAGGGTATTACATTTAAGTGTGCCACCATTGCTATCTCGAGAACTATAAGAGCTACGAGGTTGGTTAAATTAGCAAAGAACCACCATTTTACAAGACTATTACAATGAGAAAATAATTTATTTTTTTCGACCAGGGGTTCTTAAAATACGGCACACAACTTTCTTATTTTAAATGGGAACATTTTTTTAGGTTATTCGATAGAGTATTTTTTTTCTGAATTCAACGATATAAACATATCATATACTAATATAACAAAATAACTGAGAAAAATGCATGTTAAATTTATGTGTATTTCATTTATATCTGGCTGAAACAAGAGTAATGTGGCCAACACATGACCTCCCTCCAATTCCATGTTTAAAATAGTAATGAGCTTCAAGCAAAGTATCACTTCCGGTTGATCGTTTGTAAACAATATCTAATTTGTTGTTCCAATAAATACATAAGTCTGTAATACGAAATTTTGGATTATATTTTATTATGTTTTCCCCAAAATTTGTTAAGAGCTCCAAATTAAATACCACTTCCGGTTTATCATATATAGTCAAAATCTAATATGATGTTTCAAATTATATACGGAAAATGTAAAATTTAATGTAGTGAAAATTAAAAAAATAAATAGTTTCACTACATTAAATTTTACATTTGCCTGAGGAAAGCAGATTGACTGTCGAAACGTTGGATGTAAAATAAAGGCATTTTCATAAGTGTTCAAGACTGTTTTCGCCGTTTCTCCCAATCATTTATTTAACCAGTCGAGGAATTCTCAAATTATGATAAAATGTTTATACTAGGTACCTATATTTGAAACGTTTATAAAATAAAAATGTTTATTCTAATACCTATTTATAAAGTGACGCTATGTCTTCCGAAATTTCGTTACATAGGTAACATTTTAATTATGAATGTGTACAATAGGATAATGGACATTTGATATCATTTAAACATTAGTTAATTAGTTACTGGTAACTATGAAAGTAAAATATAAAACGTTATTTTTAAAATTTAGCAAAAAAGGCGTCAAAGTATGTGTTGAAAAAATGTATGATACTTGATATTCGAGAGTATAGATATTATTTACAAAACTCTTCGCTAGTGAATAAAATATATCTTTATTAATTTTTATCATAAATAAATGTAAAAATTAATCGACAAAAGAAATAAATGTAGATTAGCAGGACGTATGCTTTCCTCGAATACTTATGTAGAATTTACATCATTTAATTGCTGAAAATATTTTGTATATTTAAAGTTCATTGGATTATTTTCTTTTAATTCGTACATAATTATTCATAGATTTATATGAACAATGATAGTTTAATGTTTTCATTTTTGAGTATATAATCTCGGTTTATCTCACTCTGTAGAAATTTTAATGGAATATAAATCTATTTTAAGATTTTCCTGATTTGTGTTTGTTACAGTTGTTACAGTGCACAGTGCATTAGGATTAAAAATGTATCGATGTGATTCTGCTCGACAACATTAAATTTTACCACTAAACCAGCAACCAGCATCTATAATTGTTGTGCTATAAACATGTTACATTTATAGACATACACAGAATTACGTTCAACAGCTGTGATATATTTTCTCGCGATCAATTTCAATTACTGATATGTTTATTTTCTCTATGTTCTGTTTTCAAATGTAATTGATGGTAGAGCGGAGCTTTTGTTTTGGAATTCGATTGTACTGCCATTCACATTACTTGTTGTATGTATAGCGATAGATAGGCCTTTGAATATTCCATTTTGTGATTACCCATGATTAAATAATGTGGTTGTTGCTAAAATTCATATTATGGAATATGTCACGAAATTTATTATTGATTTGGCTTTACTATTTCTTTGTGATTTTACCGGCCTTTTTATTGTATATTGTATTTTCTTAATAATTTTAACTTGTATTCATATATGTCTTGACTGACCATTGTTGTACGTTTTTTGTATTTTTTCATTTGTGGCGAATAAATTATTATTATGAAATTTTTCGTTTATTAGCAAAAGACGATGTTTTTAAGAGATTTTTAAACTTATTTAAATTAAGAATGACTGAATGATGTTATTGCTACTAGTATAGAATAAAGGGATCTTGCTAAAAATCACATATTAAGGTTTTAAAAGAAGCTCGTTTTAAGGTCCCTTCAAACAGAATTTAATATATGCATGATTAGGACGATGATCAATAAGATCACAGCCAAGTGGACAACGGTTAATTGGAAAACTGTCATTTGGGCGACAGAAACTTAAAAAAACTGACCCTTAGCAATCATACCTATAATTTGGCTGATTTTTTTCTGTAGCAGCAAAAAAAATATGCATGTAGTTAAAAGCAGCACTATACTAAACGTTCCTCAACATAATTTACCTAACGCTCAATTTTATAATAGAGTACTATATCATAGTCAAAATGTAAATGTATTAGATGAGTGAGAAGGTGAAAATTTTCATAAATTAATGAATATTAGTGAAAAAAAGTTTGTTTAAATATTATGTCGTTCACAAACTACAAACGACTGAAAGTTTGCGTAACGTTTCATGCCTAAGAAATTTGTTTGGTTGCCTGACTATACAAACGAAATGCGCTCTACCATTGGTGACATGAAATGTCACACGTTGAATTTAAATAAATAATAATAAATAAATCATCATGGCATATTACCCATTGCTGGGTAATCTATTTTATACGTAAATTTCGGTAATGTTGATGACAAATTTGTACCGTGTAGACGTTTACCAAACGTCACCTCACGGGCATTTATTGCTGGCATGGAGAATGCACCATAGGGGTCACTTCTAGGACATTTAAAATTTATTTAAAAAGTATTTTTTTTGGCGTCGGTCGGTCTCGAATTCGGTTCCTCAGATTAGTGACCAGACACACAGGCACGCGGCCACGAAACCCCATTTTACCACAAATATAAAAATTCATATATCGCTTATAACGTAAAATTTTTAATTCCCGTTTGCAGTAAAATTCTTAGTTCATGCTATTCTTGCAGAAGTAAACTAAAAATAATAACTGGTAACCCCATTCTACATTTCTATTATTTTATCGCCCAGAGGTTCGGCGCCTACTTGGCTGTCGCCCTATTGTCCGTCGGCCATTCGCCATCACGCCTCACGCCTAGTTGACCGTATTCAAGGTATTCAATGTATGTGTTGTGTATGTGGATTTGATGTGTTCTGTAACTCAGCATTTTTCAATTTTTTTTTTATGGCGATCCACTGATATTTGTATTGTGCATTGCGATTCAATAATCTATGGCTCAGTTGCATAAAACATTGTTAACTTTAATTATGTTGTTAATTTTGACAAGACATTTTTCAATGTATTTTTGATACGTATCCATAGTTACAATGTGCAGTTAAACAAATGATCAGCTAAAAACGTTTTATGCAACCAGCCCTATATATCATAAATCAAAAACTCAGTTTTATTTATATTTTTTTCACGACCCACTAAATCTACTAAAGTGTGTTTCCCACAGGAATACCCTTATCTAATTTAATATCTCCAATCCAAAGAGTTAGAATACTTGCATACTCTTTTGAAAGGAACAAAAAATTCGGATTAAAATATTATATAGGTTTATATACATATTTTTGTTTTGCAAAAATAAACAAAAAACAAAAGTAATTATTTTTGATTGAGGAACATTAGACTGACCAAAATAACAGCCAATAAATATTTGCTTGCAGGATTAAATATAAATTTCAATAATAATTATTCTATATTAAAAGAAATTACAATGGTAATTATTAATTTTTTGTTACGTTGTACATTTCACACGGTAAAAGCATTTTTTTTACATCTAATCCGTGGTAATGAAATAAAATTGATTATTTCTGTTATGATTTTGCTATCATAGAAACCGGCTTTCATTCCCGGTTACTAAAAAGTTGTTAGTCTCTTATTTGCCATTGAACATCTTCAGAGAAAAATACAGAAACAAAAATCTCGAAGCAAAAACTAGTTACTGATATAGTTTGAAAGGAAGAACTAGAGGAGCAAATAACATTAAATAAATACATCATCACGCTCTATTTCTGAATTTGTCAGTCTTCGTAGATATCAGTAATAATGATTATTCGGGCAGTTCTCATGCAGTCATCACTTTAAATGCACTTGACTGTGGTCTACATAAGTCACTTTTTTGTTGCAAATGGGAAAAATTTTGATACTTGGTGCTAATCTCTAAGGTCAAGAAAAACACTGCATGTCCGGCTACAAAATTTAAATTATAATTAACATCTGTATTTATACAACTAACCTTACCTACACCATTTACACATAATTTTGATTGTTAAAGATATCTTTTCATGTACAAGTAAAATGAAGTAAGAAATACTTATTATATTATTTCTCAAAATAGTCTATTGTGCGACCAAAACTGAGAGGATTTTTAGAGTATTAGAAAAAAATCATATATGGGAGATTATTTGTTAGAAGTTTGTCATGATAGGGAATGATACTGACGAGCATTTTCTTGCTTAATTTTATTTGAGCACATTCTATTTCTCGTACAAATATAGCACTAGCTGCAGCTATTTATTTTTTTTCATAGTAAAGAAATAAATTTTCTCGAATACCCATTTTTGTAGCTGTTTTGTCTTTGTCATTTGTAACAAATATACTTAATTTATAAGCGTAATGCACAAAAGTTTGGGAGTTTGCAAACTTTTGTTGCTATGCTTTGTATTCAAGCATTATGCACACGTAAGAGCTAGCCTTGAATGTTCCTGGCCGTTTCCGTATATCAAACTTCGTTACACATCACCTGTTAGCACTATGTGTTATCATTAATCATTAAAAAGTAGCTATGAATGTAGCTTTTGACTCTCACCTAGTAACTGAACCAGGTGACAAAAATAATAAATAATTTAGTTAAAAAAAACAAAAACTGATATTATGGCAATGATAGTTTACTAATCTTTTAATGTACTATCGGGGGTGATCTGGCATATTTCCCGTCTACCGTTTCTAGCGAAATGCGGAATTGATTTATTAGAAGATTTATCTTATTAGATTATTTAAATACATTGTAATTTAAAACCTCCAGTAAAATTTAGATAATATAGTTATTTATGTATCAAGGTACTGAAGTTCTACTTTTTATCACAAATGTGGAATTTAGATGCCGAGGCCGCAAGGCCGAGGAAAATAAACCATATGAGTGATAAAAAGGAAGCTCATTGTCGAGCTGCATATTAAATTTTATGTGAAATCGAAAATTTGTGAAAATTAAAGCAATATTTATTTTTGCAGGTTATTTTGACATATCTGTCAGTTGTCAGTCAAATAAACGAACTCCAGTGTTCAGTGTTGTGAACCTCCGTACATTGAAGTTATTGTAATGATCACTTAAAATTATATTGGTTAACTCAAACTTCTTCATCGTGATTATTAGATGGGACCGTTGATGGGACTTATAATTTTGACGATATTCGTGGCGGATCGGCGGCGGACCCCCTTCACACAATTTAGAAACGGACAACAAATTTTTACAAAGAGCGAGGTAATAAATTTTGGCCGACTCGATCAAATGCTCTCCCCTTCTCACTAAGAGAAAACAAATTAGATTTCATTGTTTGAATTTGGAAAAAAATGAATTGTATCGTCTTTGGATATTAAATTATTAAATTTAATTTTCTTTTTCTTTTTGGAAACACGTGTATTTTTAAATTGGTATAACTGTTGGATCATATAGAACAATAAAATGTTCCACTGATGAGATGGATGAGATTTTTACCTTCCGTATCTTTGGTCAAAAAATTCGGTGGTAAGTTACTAATAAATAAGCACGTTTTAGGGTCCTTAGAATACGATTTTACTAGTTTTACGATGATGTCCGTATGTGTGTACGTGTGTGACAAATTTTTCTCCGACGACAACTCCAATACTATAATTCTAAAAATTACTGTTCTTTCATATTCCTTTTCTTTACATGAAAAGCTGATTAGATTTTGTTTATAATTGGTCAGCCGAAAATACCGCAATTCAAGTTTTTAATAGTTTTTCTTGAATAATCTCAGTTAAATATATTTTTTTGACATTTTATGTTATTATAAATATTTTTTTTAAGAAACTACTACTTCTGGTTGTCCAATTGTTACCAGTTTTCAGCTCTTCCCATTAATGTCAGATTTAAGGAATACGTAGTTACATTGGTCGTTAGTCTTATAGAATTTGAGAAACATCTACAACATCCTTAATCTTAAAACGTTCTTATTCACTAAAATCTGGCTGTGCAATTTTTGGAAATGTGCCTAATATCTGTCATTACATCAGTTTTTATTATTCATATATGAATGTTGAGAAGTAGAAATGTGAAATTTATGTTTTAGTTTTTTATTAAATAACATGTATTAATATTTATTTTATTTCGAGAATAAGTCTGTTTGTGAACCTTAACAAAACAGAGTTAGGTAAATTCTACACATTGTTTCGAAGCTGCGAAGTCGTAGGCAGTAATTTATTTCTTGCTTAGAGATTTTGTAAAATATGATGACATTAAGACAATTTAATGCTGGTGTACTAATGGAATCTGAAATTTACGTAAAGTGCTTGCCTGTCTACGTTTGGAGGAGAAGTAAGACCGTTCACAATCATGTACCACGACTGCGTATATTGACTATAAGATTTGTAAAATTATTATACATTATGTAAATGATTGTTATAAAATATTGCTATTTATTGGTATAAGTTTATTGATAAGTAAATACTTGTAATCGATTGATAATATATTTGATATAAATAAGTAATTAGAATAGGGTCGCGTGGCCGTGTGCGTATAGTGTCTGGTTGCTAATCTGGTGACCCGGGTTCGATACCGGCCAGTGTAGACTTTAAATCGTACAACAGTGATCCCTTTGTGCACACCAGCTATGAGTGCCCGTAAGGTGACCCCTGGTAAGCGCACACACAGTAAAATATAATAATCACTATCAGTGAGTATATAACGTATTCTATCTATAAACAGAGGCGAATCGTAACTTCTATTTTGACCGATACTAATGACCGACTATAACCTTAAGCCGGTTTCCCACGGCGCTTGGCTAGGTGAACCTCGCGCCGTTCGTGGAGTTGGTCAAGCATGAGCTTTAACACGCCATACCATTCCCATGGCGCGTGGCTTGTGGTTCGTATGCTGCTCGTTTGTATTGGCTCGGGCGAGTGAAGTCGAGCCATTCAAGTTCAAAACAAGATAAAAAATTCGTCCTTAAATCATAAATACATTGGAACGTTGGAAAGGTGGCGTTAGCCGAGCCTAGACGAGAGGCGCGTTTCCTTTGACTCGTGACAAATTCACCGACAACTGGCGGGAAGTCCGAGCCGAGCTAACGAGCCACGAATCACCCAATCCCACGGTGCGAGGCTCGCCAAACTCAGGTAAAAGTTCGCCGAACCTCGCGTCATTAGCAGCCAGCTATACCGGCCAAATCTAACTGTTAAGGCCGGTGTAGACTACTCGGGTTCGTACTCGATAGTGTGTACGGGAGTGCGAGCCGAGATACAAATCACGAGCCACTGGCTCGCCTGGATCCCTTCGTTGGTTGTCGGTACTCGTTGATACTTGCATGTTCTCTGGACGGAAAGCTTATCATCTATTGTACGGATCCTTATAGGTTCAAGTCTCCAGACAAACTGACCACGCAGTGTGAACAAGTTACAAACCCTACAAGTTAGCAAACGCAAGCTAGAATACAAGCACGAGGGCGAGCACGAGTATTCTAAACCGACATAGCCACAGAGCAGACATTTTATCAGTGTGTACCATGTAAAGTCTTATAATTGGTGTCAAAGTATTAACATACTTATTTAAATAATTAATATAAAAAGTTTGTGAATATACAAACGCTTAATTAATGATAATAAAGAAAATTTGATTACAATAATGAAAATAACTAATAATATAGGGAAATTGATTGTAATAATTATTACTATATGTTTTTAAGTTGGCAAAATGACGAGGACTTAAAGTTCCAAATTAACATATTACATTGGACTTTTTGAGCAAAAATTAACCCTACATCAGCTACAGTAGTTGATAAAAGATAAAACAACAAAATATTGTCATATTTCAGTGGTGTTATATTGTAACTAAATTTAAATATAATTTATTGGTAATTGTAGTAAAAACTATCCAATAAAGTATGTTGTACATAGTATCGACGGTGTAAAAAAATCTAGTCAAATATGTATTTGAAGAACTACAACAATAACTTTTTAAACATACAAAATAATCGCAACTACGAAAATACACTGACCGGCAAAAAAGAACCACCTTCATTATTAAGAAACATAATGCGTTGAATTTGTTCCATCGAGCAAAACCGTGTACACATTCCTTAGTCAATATTTTGAGACAAAGTTGTTAGTCGCTTGACAAAATTTCAATTGCTTTTGTTTTTGAGTTACAGGCTAATTTTTTTTTTTTTGATAATTTTGAAAATACCTCGTATCCCGCTTATTACAAGAGATACGGAAAAAACATACATACATACATACATACATACATACATACATACATAAAATCACGCGTTTCCCACTTAGTGGGTTAGCAAAAACCCGAAAATAATATGAAAAGGGATGAAAGTAAAAGCTCCACTGTATCACTTAACTCTTAAAAAACATTCTTCTTTCGCCTTGCCCAAAATCATCATAACATTCATACAAAAACATATTAATGTGACCGATTTTCGGTAGCGAATAACCGCATCCGGACCACAATAATAGTTACGCAACAATCATCCTTCGCCACACATTCCTATCCATGCACACTTCTTTCACCTCAGCCACATTCATAAACGTATTCATACATAATAACATATTAAAGTGACCGATTTTCGGTAGCGAATAACCGTAACCGGACCACAATAATAGTTACACAAAAATCATCTTTCGCTACACATTCCTGTACAAACATACTTCATTCTTCTCGTCCACATAAAAATTCAGCTGTCTCTCCATTCTCATAAAACATTCTTACTTACCATACATTTTCACACCACAATAATTACGAAACAATCATCCTTCTCCACACATTCCTATCCAGGCAAACTTCTTTCGCCTCAGCCACATTCATAATCGTACTCATACATGCTCTTCTTCTCTTTCCACTCGGAAACTTACGCTCCTTCAAAACACTACCAATCACATCCATCCACTTACACACTGGACGGCCACGCAATCGAACACCCTCAACTTTACCAACAAATATGCGTTTTACAAGTCGTTCACTCATCATTCTCTCCACATGACCAAACCATCTCAACTGACTCACTCCAACTCTCTTAACTACATTCTTCCTAACCATACATTCTTCATACACCAAATTATTCCTCACGCGATCCCGTCTTGTATACCCACAAACATTTAAACAAATTTTATTTGGTATCTTATGTAGAAAACTGTGGTGGTATAATTTGAGTTGTGTTATTATGGATATGAAACATTCATATTTTTTAGTCAATTCTAAGAATTAGATAGTTAAATAAAAACTATAAATTCATACATGAGATCTCAATCTGAAGATGTATGGATGTATTTAAGTGGTCCTTTTTGGTTTTTACAGTCAGTGTGTACTTATATGTACGAACAAAGCGCGTGCAGTTGCAACACACAACACACCACGTAAAATTAAGAAGAGTAGAAGCATCGTTTAATCTTTTAATTGTTCCTATCTGTCGGCAATAGTACTTAAATTGTATCTAAATTTCAAATACTATATCTGAAGTTTTTAATATCAGATAGAATCGGAATTTCGTCAGTATCGGTATCGGTCCAGGCCTACTATGTGTGTACTTATAATGAATTTAATTGAAGACAGAATACAAGCCTTACTAGGTAGTTTATTAACTAACTTTTTGTGTTTGGATATGTTTCCTAATGTCTAGCTACTCTGTAATTAAGATTGCATTAATCATTTTGAAAGATTATACAAAAAAATAAATGGCATCGTATTTCAATCAAAATGATTTAACATCATAATAGAAGGAAGGAAACAAAAAACGGGTAACCAATTACAGTAACTGGTCAGTTCAGTTCAGTTGTTAAAAAATGAGTGTAGTAGTTGGGTACATGACGTCGGCGTCGGCGTCGCGGCTTTGGCCTGTCATTTCGCGCTCGGTTGCTCACGTCGTCCGTCTTCACAGTTCGCTGAGCCGAACCGAACCCGCGTCGATATTGATTTACACTGAGGTTACACTCGATCACGGATTGTTTTCACTATTTATTATTCATTATCAATTCCCTTCTTGTTTCCGTCATCGACCTCATGGGTTTCGTTTCACGTTTATCTCATAGATAAAAGAATAGCAGCAGGGTAGTTAAAAATTTATATCTAGCACACAACGTGTTCATAAGTGCATGTATTATAATATGCGTACGATGTTATCTTGATCTTGATTCTGGGTGTTTATAAATTTCCTAAAAGCTTGAACTTTTTATGTTTAATAAATTCTTTATTTTATATACAAATAATTATAAAATTAAAGTTTAGATAAAGTTTGTACCTAATTATTTAATAAATTTTTTTATTTGTAATCGTCACTAAAGTGCTCAAATATTGTCATTAAAAGCTCAGAAATCGTTACAATTGCTGCATGGCATACTACAGATTACATTTTGATTGTTTTAAAATTGGTACAAAACTAAAAGATCCTGCACCAACGAAATGTACATCGGGTAGACTAGCAGATTATTAAAAGACCGAATCAACGCCCATAAAAATGATACAAGACGAAAACCACAATCGACGGCTCAAAACCAACATCTTAATAAATTTAAACATACTGCGGCCTATGATGATGTAAAAATATTAGCAATACATCGAAGAGACACTTTCTCGAGATGGTACATATTTACAATACAGAAAATAGCATGAATAGACGTAATGATATTGACAACTTATTAATTATTTATTACACTTGACTAAGAAAAAGTATCCCCCAGACAATATTAATAACAACACAAACTTTACACTTGATAATAACAATTTTTAATTTTCATTCTTTACAATTCCTCGTTTTATTAAATATTAATTTTAAATTTTTTTTAAATTTAAAGCAAATTTCGCGCCGTTCCTCTGGCGACATTTTGGTAAGTGAATATCTTCTTCATATTACCATTTAATTCCAAAATGCAGTCGAAACAATTTTAAAGTTAGAAATCAGGACAAACAAGTTCTTAATTAACGTAGAATTAATGTCATATGTACAATAGTTTTTATAAAACATACTGTGATAAAAAATTAAGTTTTTAGTCAAAATTTACTGTGATATTTCGACAATTCATTATATACTGTTATTAAAAATGTTACAAGAACAAAATTGAAAATTTTCCAAAATTCTTTCTCCAAAAAAACGATGTATTACGTCGATATAATTTTCAATACTTAATCTCACACAATGTAAGTAACAGAAATTTTAAATCGCAAAATTGTGATTTATTTGTAACAAATTAAACATATTTTAGAACCCTGAGGATGGTTAAAATAAATAACCGAAAGCTTGGTTAATTGTAAAGAGTGACAATTATTTATTAAAGCCTAACATACTCCTAGACTGCATTTCCGCTATTTGTTTTCTTAAATATATATATAAAATATTTATAAAGAAAATAACTATAAAAGCTTACCATGCGTTCACGCTCGTAAATAATAATAAAAAAATATTAAAATGAAGCTAATCAATTTCAAATAAAAATTTATTAATATGTTATATACAATCTGCATATTGAGTCATCATATGAAATTAGTTTGTTAACATAACTACTTGAAAATTAGTGATCATCAGGTAATCAGAAGCGGTACTTTACTGATAAACAAGGCGGTCGATTATATGCTGGCTATATTTGGTTTTTGGGCAATTTTCATATAAAAAATATTTCTTATCTTTATGAAAAAAAATAAACATTGAGCATCAACTGTTTTGGTAGACGGTAATTTATTTAAATGTCATATCGTGTATTTCAACTGTGTTATCCCGAAATTGATAGTATTCAAAATTTTATTGCTTTCTATGCATATTTGTTTCATATGAAAGATAAGCATATTTTCAATAATTTCAAATAAAATTTATCCTTATATGAAAGTTATTAACCATTTAGCAAAAACCTTCAAGCAGTTAGTAGAACAAACAATCGCGTAAACAATTAGTTACTAAAAGTTAACCAGTTACAAATTTGTAGAATACGAAATACAAACATAGTGGTTAAGGTAACAATTCACCTTATATTCAACTACTTTTTAAGGTTTTAAACGTTAGCAACTTGCAGAATTGGACTGATTACTTATTGTTACTTCTGGTTGTCAAGGTGCTTGAATACTAATGTTTGAATAATATAATTTTCTCTTTAATAATTTCATGTATAAATATTTACATTTCTTAATATTCTGCTTACAATTTTTACGCTTTGTCATTGTTTCGCCCTTTAGAAAAATAAAGACTTTAAGATAGCTACAATCCAGCTAAAGTTCTTTCGTATAATGAAGATATTCAGGGAAGTTGAAAAAATTGCGTATGTTTTGCTGCTTGGCTTAGCGGATTAGGTTGAGCCGCGCGAAAGGACGACGCCAAGAAAAATCCCAAGCTGTCCTATATTTTTATAGATTAAAATTTTCCTCCGTTATACAGCGTCTTATTCTACTCGTACACTCAAAAGTACAAACTTCATTTCAAATCATTCTAATGTATGGTGCCGTTTCTACTCGTAAATGCTTCTTTATGAATTTATATGTGAATTCTTTAGAGAGAGATAAAATGACAAGTGCCTTTTGGTATAAGCTGATTACGTCACTCATATTATAAAGCTGTGAAAAAAGTGTGACATAGATTTATATTCCAGCAACGTGATTAAATAGCTATGAGGTAATTTCATTTTTCATCAGTAATTCTTCTAGATCACATTTCTAATTAAAATGACAGTTCATTTTAAAATGTGTCGCAACTCCGACTAGAAATTTATAAAATTTAACTTTGGTTGTTATTTATGTACATAGAAGAATATACTGTACAAGCCATGCAATTTGAGGCACGTCAGGTAGTCCATTGTTCCATGGATGATATTTGCAATAAATATTAGTTATTGTTGCTGTTATTAGATGTTATCAAGAACAAAGAAAAATTGTATTATTATTATCTATCTTTACTTCATGAGATAGTCAAAAATAAATCACAGTTAATTTTTATTTTGTCAGAATGCATGCCAGCTTGGTTCGAATGATAATGTCACACCTGGAGCTCCTTCAGCACCACGGTTTATAAACAATTAACTTTTTGTAATTTCTATATAAATTAGGGCTAGTTTTACAATTTCTGGTTAAAATTTTAACTGTCAGTTAAATAAACAAAATTTGAAACGATGTTCAGTCAAATGACATATTAATCATTGCTGTCAATAAACCGATTCGATATTGTATTTTTAATTTATAGTTAATATTCTAACCGCAGATTGTGAAACTGGCCCTAAATAATTAATATGGTTTATATTTGTTTGATCAGTATTTTTTTACAATAATGATCAGTAGATCAGTTAATATGAATATTACGTCCCGGTTGGATTAGGTTTAGTTTAAGTTACGGTTAGGTTAATTGGGTTAAATTACCTTCATGCAAAAAAAATCGCACATTCAGATTTATTTTATTTTAATATACACTACCCAACAGTAAAAACCAATAACAGGGTAGAAAAAACAAGAATTTACACATAAATAATAAAATTGCAAACTGGAAAACATTGTGAAAGATTTATCCTAAATCAGTTGTATGGTTAATAATAAACATAAGTGAACTAGAGTCAACTTTTTTATCTAGTTTGTTGTACAATGTAAACATACGAACTAGAGGTGATTGAGAAAGCAGGTTCGTCCTGGCAGAGGGAAGATAAAATGTATTTGACAGTCGAGTATGCAATGAAGGAACAAGGAAATTTAAATAGCTGAGAGAATTCGGATCATCTATAATATAATTGACCAACTTATATAAATGTACAACTGCATAAATTGAACGTCTAACTGATAATAATTGACAATTGAATATATTTAGTAATAATTCATATGAGACCCGATGATCAGGATAAGTGCTAATTATTTTAAAATATATATATTTAAAAAATTTTTTTTGAACTGATTTGTCTATATTCAAATGTAGCTTGTATTTATCACACCATTCAGACAAAGAATGAAGATGACTTTGCAATGATGAGCAGTAACTAGAATCAATTAGTTGACGAAATATTTTTAAATCATCGGCAAATAACAAAACAGTAGTTTTAAATATATAAGAGATATCGTTAATGAAAAGAAGAAAAAGTAAATTTGATCCCTGAGGGACTCCTGAAGGAACATTAAAGGAAGAAAAGTTATGTCCAAGTACCTGAACAAAGAAGATACGATTTTGTAGATACGAAGAAAGAAGACAGTTTGTAGATAACGGTAAAGAAAATGATTGTAGTTTTTCAAGAAGAACACTATGATCTAAACGATCGAAGGCTTTAGCAAAGTCCGTGTAAATAGTGTCCACTTGTACATTTTTATCTAAAGCCGAGGAAACATAGTGAGTGAAGAAACTTAGGTTAGTTGCAGTGGATCTCTTGGCTACAAAACCGTCTTGATTAAAAGATATTTGATTTTTAATCTGACCGTAGATATTTTTATAAAGTAAACTTTCAAAAATTTTACTAATGTTTGAAAGAATTGCAATTGGTCGATAGTTTTTTTATGTTGAAAGAATCGCCAGATTTATAAATTGGAGTAACCCGTGCCTGTTTCCAAATGTCAGGAAAAGAATTAGTATTCATCGCAAGATTAAATATGTAATACAGTGCAATAGACAGAGGGTAAGAACAGTCTTTAATTATTATATTAGGTATGAGATCGGGTCCACATGAATAATTGTTTTTAAGTTTTCTTATAGATGATTGAATTTCCTCAATAGAAAAAATCGGTTTAGGAGTGGTTAAACTGCAAGTGAAAACGATATTGGCAGAATTATCAGAGGAAGGAGAGGAAATATAGACGCTATGAAAGTGAAATGCGAACGCTTCAGCGATATCCTTAGGTTTATCAAAAAGATCATTATTATATTTCATACTAGATAAAAAAGATGACTTTTTCTTTTTCGAATTAACAAAGTTCCAAATTTTTTTAGGATCAGTAGCAATAGATAATTCACATGTTTTTACATAGTCAGTATACGCTTGATTTATATCAGATTTAATTTTTGTGGGAAGTTCACTATAAGATTCATAATAAGCAGAAATGTGGATATCTCTTTAACATTTTAAAGTAGTGAGATTTCCTTTTAAGATCAGATTTAATTTGTGGTGTAAACCAAGGCGGAAATGTAAGAATATGTTTTGACTTTATAGGTATACAATTTTGGAGCATATACTGACTAGAGGCCGCCTTACGGTGTTTGTTCTGATCGGAACACATACGGAAGCCATGGTGTATTGCGGGCTGCGTATTGAAGCCGTGGTGTATTGCGGACTACGTATTATCTTAATATTTGTACTACCTTTTTTGCAAAGTAATGACTAATTACTGCTTTTGAAATATGTAAATTACCTTTATTTCTAATAAATTTCAGTGTCGTTACTCATACGTCATTATTAGTAGGAAACATAAAAGTTACGCTTTGTTTAATATATTATTTGTAAAAAAAATCCCAGTTACTTACACATGAAACGAAATATCCTTACTTTCTTTGTATTTTTCATTACAATTTGATATACTCCTAGATATACTCACAAACTACACGCAAAAATAAGGTTTGGTTACAGTAAAATGACAACTAGTGACATATAACACAACAACACACTGCCTGCAATTCACCATGACTTCCGGCACCTCACCTACATGTCTTCCGATCACAACAACCTATGCACTGGTATAGGGAATTATTTCTGTAGTCAGTATATGCTCGAAGTATACAATCATTAAACATAAAATAAAGTTCTGAGTAAAAAAATTGACATGCTAAGTTTACATCACAAAAATCTTTCAGTACATCCCAATTATAACAAGAAATCATATGATAAAGTTTAGGAAAATTTGCCTTTTTGTAATCATACATTTCAGGCATAAATTTATTTATAAATTGAAAATATGTATAAATTCATATTATTGAAAAGCAATTTGCAACATAGAATGTCTACATTAACCGGCAATAAATTCTGAAAATAAGATTAACATGAACAGCATGAATTTTTTTATTAATTAGTATTAAGACTCCACCACCACGACTAACATCACACTGCACTAAATTACGGTCAGAACGAATAACAGTATGAGAACCGCTACTAATTTCGGAATCGAACACACTATTGGTTAACTAAGTTTCACTGAAGCTGATGATGTCGAAGTCGAGGGATGGAAGTAGAGAATGAAGTTGCTTCAGCTTCATATTGAGACCTTGGACGTTTTGGTAGAAGAATGAAATTTGTGACTGGTTGTTTAGTAGTGAATTGATTAGTTTTTTCAACTATTTGCGGAAAACCTCTTTATAAGTTATTTTCGCCTTGCGATATACACTGAAATAATTCTGTTCTAACTTTCTTATATTGTTGTTGTAAAGGAGTTTTATCATGATTAATATAAATGTTTTTCAATTCAGGAAAGTTTCTGGCTTTTTTTGCAGAACGTAATATTTTTTTAGCATCATCAGATTTTTGAAAACGAATTTTAATAAGTCTTGGGCCGCTATTAATATTAGTTTTTGTAGTACTAATCCTCTGAATTTGAACATCAGTAAGATCTATATTGGGTTCTATTTTATTAATAAGAATAGAGATTTCATTATTTAAATGTTGTCCATCAGACTCAGGGACACCAGAAATAATGACATTCTTTCGGCGAAATTCTCTTTGATTTATTTCATTTAAAATAGTTTCAGTCTGGGTTTCATTTATGTAAGAACTTTGTTCCATATCTGCAATCTTTAATTTAAGTTGTATTCTTCTTTCAAATCATCTACAACCTTGATTTTTTTAGAAAAACTATCAAGTTTTACTTGGAAATCAACAATTTTTCCAGAAAAGATTTCAATTGATTTCTTTAGTTCAAGAAACATATTGTAGACATCAAATATATTTAATTGTGTTTCATCATTTGAAAGTTTTTTGGGAGTTGATACAGCTTTACAATTATCACAAGTCCAACGTAAATTAGGAAGTGATGTACAAGTATAATGAAAGTCTTGTCGGTACACAGTACACAGTATTCCAGGATTGTTTCGATTAATATTAATTTTGCATTTTGCACATTGGGACACAATGGTGAACAATTATTAGCAAAATTGAAAAAAATAGTTGCCTTGTTGATTTTAGTAAATAAGCCGTTTTAACGTTTCTATAAGACTTAAGATCTGTTTAACTACGTATTCCTTAATCTGATATTAATGGGAAGTGTTGGAAACCGGAAGTAGTAGTTTTTTAAAAGAATTCTTCTAAATATAATTTTTTAAAAATTTGTATTTTATAAAAAATGAAGAACATGAAATTCTACATCTGATACATTTAAAAAAATTATTTTATGTACATATTTATTTATTGTTGCCTAATCGGCTTTGAAGCTTACAAAATATTTTCATATACAAATTATTGACATCTGTGTGCTAATATACATACCATATTTACGTTTTTATTTTAGATTAGTTCTTTGGATTCTTCTCTTTTGTATTACCTTTTTCATCCAATCTTTTCCTGAATCCATATCATCCAGTATTTCTGTGTCTTTTCTATTATGTTTTTCCATATGTCTGCAGTTATTCTTTTGGTGGTGAATGGTTCTCTCTTCAACATAGTCTGCACATTTAGTTTTCTTCTGGTAGCCAAAATTTGTTTCCATTTATCTCATTCCCACACCTGAAACGGGCTATCATTTGAACCCTGTGTTTTCTTTTTTCTCTGTCAGATATCTGGGCATCGTTAGTGGATTTACTTTTCCATACCTCTGGTTGCATCTCGATGTTTTTATTTTATTTTGTTGTATTTGCCTTTGAGTATCTATATCTCTTGTGCTTAAAATTTCTGCCATATTCACTCCCTCTCTTATTTTGTTCTCAGTCGATATTACTGAATATCCATTTCTTTCCTAGTACGCTTTCCTTTTCCGCCCCCATCGTGATTGTTTGTGCTCGTAATCTTTTTAATTTTAATTTTTTTATATTCTCTTGTATTGTTGAATATCCATTATTTCTTTGTTTGATTTGAAATTTTATTGCTCTTTTCCCGGTTTCTATTCTTACTTTATATGCTTTCATTTCTTCTAATATTATTTATGAAGGTGTTTCGGTATCCAGATCTAGTATTCATTTAATGTACTTGATTTGCAGGTCTTCCAAGTCTTTTATCTCTTCCCATCCATATAGCTCAGTTCCATATATCATAATACTTTTAATTAATGTTTGGAACATCATCCATCTTACTTTCATATCGTCTTTAAATTTTCGTTCCCCGATTCCCCATACCTGTCTCATTGCCACCATACTTTTCTTCTTCATTCTTCTTATATGCGCTGTGGGGTAATTGTTCTGCTGGAATATATAACCTAGGAAGTAAATTCTTTCACTTCCTCTAATTCCTGGTTATGCCATATCCAGCCTTTACCTGTCTGTCGCCTCCATTTTTAAACCTTAATATTTTTGATTTTCCTACATTCAATATTAATTTTTTTCCTGTTACATATTTCTCCATCATTTTTATTGCCGATTTCATTCCTCATACGTCTTACGAAATTTTTCGTTACAGAGTTTCAGGCCTTTAAAAGTGCACCTGATCTGACATATTTTTATAAATAACTCTGATACTAATTGCAATAAAATTTTGAAACTTAATACGAGGATACTACTTATTAAGATGCATATTTAAACTTTCTTTTGTTTCTGTATCTCAACCAGAGGCGTCTCATATGGGGAAGTCATGAAGGTTTTTATCCTTATTTTTTTACCTATTGAGTTGAGATACAGAAACAAAAAAAATTAAATATGCATCTAAATAAGTAGTATCCTCGTATCAAGTTTCAAAATTTTAGTGCAACTAGTATCAAAGTTATTAATAAAAATATGCCAGATGAGGTGCACTTTTAAAGGCCTGTAACTCTGTAACAAGAAGTTTCCGGACATACCTTCATATGACATTTTTTACTCAAAATGATGTCAGGAATATGCTATTAATTTTTTTTACACTAGTCCTGATACACCCTATATATATACAGGGTGTCTCAGGACGAGCTTACGCTATCTATATTTAAAATACTATTTAATATAATTTAACGAAATTTGGTATCTAGGGGTTATCCAACATGCCCGTTTTAACTAAAATATTTTCAAAGCAGTAGCACTTCCAGTTTTACCGGAAATTGACCTCAACTTTCTTATTTTAAATGGAATACGCTATTTTTTATTTTACCATTGAATGCAGCGGAAAATTTTACATATGAAGCAATTAAAACATTTTACTCATGATCAACTATTTCCGGCGTTATTCAACTTTTTTTGATTTTCTGTCTGAAATCCGGCACATTTTCAAAACTCTGTATATCGGGAACGAGATCGAATTTTTATAATCTGAAAAAAGCCTTTTATAAAGGAGACTTTAAGCTACATTATCCATGGAAGAATCCTCGATTATTTAGAAAAATGTGACGGGTACGTTACACCAAAATTACAGTTGACAAACTTCAAAAAAGACAATTTTTTTAAATGGAACCCCCCGTTTTTTATTACATTAATGTGTACTACGACAAAAAATAAGGGTACTTTATGTAACATGTCCTATGTTGAAAGTTGATAGAATTTCAGTAAATTAGAAAAACATGTAATCTGGGTATAACTATTTTATTAATGCGGATAAGTAAGCCATGGAAAAACAATGTTTGTTTTTACAAACCCATCTACTTGATTTCTTAGATAATTTTCCGTTGGATCAAAGGAATTTAATATGGTACCAGCATGATGGCGCTCCACCCTACAATAGCCATAGAATAAATAATTTTTTGGAAACAATTTTTGAAGATAGGTGGCTGGCAAATAATGGACCACATAGGTGGCCTCCTCGTTCACCCGATTTAACTCCACTTGATTTTTTTGTTTGGGGTTACATTAAAAACGTCGTCTATTAAAAACCTTTAACTACTAAAGAAGATTGCCAACATAGGGTACGAACAGCATTTAACAACATCTCTCTTCGGATGATAAAAAATGCTACAAAAGAAGTATTGAATAGAATAACAATGTGCTTACATATGAAGGGAGGACAGTTTGAATATGTATTAAATTAATCATAGTTTTGTATTTAGAATTTATTTGTTTTTTCCATGGCTTACTTATCCGTATTAATAAAATAATTATATCCAGATTACATGCTTTTCTAATTTACTGAAATTCTATCAACTTTCAACATAGGACATGTTACATAAAGTACCCTTATTTTTTGTCGAAGTACACATTTATGTAATAAAAAATCTGTTGTGGCCAGCACAAGACCTCTCGCCATTTCCATATTAGGCTATATATGTATTGTATTGCACTTCGCTTTCGAACCGTCGTTTTATAACAAAATATTACAGAACTTTACCCAAATATTGTTTTTTATTGTATTTAACATGTCTTCTGCACACATATAATTCTAATTATATCTATTTTATGTCATTTTCATGTCAGAGATTTTTCTAATTTATTAACCAGATTGGCGGTATTTCTGATGGATATATGCATTTTACCACAATTTTACCTATAATTTCAAATATTTAATTAATAAAACAATAAGAAAAATTAAATATACTTCCCAGAAAAAGCTTTCACAATGTCACTAAAAATGTTAATATTTGACAATGACATGTGTCATGTTATAAACATTGGAATTTGTCAACTGGTTTCCTTAGTGCCTTGGCCTCTGCGATTAGTTCACTCTATAAATTATAGTGTCTTTATCTCTAAATCTATATAAGATATAATAAAATTTTTAAGTGTATTAGATGGAGAATTTTATGTTCTTCAATATTTAATAATAAAACCTCCCAAAAAATTATATTTAGAAGAATTTTTCTAAGAAACTACTACTTCCGGTTGTTCAATTGTTACCAAAACCTTTTCAGCTCTTCCCAGGAATGTCAGATTGACGAAACTGCAGTTAAATATTTTTTAAGTCTTATAGTTTTTGAGGAATCGTGACTACAACATCCAGACATACATACACACACACACACACACACACATACACACATCCACACACACACACACACAGACATCATTTTAAAAATGTTATTATCGGATTCTAGGGACCTTAAATCGTGCTTATTCAATAAAATCTGGATATGCGAATTTTAGCATGAATCCAATACCTCTCTTAGCGAGAGGTAAAAAGGAAGGGTTCCATTTAAAAAAATTGTCTTTTTTGAAGTTTGTCAACTGTAATTTTGGTGTAACGTACCCGTCACATTTTTATAAATAATCGAGGATTCTTCTATGGATAATGTAGCTTAAAGTCTCCTTTATAAAAGGCTTTTTTCAGATTATAAAAATTCGATCTCGTTCCCGATATACAGAGTTTTGAAAATGTGCCGGATTTCAGACAAAAAATCAAAAAAAGTTGAATAACGCCGGAAGTAGTTGATCATGAGTAAAATGTTTTTATTGCTTCATATGTAAAATTTTCCGCTGCATTCAATGGTAAAATAAAATATAGCGTATTCCATTTAAAATAAGAAAGTTGAGGTCAATATCCGGTCAAACCGGAAGTGCTACTGCTTTGAAAATATTTTAGTTGAAACAGGCATGTTGGATAACCCCTAGATATTAAATTTCGTTAAATTATATTAAATAGTATTTAAAATATAGATAGCGTAAGCTCGTCCTGAGACACCCTATATACAGGTGCAATAAAAACATTTTACTCATGATCAACTACTTCCGGCGTTATTCAACTTTTTTTGATTTTTTGTCTGAAATCCGGCACATTTTCAAAACTCTGTATATCGGGAACGAGATCGAATTTTTATAATCTGAAAATAGCCTTTTATAAAGGAGACTTTAAGCTACATTATCACATTTTTATAAATAATCGAGGATTCTTCTATGATAATAATAATATAATAACCGGAAGTGCTACTGCTTTGAAAATATTTTAGTTGAAACGGGCATGTAGGATAACCCCTAGATACTAAATTTCGTTAAATTATATTAAATAGTATTGAAATTATAGATAGCGTAAGCTCGTCCTGAGACACCCTATATATATATATATATATATATATATATATATATATATATATATATATATATATATGTATATAGATCACGAGAACAGTAGCGAGCTTAATGGGCATCCTTATCTCAGACCCTTTCCTGTCCAGAATTGATCTAACAAACCTTCCTTTGTCCTGATTACTGCCACTGTGTCTTTATTTATATTTTCCAGGACATTTATGAGCTGCTTGCTAATTCCTTTTTCCTTCATGAGTTCTTAGAGTTTTCCCCCTTCTAGACTGTCGAATGCCGCTTTTAGATCAATGAAGAATGTGAAAAGTTTTCCTCGTTCTTGCGTAATTTCTTTTTCGGCTATAATATTCAATACATAAATATTATCTACTGTTTGCATACCATCTCTTTTCAGTCCAGAAGGCCTATTCTGTGCACAAGTCACTAGTGACTTGTAGTCACGATGGTGATATTTCGCAGCGCTCTCTATTGACACAGAACGCGAATGACTGTATATCAAGTGACTTCGAAGTCACTACCTCTGAAGGTGATGACATACACAAGTCACTAGTAACTTGTAGTTTGAAGTTTGAAAGATTGACAGAACCGTTCACTTATTTCCGGCTTGTCAGTTGAGTGGTTGAGCGTGTGATTTTTCTACTTTTTCTACTATCGTTCAAACTTTCAAACACACCAACACCAAAACAATGTCAAAACCAAGGAGGTTAAAGGGGGAATATAAAATTTCTACACTACGTTTTTAAAACTACATATAATAAAGAAAAATATTTAAAAAATACTATACCTACTAAAAATTAACTTAACCTACTTACTAGAAAATTATTACGAACTAAACTAAAAAGAAAAAATAATACAAGAAAACTATACGTACACTACTTATACTACATACGTATATTAAAATACAAAAAAAATATAAAAATTAAAATAAAAAGAAAAATAGATAAAGCTACACGCTTTCAAATCCAAACAAATGTTTGAATTTGAATATTCTACCACTACTTAGTTATTTTATTTATCAAATTTATAACCCTTGTATATCCTTGCCTCATTACTTACTTTGTCTTCTCCGGGTGCTTTATTGTTCTATAGTTTTATTATTTGCCTCTTAAAGTTTTCAACAGTTATGACTTTTATTTTCCATTTTATCTTTATACTTTCTTCTGATTTTAATATTTGTATTTCACTCCCTTCCAGTAATGGTATAAAGTGGGTTTTCCACTCTTCTTCTGTGACTTTTATGTCAAAAGTTAGTGACCTTTGTCAACAAAAAGCTGCAGCTAGCTTTGAATAGTAACGGGAGCATATGGGAGTGGGTTCGAAGTCGTAATGGTGGCTTGATCTTACGCCCGACTTTAAGAAAGTGTTAAAGTGTTTAGTAAAAATTAAAAAACTAACCGATTTTAAAAAAGAAATAGGACACTATTATTACTCCAGGTGCTAGTCCTAAAAAGGGATAAGTCTAAGTAGGGCGCTCAGATAAAGAATGAAAAAAATAAAATGGAACAAAAAAAAAAAAAAACAAGAAACAAAAAATGGTCCATACTTTCATAAAGGGTACGGAGATATTTACACGGAGCTATAAACTAACTATAGATCTGGCAGACAGGTGTCCACGGGGCCCAGCATCACCACTTGGGAACTCAGTCATGGTACGCTACTGGTGTGCCTTTAGCGGTTGAAGTGACGATCGTGATCTCGAAATGATTTTTACTACAGGAAGTCCCCCTCAAGGACCGCTCGAAAGAGGCTACAGTAGACCGGCATTCGCCCTTGGTAAGGATTCTAGGTAAAGGGTCCTGACGCTGACAGACAGTACTTCGCCGGTATTCTGGCTGGGTACAGACTGTGGTAAATAGCCGTGAGCTCCAACAGGATAGAATTTCCGAGTGGGGCGCCAAACTCGTGGTCACTCCTATTTTGTCCCTAAAAGGGATATTGTAAAATGCAAATTTCCTCCGAGGAAACGAATAAAATTTAAAAATCTGATGTGGCCAACACATGTCCTCCCGCCAATTCCATATTTAAAATAGCAGTGAGCTTTGAGTAAAGTATCATTACCGGTTAATCGTTTGTAAATAAAATCTAATTTGTTGTCCAATAAATAGAAAAGTCTGTAATACGAAATTTTGGATTGTTTTATTGTTTTTCCTCAAAAATCTGTTAGAGCTCCAAATTAAGTACTACATTCGATTTATCATATATGGTTAAAATCTAATATGTTGTTTCAAATTATATATTCTTATAAAAATCAGCATCATCTTCTATGTGCTCTAAAACGTAATCTTTGTAAATTCTTCGCCGTACATGATCCATTTCGTAAATGTGTAGTTGTAAATGAATATTAATTTATAGTGCTGCAAAAATAGCAATTAGCAAATTTAAATCAGATCATCCTGTACATCTATCATTTATGTATGATGGAAAATATATTATTTTTACAAACCTTAATTAAATATTTTACTATTATATTCTCCTTAACACGGTTTCATTATTAATTTTAATATAATTGCTTCCTGTCAGTGACATTTGTTTAAATATGTCAAAACTGTCATTAAAATTATGTTTTTGTGTGACGCATAGGCTAGGTGATACATGAAAATAAATTATATTATATATTCATATTTAAAGTTATTTAGAGATATTTACTAAATGTTATTATCGTAGAATTAAAGATTGTACCATTAATCAATTTTAATTAGTAAAAGTTGCTAAAAAATAATATTCAATGAATTTTTTACAAGAAAAACTTTTAAAAGCTTGTATAAATGATACTTCCGGTTATCCGATATATACTAAAAAATAATGAGCACTTCCCATATTAGTATAGAATGGGTATACAAAATTTCAAATTTTTCTGATTGATAGTATTTGAGTAATCGTGTCCACATGCGATTTTTAGCACGATCCCTATACCTCCCTTACCTAGGGTAGCGGGAGGTAAAAAAGATAAAAAATATAAAATGTTCGGTAGGTATACAAAATTACAAAAATAAAAATGAAATGTTAATATGGAAAATACTGCAGTGGGGAAAATAGGGAAATTAGAGAAACACGGTTGTGGGAAAAATAAATGGGGACAGCAAATTTATGAGAACGACAAAATGGGTCTAAACCCCAAACCAAAATTGTGTTAAAAAATTTAATACCATGACGGAATTAGATCCCGTGTCCGAAATCGCATCAAAACTCAACACCATCCCTAAAAGTAACGCCTGCCAAAATGGACCCCGCGATCGTCTAGCTTATGCAAAATTAATTAATATTGCTTAAATTAATTAGAATTTAAATTCGATTTACACCAAAATCTCATGGTTTTTTCCATATTAGAATAGCGTTGAAATTCAGAATATTTTGAGTGATAGTACACACACCAACACACACATGCACAAACACAAATACATACACACACATACAGACATCATCCTGAAAATGTTAAAATCAAATTCTAGGGGCCTTAAAACGAGGTCATTTACCAAAATCTCGACATGCGATTTTTAGCACGATCCCTATACCTCCCTTACTAAGGGTAGCGTGAAGTAAAAATAAGGTTAAACCAGAATAAAATAATACTTCATGGAAGTTGGAGAGAAATAAATAGCAAAAAAGAAAAAACCAAAAGAATTGTATAAATATTGCTCATTTGTAGAGATTGCCATGGAATTGAAACAAAATTATCTTATCGTTGGAAGTGTCATAAATTCGGGTTTCAAATAAAAATTACATATACATAATTCAATTCCGTACCTAAATCACTAGGTACTATTTTAAAAATCGAACACTTAAATAACATTTTGTAACCCATAAAATTAAATTGCTGACGCAGTTCAAACGATATGAATTTCTTTCTAATTTTGTTTCAATTTCATGGCTATCGCTACAAATAAGCAGTATTTGTACGAATTCAATTCGATTTTGCAGGTTACCAAACGTGCAAAATTAAATCTATCTAGTGATTTAGGCGTAGAATATAATTATCTACAACTTTTGTTTGAAACATTTAGTCTAAAATTAATTGAGGACTTTTAAGCAAAGAAAAACTGTTTTCCCATATTAAACGCCTATGGTCAGATTTTTAATATATTCAAAACACACTGTAATTAATGGGTATTTGATATTATAAGATTTAAAAGCCACAATGGAATAAATAAATATTTTACCTCTTACTACTATTTAATATAATTTACATCGAATATTGATCTTCAAATCTTGATACGGAACAGCCTTATTACTTACGGGTTTAATTTAAGTGGTCCAGACTCATAGGTAGGTATATGCACCTACTGTGAAAATAAAAGAAATGAAATAAAAACTATTGTATGTGCGTGCGTAAATGTGTTCGCGTATGAGCATAATAATATGAGCATGAAATGCTTGTGAAGTTAGAAAAGGCTTTGAGAAGCTAGATAAAGCTTGAAAATCAAGCCAAGCTTAAAATTTTAAAAGCTTGAAGCCCAAGTCAAGGCCAGCCTGACAATAAAAAAGCTTGAATTTTGCAAGCTTTCTTTATTTAAAGCCAAGTAGCTTGGCTTGGTGAATCCCTATTAGAGATTAGTAGAATCTAATTTATTTGCGATAAAAATGATTTGGTGAGTTGTCTACCAGTATAAAGAAATGAAAAACCTTGATGCTCGGTTTCATTAAAGTTTATTGAAATTCAACTCATGGTTAACAACGTGTTAAAGTTTGACATAACCTATGGCAAATTTATAAATCAGTGTATGCAAATTAATTAAATTGTGCACAAGTTCATTTTAAATTAAATATGCGCTGAGTATGCATACAATACACACCATGTAATTGTTTTATATACATTAATAATATTCATAAATTTGTCACATTTTGACAAATGTCAAAGTTTAACATTTTGTTAAATTTAGCAATGAGTTAGTTTTTATGAAACTGGGCATGAATCTTTTATCATCGGACTTGTAGATTAATTAACTTTTGACTAATTATTGATTGATCCAAAAGAAAAGATTTAATGAAGTATTATTCTTTGTGACGGTATTAGACGTCTCCTTTAATCATTTTGCGCATCCAATTAAGAATTATGTCATTTGAGTTTACAATATAATTGTAGCTTAAAATAAATTGTTAGTAAATGGAGCATATAAAGATTGACGGATTAAATGGTTTTTATTACGATAAAATAGGCGTGATGCTTTTAAAAACTACAGTTGTATTTAGTTTCTCTTTTAACGGTAATAATACATAAGGGTTAAATTCAGAGTAGCCTCCGTATAACACAAGAATAGTTTATCACGAGCTTAACCCACGAATGTATACTAATAAACATGGAATATAAAAGTTATTCTTGGAATACCTAATCTGGAAATAGGAATTTGTTTGTTATTACCGCTGTTTAATATTGAGATTGAGGGATGTAAAAGGAATCTGTTATATAAAGTTCTATTAAGCTTCCGTGTACGTTGTTTAGTTAAGTGGTGCGCGACCGTGGAAATCAGTGATAATTTACCTAGAAGAGGGTGTCGTTTTATACATTTGGAGCGTGTTAATATATATATGTATGTTAAAATATTCAAAGCGCAGTGACGTGTAAAGCAATGTTTTTGTGTGCTGTATTGTTAAAACAAGAATTATGATGTGTTTAACACAATATCACATTCTATTGTAGTATCATAACTTTCATTGCTAACTAATAGATATAACTATGTAATTCTAATAAAATTATGTATTATACTTTTTTATTTCTTTATGTCATGACATACTAGGTAGAAATATTTATGTGTACCTACCTATAAAACTTATTTTATAATTATCCATATTTTCGTCCATAAGAGACAATGAAATAAAACCAGATAGAGAACAAGTATGATATTGAAGTAATACAATTAAATACCAGAAAAGAATATTTAATTATTTTAAAAAAACTGTTCTGCGTTAGTAGATTAACCGATTTTCAGATAAACTTAAGAATCTAACCTTATAAATTTTATTCATTATTGTCTACTTAAAACAGAAATACTTCGTAAATAATATATCACAGTAGGTAGTTCAAAACAATCAAACAGGATGATTCATACGTCAGGTACTTACTTTCACTTGTACTTAAAATAAAATAAATGATGTGTACTTTGCCCGGAAATTGTAGAGATTCCCTTAAAATTGTTTTAGTTTGCAATTCAACTAAATATAACAATAATCACCTAATGCACAAATCTCACTCCTAAGAGTAACTTTTGTGCGTCAAGTGAGGTTTCTGTGGTTATGGTTGGTTGAATTGCAAGAAAAAAGTAGTTTTGAACAAGTTTCTACATTTATCGACAATTTTCACATTATCCCACTACCTACATATACTGTAACATATAGAACACGTACCTTATTTTGCATAAAACTTTAATTTCATTTAAATACTTCGTTTATTCATTCTAAAATAAACGCGCAAATCCAATGGCAAGCGAAATGTAATCTTTGAGAAAACTACCCCTAACTTTGTGAATTTTGAAAAAAATCTTTTCGTACCATGATCAGTATGTTAATACTGTATATCATTAAAGTTGGTATCTGAAGTTCTGAATCACGCGTCAAATTTGAGACTGAAAACCGTGACATAGGCGTTTAACATGGGAAAACAGTTTTTTTTTTTCAAATATTATCTGTCCCGCAAGAGTATAGTGGGAGTTTTTGATATGGTTAGAAAGATTATTTTATTTGGCATCGAAGAGTATCTAAATACTTCTAATTTAATGCCTTATTATTGACATATTTACGAAAGTATAATCCTACTTGACAGTTATTACTTATGATTTACTAAAAACAGTAATCATGGAAACGTATTCGGTAGCTGACTTGGTTAAATCAAGGTTCCATGATAATTTTTCTCTAGTTCAAATCCTTTCCGGTTCAAGTTAATATTTTTATATTTATTTCGTACAATGTATTCTTAAATAAATTACAAAATTAAAACGTAATAGTATTAAGCAAAAAACAAAAAGTAATAACTAATAAATAAACCTTCACACAGGTTTGTCAGACGAGTTAGACTTTATTGTCATTTTTCGATACATTCTTTCCGAAAACTTTGTAAATCCAATGGATTTTTCATTAGTCGAAAAAATTACTATAAATAAATTTTACAATCATGGGGTGAGTTTAAGAGAAATTCGAGACTTTTTTGCTAGGATATATTCTGATAAACAAATTTCATCCCATGAACGAACTAGACGAATCATTTTAAAATATGAAAAAAGCGGTTGCGTTAATGATGAACATAAAACTAAACTTAATTATTTATTTGGCTTAAATTTACTTATTTATTTCACTTCTTGTACATTTAATCAATAAAATACTTGATGTACCAAAAAATTATTTATTTTAATTTAGTAATTTATATATTACATAATACATTGTATAAAATAAATATAAAAAAAATAAAAATATTAACTTGAACCGGGAGGGATTTGAACTAGTGAAAAATTATCATGGGACCTTGATTTAACCAGGTCAGCTACCGAACACGTTTCCATGATTATGATTTAGTAAGTTATAAGTAATAACTGTCAAGTAGCATTATACTTTCGTAAATATTTCAATAATAAAGCATTAAATTAGGAGTATTTATATACTCTTCGATGCCAAATTAAATAATCTTTCTAACCATATCAAAAACTCCCACTATAGTCTTACGGGACAGATAATATTTGAAAATGTCACGGTTTTCAGTGTTCACACTATATATTAAAATAAACTTATAGTACTTAATCAAGAAATTGTCCTGACTACAAAAATTGTTAAACACGTTTATTTGCTAATAAAATCTTAATATGTGACTTTTGGCATGTTCCCTTTACCTCTCGTATGGAGGCAAAAGTTAAAGGAAATAAATATTATTTTTATATTTATCTCAATATTATGCATTTTCTACTTTTACGATAACACTCCTTCACTATTAATTTATAATCTGATTTCAGGATTAGACAGAATTAAATGAGGCCCACTCTTTAGAGGAACTTACACACTTTTTGATAAACGTGGAAGTAATAATATATTACAGTAATTAAAGATACAATATTGGGCCATTTATATAAAATGTTGTTAGTTCAGCACGTGTTTAACTAAACTGTAATTGTAACAAGGGATATAAGGGAGAATAAACCTTGTCAAAGTTAACAACGTGTTTAAATTTTACAGTGTTTTATGCAACTAGGCATTACCTTATTCCAGACTAAATATAACTTTCAGAACAATTGGTTTTAACCACCAAGTAGTTTATAACAGAATATTCAGACCGAGTTAACGACCACACGTTCTCAATTTAACTGCCGGATGCTGGACTAATCTGCCTCAAGTTTGGAAAATACAATGGCTTGTATGCCACTTAATAATAATTAACATTAAGTAAAGTATGACGATGGGAATATTTAAAACATTCCATCGCAAATACATAGTGGGGCTTTGTTCAACTGTTTTATATTTATGAAAATAGAACTTTACAAAAATTAAATTTGATTTTATGTGAAATTTTGAAGAAATTTAGAAAATTTTGAGTTCTTGAAAATACGGTATTTTAGGGTAATTTATTATTATTTAATATAAAACAATTTTATTAGGCACCGTACTTATTCACAAATCCAGTAGGTAACAAAAATTTTTACCGATTCTTTGCAGAGATTCGGCAATAACACGTGAAATCCCATTATGTTGATTTACTTTCCATGTATACTACCTACTTCCTGTAGATATGTTAGAAGTTTTATATTTGCAAAGCATAGGGATCGGTATAAATATAAATGAGCCTATTTCACTTTTTTTTAAAAGTATTTTAAATGAAAGTATGAATTTTTTTATAGTAATAAAAACGAACAATAATTTATTGTTATTTTCGTGAATAATTCAATAATAGATATTTACGCACCAAGTGAGCCAAGGTAATGTTTATCCACGAGAAGAAAGTTTAGCTCACGAGCCCGTAAGGGCAAGTGAGTTAATTTCAAGTGAATAAACATTCTTAGCTCACGTGGTTTATACAATATTTTATTCAATTTTGACGAAATAATAACAAAACCATTATAATATTTAATTTTGATAAAATAAAAAACTGATCAGTTAGTAAGTAGGATGAGCATGACAATTGTCGCTGATAGACGTCAATTCATCTATTTAAAATGCTTTATTGTCTGTCATGTATGTCGTAAAAAATAATGAAAAGAACTGATAATGTCTGAAAAATAATGTGGTGCGTATTATTTTCTTTCTTGATGTTATTTTTAAATGTATTTTTTGTTGCAGAGTGAGTTAAAATTTAGTGAGAGTGATTTAAAAATTTTTATTCACTTGTGAATAAAATGTTACTTGTAGTTATTGCTATGGAGTTTATAATGACAGTTTAAAACGTCAAAATTGAATAAAAAGATTGACGCCAGAAATGGGCTACTTGCGTGGTACTGAAAATCCGATTTCTATCACTATAAATGTAATGCTATGTTGAAAAAATGTAAAAAATATAAATTTTATTTTAAAAAATTATTTGTTTTTTAGTAAATGAAGAAAGAAAATTTTCTGTGACGTCATTATATTTGATTGGAGAACCATGTTTAAAAATATAACGTATAGATGGCATGCGAGAAAGTTTTAATTTGAATTTGACATTAGTTCATTTCTCTCTCTCTCTGGTCTCTCAAATATATTAATTACTTCACAAATAAACACATAGGTAGTTACATGTAATTTAAAATATCAATACCAAAAAGATAAATTAAAATACTAACCTCTAAACTATTGTTGAAACGTCAAACAGGAGATCTACATTACCTGTACAAACAAACGCAATGGCTTTACGACCATTCATTGGTGTGGCGTAATTCTACGTCATACATGGCGGGAATTCAAATAATCAAATTTCATTATTTTTTTTTTCTGGCTAATTAACAAAAATTTTGCCAAAAGAAAAAATATGGGTAGCAAGTTTTTACCTGCTCTTCAAAAATATTAAATAAAAAAAAGGTACGCAAGTAGCCCATTGTCGGAGTACATAGGTACAGCACGTTATTCATCAATAGGAAAACAGTTTACGTTATTTATATAAAGAAAAGTAGACGACAGTTTATCACATGTTAAACTGTATGTACTCTGATGTCACATTCTGGTTCAGATCACGTGACTTTTTCAAAATATTACACAAATTTCAATATTTAATTGTAAAATATCTAATAGATATATCGTGATATTTTCACATTTGAAGCCCTTTAAACAACAATATCTTTTAAAATTTAGTTCTTAGAAGTCATACCAATTTTTTGCAACAGCTCTGTTATATCTAATATACAATAAAAAAATCTATTTAATAGGTAGCTATTGGTTTGATAACATAAAAATTCATCTTTTTGTTAATTTACAATTGATATCAGTAAAGAAATACATATAACGATTTTTTTTTTGTATTATAGGGGTGTCATTTTTAAAAAATATGGTTTGATAAAAGGCATGTTCCACATATTTCACCCTTGAACTGGAAAGTTCGAGATATTTGTCATTTGTTGCTTACTCACATTGACCTTTATCACTAAAGCTCGGATTTTATGCAAATTGCAGGTTACAGCATTTTTTTGCATATTTCACCTGTTTCTTGTACTTTTAGCATATCTTATCGTGATATGCATATTTGTTCATATGTATCTTTTAAATTTTGCGTTATTTTTATCAGTTTCTATTAAATTGGCATATATGAGTGTTATTTATGGCTGCAATTCCCTAAGTTCTTCCATACGAAGAAAGTAACGGTAAGTCTAGCATTAAATTTCTGCTGATTCCATAGTTCATTCTTTAGAAAGGGAGAAGGTGGAAAATGCTCTTCATTTTCAATTTCATTTTCAATTCAATTCATTCAATAATATTTACATGACTTCTAAATATTCGTGTGAATTTGTCCATATTCGGAACTCTCTTCAGATTACAATAGGGAAAGTCGATATGTTGTTTAACGTATATCAAGTTAAAAAAATCTGATGTGGACACCACATGACTTCCTTGTACGCCTGTTAAACTATAAATATTTTGTTAGTAATTAAAATATGTATTATAATAACAAACCCAATCATAAAATTGCACGTATTTGACATAATTTGTCCTAATCCATAGCAAACTTAATTACAAAAATACAAAAATAAAATAAATAAATATAAATATATCATCACGGCATATTACCCATTACTGGGTGTGCCAGTGTTTACAACACATGTAGACATCGGTAATGTTCATTTTTTTTTACAAACCAAAAAGTATATAAATAAATAAAAAGTACATAATTTTAAAATTTACATATCTCGCTTATACAAAGAGCTAATTGAATCATACTTGATGGTTTAGACGCAGAATTCAATTCTTTAAAACTTTTATTTGGAGCATATATTTCTAAAATCAAAATAACACCATGTTTTTCAATAAAAACTGATAACAGCTTCAAGTAAAATATCACTTCCGATTAGACCATTTTAACCAAAATATATTATGTTTAAATTCCATGGTTATCACTACAAATGAGCAATATTTAAAAAAAATAAAATTAGGTTTTACAGCTTATTAAATATATAAAATAAAATCTGATTAATTATATAGGTGTGGAATTTAATTCTCTACAACATTTATTTGAAACATTTTTGGCTAAAATTAAATGGGAAGTTTGGCGCAAAAAACTGATTTCCCATGTTAATCGCCCATGGCCTGGTTTTTAAATAATATTCTGTACATATATCAAATCCGATGGTAAAGTAGAGGTATTGATATTTGAGCTACCTCATGCTGCATGTCGTGTGTGAATCAAAACCGAAAAGTTAACCAACGAATTTGCAAAAAAATAAACAAGCAAAGAAAACTTATTATTATTGAAAATTAATGTTGTGTTTCCTTAGATATAAATAGATAGTAAATAAAAGAAAATAAGATAAAGTTCAAATTTAATTTCATACAATTTATATTTAACTGAAATACCTATCGAGATTAGTGCTAACTACGGGCCTGGGTATCTATTCTGAAAATTGTCACCATCACTATGGTGGTGACTAAATTAGTGACGTGTTTAGAACCCGCGTGTTTTTCTTGAAGTGACATTCTAGGGCTTTTTGTTTCATTATGTTTTAGTTCTTGCATATTTATAATAATATTCTCAAACAAATCCAAAACCGCTTGTTTATTAAGTCAAGTCGATAATTTGATATAAATTCTAAGTCACTAACGGAAAATGGATCTTGATCATCTGTTAAGTGCCTCCTAAATATACGATCGGCATGAATTCTATCCTCATTCTCAAGTTCCACTAGTGCCAATAAAGCTCCGTAAATAAATGTCATTATAATTTTTTGAAATATATTAAAACTTATTCCTTCCCAGTAAACAATAAACACATGTTTAAGGTTGGAAAACAAATAATGCAGATTTTTATTACTTTTTTTAAAAACTTAAACTTATACGTTGATTTTTCAAATTTAAAATATACCCGCTTGTCAATAACAATTTGTCACCAGTGATTCCTTCTGGTCACTACCAACGGAGATAGTATCTTTCACAGAACATAAAGTCAATTCATATGACGTCACTCAGTACTATTACACCTAGGTACTTCGCCAGTAAGTGCGCTTCAAAATGAGACCATGGTGACTGGTGACTTTTGCACAGAATAGACACCCAGTACGATAGGTAAGAAGACCCCGTGCAGATCTGTACTTACCCGCTATTAGCAACCCTTAGCTCTTATTTCTTTGCGTCTGTTATACTCCATAACTTCACTGTTTTGGATAATCTGAAAATAATAGGTTAAAAATGAATAAGTATAACATGTGTTAGCCGCTAACAATTAAATTTTGGCTTGATCATTTGACAACATTTTGTTTGAAAGCGTGTCGAAATAAAACCTCAGTGGTATTTTAACAACAAGGGACACAACAACGGTATATTACAGACAAAATAAACAACTATTGAATTCAACAACACAACATAATCTCTATTTGTATTAGTTAAGGTGAAGTGACTCGGTAATCATATAACTCAAAACAATAACATGTGCTATCTCCCTCTCGCTATCCTGCTTTCTATCATCTATGTAGTTCTAGTATCTATAGTAAACAGCACGTTGCAGCTTTGAAAGGTTTTACATGGCGCGCAGAAAAAATCAGTTTTTGGAATTTAATTAAGACCATTGGAATAGTAATAGAGTTACCCCGCGTGTATTTTGTAATATTTTATTTGTCACTCGCTTAAAATTATAACCTGAACCTGTCAGTTCCAATTGACACTTATTTTTAATACGTATGTTAGTATAATAAAACACAATTTTCACATGTCAACAACATTACTAACTTGGTACCTAACTAACCTGTAAAATTTTTTATTCACAATCATTATAGTAAAAACCGATTCCTAAACTTTTGGAGGTCGGAACAGATTTCACTTCCATCTCTTGGGTTGGAAATGTTTATTTAGGGATTACCTAGCAACATTTCTATAGATCCCTATAATTAAGTAGGCTAAACAAATTTTAAGAGAGCTGTCAAAAATATTAATAAAATTATAGGTTATAACTCAATGATTTATTTTGAAAATTGATTTAAAATGAGGATGGTTGTAAATAGAATAGTATACCTACATAACCTCGGTGGGAGATTCATCACAGCCTCGCGCTTTATCTCACCTCGAGGCTTGGTCTCTCGGTAATGTACATAAACCCTCGGCTGTAATGAAACACCTCTCACCTCGGAAGTAATATACTATATAAGATAGCAACCAATTTTGCAAGTTAGTAACTAGTAACAATTAATTTACAAAAATAGTAGGCGGTTCCAATAAATGAAGTTTACATGTGAGTAAACACGTATTAGTTATTTACGATACAAGTAAATAAAGCTAGTCTTTAGCCACGAATGGGTCAATTAAAACATGAGCACAGCGAGTGTTTTAAAACCCGTGAGTGACTAAAGATGCTTTATGTATGAGTATCGTACAATAATTCATTTACGATAGAATTTGGAAACCCAATAAATATAAAAAAAAAACTTTTATTTATGAATTAGGATGACAATATTAAATGAAAAGTTTGCAACAACAAAATATTCACCCTGGTTTTGCAAATTTACCATTTTAGAAACTTAACGAAACTTAAATAATAACTATACGTTAATTTTACGCATAGCCAAAATTGTAAAATCCGTCTTTTTATAAAACGCCTAGTTATTTTATGAAATGTGGCCAGATTGTTTAATTTTTGTTGACTTAGCCTTATTTTAAAATTTGGTTAAACGTTTTAAAAAACGACAAAGAACTACGGTCACATTGTATTTGGACATTATGGTTTGCATTTTGTTAAATTATATTTAGTGATATACAAGGATGTAAGGTAAGTAAACTGTTATTCATTGTATAAATCGACTATCCAGACTGTGAAATAACGCTAATTGTCGGTTCCACAAAAGTAACTTAAATATTAAATTTGGCTTAAATTGACAATATTGCATCGAAATGAAATATTAAATAATTATAATATACCCAAATCATTCAAGCAGCCAATGCACGTCATTAATAAAAATTGAATAAAAGTAACTAGATGTGTGACGCCATGTACTGGTACGTTTGCAGAGGTTTTAGAATCTTTATGAAAAGAGTTGTATAGATTGCAATCTGTATTATCAATATGTTCATGAACTGTCACATCTACAAAATAAATACTATATTTTCGTCACTGTCCATTTCTATTTAAATTATTTTATAATACTAACCTTATTTATACTTATGTATGCCATATAAAGGCAATAAATAAAAGTGACCCGAATTTCAAAGAAATATAGCGAATTCTTCTGATTGATTATAAGTGCCACCTTTGGCAGATTCGCAGATTTTGTGTTTGCGTTAACAGTCACGTTGCGTTGTTGCGTTGCGTTTAACATTACTTTATTATAAATAGGCCCTACAACGCACAAAAATGTTTCAAACACGATTTATTTTTCAAATAATAACAACTTTGACAGTATAAACATGCAAATTATCAATATTGCCAACTATAGCAACAATTAAACGAATAATATGACGTTGATGTACATTATTTATATATTATTGATGTCATATACGATAAGTAATGAACTCTACTATTCATCTTAATAATAATTATATGAGGCTATACACTTTTTGACGGTTAAAAATGATTAAAATTTTATTTCATTTTTCACTATTAGTGATTTTAATGCATTAAAGTTTTTACACTAAGTGATGACGTGCATTGTCTGCTAGAATGATTTGGGTATATATTGCTGTCAAATTTCGATTTGCATTTTTTTCTTTAAACTTAGCTTAAAATTTAAGCCTTGGTGTAACGGATTTTACAATCTAGCTACGACATTACTGCAGACCTGCAGAGTGATGTTGTATGTATTTCAAAATACAATATTTATTTATAAAACTAATATTCTGTATGCATAATTGACACTATGTACAACTACTTACAAACAGTTACACACTATTCACAGTTTGTTATAATGGAGAAAATATATGCAGACATGGTGGTATAATTTGCGTTTCACTATTGTCCTTTCTAGGCGTTTAGCCAATGCTTTGAGCAGCGTTTATCAGGAAGGTAATACTGGTAGGAAGTCCGTACCGATGCCGGAGAGTTATGTCGACGAGCCATTTGTACGCCAGTCAGTCCCAGTAGACGCCGTGATTACGCATTCAAAGAGATTAATATCAAAGAGATACTTGGAATGGGACCAGTCTCTAATGCTCTTATTGTAAACCAGGCTTTGTATTGCGTTGTGCTGGATCTTACCGTGTATGATTTAATACACTCCAGGTTAGCTATATAATTATACGGGTCAATTAAATAATGGACTTGAAGTAATGTTACATATTTCGTATCTTACGTTTACTGTGTATTATTAATTAAGAAATACGGCGATGTCTAAATTTAGAATTCTAGCAATTTTTCAAAAGAGTTTAAGGTGGTTTTACATAATCAAAGAATGATGTGTGTATCAAATTTAGAGATAAACTTTTCATTTCAATAAATATTAATAATATAGACTTTAGAGTAAAACTTGCTTGACGGGAGAGATAATTTATAGTAAAATAGCTCAGGAGTCCAGTCTTTACAAATTAATTATTTATTTATCGATGACAAATGAACGATCGTTTCTGCGGCAATGCAAAGATAACAATAGAATTCTAGCAATTTTTCAAAAGAGTTTAAGGTGGTTTTACATAATCAAAGAATGATGTGTGTATCAAATTTAAAAATAAACTTTTCATTTCAATAAATATTAATAATATAGACTTTAGAGTAAAACTTGCTTGACGGGAGAGATAATTTATAGTAAAATAGCTCAGGAGTCCAGTCTTTACAAATTAATTATTTATTTATCGATGACAAATGAACGAACGTTTCGGCGGCAATGCAAAGATAACAATAACATTAAATTGCATAAAAAGTTTCAGAGAATTGTTGTCGAAAGGTAAGATTTTCTTCAGATCAAAACGTTCAAATAAGTTTTTATGCAATTCAATGTTAACATTATTAACTTGACATTACCATGAAAAATACAAATTTGCCGCCGAAATGTTGGTTCATTTGTTACCGATCATCGATGGTTAACTAATTAGTTTGTAAACATTGACTCCTCCGTTATTTTTCTTACTTAAATAATATTTCCCCAATTGCAATATTTATTAAAATAAAAACCATCGTGAACATTTAACAACTTTTCTCGACTAATAATGAGTGCGGATCATGGGTGGAATGTAGAGTCAGAAGTAAATTTATATAAGTTATTAATTTTATTTTGACATTACACGTGTTTGGTCGGTTTGAGTTTAGGCATATGTATTAGCGGCATATTTTTGTAGTAACAATATAACTTACTGATAGATTCAAAATAGAAGATTGGAAATGTCAAAGAATAAATTTGGTATATAAAAATCACGCCACGGCTCTTACCCCAAATTATTTACTATCTCTTTCTTTTTCTACTGTACTATCTATGTTTCTATGTCACGCGCACAGATGACGTCATGGAAACTATAATACCGTTTTTCTTTTATTAGTAATTAACAATTTTTAAAAAAATACGAGTATGTATATTATTTTAAATTCTAAAAGTAGATGGATTAAAAAGAATTTGGTCGCATACCCCACTGCATCTATTTTTAATCATATTCCTACAACACAATTTTTTATCAAATAGTCCCATATTGCACCTTCAACGTACATATGAATATTTGTTAGGGTTAGGATTTCGAACTGGGTATTTAGTTAAATACCGTAAGACCCATAAGAACCGCAGACCCGTATTACCAGTAAGAACCACAGACCCGTATTACCCGTAAGAACCGTATTTCCCTTAAGACTTGACGTTATATGTGAAGCGTATGACCGCTTGTAAGAGGCATGCATACTTCGCCGCAACGAGAACATACATATCTCATTATTGCATTTAAATACACACATAGAATTATTCGTAATGGTGTCTGTCTTATAAATTTTTAAATGGTCTTATTATTGTACAAATTACTAACTAATCTTTTAAAACTAATAGATAAATTTAAATAATAACTTAATAATACGTCTTACGGGTAATACGGTTCTTACGGGTAATACGGGTCTGCGGTTCTTTCGGTTCTTATGGGTCTTAGGGTCTTATGGGTGAAGAATCTAATCCGACCCGTATTTGCTGAAATACGGGTGAGCGGGTGGTATTTTGGATCCATCGGTATTCCGAGCACTAATATTTGTAGAAACATAAAACATAATTTGTTTGTATTGTAGGTTTATTAAGCTGAAATGAGAATAAAAAAGAAAATTCGGAACACAGATAAATTGTCGAATGGTAATTTTATTACAATTTTATATTATATTACTTTTGTTTTTTGTCGTGAAATTTGATTTGTTTTTATTTCTAAGTTATGTTTAATTTTGCAGTTTGATCCATGTTTAAATTCTACACATGATGAAAAGTTGTATTATGTTCAAAAACTAAATATGAAAATAATTACAAAACTTTGTATAGCTATGAGTTTAACAAAATTTAATAGAAACTTATACTCTAGAAAATATTTTGTTAAACAACAAATAATGTTTATATCAACATTGTATGCAAACAAAAATACAGCGTAAACTAATTCCTAAGAGTCACTAAAAGTTGAAGCACATTACCTTAAATTTAGAATTTGTTTTAAATAAGAATTTTTATGACTGATCATTTAAACATCGAACATTCAAACTTTTTATGTAACGTGTAAACTGTAAAGTATTGAAATTGCGTTGTACAATACCATGTTGTAAAAACAGTAAATCTCTAATCGTGTAAAGCCATCATTAGTTTCAAAATTTTTTGAAGTAAATGCTAGTTACAGATTCTAATCCAATTTTTTTTTATATATATATATATATATATATATATATATATATATATATATATAAAATCAATGACTCGAATTTGTAACAGGAGGGAGGGGGAGAGTCAGATGAATCTGCTTTCTCTTTTTTCTCTTACCCCAACGATGACTTTATCTCTTTGCCGAACGGTGACTTTATCTAACTGGTGGACACTTCACCGAACGACTACTGCTTTACTGCTACGGAACACCCTTACACTCACACTATCACTAAACACTTGATGATAGATGGTGAACACATCTTAAATGGATGACACACACAATATTTGAAGCTACTTAACTTTTATTTACACATATTTTTACATTAATAATACTAAATTATTATTAATGATTACTCTAAACTAATTATACAAACTGTTACATTATTATATTGTACGAGTACTGGCGTAAAACGCCCAAAAACTAAACACGGACTACATGTCTGCCCTGTCTGTTCGAATCATAAAACTCGACTGCCTTAAAACAAAGGGTTATCTCTTCAACAGGCATATCTGATGAAGGGTGCGAGGGTGTAGCATCCATAACAAAATAACAAGATTTCACGTAGTCTAGGCAATAACTTACATAGTTAATTGTCAAAACAATAAATGTCTACGCGCTTGACATCTAGACTAAACAGATATATGAGAGAATGATGATTATTATTTCTAAACAGAATTTTGATAACAGAATTAAAATGTTGATATTGAAACTATAATTTAGAAGAGTTTGTATTAAAGTTATTTACTTGTTATTTCACTATTCTCACCTTGTTACAAATTATACCCCCATTTTAGATTAGATCATAATGAAACGCAATTTTAATATTAATGTATTGCATTGAAATATTTTACAATAATATGCTTTTAAAATTGAATTCTAACATTATTATTAAGTAATAACAACAAATATTATTTATGCATGGTATATATAAGGTACATACATTTATTTCTTTTAAATATTAAACAATAAACTTCACATTTGCACATTTGAAGTAAAAGAGAATAAAACATTCTACTACATTAACAATTACTAAAAATTAAATATTCATATTTAGATAAAATATGAATGTGCGTAAGTGATGTAAGTACTCTGATCTATAAAGATACATGAAGAAAATTGTTTTTGCTTTTCATTTCATAAATTATGAATACATTATTAAAAACAGTTTATTCTAGAAGCTTTTCAAAGTAACATTAATGTTATTTCCGCACAAATTTTGCTTTGTTACCTGCGGTAAATAGTTTAGCTTCGAACATTGTACTTTGGAAATAATATGATTAATAATATAAACAATATCACTGGTTTCAGTCAATTTATTATTCAGTCCGCCGTTTCGGCCGTACTGCGGCATTCTTCAGGGAATGCTACAATTTTTTCACAAACCCACAAATTAAATGTGCCTTGGTAGAAGATTGTAGAAACCAAAAACATAACTTCGATTCCGCAAGAGTCAAGATTTTCAAAAAAGAAGCAAATCTACATAAACGATTGACACTGGAAATGTTACACTGAGAGAAATGTATATTAAAAGTTGTATATTGTACATCAAAATTTTAAATTTAAATATGTAAATATTAAATATTGAGAAACGTATATGTAAAAGTATTATAAAAATGTATTTACTATTAAGATTCGTTTATTTTTAAACGATATATATTTAAAATAAAGGACAGCATAATAAGAATTATTATATGTATATTTAACGAATATATTTAAGTATATAGAGATATTTATTTCTATATTAGACACTAGGATTAAATATCCGGTATATTCAATTTTAAAATACAGAATATTACGCGCGATGATCAGGCGATCAGGGGAACAATGGTTAACAATCTTCATTCATTCCATGTTTACTTGCATAAACTGCGTAGTTTGTAGTTTGAGAGTGGAAATAATACAAAACGAAAATGTGCGACGATTTTGTTAACAATATTTAAAAATTGTGGGGTTTTGAAGATTATTTAGAATTTAAATTATTGTGCTCTTGTTAAGAAATCTGTTTAGTTTAATAACATTTTGAAAATAAATATTTTCCTATTTATAAAAGTTATCTTTAAATATAGAGTACCTGTGCACCGATTTCGAAACATAGGAGTTCAACGTGGGATTTAAAATAAATGCGGATATTTGGCTTTCCTCTAAGTTTTAGAGCAAAACTACAAGTATAAAAAGTTGTAATTAAATTTTATTTTCATGACAGTCTGACTCTTGACGAAATTGTTACATTTTATTTCTGTAAAATCTCGTACTGCTGATGTGCTGTTACTAAACAACTATTTATTCTTGTAGTTTTATTTCAAAACTTGCAGGGCAGCCGATATTAGCATTTTTTTTAAATCCTATGTTAAACTTCTATGCTCCGGATTTCGATACACCTATACCTATTCCCAAATGTAATATATTAGTTTGCCATCGTAAATATAGTGGTATTTTGAGCCTAAGATACTTGTTTATTTGCATTAAATATTTTGGATATTAAATTGTACCACATAATATAATCAAATTTAGTATAACTTTATAGTTATTACTAATATCTCGAATATTAACAATGATAATATAATATTTTAAATTTGAAAATAAATATATATTTAAAAGTAGTATATCATATATTTGTTCTTATTACATAATATTCTAAAACTTTTAATATCTTCATATATTTCATTCAAATATTTTGTGTATTTGTCCCTTTTTTAAATATAAAATATAATAACAATTATTATAAATATATTTATTATACAACACATTTCTCTCGGTGTATATGAACAAAAACAAAAATAGTATAAATAAAAGAACAGATATTGAAAATCTAAGTGTCATATATCATAACATCACATGATGACAGTTGTGACCTTCAATATTCAACTGCTTAAAATATTTCAGTGACAGCAGCACATGAAAGCGCGGTTATTTTCAAAAAATAATCCTGATCAACAGTTACTGTGACATGGAGGGTACCCTAAGCTTCTGTTTACTCTTTGTTCTCTTACCCAACGATGACACGTTTTCTTCTAACTGGTGGACGCTTGCTGGCTCGCCCACCACTTTACTGAGACGGACTACTTTATTGGGACGAACACCCTTACGCTCACTCACACTTGATGATTGATGATGAACATATCTTGGGTGAATGACGGACACAATATTTTTATACTAATTTTTATGTACACATATTTACGTTATTACTAACTTATAATTATTATTACACTGAACGTAATTCAACTAAACTGTTACATTATTACATTGTAACCTAATTACGCGCACTAGCGTACGCGCACAAAACTAAACCGCTGACTACATGACTTATCGGTTTGAATCACACTCGCCCAAAAACTAAATGACAAACTACATGTCTGTCCCGTGTGAATGTTTAAACTCGACTGCCTTAAAAAAAAAACGGTTATCACTTCAGCAGGGCATATCTGATGAGGGATGCGAGGATGCAGCATCCATAGCTAAATAACAACATTACACGTAGCAAAGGCAATAACTTATATAGTTAATTGTCAAAACAATAAATGTCTACGCGGTTGACATCTAGACTAAACAGAGATATGAGAGAAAAATGATAATTATTTCTAAACAGAATTTTGACTTACAAAAATATTAATATTGAAACTATAATTTAGAAGAATTTATGATAAAGTTATTTACTTGTTATTGCACCGTGCTCACCTTGTTACACTCTTTCCTCCTTAAGATATAAATATATCGCAAAATTGATATATTTATTCTCAATACCTGCTCACTGAAAGATAACCAACTCCTGAATTCTGAAAGCATAAAACTTAATGCACAAAACATAAAACACATACAAAAAAATTAGCTAATTAAACATAAAACATATGCTGCAAGTACATAAGCAAAATGCACATAAACATGAATCAATGATAAACTAAACATAAAACATATGTTGCAAATACATGAAACAAAATCCAAATAAATGAAAAACATAAACCAATGACACATAGAACATAAAAACATATGCTGCAAGCCTAAAAATTATGCACCCAAGCTAAAGTACAATTCAATGTCACATAAAACATATGTTACAAATAAGTAAAACATAACCTACAAACAGAAACCAATGACCGAGCCAATGACAAACTAGACATAAAACATATTGCAAATATGCAAAATACAAAACATAAAAATTGCAAAAACATGAACTGTAGCTAACGTACACAAAAGCATAATAACTGAGATATTCCAACAAATTCAAACACAAATCTCAAAAGACACAAGTACAAAATAATTATCTTCTACAGATAATTATTGCTAAAAAATCTGATGTGGCCAACACAAAACCTCCCACTATTTAATTTTTAGATACATACATACGTACATAAAATCACGCGATTCCCACTTAGGGGGTTAGCAAATACCCGGAAACAATAGTAACAATAAGAAAAAGGATAAGAGTAAGAGCTCAGCTGACTCACTTCACTCTTTAACAACATTCTTCTTTCGCCTTGTCCACACTCATCATAGCATTCATACATAAGAACATATTAAAGTGACCGAATAACCCCATCCGGACCACAATAATAGTTACGCAACAATCTTCCTTCGCCACATTTTCCTATCCATTTTTATTAATTTAAATACATACTTACGTATTTACTAACGCTGCAAACTGTTCCATTGCATAAAACTATTGATTTATATACTATTTTCTTTTCAAAATGTCACTATTATTAATTTGAAGTTATTAGTTTTTTGACAGTGACATTTACTGTCAGTTACATTCATTTGAAATATAAACTGTGGAACAAAGGAATTGTGTTTATCTTAGGCTTCGGGACTAATAAAAAAAAATATTTTTAAACTTATCTGCAATATATATAGAAAAAGTATTAATGTATTCCTGTAGAAAATTCAATAATCTTTAATTGTCATAAGACATAAAATGCGAAAAAATTGCATTTAATGATATTTTTTGAAGAAAAACCATTATGAGCTTCAGGTAAAGTGCCATTTCCGGTTATCCGATTTACACCAAAATCTAATGGCTTCTTTTCATATTAGAATAGGATAGAAATACAAGGTTTCAGAATTTTCTGAATGATAGTATTTGAGTTAGAGCGAAGACAAAATCCCTACACATACACACACACATACATACACACACACATACACACACACACATACACACACACATACACACACACATACACACACACATACACACATACAGACATCATCGTGAAAATGTTAAAAATGGATTCTAGGGACCTTAAAACGTGGTCATTTACTAAAATCTCGATATGAGATTTTTAGCACGATCCCTATACCTCCCTTACCAAGGGTAGCGGGAGGTAAAAAAGGAAAAGGGTATATTTTGTTTCCTTAACTAATGAACATTACTATTCTAACATGCTACTTAATGCCCCTAAATCCTAATTTACCGACACAAACTAAACTAACAAAAAAAGTTACACGATCGTTATAAAAAAAACAAGTGACACTGCACTATCACAGTGGGGCGAGGGGGCGGTTCTTCGCATCTCAAGGGCCGTTTTCCAGGAATTTCAAACACACTCGGAGGCACTGATTTGTACGCGATGACGTCACTGGAACGTAAGACGATCTCACCAGCGGCGTGGTCTCCATGGATGCGGCATAAGTTTTGCACGTTTTCCTCGTCGGAAACCGTGTTCATAACGCCACCCACGATGTCCTCTTCGTAGTCCGTTTGCAGGTCCTTATCGTGCATATTGTTGTCATATACTGTGCCATCCATATGTTCATCATCTACGTAGCTGTGTCCTTCAGCTACGTCGTCTTGGAGTTCGTCCTTAGCCTCATAAGCAACAGTTTTCTCCGGCAGGCAATTATCTTCAATTATTTTCCCTTCCTGTACGCCCTCATCGTCACATGCTGTGACGGCTGTAGTCGCACTTTGTCGACCTTGTGGACGTGGAATATCTACCACCGCATGCCGATCCTCTGCTGCAAGTACCGACTCAATTTCAGCTAAACTGATCTTCGCTACTGGCAGCGCTGGTTCTCCAAGTCCAACCGAAGCGTGGCCACTTGCCAGCGACGCATAACCTGGAGGCTCTGATGCTGCACGCGGCGCGTAGACCTGCTGGTGCGACCACGCTGACCCATAAAATATTGGTGTATAAGACGGGAAAAATGATGGCGGAAATATGGTGCATCATGCATGGGTTATTTCTAATTAACGCACGATCTCTGTTAAAGTGGAAGGCTGCTTATACCATGGAATTTTCTGCTCGCTGAAACCATGTTGTGAATGTATTCTTCCACTTTGCCATCACCCGAAAACGTATTTATTGGCAGTAATACGTCCAGCATATCTGGTAACAGGGAGGGGGGGGGGGGGGGGGGGGGGTTGTGAAGAAGAAGACGAAGTAGAAGATTCTATTTACTTCTTCTTACCCAACGATGAATTTATATAACTGGTGGACACTTCACTTGCTTCATTGAGACGGAACACCCTTACGCTCACTCACACTAACACTTGATGATTGATGATGGACATAACTTGGGTGGATGACGGACACATACGCGTACTGGCGAATAACACTCGCCCAAAAACTACATGTCTGTCCCGTGTGAATCTTTATACTCCACTGCCTTAAAAACAAACGGTTATCACTTCAGCAGGGCATATCTGATGAGGGATTCGAGGATGCAGCATAAATAAATAAAAAAATAAATATATCATCACGGTATATTACCCATTTCTGGGTGTGCCAGTATCTACAGCATTCATAGCTAAATAACAACATTGCACGTAGAATATGCAATCGCGGTTGACATCTAGACTAAACAGAGATATGAGAGAAAAATGATAATTATTTCTAAACAGAATTTTGACTTACAAAGATAACAAAGTTAAAATATTAACATTGAAACTAATTTAGAAGAATTCATGATAAAGTTATTCACTTGTTATTGCACCGTGCTTACCTTGTTACATTACCGACAATGTCAGGACTGGATACGTAAAGTTTAAGTTCGTTGATCCTCATTGTAGTTTTGAAGTTTGACCGTTCAGCACTTTGTGATTTTTTATTATGTATTTGAACTACAATTATTTATTTATTTATATATTTTTTATTTCTTTGATGATGTTCTTTATTTATTTTACATGTTACCTATATGTATTTCAATTTTAACTTCTGACTATTGTATTTGTTTAATTAGTGTATTATGTGTTTATTCATTGAAAAAAATCTGTTGTGGCCAGCACAAGACCTCTCGCCATTTCCATATTAGACTATATATTATGTATTGTATTGCACTTCTCTTTCGAACCGTCGTTTTATAACAAAATATTACAGAACTTTACCCAAATATTGTTTTTTATTGTATTTAACATGTCTTCTGCACACATATAATTCTAATTATATCTATTTTATATCATTTTCATGTCAGAGATTGTTCCAATTCATTAACCAGATTGGCGGTATTTCTGATGGATATATGCATTTTACCACAATTTTACCTATAATTTCAAATATTTAATTAATAAAACAATAAGAAAAATTAAATATACTTCCTAGAAAAAGCTATCAGAATGTCACTAAAAATGTTGATATTTGACAATGACATGTGTCATGTTATAAACATTGGAATTTGTCAACTGGTTTCCTTAGTGCCTTGGCCTCTGCGATTAATTTACTCTATAAATTATAGTGTCTTTATCTCTAAATCTATACAAGATATAATAAAAATTTTAAGTGTATTAGATGGAGAATTTTATGTTCTTCAATATTTAATAAAAAAAACCTCCCAAAAATTAAATTTAGAAGATTTTTTCTAAGAAACTACTACTTCCGGCATGAATCCAATACCTCTCTTAGCGAGAGGTAAAAATGTAGCATTCCCTGGAGAAGGTTGTCGTACGGTCGAAACGTCGGACTGAATAATTATTTTAATAAATTGACAAACCAGTGATTTTGTTTATATTATACACCAGACAGTCACGATACTTTCCACGTGCAATGTGATTAATGGTATTGACGTAAAGATTACGGTTTTGGCCGACTAACCGACTACCGACTATTCGGCCATTTCAGAAGCCGATTAGTCGGCTGGGCCGACTAATTTCAGATATCACTAAAAGCCGTTCTTCACTGAAATTTATTTCCACGGCAATGTGTTAATATCTAAAGTGCTTTGTTTTGTTTTAGTTTTCTTTTTGTATATCAGTAAATAAATATTTTTACTAATTAATTTAATAATCAAAACTATATCTCTGCCTCATAATAGATTATTAAATTTTAACTGCACATGATCAGATCAAACATTTCAATATTACCAACTCATAGCAGTTTGACGTAAAACCTATTGTATTATTTTTTCTGTTTCTTTTTGGGTGCAATAAACGTAATAGTTTATAGAGAAAATGTAATTTTATGTCTATATGTTTTCTTCTTCCGAAATTCTTCAGAAGCACATCATTGAAATTGCACATAGATTGTCAACCTTAAGTTCTGCAAGCACAAGTTTGCCAAAATCGGAGATTAGTCCTTGTCAACTCCTGTGCAGCTGCAGCTGCCGCAATGTACTCGCATTCTGCAGTAGACAGAGCCATATGGGGTTTTCTCCAAAGAACGTGATGCACCCACTAGACTTGCCTCAGTATATCGTGAAAAGGTTAGTTGATAATCTTTGGTGTCGTGGCGATGTCGAAAAACTCGCTTTGACGTATTCTATGTTTGTAATGTTGGCTTATCCAAGATTCTGCTCAACAAACTAACAAAGTATGCTAAAACTGGTCTTGGTATGGTGGCCAAGTTCATAAGACTACATACTAGTCGACGATAAGGCACGTTTTCTATAATCTCCCCGTCTTCTATATTGAAGCCCACTTTCATTGGTGACACTTTTCCACGTTAAAGTCGTTAAGTATTTTGGCTGTTTAACAAAAAATTGTCCCATACTTCTTTCAATATGCATACCGAGGAAGTTACGAACTTCCCCAAGGTCTTTAACTTGAAATTCATTTTTCGGTTTACACAACAGGACTTTAATTTTATTCTCAGAATCAGTTATGATCGCTACATCTACAAAGAGTACAATGTAAATATTATGACTGCAATACAGGCAAAAGTCATAATTGACTCTTTGTAAGCCGATTTTCTTCATCACTTCATCAAAACGATTATTTCAGCACTTTGGAGATACCTTGAGACCGTATTGCTTACACCTTTTGGAGTTTTAATCTATACTTCATCGTCCAAAATTCTATTAAGAAATACGGTAGGTACATCTATTTGTCTCAAATTCCAATTTTTTAAACTGCAATCATAAAAACTAATCTTATACGACACATAGGAAAATATATAATTGTTGATTTCTTATCAGTCGGGACTTGAAATCCTTTTGTCACCAGCCAAAAAATTCATCTGGTATCAATGGCCTCTTGTTCTTTTGGAAAATTCACCTGTGTCCAGGTTTTGAGACGCTGACGGGATTCCAACTCTTTGTCCATCGTCCTCTTCCAATTAAGTGATGTTACCGCCTCCTTGTAAGATTCAGATTTTGATGTTTTTGTCAACGTGCAAAAAGCATTGCAAACGTCATAATCACTAAGATAATTTGGAAGCTTTACAACTCTTTCGGACGAAGTGGTTTTATCAGTTCTCTCCTTTTCAGTGTTGCAGTTATTGTCTTCGCCTTCGCCGACCTGATTTATTGAATCTGATACAGCTTTTGGTGTTTTATATTCACTTTCTTTATGATCGAATGACATATCAGAGTAATCTTGTGAGTTTTCCTTTTCATATATAGCATTTTCATCAAAAATTACATCGCGACCAATTATTATTTTGTTTTCAATGGGATCGAACAACCGGTAGCCATTATTCACATATCCGACAAGGTAGCATTGCTTTGATCGAGAGTCGAACTTGCTATTTATTTTCTGTTTCTGTATATTCAGATAAATAAGAGAACCTAACATTCTTAATGTACTTACTGATGCTTTTCTTCCGTACATTATGGTAGTTGGAACATCTTTTGCCATCGCTGAAGTAGAATATCAGCGTTGTAAATGTAAACAGCAGCCGCTATTGCTTCTGACCAGATATTCTTGTCCAGTTTGGCCTCTAATATCATGCATCAAGCCTTTTCTGTTAATGTTCTGTACATTCTTTTCGGCGAGTCCATTCTGACTCGGCGAGTATGGAAATTGTGTATTCGGTTTGTACTCCCTCATCGGCAAAATAGTTCTGGAGCAATTTGAGATATACTCTCCTCCGTTATCACATCTAATGCGACATTCATATTTAAATAAAATAATAACAACTTGACGTTACAATAATTATAAATATTTTAGGTGAAGTACGTTTGCTGATTTCAATTACTCTGTTGCTATGGATACTTTCGTATTTTTTCACATTTTTTTAAACATTCATGTGAAAATTTTCTCGTTTTGATGTTTAAATAATAACTGTGTAATTTTATATTCTCCTTTGCAATTATATCAGGATTTGAAGTATTGCCCATGAGTTGTTCAATCGGATGGAAGTTCAACAATATTTATTTATTTATTTATTTATAAAGCCAAATAAAATATATACCAAAAAATATAAAAAAGATATAAAGGAGATATTAACATAAGATAAACAAAAGAAAATATTAACAAAAACATAACCATTTACTTTATTGTTTCTAATAAATTCTTAAATGTACCCAAAGAAATACTTATTACTTCGATGAATCGCTGAAAAACAATATGAACTTTTCTTGTCACTTCAATTCTAATTATTCTTACCGTCATTACCAATATGTAAGTCTGCTGTTTTATAATATGTTATTTCGTTAAATATAAACTGTTTCTATATCAATTTGTAGATGATCAATTTAAATTTGACAACTGTTGGAGGTTTCTAGTAACTTTATTCTTAGGTTATCTAGTGTATTTATAGTGCAACGTACTTCTTAAGTCGGTGTGTACCAGAGATCGCGAGCAGTTCGTGTTCGGGTTCGAGTTCGGCCAAAGTTCGCTACATGAGCGGTAACTTCAAAGAAAGTGTTAGCAAACAGCAGTTCTAGTGTGGACGTTCATGGGTGATGATCGATCTTAAAAGTGTAGTTAGCTCTTTTAACAATGGAGTGGAGTGAAAAGAAAATTATTAATTTAATCGAACAATATGAAGTGCATCCTAATTTATGGAATCCAAAAAATCCCCATCACAAAAAGCGGAATATGAAGAAAGACTCTCTTCAAGAAATTAGTGCGGCTCTAAATATGCCACAGTTTGCAAATATTTTTTTTTCCACCACCTTCTTTTACGGGTTCATTCTGCTTTCTTCCTTTTCAATGCTGTTATAATTAAGAAACTTGCAAAAGCAACAATATTTTCTTCCTCGCTTGACGACGTGGACATTGTTTCTATATATTTTAAAATAATGAAAACGCAGGACGCGTAGCTTTATAGCGAACTTGTGACAAACTGCCTTCAAACTAAATGACGAACTCGAGTCTCGATTCGAAAACAGTGGTGTGGACGTTGAGCTCTCGAACAGTTCGCGAACTGTTCGTGAAAGCTGATTTTGGTCTGTACGCGGCGTTATTCGCTCATTTTATATAACTGCTATGGATATTTATTTATTTTATTTCTACGCCGCCGGCGTAGAAATTAGCTATTTTTTCTCCGATGGCGTAGAAATGAAACTTCTACTTCAATCAAGTCACAAAAGATGCCATTTTTATGACGATTGTTATGACTAGTTGCATACAACTTTTTTTTTCACAGTCTCTATAGAAAGTAGCCATTTGCGCTCTCTTTTGTCAACGCAAAATGTCACTTTGCCGCTCATGCGCGACAAAGTAGAAAAACGCTCTCTGTCCAAATTTCTAAGTATACAATGTTGAGAAATGTCACTTGTCTACATTCTTAATGAAAATGTTTAGTTAGAAACTAATGGCACTGTAATTACACATTTATCACGTTCACAAGTCAATTTGACATATGTTCTGTTGGTATTTAACATAACCTAACAAAATGTCACACTGCTGTGAAAATGAAATAGGGCATTCATTTACAAAAACGAAAGTATAAAATGCTTAGATTAGATTGAATAAAAACTCAAGAAGAATGGAAAATAACGATAAAATAAAATTAAATATAAAATAAATTGTGTGAACAGTTATGTTTAGTAATATGAATGATTGTACACAGATGGCGGTAGGATAGTTGCGAGTCGTACTGACATCTAATCTCTAGTTAACTATTTATTTTGATTACAATAAAGTTATTAGTTATTTCGTTACTTAAATAATTGCGAGAAGTCAGTCAATGCACATACATGTCTATATAATCACAAATTCCCTGAAATATTTGTTAATTTTTTCAGTGTGACAGGCGTGACAACTAACCACACATTTTGCTACAAAAACTCATCAAATCATCACAAATCCTTGCTTCCACGCTCTAATTTTGGTTTTTTTTTATGGAATAGATGGCTAATGTAACGATATAATCATTTAAAAGCCTTATTAAGTTTAAACCGTATCTTTTGTATTAGCCAATCGTTATTTATTGAGCAGTACTGTAAGTATAAAGTGTACATTTTATTATTTTTTGTTATGGGGGAGGACCCCATTGTGGCGACTGTAGAAAAAATCTTGTGTGTGTTTCGAGCGCAAATGGACATTGTCGATTTCGAGAGAATACCTCTCAATCGACAATGTCGCATTTTGCGCTCTTAATAAACAAATAGCTATTACGTCTGCAATAAAAGTGTGGAAAAAAGTGCCATAATGTTTTTTTATTTACTCGTTTGTGTTAAAAAAGTACACTTTTTCACACTTTTATTGTGTTAAGAAGAGATGAGATATACCTTATAAACCCATTTTAATGAAAAAGTATACTTTTACAGAAGTAAAAGAATATTTTAAAATATATTCATATATGTATGTAATTAGTTTATCTAGACAAATATACAAAAAAGCTATAAAATTCTAGTTACTGACACTTAAAGTATGAATATATAAAATAATGAAATATTTTAATATATACATATACATATATATATATATATATATATATATATATATATATATATATATAATTAGAAAAATTGTTCACAGGGCATCGCTCAAAAAATATATATATATATAAATATTAACTTAAAAGTTAGGCACATGCGCCAGTCCAATTCATGTTAATCTGAAAATGTAGGTAAATAAGTAATGCTTTATTCAAAAATTTAAATTAAATTAAAAGTTTTAATAATGTAGAATTTAGTGCAATACTTGGTTATTAAACATTCAAATTTGCGACAGTACTAAAATTTTCGATTTGAAGTAAAAAATTAAACATTGGAGCAAAACACGTTCCAACGGCACTACGATTCGGTGGAAAATCAATATTTACATTACATTATTTTGTATTTTCACTATGACTATCATTGTTGCAGTTTTAAATGTTTTTTGCAGGCTACTATTTTTAATTTTAATTACAATTTCAATGATTGATATATTTTTGTTACAATTTTTTCCTTAGTTTATCTTTTCCAACTTCCACACACTATAATTTCCAAACATCGAGTGTATCTTGTATTTTTTGTGTCTTTTAGATGTGTTAGCTTTCTGTTTCTGTTCATTAACCCTGTTTCATTGAACTTCCTTCTCTCTCTAGTTCACTGATATTCATGGTCCTAACAAGTGCTCCCCTGGGCCCTTAGGCCTTAGCCCTTCCTGTCTTCCATACATTTAGCCGGTGAATTATGTGCCTATGCCTAAGTGCAGTTGTATTTATGGATTTTTAGATTAAATATGTAAAACTTACAAATATTTCAAAATTTTCATTCAGAACTCATTTTTTGAGTCACGTTACGAGTTACGATTAAATCTGTTAACTTTCAAAAAAGTCGCGCTACGCGCCATAGCGAGTTAAGTAGTATAATCCTGAGATGTGCCCCAGTTGGACCTCGTGCATAATATAAATTTCAGGGACGATTTAGCAAGGTTTAGCCAAGATCAATCGCCGGCGTTTGCTCTGTCGTTGATATCCCCTGCTCAGATAGCAAAAATTACAGCTCCAGATTTTAAAATTCGTATGGAAGAAGTCTCTAAATTTTACGAATTAGAGGAGAATCTCGAAACTTTGGAGATAACAGACCTGACAAGTAGAAACTTTCTATCCAAACGTTAAAACAGTCCTAGAAAATTTATTGGCAATGCCTTATTCTATAGCTACCATCGAAAAATCATTTAGTAGACCCGTAAAAGCCTAGTTGAGATCAACAATGATTGACGACAGACGAAACGGGCTTTGCATGATGAGGGTACACAGAAACCTTGTAAATAGTTTGGGTGATTATTTCACGGAAGCCGTGATAAACCGCTTCGCGATAGATCCACGAGAATTACTTTTTAAATAAACATGTAATACAATATTATTAATATTTATTACTAAATTCCCAACAAGAAATTCCAGTCAAATTAATTTGCTGTATAAATTTCGGTTTGCATTTTTTTGTTTAAGCCTAGCTTAAAATTTAAGACTTGTTGGAGCAACTGGTCATAAATCCATTTTTATCACGACTTGAAATTAAATTTACTCAGGCACCAAAAGTGTAAATTTAGAAATTTTGGAACCTAAAAATGCAGAATTCTTTAAATTTATATGTATGAAGTACAGTGTGTCTCATTTTCGATGTTTTTTTTTTTTAGGGTATCTCGCGAAATATTACTGATAGAGCAAAATCGTTTCTATATTCCACAGTCAACTTTTTAAGAAAAGTTTAATAGTCACCATAGGAATTTTCGATCTTCTTTTGTTTCTGAGCTACAGGCGAAAACTTGTTTTTCCCTCATTTCGAAAATATCTCATAACTTATTTATTATGGTAGTTAGAGAAAAATTGTTTTAACAAATTTTGTACCGTTTTTTAGGTAAAATAAAATGGCGTAATTAGATTTTTTGAAAACTTCATAATTCTCGAGATATGTTTTTTTAAATGGCAACCTATGTTGAAAATAGCCTTATCTCTTTTCTTATTTTATAAGCTTTTTAAGGATATATAACAAGTCTACATTCTTTTGTTTTACACATGAATAAAAGACGATTTATTAATTTTTTGGGGTGAAAAATTGAAAATTATTAAGAAACAAATGAAAAAACTATAATAGTTTATCATTTGTTTATTTTGATTCCATATCTATTAATTATGTTTTCGGATTAGTTACATTATTATTTATCGACGTCACAGTTGGCTTTGTCATAATATGAAAAAATTTGGTATAATATGCTTTTAAAGTAAATAAATTAAAAATATGTGTAAAACTGAAGCAAATAATATTAGAAATAAATGATAAACTATAATAGTTTTTTCAATTGTTTCTTAATAATTTTCAATTTTTTCACCCCAAAAAATTAATAAATCATCTTTTATTCATGTGTAAAACAAGAATATAGACTTGTTATATATCATTGAAAAGCTTATAAAATAAGCAAAAAGATAAGGCTATTTTCGACATAGGTTACCATTTAAAAAATCATAAATTTGTGTCATATCTCGAGAATTATGAAGTTTCCAAAAAATCTAATTACGCCCTTTTATTTTATCTAAAAAACGGTACAAAATTTGTTAAAACAATTTTTCTGTAACTACCATAATAAATAAGTTATGATATATTTTCGAAATGAGCGAAAAACAAGTTTTTCCCTGTAGCTCAGAAACAAAAGAAGATCGAAAATTCCTATGGTGACTTATACTTTTCTCAAAAAGTTGACTCTAGAATGTGGAAACGATTTTGCTCTATCAGTAATATGTCCCGAGATACCCTAAAAAAATATCGAAAATGCGATATCTGTACATCATTAAGTTTTATAGGACAGATGACATTTAAGAAAAAATATTCGTCCATTTTAAATGTTTAAGTCACGGATTTGGTGTTACCTGTTCGTAGATAATTATTTTAGTGAGCGCTTTAGTTAGGAAATAAATGTTTCTAGATAAAAAATACATTTCCTATAACTTTACAGTATGTAAAGTGTTACTTTGCAAGCACTAGGCGTTTCTAGGACACGTACACATTCGGTTAATTTATCTGTCAACCAGATAATTAGGTACTAAATAATGGGGGATTCCAGCTCAATCGAATTAAAGGAAAATAGTAAAAAAAAAAAAAAATACGAATGTATATGCTGAATAACGAATATTAATAAAAAAATGAAATGGTATAATTGAGATATTTCGGAAATAAAGGGTTTTTTGTTATAGCGCTTCGACACTAATATGTAAATATTTTGATTGGCGACCGGAAGACCGCCTATACATGCATTACAAATAGCGTGTTAGGAGGTGGGGATTACTACCAATGGAAGTTAAGAAATTCAAAATCGAAAGGAGGGGCTCACATTCCTGTACTACAGTTTCCAAACAGTTTTTATTTTAACATAAATTTCTTGCATTAAACTTAATAATTTAAATACACCTGTAATTATAAAGTATGTAGACTTATACAGTGTTATAAATTCAGGGATGGTAACCGAAACCAGAACCGAAACCATTAACCGAAAAATACCGAAAAAAAATGAGAACCGAAACCGAAACCTGTACCGAAATTCGAAACAGATACAAAACCGGAACCGAAAGCAAAACCCTTTTTTATTTATCGGTTAACCGCATTAATATACAGGTCTCTTTTTAGTTGTTAAATATTGTAAATTTTTAATACTAAATACTTATGTATAAAAAAGTATAAATATATATATATATATATATATTTTGTCGAAAAGTATTTCAATTTTCAACGTAGTCGACGTTGTACCTCAATCGGGTGGCGCTCGAAATCCGTTACCTGTTACATTTATATAGGCATTTAACATGGGAAATTAGAATATTGTTCACGTATTTGTGGACACTTTTTATCACATCATTATAATAATTGTTCAAAATTAATAATATTATTATCCTCGTAAATTACTTTTGCAAAACCGAAACCCTTTTAGTAAAACCGGTACACCCAAACCGATTGCTGTATAAAAACCGAAACCCAAATCAAAACCGAATTTTTATTTTCACGATGAGCGAAACCGTAACCCAAACCGATATTTTTTATGGTTACCAATGTTACCATCCCTGGTTATAATATTCATTTATTTTTATGTAAATATAACTTAAATATATTTCAAGAACATTTAGGTCCATGATGAAAACAGTTTGATATAAAAACACATAAATGTGACGTCACGTCAATCTTTTCAAAATTCGGGAGACCATAATTCGCTTATTAATAGAAATTTTTTCACCGGATTTTCATCAATAGTCTTAGTTTTCCTAATATTTTCAGATGAAATTATAAAAAAAAAATGGTGGAATCCCCCATTATGAACGTAATATAATTTATTTAGAAATATTATTATACATTACAATTGTAATACGAGTAATCATTTTTATTAACAGATTGAGTACTAACCATTCATAAGAATAGTAATATGTTTTTGACACAATGTTGTAACCCGACGCAATTTTTAATATTGATATTGAAAGTTGTACAACTCTAGAAGACTAATCCACCTCTCTCTGAGATTCTTTCGAAGGTTTAAGTTAAGTTTTGTAGAGTATTATGAGAAATAGCACTAACAATATTTGAAGATGCCTATACGGTCACACTCGGTTGTAGGAAAAATATTGTATGCAACTCGTGTATAAAATAGTATTTTTGATCTCGTGCTAATTTCCGTATTCGACTGCGCCTCATGCGTAAAACATCGCACTCGACCAAAAAAGTACTACTTTACACATCTGTTAAATAAATATCTATTTTGCACGACCTGGTATTTTTTTAATATTTACCGAGAGATTTACCAAGGCAGTACGTTTTATTTACAAATTACTGATCGGTAATGTGCATTAGGTACCAATCAGGCAGCGAAGGCGGTAAGTAAATAAAAACAATAATCAAACAACTAAATTTTGTCAAAATTTTCAATGTTTTTATGAATTTTCTACGTCGATCGTGCAAAAAACATAATAAACATTGAGGTCAGTAAGTGCTCTTCTACCGGTATCGGGTGTATTGAAGATCTCGTCTTCGACACGATCTCAAAAATCTTCCTCAACCTGTAGAAAGCACTTCCTGTCCTTAATACTTAAATAACTATTATAACACTTCCTTATATTACGCTGTTGTTTATCAAAAACAAAGTAATAATAATTTAATTAATTTAAGTCAGTATTTATTTAATTTATATTCCTATTTCTAATTTACCTACGATCTATTACTATAATAAAATACAAAAGCAACAGATGCTAACTTGCTTGCAAAACAAAATTGATATTTGAGAATTCCTAGCGCTATTACATAAATATATAAATTTAAATTATATTGTACTTAGTAATAATTTAAAGATACGCTGCTTGATTTATAGACACACATCTGAAATATTCATTTTATGTATGTAGGACTTTAAAATATTTATTGTAAGACATAAATTTTATTCCGTTATGTGCTTCTTTTGGTTTTTAGAGGTATGGAGATTTAACATTAAGAACACACTGCCCCAGCAGATGAAATTTAAAGTTTAGCGAAGAACTTTCAGAATTTTTTCCAGAAGAATTTTGTTTATTTACCAAATGATATTTGTTAAATTGGTATGTAATATTTGGAATTAATATTGTTTGGTGTTTATTTTTTGGGGTTGGAGGGGTAATGTTGTTATTTGCAATTTTTTTTTTTGGTTAAGGAATATAAGAATTCAGTCCCGGGAGTAAAAAACGAACTTGCTTTGTTTTTTTTTGTGTGAGGAGAGATTTTTTCGTCACCTAGATGAAAAAGGTACCATTTTGGATTGTTTATCATCACTTTATGTTTCTCGTCGTTCCTTGCGGAATACTATTTTTTACATTTTTTTTTCAATATTTCAGAAAATCATACATTTTCAATTTCTATAGGAAGGGGGGGGGGATAATTACCCCCTTTACCCTCCTCATAGAGGTTCCTGGTTTCAATCCCGCTATGACATGAATGTTTTATATATGTGAATCCACTTTGTAATTGTACGGTATTTCATCCTGTTGAGATTTTTTAAAAAGATGACAATGGAATAGTTATTAATTTTACGAGTGTGGAATGTAACATATTAGCCACGAAAGAAAAATTCTGCAACAATTATTGCCTGTCATTGGGTTTTATTTGAAAGAAAAATAAATTAAAAGATGTGAGAATTAGAATCTTCCTTTAAAACATATACACTTACGTTACAAGCATAAGCACTATCGTTGATTTTAATTCCGTTGCTAGTAACCACAAATTCGTGTCATCAGCCGTAGATGACAGCTGTCATTGAGTAATTATAAGTAACTTAAGTATCTTTTAACATAAATGTTAATATTGATTTATATAAATAAGTTTATAACCGACCCCGGTGGTGTAGTGAGCAACATAGCTGACTCACGACCCAGGGGTTCCGGGTTCGAGTCCCGGATAAGGTATGGATGTTGTGTGCGTCTTTCCCAATTTCATCTTCATTCCCATCAAATGCAAAGTGCAAAGATATAGAAAATGACTTCCTAAATATTCTCTCACGGAGTGAGTAATGTGTTGAATAAATAAATAAATATATAAAGTAAAACAAACGTGTCAAAATGTTTCACTTCCGTCCACTTGGAAATGTTTATGTAGGGGTTGCTTAGCAACATTGCCGTAGATCCCCATAATTAAGTAGACTAAACAAAATTTAAGACAGCTGTCAAAATATTAATAATATATATATATATATATATATATATATATATACAGGGTGTCTCAATAAGCTTGCTCACTATTGGTAACTTTTTTATTTGAAGAGGTACGAGGTTGGTTAAATGAGCAAAATTGTGCCATTTTATATTAGAAAATTGGTCATGTAGACAAAATAAAATTTGTGTCAGCGGTTCTCAAAATTTGGAACAATATATATTTTTTTTAAATGGAACCATATACTTTTTATTATCTTATTGGAAAGAGTATTTTTTTCTCTTTCCAATAAGGTAATGTTGTTTATGTACAATTTTTTCAAATAAACGAGTTATTTACGGTTAAAAATTTAAATTTTGCAAACTATTTTTTTAGTTTTTTAGTCAAGTAAGCCATGGACACATTTGATTCTTTGTTTGTTTGACGTTTAATAATTTCTCCCGTAAAGTTCCCTGTGTTTAATAATGTTTAATAACTTTACAAATGAAGAAAAGTTAGATATGATCGTGGTATATGGAAAATTATATCTAGACACCAGTTACGTAGAACGGTCGGCTCTCTTTCCAAAAGAGTTTAAATGTGCGAAAGAAATAATGGCTTTCAATTTGAATATTTTCTTTGTTTTGTTATTACTGTAAAATAAATTAATAAAATAATAATTTTATAAAAGACAATTGTTTCCATAGTTTACTTGACCTAAACTAATAAAAGATAATTTTTATCTTTAAACGTAAATAACTCGTTTATTTGAAAAAATTGTACATAAACATCATTACCTTATTGGAAAGAGAAAAAAATAATCTTTCTAATAAGATAATAAAAAATATGTAGTTCCATTTAAAAAATATATATTTTGTCCCAAATTTTGGGATCCGCTGACACAATTTTTATTTTGTCTACATGACCAATTTTCTAATATAAAATGGCACAATTTTGCTAATTTAACCAACCTCGTATCTCTTCAAATAAAAAAGTTACCAAGAGTGAGCAAGCTTATTGAGACACCCTGTATATATATATATATATATATATATATATATATATATATATATATATAAAATCTCTTCTTATACCCTTTCGGGTGTCGAAGTTTTCTTCTTTCTGTTTTATTCTTCTTTTATTAAATTATGCCAATCTTTTTCCTTGTTGCAATCTCTCTCGCATCTTTTTTGCATATCTTCTTTTTCTTTAGTATTTCTTCTATTGCCGTATCCCATTTTTTCTTTGGTCTTCCAATTTTTCTTTTTCCTGTTACTTTCGTTTGCCATACTTTCTTTACCTGCATTTCATCGTTCATTTTTATCAAATGACCCCACCACTGAAGTTGTTTGTTTTCTACTATTCTGTTTATTTCTGGTATTTCTAGTTCTCTTCTTATGTCTTCGTTTCTTATCTTATCTAATTTCGTTACCCCTTTCACTCTTCTTAAATACTTCATCTCCATAGCTTGGATTTTACTTTTCTGCCTTTTAGATAGAAACCAGGTTTCGCTTCCGTGAATTAAAGTTGGTAGGAATATTGTTTTATAAGTTGTTAACTTTGTTTTTCGTGAAATATACTTGTTATTTAGTATGATCTTGTTTAGTATGAAGTATAGTTTTGTTGCTGATTGTACTCTGTTGTTTACTTCCATTTTGTAGTGGTTTACTTGCTCTAAGAGTTTGTTGTTTATTTGAATATTAATTGTTTCTTTTCTGTCACTGATTTTCATAACTTTAGTTTTCTCTATATTTATTGTCATTCCTGCTATTTTTAATTCCTCCGTCCATATGTTTATGTTGTCTTGTAAATCTTTTTGTGTCGAAGCAAATATAACTAGATCGTCCGCAAACATACATTCTGATATTGTTGTAGGTTGTAGATTTCTGTATCCGATGAATACTTTTTTTGTTTTTGTTTTGACTTTCTTCATTATATCGTCCATTAGAGTTATGAAGAGCATAGGGCTCAAGCCTCCTCCTTGTCGCAGTCCGTCGGTAGTTGTAAATTCATCTGATTTTCTATTTCCTGTTCTTACAATATTAGTAGTACGGTTATACGTTAAATGCTTTTCACTGCTCTAACTAACTGAAGTCCTATTTTCCTTTTTTTTCAGGATTTCCCAGATGTATTCCCTTTTTACTTTATCGAACGCTTTTTCTAGGTCAATATAACATATATAAAATTAAAGGTTATAATTCATTGATTTATTTTGAAAATTATTGATTTAAAATGAGGATGATTGTGAATAAAATAGTATACATAACCTCGGTGGGAGTTTCATAACAGCCTCGCGCATTATCTCACCTCTAGGCTTCGCCTCTCGGTAATATACATAAGCCCTCGGCTGTAATGAAACATCTCCCATCTCGGATGTAATTAAGTGTTAACTTTTACATTTATACAAAAAAATCGTAATGGGGTATGTGACCATAATCGAATTTCAATATATAAGTCATAATATATAAAAACTAACCACTATAGCTTCTCATTATAATAATAAAAACTAAACATTAGTTTGTAATAATATTGTTATTAGCAATTTAATGTTTTGGAGAAGGGATCTGTGACGTCAGTAGAGTAGAATGGTAGAAGAAGACAGTTAGACTGAGATAGATATGTTATGATAGGTTATGGAATGGCGAAAGTGACAGCTGCTGTCGCTTTAGCCTACCACAATATATCTATCTATCTCAGTCTAACTGTCTTCTTCAATCATTCTACTCTACTGACGTCACAGATCCCTTCTCCAATGTTTTAATAATTATTTTCTCGTAAACTACGAACAATTAATCAATTAAAAAAATACGGGTATTTTATTTTTTGGTCTAGTATCATATATGTAAAAAATCAAAATTTAGTCACATACCCCATTATTATTATTATTTTATAACTGAAAATGACAGTATTATGAATTATGTATAATCCATATTTTTAAAAATATGCATGATGTTATATGAAAAATAAAAGCTGAAGTCATACCTAGTAATCTAGTGCGAAAATACTATTTATTCAATTTTAACGTTTTAAACTGTGTCATTATTAACTCCATAGCAACAACTATAAGTAACATTTTATTCACAAGTGAATTAAATTTTTTTAAATTACTCCCACATTTTTTTTTAACTCACTCTGTAACAAATAATGCTTTTAAAATAACATCAGGCACGAAAATAACACTCACCACAGTATTTATTAGATATTATCAGCCATTTTCATTATTTTTTACTACACAATTGACAGACAATAATTCTTTATAAATAGATGACTTGACGTCTATCATAGACGATTGTCATGCACAGCCTATTAACTAATTAGTTTTTTTGTCTAAATTAAACATTATAATGATTTTTATTATTATTTCGTCAAAATTGAATAAAATATTGTATAAACTACGTGAGCTAAGAATGTTTATTCACTCGAAAAATTTAACTTACTCGCCCTTACTGGCGCGTGAGCTAAACTTTCTTCTCATGAATAAACATGATCTTACCTCACTTGGTGTATAAATATCTATTAATTATAAATAGAATGTAGAGATTGGGACATAAAGATACCCAGTATTATGTGGAATATAATTTGCTTTTGCAAAACTGGTAATGGTGGAAGATGTTAACACATATTTCAGTAATTTCATTCCACTGTACCAGGTGTGCAAATTATAAAGTCATTTAGCATGTAATTATGTTAGTGTATATTGAACTTACTGTGGTGTTTGTTGTACAAACATATTTTCATTGTATGTACTTGGTCAAAATAAAATAAAAAAAATATATATAGGTACTAAAAAATATAGATATATAAAGCAGTTAGAATAGATAATATGATGTTTAATTTGCTTATACCTATAGTAACAATTTAGACTTGATGTAAATAAAGAAAACAAATCGCTAAAGTATGTGATAGAGTTCTTGCAAATTCGACTTTAATATATTAAAAGTATCTACCTACATTTCTTTAAAAAAAAAAATCAAAATTTTTGGAAAATGTATATTTCGGCCTTTTATAAATAGAAAAGAAAAAGAAACCCCCTATTAAGAAATATATAATAAATAAATAAATAAATAAATAAATAAACAAACAAACAAACAAACAAACAAACAAACAAACAAACAAACAAACAAACAAATAAATAAATAAATAAATAAATAAATAAATAAATAAATAAATAAATAAATAAATAAATAAATAAATAAATAAATAAATAAATAAATAAATAAATAAATAAATAAATAAATAAATAAATAAATAAATAAATAAATAAATAAATAAATAAATAAATAAATAAATAAATAAATAAATAAATAAATAAATAAATAAATAAATAAATAAATAAATAAATAAATAAATAAATAAATAAATAAATAAATAAATAAATAAATAAATAAATAAATAAATAAATAAATAAATAAATAAATAAATAAATAAATAAATAAATAAATAAATAAATAAATAAATAAATAAATAAATAAATAAATAAATAAATAAATAAATAAATAAATAAATAAATAAATAAATAAATAAATAAATAAATAAATAAATAAATAAATAAATAAATAAATAAATAAATAAATAAATAAATAAATAAATAAATAAATAAATAAATAAATAAATAAATAAATAAATAAATAAATAAATAAATAAATAAATAAATAAATAAATAAATAAATAAATAAATAAATAAATAAATAAATAAATAAATAAATAAATAAATAAATAAATAAATAAATAAATAAATAAATAAATAAATAAATAAATAAATAAATAAATAAATAAATAAATAAATAAATAAATAAATAAATAAATAAATAAATAAATAAATAAATAAATAAACAAATAAATAAATAAATAAATCAGTCAATGATGAAAACTGCTAAAAATTATGTAAAAAAATCTGTTGTGGCCAGCAAAATACCTCTCGCCATTTCCATTTCATGTTATATAAATATTGTATTGTACTTCGCTATCGAACCGTCGTTTTATAACAAAAAAAAATGCAGAACCTTTCCAAAATTTTGTTTTTTATTGTATTTAACATATCTTCTGCACACATAATTCTAATTATATCTATTTTTCGTTGTATGACGAAGTTCCTAAATGTCAGAGATTCTTCCAATTCATTAACAAGATTGGCTGTATTTCTGATGGATACATGCATTTTACCTATAATTTTAAATATTTAATTAATAAAACAATAAGGAAGATTAAATGTACTTAGCAAGAAAAGAAGCTTTGCGAATATCATTAAGACTGTTGATTTCTGACACTAACATCTGTCATTTACAAACTATTTTACAAACATTTGAATTTTCAACTGGTTTCCTTAGTTTAGTTTAGCCTACTCGACTTATTACATCCCGTTATTCTTTATATTATAGCGCCTTTATCTCTAAATTTATAGAAGATATAATAAAATTTTTAATTGTATCACATGTAGAATTTTGTTCTTCAATATTAGTAATAAAAAAAATTTCAAAAAATAATAATTAGAAGAATTTTTTTAAGAAACTATTACTCCCGGTTACCTATCCAATTGTTACCAAAATCTAATCAGCTCTTCCCAGGAATATCAAATTGAGGAACTGCAGTTAAATATCTTTTAAGTCTTATAGTATTTGAGAAACCGTGGATCCAACATCCTTACACACATATAGACATATACACACACACATACACACACACACACACATACATACATACGGACATCATCGTAAAAATGTTATAATCGGATTATATTTCACTTTCTTTTTCATATTTATTAGATTGTATGCTAAATATTAACATTTTTTTATAAAGTTCAGATATAATATTTTACTTTTTCGGAATTTTACATATTCATTGTGCTCTTTACAGACTTCTAATACGCTAATAAACATATTTTAACAACTTACCTATACTCTGTCTGGTAAAAGAATGCAGTAAGCATGGTACAGGGACATTCTCTGGCTTGCGATTGATGCAAATGCGGGTCAATTTCAAACTGTCCCAATATTACGTTATTGCAACTTTTCTTGTGCTTTCTTTTGTGTACAATAAATTAGGCTAGCTAAATGCAATGTAAGTGAAATAAATAATTTGAATATAAATATAATTGTAAAAAACTAACAATATAAAGCAGAAAAGTTATTATAAATACAATCACACACACCACCTGTCAACCTGTCAATAACTGTCAAAAATATTTTATTGCTCATGCAATTTCGTATGTCCAATCAAAATAGTCTTCAAATGGATGATAGTGAAGATACTCCATCTCCAAATGATATGTCTGAATGTGTCGATTATTGTAATATTAATATTTTATCGAAATAAAACTTCGTATTTAGCCTTAAAATGTTGCTGCATAAACCGCTCTCATCAAGCTCCACCTACCACTGCAATCATCTTAACCCAGATGCAGTATAGTTGAATATTAAAAAAATTACCTATAAACAAAATCTCCTAAATTTAAAATGACGGAAGCCACTTGTTTGTGGTCTCTGGAACAAAACAAACGAATACGTCACGATACCACATGTGGACAGTGTGCGAATAGGTGCGACCAGCGATAGCTTGCACTTGGCAGTGTAATAACGTTTACATTTATATGAATACGACATTAGCATATATAAAGTATAGAAGTTCACAAGTAAAATAAAATGCAGAACTAGTGACTCTCCGTGTGTTCGCTTTGAAACTAGTGTAGAAAATAGGACCAAAATCGACCAAGGTTAGAAAGAACATACCTGAGTACACGCGATTACTGAAGTTTTACAACGGAAGTAAGTACACAGAGCGAGAGAAATTTTTAAAGTTATATTTGTATATCTTTGCATATACTCAAAAGATAAGCCCATTTGTGTTTGATAAATTTTGATTAGGTATATTTATTTATTAATGTTGTTATTACTTTTTTAATATTTCTGATAGTGCAACAAAGTAACCAACTATATTATTGAAATTAAAAATTTATTGTTATTTCATCTCTGTTATTTTTTTATTATTATTACTTATATAATTATTATTTATATAATTATTATTTATTATTATTATTATATATATATATATATATATATATTGTTTAAAAAAATGCATTATGTAGTGTACACTGATTAACACTACGCTACGATTATATGTAAAATAGTTATTTATGAAACAAGTGTGTGAAGTAGTACTTTTTTGGTCGAGTGCGATGTTTTACCCGGAAATTAGATAAAAAAAAATACTATTTACACACAAGTTGCGTACAATATTTTTCCTACAACCCGAAATGTTAGAGCTATTTCTCATAATACTGACTGTGAATGTACAGACAACTTCAAATTCAAATATTGCTGGTGTTAGTTGACAAGTAAATTAACCGAATGAGCATGTTGCCTAGCAACGTATTTACTTTTCATGCACGGAATTTAACTTTTATTAAATTAATCTTTAAATAAAAATATTTTTTTCACTACTAGCCTAAGAACCCACCATTATTTACCTTTATTTAACATGAGAAATTGTTTTTCAGTACCTCTATGTAGGTCAATAATAATATAATTTATTATTAACCTTGGTCAATAATACAAACTGTCATCCCAAAGAACTTTCAAATCCAAATATTATTTAAGTCAAAATCAAGAAAACTGTTATCTTTGATTCACAATAAATTCGTCGCCTAATTTTAAATTGACCTACGCCATTATACTTCTATGGGTATGTTTTGAATTGCTTGCGCACTGCTGCTCCGCACTGCTCCGCTCACTCTTAAATATTAATTTATTTTTTATCGTAATACTTATATTTCAAACTTCGAACAGGTAAATATTAATGAGAATATTATTTTAATATGTTTTTATAATTAATATTTCTTTATATATTAGATATAAAAACATATATCAATATATTTATAGGTAAATATTAATGAGAATATTATTTTAATATGTTTTTATAATTGATATTTTTTTGTATATTAGATATAAAAACATATATCAATATATTTATTTAAAAATGTGGCCCATAGACTCTAAGTCTTTTTGCACATTTTTAGATTTTCGCTACCTTTTTGATTAGATACCAATTTTTAAAGTGATACACATTTATATATATATATATACATATTATGTACCTTTTGAATTGTCTGGTATTAATGTATCATATACATTTTGAACCTTATCTCTTATTTCTGAAAGAGTGCAATCAATAGTAATATTAGTAATATTTTCTATCACTTTCACTACCACTACTTATGATTATAATTACAAAAAATATTGAAACTTAAAACGTCAGATGTAAAAACAAATGCAGCCTACTTTGTTCTTTTTTTAATCAAGAAGCAAGTAAATATTCATATCTAATATTTGTTATTATCAATATAAAAATCTTTAAATAGGAAGTGCTAGTATGGGAAAAAATAGTATATAAACCACGGTTGAGTTCATTAAGATTGTATACAAGTCGCTGTATACAATCTTCTTAACCTAGGTGTATACTGTACTATTATTTGCGAATTACATCATTAATCCTTTTAACCCAAGAATATTTTGTCTTTGCAAAATCTGTCTTAAATTTATTTTTCACCAACCGTACGTTGTTGATGCTATTATGTCATTAATATTTGTAAAAAAAATTGGCTATTTAGATATTGTTTATATCACTATGGCAATTGTAAAAAAATTAATAATTTTTCGACTGGTACGAAAAATACATACAAATAGTAGCAGATTAAAAAGATTATTCTGAAATAACTTCATGAATGCCCGATTTTATAAACGCTAGATAAATTCACTTCCAAAGTAAATAAAATTTATTCCTTCAAATGACAGTCGGATTTTTGACAGTAATGTTATAAATGTCATAAATTAATAAAATTGATTCGAATTTGTTAGTTGAATAAATTTACTGTGGAAGTAAATTTATTCTGCCCTTTATAAAACCGGGGGTAATAAAAACAAATCCAAAACGAGAGCAGAAAGGTTGATATTTTTTTTTTATTAAACTTATTGTTACAAAATAAGCACGATTTAAGGTTCGTAGAATCCGATTATAACATTTTTAAGATGATGTGTGTGTGTGTGTGTGTGTGTGTGTGTGTGTGTGTGTGTGTGTGCGTGTGTGTGTGTGTGTGTACGTGTGGATGTTGGAAGGACGATTCCTCAAAAATTATAAGACTTAAGACATGTTTAACTATTAATTCCTCAATCTGACATTCCTGGGAAGAGCTGAAAAGGTTTTGCTAACAATTAGACAACCGGAAGTAGTAGTTTCTTTGAAAAATTCTTTTAAATATATTTTTTTGGAAATTTTTGTGATAAATTATTGAAGAATACAAAATTCTCCATCTAATACACTCAAAATTTTCATTACATCTTGTATAGATTTAGAAATAAAGACACTATAATAATTCGGATGTAATACATCGAAGAGGCTAAACTACATTAAGGAAATCAGTTGAAAAATTCAAATGTTTATAACATAGTTTGTAAATAACAGATGTCAGTGTCAAAAATTAACAGTTTCAGTGACATTCTCATAGCTTTTTCTGGGAAGTACATTTAATCTTTCTTATTGTTTTATTAATTAAATATTTGAAATTGTAGGTAAAAAACGTATATCCATTAGAAATATCGCCAACCGTGTTAATGAAATGGAAGAATCTGACATTTAGGAACTTCCTCATACAAAGAAAAATGAATATAATTAGAAATATATGTGTGCACAAGCCATGTTCAATACAATAAAAAACAATATTTGGGTAAATTTCTGTATTTTCTTTACCTTCTGTCACTTTTACGTAAGGAAGGTATTGTCTGTGGTCAAAAAATTCCATGGTGAATTTTTAATTAATAACCACGTTTTAAGAACCCTAGAATATGATTTTACTAGTTTTACGTTGAAGTCTGTGTGTGTGTGTGTGTGTGTGTGTGTGTGCGTGCGTGTGTGTGCGTGTGTGTGTGTGTGTGTGTGTGTGTGTGTGTGTGTGTGGGTGTTACAAATTTTTCTCCGATGATAACTCCAAAACTTCAATTCTAAAAATTATGATTCTTTCGTATTCCTCTTCTTTACCTCCATATGAAGAGTTGATTATATTTTGGCTATAGGTAATAGTTTAAACTGAAGTTCCCTTCTTTGAAGTTTTTAACAGTTTTTTTTTTTGAAAAAACGCAATTAAATATCATTTTTCGACATTTTATGATTAACAATATGAAAGAATATCTTATTCTCTATACAGTTTGATTATACATGTTCCTTCATATTCAATAGACATAGAGTTATACACTTATAGACATTAACTTTAAAAAATCAGTCAGCTTTGCTAAAATTATGGAAACAGCTGATATATTCAAAAAATTCTCAGATGTCAATATCAAGTGCAAAACCAAAGATGGAAAGTATAGGCTCAGAAAGTTGTATAAGTGACAGAGTGTCCCTCGCAAGTGATTTTCAGTTGCAAAGTGAAGATGGAAGGACTGTGTAATAGAAGATTTGAGAGAGGAAGAACTATGTCAAGAAGATACATTGGATAGGAATGAGTAGAAGAGAAGAGTAAGAAATAGGAAGTGTGAAGTGCATGTTAAATATATAAATTTATATTCTTTTCAAAGGAATTTTTGGTATGGGATATGTACAAAATACATCGAATTGACGGAAGGTCTTGTGCTGGCCACAACAGATTTTTTATTTTTAATATGTAATTCATGTAAATTTATCTTTAAAATGGATACTGTTGAGTTTTGATTTGTACAAAATATTATTATAAAAATTTTGAAATATATTTTAATATAGTTATTCATTAGAAACTACCACGGACACACACACACACACACACACACACACACACACACACACACACACACGCACACACATACAAACGTATACACATATGTACATATAGACATCATTGTAAACATAGTAAATTTCTATTGTAGCTGTAGGGACCCCAATACGTGCTTATTCATTAATAACTCACCATAGATTTTTTTTCCTCAAAGATATTTCTTATCTATCAGTGACGGAAGTGAAAAATTAACATTAAATTCTCTATATAACGGATTTCAAGTAGACAAACGGTATAAATTTTATTATGGGGTAACTTGAATAAAATATTAAATTTTTTAAGACTGAAGTATGTATTATAGCCTAAAGAATTTTGTAGAAATATCTCACCACTAGCATAAGTTTTATAATTTATAATTAGCCTTTACTTGAAAATGTTAGCCGGCCCAACTATTATGACGAGCATGAGCTAATTGGAGTTGGCTACATAATATATTTATAATTCAATAGTAGTAGTTGTAGATAAAATTACTTTATTTACGACAGTGCGTAAAAATGACGTTTAGTTTTTAGTTTGTACAATGATTGTTTAGTAACAAGAATCCATTAGTCACGGGTTGCCGAGCAACGAGTGTTTAAAATATTGTGATCCTAATCCATAAATAATTTTTTTTATTGGGCTATTAGATTCTATCGGAGATAAAATATTGTGCGATATACATACGTAAAGCATCTTTAGTCACTGACGGGTCTTAAAATTCGACCCATTCGTGACTAAAGATTAGATCGTAAATAACTATTATTACTTATTAGTTATTTATGTATCAAGTCAATGAAGTCGTACTTTTTTAAAGTGTGGAAAGGAAAGGAATATATATTTTATAGGTTATGTATACATATCTGTCAATCTGACACTTAATGTTTCTAATCTCGGAAATTGTAGTTATTATAAAGAACACTTATGTGTTTTATCTCATATTTCTTCATCGAAATTATTTAGCGCGTTCTTCTTGCACAGATTTTTGTCATTTTACGTACAAATTTACTATTTTACATCTTACACCTGCCCAAATTATCTTACATATACAATAATAAATTATCATAATGTTGGTAACACTGCATTTTCATGAAATTAGTGCCGATTTATGAATTTTTCAAGACGATTTTTGTACACTTTATTGACGAATAAATAGTTATTTACTATACAAGTACGTAAAGCTAGTCTTTAGTCACGAACGGGTCAGAAACACGAGCGCAGCGAGTGTTTTAGGACCTATGCCTAAAGATGCTTTACGTATGTGTATCATACAATATTTTATCTACGATAGAATCTAACAATCCAATAACTGTAAATATAATAATTTTATTTATGAATTAGGATAACAATATTAAATGAAAAGTTTGCCATGATATAATAAATATTCACACAAGTTTTTACAAATTTAAAGCATTTAAAATTACTCGGCAACCCGTGACAAATGATTCCTTATTACTAAACGAACGTTTTACAAATTTAAAACCAAACCTCAATTTTAAGCACTATCGTAGATAAATAAATTTAATTCGCTTATTTCTACACAGCCAACTGCTCCAAATGTGTAATCAAGTAATGTTTCAGAATAATTTTGAAATGCCATAGTAAGTGTACTCCTAACATACTATAAAATATTACGTATATTGCATTAATATTTTAAATTAAAATAGCTATTTATTATATAAATGTTAAAAGCGACATTTTATTATGTGAGAAATTTGGAACATAACGCGGTGCAGAGTGGTTCAAATCTACGAATAAAATAAAATCACTTTTAACACTTCATACACTTAAGTTTGTATTTCTAATATTTTTTGACATATGTATGTCAAAAATGTCGATTTGTTGTTCCACTCTTCCTTAGCAGAGGAAGTAATTCACTTTCACCACTCTGATCTGTATCACTTTTAGCACTACTGTCTTAATAGTTATGTTTGACATATTTACGCAAAGCTAAGCTTTAGTTAGGAATGGGTCAGATTTTAAGACCCGTGAGTGGTTAAAGATGCTTTATGTATGTGTATCGTATAATATTTTATATACGAAACCAAATAAATATAATAATTACTTCTATTTATGAATTAGAATCACATTTTTAAATGACAAGTTTTTCCATGATAAAAAATACACTCTGGACTTCATACTTTTTTCAAATTTAGCTTTTTTAAAAAAATCACTCGCTGCCCGGCAACCCCTCGCTAATGAAATTTTGTTATTAAACAACCGTTTTACAATTTTACGCACTAACGTAGATAAAGTGACATATTTAACCCTAAAAACAAAAGTTAAAAAGCCTAGATTTGTAGAAAAAATCATTGGGTGCGATTCAGTGGGTTGTATTAGGCTGTTTTAAGATCTGTATTAAGAGTTGTATTAAAAAACCTGATTCAGTGGCTTGTATTAGACTGTTTTAGAGTGTTTATTTTAATACATGTGTATTAGTTGCCTAGGAAATTAAAACACTTCTTAAAATGGGTTATATCTGTTTTAAGTATTGTATTAACCTTAATTCATAATGTCAAATATGAAATATAAAGTAAAATTATATATTTGACTCTTCATAAAGTATATTAAACCAAATATTGAACATAAAATGAAATAATAAAACAGAAAATGAATAATTTAAAGAATTGAGGTTAATATGAATAAATTCAGGCAAGTTACAACAATTATTTATATGTTGTCTATTTTCTAAATTTGTTTAAGTAAAATAGGTGACACAATACGTGCTGTTGAAAGAGTTGAGCATGTTTGGCGTGTTGTTGATTGTAGAAGACGAAGAAGGATATACAGAAGACGAAAAACTATGACAATACTCTCTCCGAAAGTGATACCGATTATCAAAAAATGTATTTCAGAATGTAATAAATTTGATTCGAATTGACATATCTGGGTTTGGCGGTGATGTACCTCCTACAGTTTTAGTTTTTCTTTTAAATAATGTGCAATTTCACTCTTTGAATTGCGTTTCAATCAGTGCCGGATTACCCATTAGGCAGAATAGATAACTGCCTATGGGCCCCTCACATTTTAGGGGCCCCGCTACATTGAATTAAAATAATATTGATTTGATATTGATATTTTTTTATTACAAACAAAGAAATCCTTAAAGAAATTTTGATTACAACAAAGAAATGCTTATTTACAATAATGGAAACTTGATTACAATAATAAAAAATATCAATCAGCACAAACATCACTTTTATTTCTTTGGACATTCCAGTTTACCACTTCAAAATGATGCAGCTTTTTTATTTTTCATTATTTTAATGTCATTTCCCTTATTTTCAATAATACCGTTCCGTTTCGTAATTGCCTCTTATTAAAATAATCTTTTCTTCATTAAACCAATCGGTTCTGTAATTCTTTTTCCTGACATTTTAATATGTTAAAATTTATAATATAGGTCATAAAGTAGTGTAATATAACCTAAAACAACACAAATACAAAATATTGACGTTTCAAATGCCGCCAATTTCGCACTTTGACAGTTATTACAGTGTTGCCAAGTGTAATTTTGCGTTTTAACTAAAACAGCTTAATACAGACCACTGAATCACCTTTGTTTTAAAATGTGTTTTAAGCTAATACAGTGTTTTAGTTAATACAAGTGTTAGTACAGACTTTAATATAACCCACTGAATCGCACCCATTATAATTAGTAATTAGTAATGACAAATTCAATACAAATAATTCAATGAATTCAGCTGCCTGTCTCTCAAAAAACGTACTGTCAGTTTGAGACTAATAACCGGGTTTGTATTACCTAAACCTACGCATTAGTAGTGTTACAAAACATAGGGCTTTGGCCTTCGGACTCGTAAAATGGATCTTTAATACGCAGTTGTCAGCAATGATAAAGGTAACTTGTCATTAACTTGATTCAAATGTACAAGTTTAAGAGAATTATTTATGAGATCTGTACATAATGGGAATATGCAATGTACATTTTATGGTAGAACACATTCTTATAGACTTACCTTCATTCACTCAATAATTTATATACTTATGTTCTGGAATAGTTGAATGAATGGAAAAAATAGTGTGCACTTTCTTTAAAAATATTGCATGGAAAGATTTTAGATTTATTTACTATTATCGGTTTCAAAAGTAAAGTCCCCTGGATTTGAAATGTAATAACTTTCATTATAATAACCAGAATATAATAAGACAAAATTTTCACAAAAGCTACAACATATTTTTGTAATGTGTCAAAAAATCAGAATGTGTTACAGAACATAGTTTTTGTACAAATAAATAGAATGTAAATTGCGAGCATGAAATTTCTGTTTTCCTCTTTTGCACATATTCTATCCTGAATTAATAAGAAATTATTCAATAAAAAAAAAAAATCATACTTCTGACACAATGTAGACTGGACTTTAAACTTTAAGAAAACTGAAGTATGTCTAATTTGTTGTTTTCTATGAATTAGATTAAAAGTGACAGAAGAGTATCTCGACTAAAATTATTTTTTAAGAAATTTTGTTTTGATATTCTGTTAATAATAAGTATTTCAATCGAATTTATTAAAAAAAAAAAATCTGATGTGGCCAACACAAAACCTCCCGCTATTTAATTTAAGGCTTCGGGACTAATAAACAAAAATATTTTTAAATTTATCTGCAAAATATACAGGTTGTCCCAGATTTAAACGGCATAACTTGAACTATGAATTAAACACGTAATAGTAAGGTGACAAGTTCATTTGAGCATATGTCCGTAAATGCTTTGTTTCAGAGATATTCATGTTTTTCTGATTGAGCAACGCTACCTTAAAAATCAACTTTATAACGAGATATCAAATATCTTATTAAGTTATGACATAACAATTAAATTAATTATAAGTAAATGATTTGGGTATTACCTAATTTCTATACAAAATTTAGTTTGCTTGCCTAAGGTCGGGGCAAAAATGAAAATTATCGATGAATTCCAACAAATTTATTATTTATGTACAATAAAATAATAACGCCTTTTTATAACATTTGTTCAAAATGTTCATCTGTAGCAAGCAAACAGGCACGACAACGATCTGCAACTGCATTGGTCTCTGCGTGACAGTGTGACATTGCTCGGGAGATATGGTTTCGCAAACTTGAATAATTTCTTTGCGTAGAGTGTCCACATTATCTATCGGTTCATCATAAACTCTTTCTTTTATGGCACTCCAAGCAAAGAAATCTAAAGGTGTTATATCGGACGAACGGGCTGACCGTGGCATATGTCCTCTGCGACCAATCCACCGTTGTGGATAGTGTAAATTTAACCACTCTCTTGGTTGTCTCCCATAATGTGCAGGACAGCCATCTAACTGTAGCCAAGAGTTTATTTTTATTGCTAATGCAACTTCTTCCATTAAATCATTCAAATCATTATTTAGAAAATTGTAGAACCTCTCTGAATTTAAACGATGTGGCAAAAACAAAGGGCATATTAAAGTATTTTCAATAATACCTAGCCAAATATTATATTGAAATTCATAGTGGAAATTTTTCTCTTTAATTGCATGAGGATTTTCATGTAACCAAATGCAAACTAAATTTTGTATCGAAATTAGGTAATAGCCAAATCATTTACTTATAATTAATTTAATTGTTGTCATAACTTAAGAAGATATTTGATATCTCGTTATAAAGTTTATTTTTAAGGTAGCGCTGCTCCAAAAAGGAAAACATGAATATCTCTGAAACAAAGCATTTACGGACATTTGCTCAAATGAAACTGTCACCTTATTTTTGCGTGTTTAATCCATGGTTCAAGTTATGCCGTTTAAATCTGGGACATCCTGTATAGAAAAAGTATTAATGTATTCCTGTAGAAAATAATCTTTAATTTTCATAAGACATAAGATGCGAAAAAATAGCATTTAATGATATTTTTTGAAGAAAAACCATTATGAGCTTCAGGTAAAGTGCCATTTCCGGTTATCCCATTTACACCAAAATCTAATGGCTTCTTTTCATATTAGAATAGGATAGAAATACAAGGTTTCAGAATTTTCTGAATGATAGTATTTGAGGTAGAGCGAAGACAAAATCCCTACATATGCACACATACATACACACACACATACACACACACATACACACACACATACAGACATCATCGTGAAAATGTTAAAATTGGATTCTAGGAACCTTAAAACGTGGTCATTTACTAAAATCTCGATATGTGATTTTTAGCACGATCTCTATACCTCCCTTACCAAGGGTAGCGGGAGGTAAAAATAAATATAGTTACTTTTGTAATGTAATTAAACATTCGTCCTTCTTGTAATTACAAATATTTAATATTATAATGCCGGAACAAACGTGCAATAATTTTAATAGTAAATCTTGCCGTTCTATACACTTTGGGATAGAATATCTTTGACTCAGGACGATAATAGACGAACGTACACGAAGTTTGTAAGCCGGCTTTCTCACTGACCCCGAGGGGTAAAGTTGAAAAAGTTACGACTTCCTCGGTTTTAACATTTAATTGAGATGCTATATGTAATTATTTTTAAGTTTTTCTTTCATTTAAATAGTCATACAATTCGTACATACTATTATTTTTTTGATATTTTTTTTTTACCTCCCGCTATCGTTGGTAAGGGAGGTATAGGGATAGTGCTTATTTATTCGTATCTACACTACATTATTAATATGAATTGAGCAGGCACTGGGTTTGATGAAATGTCAATGTCATTGTCCTGGCAAAAGTTCTTTCTTCATCCCTGAGTCATGTAGCGCAGTTGAGAAAAGATTGGCCGACACTCAAGTGCCGTTGCCCAGGGGACGCCCGAATGTATTCACACTCACCGGGAGGCTCTTTCCGTGTCCCATTAATTTGACACTCAAGGTTGTCAAATATTTTTGGAATTTTGAGTTTTGCTTCTCGTAATCAAGGATCTTCATCTCCCACGTAATCATGAAGCTTGGGAAGGATGGAAATATATATCACTTTCACTGAATGTATAAAATATGTATATTTGTATAGATAATATGAAAATTGCAAATATAATGAAATGAAATATGAAACAAAAACTAAACATAATAATGGAAAAAAAATCACATATCGAGATTTTAGTAAATGACCACGTTTTAAAGTCCATAGAATCCAATTATAACATTTTCATGATGTGTGTATGTGTGTATGTGTGTGTATGAATTTTGTCTTCGCTCTAACTCAAATACCATCATTCAGAAAATTCTGAAACCTTGTATTTCTACCCTATTATAATATGAAAAGAAGCCATTAGATTTTGGTGTAAATCGGATAAACAAAAATGGCACTTTACTTGAGGCTCATAATGGTTTTTCTTCAAAAAATACCATTAAATGCCATTTTTTCGCATTTTGTGTCATTGGAAAATTATAGATTATTGAATTTTGTACAGGTATACATTAACACTTTTTCTTTATATTTTACGGATATATTTAAAAATCATTTTTAATTTTTTAATCCCGAAGCCTAAGATAAACACAATTCCTTTGTTACACAGTTTATTTTTCAAATGAATGTAACTGACAGGTAAACGTCATTGTCAAAAAACTAATCACTTCAAATTAATAATAGTGACATATTAAATAATAAAGAAAATTGTAAATAAAGCAATAGTTATATGCAATAGAACATAATATAGTTTGAAGCATTACTAAATACGTAGGTATGTATTTAAATTAATAAAAATTAAATAGCGGGAGGTTTTGTGTTGGCCACATCAGATTTTTTACATTTCATACTGTAACAATTAAATGGTAAAATAAAAAAATTGTTATTTAAGTAACAAGGAATGTAAGTACATCTTTATATCCGAGGAAGTTGTACTAGACCGAGGCGTACGCCGAGGTCCTAGTAACTTGCGAGGATGCTAAGATGTATGTACATTCCGTGTTACTTGTTATATTTTTCGCGCTACTAAAAGATTATGCTTAAATATTCAAAAATATAGCCTGGTTGACATCTGTCATCAACATTATTCTTTTTTTTACTACAATTTTCAATTCAAGTTACATTTGTTTGTTGCTATGTTACTATATTAAAATGTAAAAAAACTGTTGACGCTGTTGACATTTATTTAAAAATTGGTTTATATTGAGATTTGCGAGACTTGATTTCAACAAAAATGGATATTGATGAGGCTGTAAAAGTTGGTTCATTAAGTTATTTACCTGAAAAATCAGGAAAAAGGTACGAATTTACATATGAAATATTTAAAAAATGGTGTGCCGCGAAGGAAGTCAAGACGATTTCCCGAAAATGTAATGTTGGCGTAAATGTTGGAAAGATCCAATTCTTTAAAATCATCATCCAGCTTATGGTGTGAATATTCCATGTTAAAAGCCATTATTAAAAATAAAGATAATTTGGATATCTCAAAATTTTCCAATTTAATTGGTTTTCTTAAAATTAAAAACAAAGGACATCACCCAAAGAAATCCCAAATTTTAACCAGAGAACATATAGTAAAATTTTTCAAGAAGCTGATGATGATACATATTTATTAATCAAAGTAAGATATATGTAATAATTAATTTTCTGCAATTATATTTCTTAATATTTTCATTAGCTATAGATGTAATGATTATGGGCATTGCCGGGGCATGCAGAACAGATGAATTATGCAAGATGACAATAACAGATGTGGTTGACCACGGAGATGATGTCATTGTTAATATTCCTCAAAGTAAGAATGATATCAACGTAGTTTTTCCATTGTTAAAAATAAAGAAGAAATTATTGACTACTTAGGAACATTAAAAAATATTTCGAAATTCGGAAAAAATTGATACAAATCCTCGCTTTTTTACGATATCAAGCTGGAAAATGCACGAATCAACCAGTCGGAAAACACACATTTTCAATTTTCAGTATTAGCAAAATTCTTAAATTGCCTAGATCCACATCTACATACTGGGCATTGTTTTAGACGCCCTTCAGCCACTTTACTGGCCAATACTCAAGCAGACATTTTCAGTATTAAGAGACTCGGCGGATGGAAATCCAGTACCGTTGCCGAAGATTACGTGGCAGAATCCGTCAAAAATAAAATTGATATTTCAAATAAAATATTGTACAGTAAAACCACTGATACTGCTTCTACGTGAAAAGAAACACCTCAAATTAATTCATCTACATCATCACAACAAAATCCACAAAATAATACTTTATCATTAACAGAAGAACAAACTAATTTATTGGAAAATGAAAATTTCGTTATTAAAAATTGTACCTTTACAAATAGCACTGTAGTTTTTAATATAAATAAATTAATACCTAATGTGAAAATTTTGTTTCCTTAAATAAAATATTAAAATTCTAAGTAGTCTGTGATTATTTTTCTAGGAATGTAAGTAAATTTATTAAGTTCCGTCGGCAAGGAAAAATTATAAACAAATATAAAAGGTAACTTACATACGTAGTAACTATGGTTGCAATACATACTTACAATGCAAGTAGCGCGAAAAATATTTTTCTTCGTCTAAAATAGAAATACTTATGGAATATAATCGTGCAACCCGCGATTTTTTTTTTGTTTCAATTTGTAGAAGTTATTGTGTTCTAAACTCAGGGGACTTTACTTTTGAAACCGATAATAATTTTGAACACTACGATTTAATGTGGATTTATGCAGCTTACATTTTATTTTACTTTTTCTTTTCTTTTCCGCTTTTACTTTAAGTTAGATACTTTATGCAGCTATTTTAAAGCCTTCAGTACACATGCGCAGATGTGATTTTTCTGGCATATCAGATATTGTAAATGTAAAGAGATAATTATAACCTGTAAAAATGGACATAAATGTAATAATTTGTGCATTTGCTATATTACTTGTAGCTTTAATCATTTTCTAATTTTTGCAATCTTACATACACAAAAGCAAATAAATACAGCACACGCTAACGTTTGTCACGTGAAGTAGTATACATGCGCAGTTGTGACATTCTTTTACTTTAACGGTCTGAAGTTGAAAGTTGGTCAACTTTAGTTCTTAAAGTAAAATTAAAAGTGTGTACATGAAGTAGTGCATTTATTAAATTATATACTATATATTACCTACAATTTTCTCTTCCTGATACCATTTTATCCAATTTTGTCAAAATTGAACCACAACGTTTTTATTAAAAGTACGAAGGGAAATGTATTCCCTATTTGAAAAATGATTCCATATTGAATTTTTGCCAGTTTTTCATGACGATCATCGTTATTGTTTTACAACTTATTTTGGTATTTTAGATATGAGGAAAAAATTCCTATTATCATAAAAAAATTTACTGAAATCATAAGAAATACATATTTGTAGATATAATATTGAAATCTGGCTGAAGAGGGATAAAATTGTTTCCCGAAACGTCTCCTGTATATGAATAAATATAATTCCACCTAGTAAACATTCATTTAATTACCTTTTATTCCTGGGTGCAGGCTGGCAATAGCTCCGGACAGAACGAAAAAGTTTGCTTTTAGGAAATTAAATTCTAGTTAAAAGCTACCTAGCACACATTTCGTGTAATAATTGCTTATATCACCGTCAAGTTGCCGATGTTTCATGCCTTGGCCTATTGCTTACAGTTATTTACTTACTTAATATTTTGTCTTTTTACAGTACGATGTGGTGTGCTTAGGTTGGCAGCTTTTTCCATTCTTCTCTTTTTCTCGTTTTTCTCTTGATATTTTTGCTTTTTAGGTCTCTTTTTTCAGCTACTACTTTCACTTCTTCTATCCAGTTTTTTATTTTGTCTTCCCACCGGACTCTTGCTGTCGTCCCATGGCTTCATAAGTTACTTTTGGAATTCTTTCATCTCCATTCTTTGGTAAATGTCATGTCCGAACCATCTAAGTTGCCCTTCCTCTTAACAGTTTCTACCATTACTTTATACCTAGTTGCTCTCTGTAGGCGTCAGTTTTTATTTTATTTAGTTTGGTTTTTCCCTCAATTCTTCTTAAAAACCATTATTTTTGCAATTATTTTGTATATCTGTATGTTGTAATGTTATAATATTCAAAAAGCAAATTCATTATTTAAATCATATTAATTCATACGATTTCTCACATTTGCCTACTGCTATTAATGAAATAATATCCACCAGGGTACTTTTCGCATATAATTATTTATATATTATATAGGTTCTATCAAGAAAAATATTAAAAAGATTTCAGCTCGGATTTTACTAAATTAACATTCTCAGTTTAATAACTCCAATTTTCAGTTCTTCTTATTAATATAGCTTTAAATATTGAAATTTTAGTTAAATAAGACGCAGTGAGTTAAAGCTAAGGACTTTTCTAAGAAATCATATTAAAATTCATTATTAATCCGCTTTAAACTAAATAAATATTCCTCCTACATTGAACAAGATGGTCGTTTAAAAAATATAATCCGAAAGAAAAGGGAACTGTATAATTTTGTTATAAATTAATAGTAATTATCAAAAAAAATTCATACTTTGAAAAACAGGCATTGCTTTAGTTGAAAAAAAAGACATTTGTAATTAATATCTAGCCTTTTGCAAATAAATTAAGGGATCGTTTTTAAATAGTAAAGACAAAGCATGAATTCCATTATTTTCTGCGAATTCCTCATTTATAGTTATGTAAAATTTTCACTAAATAAATTTCCTGTAAATTATATATAAAAAATTTCAAAAATGTAATATTTCTGAGAAAGGTATTTCCACATTTTCCATTCAACTAAACTACTGAAAAGAGGGAAAATTCTATTTTATTTTACCACTCCAATTTTCCATTTCATTAAACGTTTTTAGCTTATAAATCAAAAGAAATTTTACCAAGATGAAAAGAATCGCGACATCGATCATATGAAATAATGAAACAATGATCCTTCAAATGAAATATTACAAATTTGGATTGTCTAAGCCAGGGTTTTTCAAACTTCGACGGAGCAGTAAAATTTGTTGCATGCGAATGTAGGCAAAAATATGAAATATGTAAGAAAATTCATAAAAAAATCAGAGTGTTAGATTTTTCTATTGAGTGCTTTATAATTCTCTACCAGGATATACCTATCTCAAAATTTTTCAGTTAAATGGATCATAAATCAGTTAAAGACAAATATAATTTGTTAAATTATATTAATATATTTAAAAAACTTGCGTTATTTTATTTAGAAACAAAATTTATATTCTTTATTGCTTTATATTATTATTATATGTGTCCAAGTAGTATTCAAATATGTTGATTAATATATTTTTATGTATAAATATACGTATTAACTTAATATATGAGAAACTATTCTTCGGAAAATTACTTGTGTGGCGTGTTTTTACGTTAAAAAAAAAATCGTTGACATGTGTTACTCTAATTTGTTTAAATCTTAAGGAGACGTGCATATTTTCTTTGCGCAAATTATCGTTTGGCAGTCAAACGCTATTATTCATTTTGTCGTTTTGAAATATTATCTTTCTGCTGTTCATTTGCAATTTTTTCATTTTTCGTATGAACGAAAAGAAAGAGGTGTTTATTTTTCTTTTATAAACAAATATTAAACCCATACAAAAATTAAGTAAAGTACCCTGTTTTAAGGAAGTGTACGCATATTGATTTCTCGTTACAAGTGGAACTAGCGATTTTCTCAATTTGATAGTTTTTCAACTTCTCTCGTAATGCAACTAAAATTGAATTCGATTACGTGGCATTTATAAATTTCCTTATACCGAGTGATCCAGTATGATTTGAAATAGTTTTGATTATGATCAAAATTATATTCCACGAACAAAAAATAACATCAATTTACCGGCAATGTCAAAGTATGTTACATATTTTACCGACGTTTTGGAAAAGTCAGCGGCGTTACGTATTTTGAATTTTTTGACATACAGTTCTTTTTATATTTTAAAATTAAACTGTTATGTAGTCAAATCGTTAGGATTGAATGGTGTTTACGGAAGTTAATTTTGGATTCTACTCTATATATCCTGAATACATTTATTTTCATCCCTGTTCAAAAATTCACTGTACACCAATGCGATCTATCAATCGTATTTCACTATCACGACAATGTGGCTAACAAAAAATTATAACAAAGCGGCACCTTCAATCATTCTGGAACACTCTGTATATTTTACAAGCCATTTTATTTAAACATAAATATAGCGAAGTGGTGATAAAATTCTTTCGGTTAATAAAATATTATTCAGAATCAAGCAAACATTATAGAGAATTTGTTGCACAATTGTCAAAATATAGGGCAAATTTATAAAAATAGGACAGTATACGTACGTTGGGTTTTCGTTACACATATAAATATGAAATATTGAAGAAGGAGATAAGCGATTGGAGGGTAATGATGGAAAAATAATTTACAGTCAGATAAATATTTTGTTACATGTAAACTTGTAATGTAAACTTGAACGTGCAACGATGATACGCGATGACCCAATTATCACATGACGTACTCTTAGATGGTTTGACATGCCGCCGCTAGCTTTTTACAGTGGAGACGGGACGGGTTAAATTTAAATGAACAATCCCAAAAGAGTTCAATGGACGCCACGTAATTTTTGCTGAAAATTACAAAACGGATTATTGAAAAATAATTACTTACCGTGCATGTTATTGTTGCCTGAAAATGGAAAAACAAGGTTGTTGCAAAAATAATACTCAAGGCTTTCAAAAATATGAAGTTTTAATGAAGGATTAATTTTGTGCCGCGAGATAGCCCGTAACCCAACAGACAAGTTATACGTCGTATTGTGAGCCAACCATGGACGCAGGGCTACACACTCAAGCAGTTTCGGGGCACTAGCGATTAACAATGAACAATAGAAAATATACATGTATGTATATTGTTGTGCTAGGCACAACAATGCAATTAGTATAAAAGTACAGATTTCTGCCAAATATTTCAGCGCAACAATAAATGGTATATAAAAGATATAAATAAAGTTGAAATTGACTCTAAATCCAAGTGGCGGTTAGTAATCAGGAATGGTTGGAAGCCGAGAGTGCGGACAATGGCAAACGCACCACAGTAGCTGGAGATGTCCTAAAAAGCGGTGACGTGGAAAGAAAACTTTGGATCCTCACTCAGAGATGGACTACTTCCAACAATCGGGTCATCCACACACGAAAGCATGTGCTCCTCGATGGACGCCACACGAGGAAACTGAATCACAAAAATTTTGACGCTAATAATCCGCCTTAGCGAAACCACTCAGGATTATAACCTAGCACCCGGAAAAATTATTTACTTTAACGTGTAAAAATAAATCACGACGGCACGAGTAACTGTGTCTTATTCAAAGACCATCCCACAAATCACCGGAAATTCTATTCCTAGTTAAAGATAAATGAAAAGTTTTAGCGGAAGAAGTAAGAAAAAATAAATATGTATTTAAATTTAGTTTGGAACTAAAGATCCCTTTACGACAGCATGCTTTCAATGCAGGACAATGATTAAAACATTAGGAGAATAAAATAAATTCAGAAAATATTGTGCATAGACAATAAAGATCTATTAATATTATAATTATTAAATATTGAAATTAAAAAGGAACTTTGCTTTTATTTATTTAAAGATATTATTAAGAGTGAAACATCGGACACAGCCATAGTGTGCTCCTGTAAAACCCTAAAATCTGATTCCTAAAATTCTAAATAAAGGGTAAATGTTCCTTAAAACAAAATACTAGATGACGATATCAACTCGCTTGTCAAATTTCATAAACAATAAAAAATAGATGTCAGCTTAATTGTGGTACAATTTTACAGCATGACAACATAGGAATGTTAATAAAAGTTGTCTCCAACAATGTAATTCATACAATTCAACTTTACAGCTGCACTTTACAATAATAACCTACATAAGTTATAACTCGGTTATAACCTTGCCGTGAAAGGTTTGAACATGACAGAACAGAAGAAATAAGAATTAGAGATGCATAATGAACGAAATGGAACAGCCGAAAAAGTAATAACGTAACAAACTTCATTTATTGATGTAGCCTACTACTTTTGAAAATTAAGGTTCACTAGTTACTAACTTAATTGCTTGCTAAATTTTACAAATTAGTTACCACGGTAGTGACGTTGTTGACATGTGAAAATGGGGTATTGTTACTGTCTGAAGGTGATGACGGGCTGGCCTCCTCGGCTCGCCAGTCATTTCCTCCTTTCAGCAATAAAAACCGTTTTACCCGGCTTGTAATGTACTATATTTAATCTGCGCAACAACTCGCTGTCGCTAATGATAATGTAATATTTTGTGACGGTATCTATCAAAATCTAATTTTGGAAGTAGATTATGAGTGTAGCAACGAGTAAAATTGCTATTACAATTCTTACTAACATCTATTGACATCTGCGTCATCATAAACTATAAACTCCAAATAACATTTACTTGAATTATAATTTTCAATATAATATATGGGGTATTTGTATATAAAAAGCAAAATAAAAATTAGTTTTTTGAGGAGTCTATCCTGGGCCAGATTATGCCCAGGTCATAGCTATATTAAAAAAATTATAAACTAATAAAATAAGTAATAATTAATAAATAAATATAAAAAAATCTGAATTATTACTACAAATTTTGGAACTGTATGAGATATGAAGTCGGTTCAGTTTCACAAAAGTTACCCCATTGGCATAATGGTGCTTTGTCATTTATGAAAAAAAAACGTCACTAGATATAGGGCAAAATATAAATTTTTCAGTTTTTTATCTCCCGCTACCATTGGTAGGGAATGTATAGGGATCGTTCTAAAAATCGCACATCGGGATTTTAGTAAATGCCCACTTTTAAGGTCCGATTCTAATATTTTCACAATGATGTCTGTTTGTGTATGTGTGTGTGAGTATGGATTCTCTAGTCGCTCTAACTCAAATACTATCATTCGGAACATTTTGAAAACTTGTATTTCAGTGCTATTCTAATATGCAATGAAGTCACTAGATTTTGGAGTAAATCGAATAACCGGATATGGCACTTTACTTGAAGCTCAAAATAGTTTTTCAACGAAAATATCATTAAGGTAATTTTTTCGCGTTTTATGTTAATATAAAAATTAAATATTATTGAATTTTCTACAGATATATCTTAATACTTTTTCTATATAATTTATAGATAAATTTATGAAATAATGAATTTTATAAATCATGGAATTTAGGTTCTAAAGATAAACCCAATTCCCCAGTCACACAATTCAAATTTCAAATATTTGTAACTGACAGATAAATGTCACTGTTATAAAAACATATCATTTCAAATTAATAATGGTAACGTTTTGAAAAGAAAGAAGTAAATACGTAAAAAATAATTATACGAATGCAAAGGAACATAATTAACATTAACATAATTAATTATTATTATTGTTATTATTATTATTATTACTATTATTATTATTATTGTTATTATTATTATTATTACTATTATTATTATTATTATTATTATTATTATTATTAATTATTATTATTATTATTGCGTATTATATCCTACAGGCAAAAGCCCAATTATAGGATAAGGAAAAAAAAAATTAAATTAATTACAATGAATTTATACAGATTTTAACATCATTGATGGAATTGAAGAATATATCTACTTGATTCTCTATCAAATGATAAGATCTGACCATTTGGTATATGGTTTGTTCGCGCAGTATGAAGATAAAATGTATTACTACACCTGGATGACAATCTTGGAACACAGATATTAATTTTTCCTAGAATAGATGAACAATCTATGGTGTTATTAATGATTTTATACAGTAATACAGCCGCGTACATGTCACGTCGTTGGTATATAAAATTTAGACTAAACGATTGAAGCATTGTACTTTGCGATGTACCTCTGGGGGGATAAATGCCTTCTAGAATGAACGTAGTAGATTTTAGAAATCATATTTGAACTTTTTCAATATATTGAACTAAATAAGATGACATTGGGTTCCATATAATAGAACAATACTCTAAATGTGGTCTAACTAAAGAGATATATAGAAGCCTCAATAAATTCGGGTCATTGAACATTTCAGAATTTCTGACCAAGAATCCTAAACATCTGAAAGTTGTGGACACCTTTGTTTCAATGTATGAAGTAAAAGTTAACTTAGGATCAAATATGACGCCTAGATCGAGTAAAGTTTCAGGTCTTGATAGAATACAGTTATCTAGTGAATAATCAAATAAAACTGGCGTAATTTTTTTCGTGTATGTCATAACATTACACTTATTAATATTTAAATATAATTTGTTTTCACGGCACTGGTTTTGAATTGTGACCAAATTGTTCTGTAGATTAACGCAATCAAAGTCAGATGTGATGTTGGAAAATATCTTAAGATCATCTGCGTAAAGTAGATAGTTGACATTGATGCTTTTGGTAATATCATTAATAAATAAATTAAATAGTAAAGGACCAAGTACAGATCCCTGCGGTACACCAGATTTTTGCAGAAATTGTATAGTCTGAAACCGTTAACACTTACGAACTGATACCTATTACATAAATAAGATGCTAGCAGTTCAATGAGAGAGGAAGAAAAACCATATGATTCTAGCTTATATAGTAGTAGAGAATGATCAAGTTTGTCGAAGGCTTTGCTGAAATCCATGTAGATGACATCAACTTGACCCTGATTATCTAAAGCTTAACATATATATTGTGTTTTACTTATTAGGTTTGTGGAAGTAGATCTACCCTTGACAAAACCATGTTGATTGGGTGATAACATGGAGGATACATGCTCATAAATTTTAGAATGAATGATGATCTCAAAAATTTTGCTGAAATTTGATAATATTGCAACCGGTCTATAATTGCAGATGTTGTTCTTGTCGCCTTTTTTAAATATTGGATTAACTCTGGATATCTTCCATATATCGGGAAATGTTGCAGTTTTTAAAATTAAATTGAATATTATAGTTAAAGGGGGTATAAATGTAGGATAACAATCTTTTATGATAAAAGCTGGTATCAAGTCTGGGCCCATAGTCATTTTAGGTTTTATCTTTTTAATGGCGGCGTCAACATCACTATCCGATATTGAATTAATATGAAGAATGGTACAGTTAAATATGTTCTGATATTGTGTTGGCCACATCAGATTTTTCTATTTGCGATTATCTTGCAATAGATTTTTGTTTGCATATCTTCAGGACACTTCTTTATGTTGTTTCAAATAGAGATGCTCAATTTTTTTATCACTCTCGGATTTCCATAAATGTAGTCCAAACTTTAGTTTTTATTTGGACGCCATATTGGGAAGTTACATTAATGAAGATAGAATTTTGTAGCTTTCCAACGATGTGTCTATGTTAATTTGTTTTAAATAGCAAAAATATAACAATTTTTGAATCTGTCGGTTAAAAACAATGGTTATATTGCAATGAAACAATTGAAAACCACTATTAAACATAATAATTTGAATTTTTTTCAATAATAATTTCTTTATTTAGTATTCAGAATTTCATAAAGTCTTATGAAATCCAAACAATTTTAATATTTTTATATGGCCGTCATAGTAGGTACCTACTGTCTGCTAAAGTCGTATTGATAACGAAATGTGAAAAACTGTTTAATTGCTATGGTTGTTAAAAATATTAATGAAAATGAAGAATATAAATTTAAAATTAAACAAAAGATAATTTCTATGTGATGAATTAATTTCTTTCGTTGTTAAAACCATAATCTTAAAAATTGTTTTATTTATGCTATTTAAAATAAATAAACATCGACAAATTATACATACATCGTTGGAAAGATAGAAAAAGAATCTCATTTCAAAAGTGTAACTTTCCAATATGGCGTCTACATAAAAATTAAAGTATCGTAACTCGAAATCCAATAGAGATAATAAATTTTGAGCATCGCCATTTGTAAGAACATAAAGAAGTGCCCAAATCAAGCATTATTTCACATTTTGGAAGATATTCGCAAAACTAAAAAACTTCAAAATTTAAATTTTCCCCTATATCTTGTGACCTAAGTATTTATTTCTAATAACATTGAAATGGTCTCTTAATGGGGCAACTTCGTATCTCTTATAATTGTCGAATTTCCCGTGTTAGACAAGTTATCCTGTACATTCTGTAAAAATAGTCTGTTTTCTCAATCAGTTTATGTACGTCGTCATTAACAGCAGTAATCAAATCTTACTACATATTTATGTTCTCGTACGTATTGAGATTGTTAATGTATAATTAATTTAAAATAAAAATTATGTAAAATTTGTTAAATATGATTTTATTTGAAATCGTCACTAAAGTGTAGAAAAATAGTCATTAGAAGTTCAGAATTCGGCACCAAAGTAATCCATTATACGACGATTTCAAGCAACTGTAGTATTGCCGACCTCCGACCTTATAATAATTATTGTACATATAAGATAATTTGGATAGGTGTACGATATATAATAGTAAATTTCTACGTAAAATGACAAAAAATATGTGCAAGAAGAACGAAATAAACAATTTCAATGAAGAATGTTAAAATAAAACTAACATAATTTTGAGTGTTCTTAACGATAACCTCAGTGCTTGAAGGTTGGCAACATTGGTTGTCAGACTGATAGTTACATAAACATAACCTATAAAAATAAAATATTCCTTTCGTTTTCACAAATTTCTTTTGTCAAATAAGATTGAACATGCAACTCGGCACTCTGAAGTTCCATTTTATCTCTCATACGGTTTATTTTCCTTTATTATGAAATTCAAGTAAAAGTTTTACCTAAAAGCTCAAACGAGACTGTCAATATACGCTGTTTGAGAATTATGAATAAATATTGTAGTTCCCATTTCAGAATTGCGAATAGCAGCAAAAAAACCTTGTTTACCGATATAACAATTAAATAAATCAGTTTTTGTTGTAATTTATTATTTATTATTATTGTGCATGAATTATTACAAGAGGTTACTGATATTGCAAATATAATTGCTTTATAAAATGAGTTACATTTCTTTGTTAAGTTTTCCCTCGAATGACGTGGTGCTTAAACTGATTGAGTAAATGAACCATATTTACAAATTAACAGAAACACGATATGTTAAATAAAAGAACATACTGAAAAAACACGTGGCTATACCAGGCGTAGTAGTACAAATATGTTGTACGACAATAATTCCGTAAGGTTGCAGTTGAGTATAATTTTTTTTTTTGTCATTATTGTTGAATAAAAGAAGAAAATATTTTTTTACGAACGAAGTATTGTTGAATATCTCATAATAATGGAAGTATGTATGTTTCAACAAAATCAGATAATTTTTTAATATTGTCGGCTTGATGATGGAAAATGAAGTGTCCATTATACAATGCTACAGAATTTGTAGCTTCATTTATTTTAATAATAAGAAATGAACGAAGTTATCAGCATTACTGAATATGTGTTCAGCATTCGGGAGAATTAAACTATCCTAATTCCTAACTATTCTGAACAAATCTGTAAGTTTTACAGATCTGTAAATTGTTAAATAATGAACAACATCGCAACTAACTACCACTCTTATGTATAATTTTATATTAATCAACAAAAATAGCTTCGTTTTTGTCAGTTTTTTTTTTTACAAATTGACAGATCTGTAAAACATACAATTGTTTGATCAAAAATTAACTTTTATTAATCACATAAATTTGATTGTTACATCTTCTTTCAAGACATTGGGATTTCTAATACGTAACTCACGTTCTTTTTGCAGAATTAAAACTCTAAAAAGTTTATATTTTGCATATATCAGGTCTAAACTTGAATACTGTTCTCAAGTTTGGAATCCTATATATGATAAATACAAATCCTACATAGAGACAGTGCAGAAGAAATTTGTAAAATTCTGTTATTATAAAGCCCATCGTCATTATCCTTCTTTTGATTATAACTACTCTGATTTATTAACTGAATTCAATATGTATACCTTAGAAACTCGTCGGAAAATACAGTCATGTATTTATTTATACAAAATTTGTCACGGAATAATCGATGATTGTTTTTCTCTTGAAAGTTTATCCATTCATATACCCCGTCAGAATACTAGAAACCATATAACTTTTTACTGTCCTCCTGTACGTACGAATTATGAAACGAAATTACCTATTAGACAAATGACGAATATTTACAATAGTACATCTTCTTACAGTGATATTTTTTGTGATTCATTAATGAAATACAAACAAGCATTACAAAATTATTTTGTAAGATAAAATCAGCCTTTATTTCTATATGTATAAAGTTTTTGTTATTTTAATTAGGTCTATTTTCAAAATGTATTACACACTATTGATTTCTTATTCTTTGTTAATTTTCATGTAATCGTCCTATAATTGGGATATTTTCCTGTTGGATAGATTGTCAAATAAATAAATAAATAAATAAATAAATAAATAAATAAATAAATTTGTTCAGAATTGGCCTATTAATCGATTTTTAAATTTATGTTCTGAAAAAATATTTGCAAAATATTTGAATTTGTGACAAAAAAGATAAGTATTATATTACTAATACAGGTTTCCGTCGACTTTGGAAAATAAGATAAACGTATGTGGAAGCGAGGATTTTATTGTCTGTTATAAACTTGTGTTAATGAAGTGCTTTCATTTCACAATATACTGTTTCATAATTACAAGTTACATATACATTACACAATTTGTTCTATCAGACATGACTGAATAAGTATCAAACCCCGTACCCGAGGTATTGGTTAAAATAAACATGTCCTGAAAGTTTGTAAGTTAAGTAAAATTTGCATTGAAGTATATGGAATTTATTATTATTATTGTTATTATTATTTCTATTTTTATTACATTATTATTATTATCTATTATTACGTTATTATTATTAATTATTAGTATTATTATTAATAATAATATTATTAATTATTTGTTGCATGAATGCCAACAGAAGGAGCCATAGACTACATAACTACATATATTATTTCGCTTCTAGCGGAATTTAATGCTCGGGTTCAATAAAGCTTGTTTAATGGCCGTATTGCAGTCAAAACTGTAAGTTTTGCACATTTGTAAATCTGTAAAAAAACTAACAAAAACACATCTATGTATTTTTGTTGATTGATATAAAATTATACATACATAATGATGGTAATTTTCGTGGCGATTTTCTTCGTTTTTTACATATTTACAGATCTGTAAGATTTAAAGTATTGACCATAACACGGTTATAAATTTCACTTATTATTAAATTTACTGTGTTAAATTTCGACATGCCAAATTTACAAATGTTATTATTGTGTATAAATTAATTAAGTTGTGGGTAAGTACGTTTTAATTAAATAATATGTGTTGAGTACGCATACAATATTCACAATGTAATTGATTTATATACGTTAATGGTGCTATACTGAACACGAATGTAAGCGATGTAAGAGCTGTCTCTGTGTGAATGAATCCATGGTAACCAAAATATAGTGAAAATGCTATTCTGTGCATAAATGTAAGCATTGTAACTTTACATAAGCGCTGTAGAATTTACTTCGGCTGTTTCTCGCGACGGAACGCTTACCATTGTCAAATGATTTAAAAAATAAATAATTTTTTTGACAATGATGTACCATTATTTATTTTTATATAGAGTAAGACTATCGAAAGTAATTTCATAATAATTAAAATGTGTGATATTATTTAAAAATAAATTTTAAAAATTCCAGAAATCAAATGAGAATACACAGAAAAATATTGTGTGATACACAAGATCCGTTTGATATTCCTGATACTTTTCTTGTAAAATATTATATACTGGTTTATGATTTAATAAACTTATTAGAACAACTTGCGATTTCTGTGGGCAATTCAAGAGCTATTTCATTTCAATGTTTAACATTATACTATTTCGCAAATGGTTCGTATCAGACTCAAATATGAAATTTAAGTGTAAATTGTAATATGAGTTCTGAAAGAAAATAATTCTTTCCACTTTTTTTACCTCTAGCTAAAAGAGGTATTGGATTCATGCTAAAATTCGCATATCCAGATTTTAGTGAATAAGCACGATTTAAGGTCCCTAGAATCCGATTATAACATTTTTAAAATGATGCCTCTCTCTCTCTCTGTGTGTGTGTGTGTGTGTATGTGTGTGTGTATGAGTGTATGTGTGTTTGTGTGTGTGTGTGTGTGTATGTATGGATGTTGGAGGGATGATTCCTCAAAAACTATAAGACTTACGATCTATTTAACTATGGATTCCTCAATCTGACATTCCTGAGAAGAGCTGAAAAGGTTTTAGTAACAATTGAACAATCGGAAGTAGTAGTTTCTTAGAAAAATTCTTCTAAATATAATTTTTTGGAAATTTTGTTATTAAATATTGAAGAACATAAAATTCTCCAGGTATTACACTTAAAATTTTTATTATAGGTATCTTGTATATATTTAGAGATAAAGACACTATAATATAGGCGTTTAAAGTTTAGATCTCTGCGCCACTGCGGATAAAATTTGAAACTCTGCGAGAGACGTTCAGAGTTTATAACCTATGTTTACAACGAACGTGGAACTGCATTTTTTCATTTTTCTTATTTTATTTTAAGTTCTAGTGGTGTATTTTCGTAATTTTTTATTGTTTCATTAATATATCAGTTTGATATTTACCAAACAGTCTTTCTAAAGACTAATTTTCGTGTGTTTATAGTTTCTTTTATCATATTATTTCTTATATACTTTTTCATCTATATTTCTTTTGCAATATGTCTAATTCATATTGTTGTGTACCGATGTGCAATTCATGTAAAAAACCTACTCCAGATTTACACTTTTTTCGATCTCCAACCGATAATTCTAAAGTACAAATAAAAAATCATTTTGACAAATACAAATTGGGCAGTCGGAAAAAAGTGTGGATAGACGTATTGAAAATTGGAAAAACAGTAAACCCTTTCATGAAAGTGTGCTCCTTACATTTTGACGAAGAAAGTTTTACTAAATCTAGAGGTGTGTACAAATATTGTGCAAACCAAAATATTTCATTACCTATGTAGAGAGTGCAATCTTTTCATATGCCAATTATTTATAGAAACATGATCCAGTAACCGTAAATTTCTAAAGAAAAACGCAATACCGACATTAATGCCGCAATTCTGAACAAATCTGTAAGTCTTACAGATTTGTAAATCTGTAAAAAATGAACAAAATCGCAACGAAAGCTGCAACTCTTATGTATAACTTTATATTTATCAACAAAAATAGATGCGTTATTGTCAGTTTTTTACAGATTTACAGATCTGTAAGAGTTACAGATTTGGTCAGAATTGCGGCATAAATTTACTAATAACGTTAATAACAAATGTAGAAGATCCTGGCCCATCTAATCGACAAAATCGACTAATTGTGCGGAATCAAGCCAAAGAAACTGGTGACAGTCCTGTTATGAGCACTTTTTATGAAGATAATCTTGAGGGATTAGAATCCAATGAAAATAGTGTGACAGAATTTGATATTGATGCCAATTTTTCTAATTTTCAGTACGTCTATCCACACTTTTTTCCGACTGACCAATTCGTATTTGTCAAAATGATTTTTTATTTGTACTTTAGAATTATCGGTTGGAAATCGAAAAAAGTGTAAATCTGGAGTACGTTTTTTATATGAATTGCACATCGGTACACAACAATATGAATTTGCAAAAGAAATACAGATGCAAAAGTATATAAGAAATAATATGGTAAAAGAAACTATGAACACAAGAAAATTAGTTTTTAAAAAGACTGTTTGGTAAATATCAAACTGATATATTAATGAAACAATAAAAAATTACGAAAATACACCACTAGAACTTAAATAAAATAAGAAATATGAAAAAAATGCAGTTACACATTCGTTGTAAACATAGGGTATAAACTCTGAATGTCTCTCACAGGGTTTCTAAAATTCGCCACCACAGTGCATATTGCTGGGCTGGAAATCCCTATATAGAGTAATCTAATCGCAGAGGCTAAGAGGCACTAAGCAAACCAGTTGACAAATTCCAATGTTTATAACATAGTTTGTAAATGACACATGTCAGTTTCAAAAATCAACAGTTTTAGTGACATTCTGATAGCTTTTTCTAGGAAGTATATTTAATCTTTCTTATTGTTTTATTGTATGTAATGTAATAACTATCTTGTTGTGAGAGTGGTCAATTGGTGCAGCGAAAACTATTCTAAATTATTTAAGTCTCAGAATATCCAAAGCGAAGTAGAAGTGACAACTAATAGATAATACGAAGATTTCAAACATATATTGGAGAATATCCATTGGGATGTATCCTTTTTGAGAAATTAGCATTAAAAACTAATCGCAAAACATAACCTAAAATAAGCCTTAACAAAATTCCATCAAAAATCACACTGTCGACTAGACAACTAGTGACATCTGACCATATTGAGGCGAACTATGTATCCCAATACAAGTGGCTGACCAACAATCAAGGGCAAATACATATGGAAACTTAAACTCCATGGAAGAAAGGATTATACAGGCATTGACACACTTCGTTCTGAAATATCGGGAAAACAAGCATTACCAGAAAAGGAAATAGTCGAAATGAAAATTTCAATGGACAAACACGATACACATTTTAAATCGCAAGAAAGAGAGAAAAGGAAAAAGAATATAATATTAAGAGGTTTAAAAGAAGACAAACCTAACCACCAAGCTCTAGAACAGAAAGTCCTACACATTTTCAACGATAAATTACAAGTTAACATTTCACTGCCAGAGGTTAATGGAATTTACAGATTAGGCCAAAAAACTACGGGTAAAACCCACCCAGTATTAATTAAATTACTAGCACAAAGGAAAAAATCTGATGTGGCCAGCACATGACCTCCCGCCATTTCCATGTTTAAAATAGCAATGAGCTTTAAGTAAAGTTTCACTTCCGATTGATCGTTTGTACACAAAATCTACTTTGTTGTTCCAATAAATAGAAAAGTTTGTAATACGAAATTTTGGATTATATTTTATTATGTTTTTCCTAAAAAATCTGTTAGAGCTTCAAATTAAGTACTACATCCGGTTTATCATATATAGTCAAAATCTAATATGTTGTTTCAAATTATATAACAGTATTAAATACCAACTTTGCGAACTTTTGGATCATTAATATATTTTAAGGAAAAATCGTCACACACACATTATTGTGAAAATCATCACCAACTTCCTTATTCTCTAAAACGCAATCTGTGTAAATTCTTCGCCGTACATTATCCATTTCGTAAATGTGTAGTTGCAAACTATTATTTGACACTTTGAAATCACGTTCTTATTGAGAGCCTGTTTGATATATAATGCTGCAAACATCAAACTTAAATCGAATTATCCTGTATATCTAATATTTATGTATGACGGAAAATATATTATTTTTACAAACCTTAATTTCATTAGAATCATATTTAAACTACTAAATTCTTCTTAACACGGTTTCATTATTAATTTTAATGAAAATTGCTGCGTGTCAGTGAAATTTGTTTAAATATGTCAAATTTGTTATTAAAGTATTGTTTTTGTTTGACGCAGAGGCAAAGTGATGTAAAAAACTAAATTATTTTATAATATAATATAAAGTTATTTCAAGTTATTTACTAAATGCTATTATCGTAGAATTGAAGATTGTGCCATTATATTCAATTTGTATTGGTAAAAGTTGCTAAAAAATTATTTTCAATGAATTTTTTACAAGAAAAACTGTTAAAAGCTTGTATAAATGATACTTCCGGTTATCCGATATACACTCAAAACTAATGAGCTCTTCCCACATTAGTATAGAATGGATATACAAAATTTTAAATTTTTCTGATTGATAGTATTTGAGTAATCGTGTCCACACGATCCACACACACACAGACACACACACAGACACACATACATACATACATACCTACAGACATCATTGTAAAAATGTTAAAATCGGATTCTGAGGACATCAAAACGTTCTTATTCATTAAAATCTCTATATCCGATTTTTAGCACGATCCCTATACCTCCCTTACCTAGGGTAGCGGGAGGTAAAAAGAAGAACTAATTAGAAATAAAATTAAACTTAAGAATACGGAACTAAGTTTAAACGAGGACTTTCCAAAAGAAGTGATAGATGAACGTAAGAAACTAACACCACTAATGCTCAAATGTCGGGATGAAAAGGTATTAAAATATGACAGCTTATATGTAAATCATAAAAAAATGACAAATGAAGAAATTGCAGCATTAGAGAAGACAATAAATAAAAGGCAGCTGTCGGACAAGGATGGAAATTAAGTTTTCAAATCAAGGGAAGGTGAAAACGATAATACATATGTGGCAGAAGATAACACTACAAGCTCAATCGACAGCCAACCAGGAAATAAACCAAGGAGAGGACGCCGCCCAAAAGCTGATTCAGAATCCAGCTCAAGAGCCAACAGTACCAACAGGAAGAATGGGAATAGTAATCCTCCCAGCTTATCAAGTAACCCTCAGATGGATAATGTAACTCTATCAGAACTCACACGAGAATTAAATGATGTTATGAAATAGCAATTTATAGAAAAAAAAAAACCACTCCGCATTTTATGCCCAGGCCAGCACCAGACATTTCACACAATCCTACGGATCAAATTAATCAAATTACGCACTACAACAAAAGCACAATTATGCCAAACTCTATTTCTAAGCCAAACACCAATTCACAGACCCTTCCAAGCCGGCGGGTCACAGTGGAAGCTCAAGACCAACGCCCTCACTCTATTAATTTTCATACCACACCAAAACCCAGAAAAAAATAGTACAAACATCTATGCGAATTTGCTCTCTGAATACGAAAACATTGCTAGCTGAAGACAGAATATATTGAATTGGAACACGCCATACAAAAAATAAACTATGACATAATTAGTTTAGCCGAAATTCGTCGTAACCACGATGCAATCATAGAAAGGAACAACAATAATATCATCTGCTACTCGGCTGGTTTAAGCGGAAACTACTGAGTGGGCTTCTACGTAAATAAGAATACCACAGGAAAAATTGAAGAGTTTGTACCGTACTCACCAAGAATAGCATTACTAAAAATAAAAACAGGGTAAAAATATTTTATCTCTATTATCCAACTACATGCTCCAACAGCCAGATCATCAACCTAGGAAATCGAGGAATTCTATAACCAACTCATGAATATTATTGAAGAAAAAGAAAAAATTACAGATGAAATAATTTTAATAGGAGATATGAACGCTAGGGTTGGCAAAAAAGAAACTGGTGAAGAATGTATATTAGGGGAGTCAGCTTTCGGAACAAGAATCGATAGAGGTAACATGTTGATTGATTTTTGTCTTCAATTTAGATTTAAAATTTTTAATACATATTCAAATATTAAACCACATAAAAAATGGACTTATATATTATATTTGTAGATTATTCTAAAGCTTTTGACTCAATAACGCATGATTATATAATACACTCACTAAGGAGGATTAATATTAACGAAAAATACATTGAGTTATTCAAGAATATATATTCACACAGTACTGGTAATATCAGACTCGAAAAAGAAGGCAAAACGTTTAAGCTAAGTAGAGGGGCCAAACAAGGAGACTCAGCATCACCTCATATATTCAAATGTGTTCTCGAACAACTATTCACAAACTTAGATTGGGACAATAGAGGACTGAATATAAATGGGAAAAGGCTTCACCAACTTAAGTTTGCGGATGATTTGGTGCTGATAGCTAGCTCAGCAACTGAAGTGATGACTAAGCTCCAAGAATTAACAATAGAAAGTAGGAAAGCTGGTCTGGAAATAAATATCGATAAAACCAAAATTATTACAAATAGCTCCAAGGATATAGTTCGGGTAAATAATATGGTAGTCGAATATGTTTACCTCGGACAGCTAATTTTCTTAAACGGAAAACACCACAAAGAGCTACAAAGACGAACAACCGCAGCATGGAATAAATTTTGGAAGTTAAAATTAATCAAGAAGGGAAAAATTAATACAATTAGCAACGTGGAACTCCGTCAACGAAGTAAGACAACAGGCGTCCTGAAATTCACAAAAAATATGAAATGGAATTGGGTGGGTCATATTTTCAGATTGCCCAATAATAGATGGACCAGAATAATTACTGAGTGGACGCCATTAAACAGGAAAAGGAGTAAAGGAAGACCATTTACTAGGTGGGACGATGAAATAAAGAAGTTTGCCGGTTCTACATGGAGCACAATCGCCAGGCAAAGAGAAGAATGGAAAGACATGAGGGAGGCCTTTGTCCAGCAGTGGACCCAGATACCCAGTTAAAACAAAAAAATAATAGGTATATAATAAAATATCATTTACTCAAAATGTAATAAAATTAATTTAAACTATAAAGTAGATATAATGTATCAAGTTTTGTGGGAATCAATAAAGGGCAATTATTATGATTATTATTATGATGATACGTCCCTTATCGTCTCTGCTTTGAGCGTACCAGAACTTAATAATAAAGTACAAGAATGTGTCAATATTATGAATTCTTGATGCAAAGATAATGCTGTAGTCCTAAATGCTGACAAAACACAGTTAGTACAGTTTATGTTAAGGGGTAATACTTTTAATATTTCAGCCCAATTTGAAAATATTACAATCACTCCAATAGTCTCAACTAAAACCTTAGGGATTCATGTAGACTATAATTTTCAATGGGTTCATCACACCCAGTATCTCATAAAAAGACTTAACTCGTCATGTCACGTTACAAGACGCTTGCGAAATTATGTCAATATAGACTTACTTAAACTGTACTATTCCGCACATGTCTTTAGTATTTTATCTTACTGTATAATTTGCTGGGGTAACTCCACACATTCTATCAATGTTTTTAAAGTGCAGAAAAGTATTGCAGGAGCCATGGTTGGATGTACAACAAGTAACTTTCATGACAATATTTCTTATATGCCAATTAAAATTTATAATAATTTGCCACAGGATCTGAAAACTATTACTAGCATATTTTCTTTCAAATTAAAACTAAAAAAAATTTTTGATCGAAAAGTGTTTTTATTCTATAGACGAGTTTTTCAACAATTAAAAATCTTCATGCCACATTTATTTTATTTAATTTTTTTTATGTACAAATTTATTTGCTTTATGTTTTTATTATGTAAATATTTTCTCTATTAATTACTTGCTATTTATTTACTGTCTTGTGTACCTTTATATTTATATATGTATTTATCCTATTTCATTGACAAGCCAGTTGTATTATCGTTTATTACCATGTGAATCTTATGGCAAATAAATATTATTATTATTGTTATTATTATTGTTTTATTAATTAAATATTTGAAATTATAGGTAAAATGCATATATCCATCAGAAATACCACCAATCTGGTTAATAAATTGGAAGAATCTCACATTTAGGAACTTTCTCATACAATGAAAAATGCAGAAGACATGTTAAATACAATAAAAAACAATATTTGGTAAAGTTCTGTATTTTTACCGCCCGCTACCTTAGGTAAGGGAGGTATAGGGATCGTACTAAAAATCACATATAGAGATTTTAGTGAATAAGCACGTTTTGTTGTCCCCAGAATCCGATTTTATCATTTTTACAATGATGTCTGTAGGTATGTGTGTGTGCGTGTGTGTGTGTGTGTGTGTGTGTGTGTGTGTGTGTGTGGATCGTGTGGACACGATTACTCAAATACTATCAATCAGAAAATTTTGAAATTTTATATACTCATTCTATACTAATGTGGGAAGAGCTCATTAGTTTTTAGTGTATATCGGATAACCGGAAGTATCATTTATATAAGCTTTTAACAATTTTTCTTGTAAAAAAGTCATTGAATATAATTTTTTAGCAACTTTTACCAATACAAATTAAATATAATGGCAAAATCTTCAATTCTACGATAAGCATTTAGTAAATAACTTGAAATAACTTTAAATATTGAATTATAAAATAATTTATTTTTGTACATCACTTTGCCTCTGCGTCAAGCAAAAACAATACTTTAATAACAAATTTGACATATTTAAATAAATGTCACTGTCACGAAGCGATTACATTAAAATTAATAATGAACCGTGTTAAGAAGAATTGCAATGAAATTAAGGTTTGTAAAAATAATATATTTTCCATCATACATAAATATAAGATATACAGGATAATTCGATTTAAGTTTGATGTTTGCAGCATTATATATCAAACAGCTCTCAATAAGAACGTGATTTCAAAGTGTCAAATAATAGTTTGCAACTACACATTTACGAAATGGATCATGTACGGCGAAGATTTTGACAATAATGTGTGTGTGACGATTTTCCTCTAAAATATATTAATGATCCAAAACTTCGCAAAGTTGGTATTTGCTCACAGATTTTTCAGGAAAAACAAAATATAATCCAAAATTTCGTATTACAAACTTTTCTATTTATTCGAACAACAAAGTAGATTTTGTTTACAAATAATCGGAATTGATACTTTACTTAAAGCTCATTGCTTTTTTAAACATGGAATTGGCAGGAGGACATGTGCTGGTCACATCAGATTTTTTTGTTATAAAACGACGGTTCGAAAGCGAAGTGCAATACAATACTTACATAGCCTAATATGGAAATGGCGAGAGGTCTTGTGCTGGCCACAACAGATTTTTATTAAATAATTTTCAACCATTGTCGAATTAATTACTGCGATACTACGAAACGCATAATCCTTTTCATTTCTTTGATTTTCTGAGAATGAAAGTTGTATAAGTATTGTATTATTTGTTTTACTTTATTAAGAAAGTATTATAATAAATCTAACGTTCTACGAGATAACTGCATATTTCTCTCTCCATCTTGCAGACTTGCAGTTGACAAAAATGACATTGATGAGGGTTTACAAAAGAATGATGAAATTAGCTTTAATGTAAGTATTCGCTGTAGATCCGTTACATACAGCGGTACTTTCAGAACAGACATTTTCGGTGCTATGTAAAAATCTCAGTTATAGCGCACTGCAACGTACATAGCTATAAATTTACAGCACTGTAGCGTATTTATTTCAGAATCGCACTATAATGATATTCATAAATTTGTCAAAATTTAATATGAGTTAAATTTTTATTAAACCGATCAATAAGAGTCTAAATTTTAATTTAATTAAAATTGTTTAATACTATAGTATAAACAATTGTTTTTATTTAACACAACATTATCAGTTAGTGGATGTAAATATTTGTACATTGGGTATATGATTTGTGTATTTTCTCTCGGCTGTGGTGTCTTGGTAAGGGAAAATTGATGTCGAGCTGCAAGTGACAGCCCAGCCGGCGGGAAGTTTGTGAACTAAAGGCAGTTAGGAAGTAAAGAATCACTCCTTCTACTCTACCGTCCGTTCCTTGTCTAGGCCTCGCTAAAAAATAAAACATGACACCAGCTTCCACTCTCGCCCTTGGAAATAAATGAAAAGATGCTCGGAGGATCAAATCCAATTTCAAGGGAACTTTGTAAGCTGTCAAAGGTTTGTTTTATTTCGATGTGTGTGCGTGTGTGTGTGTGTGTGTGTGTGTGTGTGTGTGTGTGTGTGTGTGTGTGTGTGTGTGTGTGTGTGTGTGTGTGTGTGGAAACGAACTCTGTAATTGGAAAATCAATAACAAAAGAATAACAAAATGTTATTCGAATTCTAATATTTTTATTCGAAATTCTATTTGTTAAATAGGTACGTTTGAGGAATCACATGAGAGGAAGATATAATGATATAAATTAATTGCGATCCTACCTACAAGTTTAACATCCTTTATATGTTAAAAATAATCAATAATATTAAATACATAAATAAAAATATTATAAACGATTCGTATAGCTTTCTTTCTAGCTGGTTAAGTTAGATAGGTCATTAGCTTGTGACAAAACCTTAAACAGGCGTTAACAAGTTGGGGTCTAATACACCCTTACCCTATAAAACTTCTGAAAGTAATGTTTTTTTAATTCTTCTGAAATGCTCTCAGCGCCTTCTATACCGTGTTTTTAAACTATAGACAGCACTTGACGAAGTCACATTTACACCGCTAGAAGTTACAAAAAAAAGGTCCGTGAAGTAGGCACGTCATTGTGAGCACAAATTCTAAAAATTCTCTTTCGTATCGTGTATTACACTATTTTTGCCAATGAACGATTGGCGAGTTACTGCCAACTAAAACTCATGAAATTCCTCTAAAATTTTAAACATCTGAAAATCGGCTCTTTTTTCATTTTCTCATTCAAAATTTCAACAGGCTTACAGATAACCAATATTAAGTATTTAATAGGTGTCAAAGTGGTTGATGAAAAATTGAGAAAAGAGCCGATTTTCAGATGTTTAAAATTTTAGAGGAATTTCATATGAGTTTTAGTTGGCAGTAACTCGCCAATCGTTCATCGGCAAAAATAGTGTAATACACGATACGAAAGAGAATTTTATGCTGAATTCAAATTTTAAACCGCATCAACGTATCTTCAACAAGATCGGAGTGCTGGATGAAAAACTAAAAAATTGCAGGAAAACGTTAACAATTTTTATAAAACAGTTATCAATAACTTACTTCTTTCGATGCCACGTCGAATGTAAACTGTTGTAAATAGTGAAACCTATTAGACTAAGTATCAAGTACGTAATATTGTTTGTTTTTTTTGAATAATTTAAATATTTTCATAATTGTTTTAAGCAAATGGCCATAAACCTGAATATGCCGCCATTTGTCCAAATTGGCGGGAGGATCCCATGCTCCGATTTCGGGAAAATATTGATATGTTATTCATTGCACTTTTCTGGGACTGGATTCCGTTAAAAAGCTTTTGTTGTAATTACTTTAAGGTAAAATCATAAATTTGCTGGACTATAAAAAATCTTTAGAATGAAAAAAAAAAACTATAAACAATAATTAATATTTATATATATTAGTTAAATAATAATAATTAATGATTGTCAAAAAGTAATTTGTAAAAAAACGTAAAAAAAATATAATAAAATATGATTTAAATGAAGCATTCATGTAATTTTCAAAAAAATTGCTCTGTTTGAAGCACTGTAGCTCGCTATCTATTAATTATAGAAAAAAATGTTTTAGATAAAAGTTGTAGAGAATTTTATAGCCAAGAAATTAGATAATAACTATTTTTGCCTAATGCAAATCAGTGAAGAGATATTTAGAAAAAACCGTTTTTTTGCGCCTTTTTTCTCAAGTTGGCGGTGCTTCCCGAAGGCCCCCGAGGGGAAAATTTGCATTTTCTGTTGAGACCTCTAAATATATAACATACCAAAAAATCAAAAATACCCGACCTTTTGCAATGTAACTCTACCTAATGACTGGACTATATCTAATTTAATCCTATACATTATGCATTTTTATACTGCCGACGGTTTTGTGTAACGGTAGACGCTGTGTGCTATAACTAGTAACTTTGGAAGGGAAGGGGTGCTGATTTAATTCATGCGGCACAAAACTCACCTTGAAGAGCACTAACCAACAGTACATAGCATTTTATTAGTGCTTCCAAATGGCGAGCTGAGCGTGAAGTTGGCACGTCATTTACAATTATTAATAACTTCAGAAGGGAAGGGGGTGCTGACTTAATTTATGCGGCACAAAACTCACCTTGAAGAGCACTAACCAACAGTACATAGCATTTTATTTGTGCTTCCAAATGGCGAGCTGTGGTGCAGTTGGCACGTCATTTTCATTTATTAATAACTCCAGAAGGGAAGGGGGTGCTGACTTAATTTATGCGGCACAAAACTCACCTCGAAGAGCACTAACCAATAGTACATAGCATTTTATTTGTGCTTCCAAATGGCGAGCTGAGTGTGAAGTTGGCACGTCATTTTCAATTATTAATAACTTCAGAAGGGAAGGGGGTGCTGACTTAATTTATACGGCACAAAACAATACAAATGAAGCACAAACTTTTCAAGTAGTTTTTAGAATTTGTGCTCACAATGACCTACTTCATGGACCTCCAAAAAAGTCACTAGATTTATTTGGCGGGGGAATTGATATGTTAAAATGGAGGTCACGTCAGCATTTATACTTTCCAGGTTATATTTTCATTAACCAAAACTATTATAAATAATCTACTTAATTTATACATATAAAATCATAAATACATAACTTTTAATAATAATTAATTTAATTAATTGCATTATTTTTTTGTAATTCCTTGATGAAAAATTTATGTTTTTAAAGTACTGTTAACTCTTGGTTTTATGCATTGCATCACATATAAATATATATTTATTAAATATACCTAACCGATCAATTTCGCCTTTTTATGGCATTTTAATGATACTTTAAAAAACCTATAAAATACAAAAAATAAACAAAAACAATTATTCAGTATATTGTCATTATTAATAAATATATTTATACTTCATTACATATAATTTTCTAATTTGCAAGCAGTGTCATAATATGCAAAATCAAAAATTCTGAGCTTGCAAAATAAAAGTCACAAAGAAAAAGAAAGCGTGATAAATGATAATATAAAAATACCCAGCGTTAATGAAATACTAGTAGTTCTGAAAAGAACTGTTTTTATTCGTGAAATATCACAAAAAGAGAAATGAAACAAAAAGACACGTGCAAGTTCAAATAGCGCAGCAGCCAATCACATGCTTTGATTTTCTCAATAGAATTTCTAGTTACTGTCTATAGTTTAAAAACAGAGTATAGTATCTTCCTATAAAATGTTTCAGTTTGTGAGTGTAGTTCATTTCGCGTAAGAAAATAGTGTTGGTTTAGATTAGATAGGGAATTAAATTCTGACCTTTGATTGGAAACAATGCACATCTAGTTAACAAAAGGAAAAAAATATCACCTGTTAATAATAATGTTTATTACTCAACAGGAAATACATCCCTTTTACAGAATAATATCACAAAGAAAGATTTACATACGTAATTGAGAATAATAATTATATATAGAAATAATAAATTACAGATATGGAAAATATACAGGGTGTCTCTTAAATAGGGGGACATGGCTTAACCACAGATTCCTGAGGCTAAAATAAGACGATTTAACCAAACTTGCTTCTACCGGAAAGTGTACCATTTAGCCAAAAATCTGCTTCAAAGTTCTTCGAAAAAAAAAATTAATTTTGCTTATAATAATCGGACGCTTTATTCGATTTGGATGAAATTTGGTATGACAGTTTATATGGTTATAAGTCATCTTTTAAGGTGATACGTGTTATTATTAGTGAACCACTAGTGTATGAAACTTAGGTCTCCCAACATTTATTAGACCGTAACTTTTTAATGGCCACGCCGATAACATAAAATTATTTTTTTTTAAAAAGATACATTCAATAGTAAACTTTTCTCTCTCTGTTTAACTTGTGATATCTGTTGCGGTTCACACAGAAAAAAATAAAATCTGAGTGTCTGCACTGCTAAATTTTTAAAATAAATTTAATCTAGCAGTCTATCCAAATGTCAAACAAGTAATTTTTTATGACAGTAACAATTGTTTTACGGGTTGTCAAAAATTTTCTTCGCAATATTCTAAAATTAATAACATCCGTTTGTTCGGCCTAATAGTATTTTACTACCATTATTATAAATAAGACGATTACATATCTCAGCTTACTCCTAAACAAGTTGTGAAGATTGACAACTCGTTACTGTCATGAAAAATTACTTGTTTGACATTTGGATAGACTGCTAGATTAAATTTATTTAAAAAAAAAGATAACACAAATTACACAGAGAGACAAAAGTTTACAATTGAATATATCTTTCTGAAGAAAAATAAATTCACGTTTTCGGCATTGCCATTAAAAAGTTACGGTCTAATTAATGTTGGGACACCTAAGTTTCATACACTAGTGGTTCACTAATAATAACAAGTATCACCTTAAAAGATGACTTATAACCATATAAACTGTCATACCAAATTTCATCCAAATCGAATAAAGCGTCCGATTGTTATAAGCAAAATTAATTTTTTTCCCGAAGAACTTTGAAGCAGAATTCTGGCTAAATGGTACACTTTCCGGTAGAAGCAAGTTTGGTTAAATCGTCTTATTTTAGCCTCAGGAATCTGTGGTTAAGCCATGTCCCCCTATTTAAGAGACACCCTGTATATTACAGCGAAAGATTCAATTTCTTTTTAAATTCCTTAAAGTTATAACAAAAATCAAGTGCAAAACAAACAGTATTATATGAACGACACATTTTGTTAATGAGTGAATTGAAGTGGTAATTTGTTCTTAAGAAATTACAGACAAACATGTTTTCATTTCTAGTATTACAAGTGTTTAGATAAAAATTGAGTTTCATCAATAAATTTGAGTTATCAATCAAATAATTTACAATTTTATATAGAAAAAGTATTGTGCCTTTAAAACGCCTGTTTCAAGAGATTCTAAATTAAAATGGTTTTGTAGTTACGTTCCGGCCAGTGGTGGAATAATTTGTAATAAATAATTTTATAGTAATTGTTTCGAATAGCTTCAATAGAATCAGTGAGGTATTTCTGTAATGGATTCCAAATAACTGAGCCGTAATTCAATTTACTAATAATAAGTGAGTGAAATAAGGTGATACAACATATTATTTTTTTGAAATCAGGAGTGGCGCGAAAAATAAACTCAAGTAATTTGGAGCACGAACTCAATAAAACTCAACAAACCAAGAAATATACCTAGATCTTTAACATTATCTACACGGTTTAATACTTTACCTTTCATTGTATATTGATTGGTAATAGGGTTATTTTTTCTTGTGAAAGTAATTATTTGACATTTGCTCAAATTAAAATGGCGATTATTTACAAGTGACCAATTGTATAAAGCGTTTAAATCTTGTTGTAGTTGGTTACATTAATTCGTACTAGTTATAGTGCAAAATAGTTTAAAATCATCCGCATATATGAGATAACTAGCAAAATTTATTACTGAAGTAATATCATTTACAAATAAGGTGAAAAGTAATGAGCCCAATATTGACCCTTGAGGCACACCAGAAACGATACAAAGCTTGAGGATTTGAAACCTTTACAGTAAACATACTGAATTCTATTATGTAAATATGAAACAAAGAAATTATATAAAGTATTTGAAAAACCGATATATTTTAGTTTATGTAATAAAATTTGATGGTCTACATTATCAAAGGCATTTGAAAAATCAATATAGACTACTTGCTTTTTGTCTTCAAAGGCATCTATAATAAACTGTACAAGTTTGTTAAATTAGTAATGGTAGATCGTCGATTGATGAAATCATGTTGGTACATATTTATATAGTTTTTGGCTTGAGTTTGTATATGTTTAAATAATATGAATTCGAATATTTTGGCAGCAGAATTTAAGCAAGATATTGGCCGATAATTGCAAATTTTATTTTTGTTATTTTCTTTGAAAATGGGACATATTTTTGAACATTTCCATTTATCGGGAAAATCATGTGTTTTTAAACTAAGATTAAATAGTACGTGTAAAGTATACGAGCCTCTTCCTATTTCAATTGGCCCAACCCAAGATTTTCCAGAAATCATTCATTGTAGAGCAATAATAAAAATACTATATTAACTTCAACATATTTTATTAATTCAACATCTTTGATACTTCTCAACCACAGAAAAATATCTATTGAGTAACTAAAACCGATAACTAACACAAAATGGGATTAAATGAAAAGAATGTGAAATAATACAAATCAACTAAAACATAGTTTCAAAGTTTACCACTGAGTAACATCGCCTTTATTTTTTATAACAGCCGAAATTCTTTGGGGCATAGTATTAACTAAACCTTGACAAAATTCTGTAGTAAACGAATCCCAAATTTCCTGAAGTCTTTGCTTTAGTTCAGGGATTGTTCTAACATGAAGTCTTCGCAGTAACTTTTTCATCTCGTGCCACAAAGTCTCGATTGGAGATAAATTGGGACTACTTGAAACCCATTTTAAAAGTGGTATACCGTGGTCTTCCATCCATTTTAGAGCTTTTTTTGAGGTATGACATGCAGCACCATCCTGTTGAAATTTAAAATCTTGTCCAGATGTTAAATAATCTTCCATAACAGGTAAAAACGATTCTTTTAAAATGTCTAAATACTTGTTTGTCCCCACGGTCCCTTTTATAAAATGAAGTTTTCCTATCCCTTTGGATGACATACTGCCCCAGACCATGACTGATGCAGGGATTTTTTTTTTGAGACAGGATGGAACGCCTCATGCTTTTTGCGAATAACGCGACTACTACTGTCTCCAACACACACTTCGAATCGGGACTCATCGCTCCATTGTACTGAATTCCATTGCTGAAATATCCAATCCCTATGCTCTTTCGCCCATTTTACTCTGTTTTTCTTTTGGCGTGCCGTTAAAAGTGGCTTTTCTTTGGCATAAAAGCAAACTGTTAATACTAGAAGATTTTTCCATGAAATATACTTACTTTATAAGTCCCAAATCCCAATTTGTGAACTTCTCTGTGACAGGTAGATCTAGAAATTCGTCTTCCAACAGCATCACTCCAAAGAGCACTTAATTCAAGATAACTAGCACGACGGTTTTTCACAATAATTCTTCTTAACGCTCTTTTATCGGCATCTGTTATCTTAGTTTTCCTAACATTTCGAGGCTTTGTGGCGACTGAACCGGTATTTTTGTAACTTCTAACTATATTTCTAACTGTATATCTCAATAATTCTAATAAATTTGCAATTTCCGAGTTTTATTTACCAGAATTGGAAAATCTAATAATAATTAAACGAATTTTTTCATCAATACTTTTTCCTCTAGCCATGTTGAATAATACAACTAGTTTTAAAATGTTCAAAACAAATAAAAATGAGTAAATATATTCTGACAGTTTTAAGCAAATGTTTTTGCATCATTTTTCCAAAGCCACTTTTGATTACACACTTATTTCAAAGAAAAATAACAGTGGGTCACGATTTAAAATATACTGATTGTGCCACTCTGCACAAAACGAGGGTCCAAAGCGATACGTGTTTCCTTGTTTTCTCCGCTAGAGGCGGAACGTGAAAACCAGGTGAGAACGACCCAACTGACACCTGTCATTTGCATGTCATTTTGAAAATATTACGTGTTATATCTTATTGAAAGGTAAATAAAACAGGTTTTGAAGTACATATTCGTATTATATGTAACGTAATATAAATATTTTGTTGAAAGATATTGCAATTAATGCAAAATGAAAAGAAAATTAAAATAAATAAATATAAATATATCATCACGGCATATTACCCATTTCTGGATGTGCCAATATCTACAACACATGTAGACATCGGTAATGATGACGAAATATTTTACCGTGTGGGCGCTTACCAGGCGTCACCTCACGGGCACTCATAGCTAGTGTGGAGAGTGCACCATAGGGGTCACTTTTCTGCCATTTAAAAAATGGAAATATTTGGCGTCTGTCGGGAAAATTAAATAGAAAAAGTTTCATTCCTGGATGTGAAACTGGTTACAAGAAATTCACTGAAAAAGAATCTCTGTTTGCTGCTCCACTCGATATATCACTTTATAAAAAATGGCAATGTGCAATTAGTAGAGATGATCGCGAATTAAGATTGAATGATGTGTGTCGAAAACATTTTCGGGAAGAAGATATTATTACCGAATGGAAATCTGGAAGCGTACGGTTCTATCAATTTATTTAGTTTTTCCAATTTTAAATTCTAACAATGTATTGATTCAGGTTTCCATTAAATATATAAATTTATATTAAAAATAAATTCATTATGCATTTCATTTTTTATATTTTATGTAAAAATAGTTTGCTATGGTAGGGTCGTTCTCGCGTAGCGCATCTAGCGGATTATTCAAGGAAACACTTGTCAAGTGCACCATCAGAAACAATGAAAAACATGACAAGTGGCATAACCAGTATATTTTAAATCGTGCAGTGGGTTGATATGCGAAAAATCACTTTATTTGGACTATTCTTCATTACTTTTCACAAATATTAAAAAGAAAGGATAAAATGATATGTTTCTTTCTCCATATTAATAAATACGTAATATTAATTTGTTCAGGGTATAAAAAAGCATACAGTATTTCATAATTTTTAATGGTATTAAAAAAAATTAAAATTTCAATAGCTGGGCCAATTGAAATGGAAAGGAATTCGTAAGTAAATGATTCTATACAAACTTTAAAGATGAACACAGAAATAGGGTAACTAGTTGCGCATTTTCCAATTTATTTTTTTTCTGAAAGAATTGTTTAAGTTATTCACTTTAATACATGTTTTACGTCTGGCAACTGTATATTTTTCGAAATATAATTTTAAAAAAATCTTATTTCAAATTTTCCCGAGTGACGTGTACTATTAACACCAATCACAATGTTTCTTGCGCTAGCGGTACACTCTCAGTAGTACACTCTGTACTAACGTTGTTTACGCTTATGACAGTTTCGTGTGTGTCAAATTATTTGCATACTGTCTAAGATATTCATTCGATTTTGTTTTTGCACAAGAAACTACAGTAGTTGACTACCATTCTTCTCTGAAAAGATTTATATTTTTGAGAGAAGCACTATTGGAAAGAAATATTATTCATTTTCACACATATTCATTAGTATTATTAAGTTATCTTAAATTTGCTGACATAGAAAAGAAAAATAAAATATTATGATTTTAACACGAATCAGTCGTCCTACACATAAAATATAGGTCAAATGTCAACTAAAAATTACATTTATGTACATTCCCTAGAGTGTACACACTAGCGTATAAGTTTGTTATTGGCGAAGAAAATGATTCGTAGCCACCTGGTGGCAAAAATGAAGTTGTCTATATAAGAATTAAATATCTGATATTGAAGTAAATAATTATAAAATTACATCGGTCGTAAAAAAAATTGATACATGGATTTTTCAGGTAAGTAAATTCTCAAGATTTATCATAAGTACTTTTACGCTAAAATGAAGTGTTGCGGAGTTATTGCGAAATGTAAATTGGAAAGAAACTCAAAATTTAACTAAGTACGCAATTTTGTTCTTTTTTGGAGCTTTATAGCTCCGCTGTCATTATTCCTATAAAAAAACTTTGTGGACCAAATATACAGGAAATTTTATCCTCTACAAGTCGTCACATAACTTTTTTGCGTTAAAATGCAACAGAAAGAAGTTATAAGTAAAAAACTGAAAAATTGCCGATTTTCGGTGGTTGAAATGTTAATAAAGCAATTTTTCAAAATGGATATTTCGCGGTAATCTGTGTATTCTATATTTCATCCATTCCGTATCTGTAGGAGCTGGGTACAATATCTAAAAGAATATAATGAAATTTGTTGATAATGATTTACTTATAGCTAGGAATAGTTATAAAAAAGTCAATATTTTTCCAAGATCGCTACTTTCACCATGTTGAGAGCGGCATAGCTCCACCCATATTGGTTTCACAAAAGACATAATACGCCAAAGTCTTAGAAAATTGATTCTTAGAATATATACAATACTTGGCAAATAACTCACTCTGAGTTGAAGAGCAGTAGAAAGAACTCGCAGACAAATAAAAGAAGGAAGTGCTGTTAAAAAAAATCTAATAGTCCCATGAGACTTCATTGACGTTTGCCAGCACATAATTACGTTCATTTCGCATCTATACAGATTATTTTATTTGAATAATACTTTTATAATTAGAAATAATAAACCAAAAAGAGTTGCACTAAACTAGAAAACTGTTTTTATCGTTTTTTGTAAATTGATCCCATTCCGTTGCGTTGATTGTAAAAACATATTTGAAGGTAATTAAATTCTCTATAAGATAGATTATGAGGAATTTTACGATAAAATGATGTATTACGGAGCTATTGCTATGTAAAGTGGAAAGAAACTCAATTTTAACCTTTTTTGACAGCATCATAGCTCCGTTGCTATTAATCGTACAAAATAACTTCACTTAAATATTTTGCAGGAAATTTTATCCTCTACAAGTTTTTTTTGTGCTAAAATGCACTAGAAAGGAATTATGGGCAATAAACTGAAAAAAGTGCCGATTTTCGGTGGTTTTTACAAGATGGTGGAGAAAGCGGAGGAGGGGGGATTGTGGAAATTTGGGTTTTTCACTAACCAACCATCCTATACACATATCAAAAATTCAGAACTACCCGACCTTTTGTAGGGTAAAATGCTTCGTTTACTGACTATTTAGAATTTGAATATGTTTAATATCAGCAGATATTTTATCGTGTGAGATTTCAGGGATAGATACTGTGTTCATTGATTCAATATTAAAATTATTGTGTTTCAAATGTTCATTATTGCAACAGTTAAACTCTTTGGAAAAAGTCAGAAAATGCCTGAGCAATTTTCTGACCTGTTGTTAATATTTCCTCATTATTAAACATTGTAGAAGGTATTCTGTTTGATTTTTTTTTTTTCGTATTAATAAAATCCCAGAAAATTTTGGGATCACTGACTATATTATTCTCAACTCTATTAATATATTTATCATATGCTTTTTTAATTATAATTTTAATATTAGATCTTAAATTTTTATATTTATTCAAATGATAATTTGACTGTCGTTTCTTATAGAGTTTTCGGTGATGTTCTTTAAGCTTTAATGATGAAATAATTTTCTTTGAAACTTGACAGAATATTTAGAAATACGTCTAACATTTTTTGGAATTCATCTATCAAGGACACCATGTAACACTGTATGAAATTCATTGGTTGCTTCATTAATATCATTGAAAGACTTTAAAAATTGCCACTTAATTTCATTTACAAGCTGACATAACAAACAATAATTTCCTTTCTTAAAATTGTACATTGCATTGGGATTGTTTTTAACCACAGAAGACTGTGAATTAATCATTGAATTGAATTGTCAGTTATCAAATAAAATTGACAGAATTAGGTGATATTTAATTATGTTTCTTATTTGGACGCCGTAATTTTTAATATTCAGGTATGGTACATTTTTACAGTTAAAAATATTTAGCATTTCCTACGAATTTTGGTTTCACAAATTTAGATAATAACAGTTGACTCTCAAGCACCATCTGCTTTTTTCTTCAATGAAACGAAACGAAGTATAGTAAAAGAATTGGCCTAATATAATCTTTGCTGAATTTGCAAGGCAACTATACATTTTATTATTGACAAAATCTCGTTTTATTTAAATAATAAATTAATTCTATTAACATAAAATAAATTTAGGAATAATAATTGATTAAGTATAAACAATTTTTTATTTATGCTGGGTTTATGCAGGCAACCAAATTAAAAAATTAAATTGTAAAACTAAACTAATCAAGTAGAAACCATTGTTATCAATGACAACGTTTATGCAACTGAACTGAAGAATTAAACCAATGAAACTAAATTAAGAAGTTGGCTATTTTCAACTTTTAGTTTAATTTTATAATTTCTTAGTTTTGCGCCTGCGCCATTCGCGCACTTATGACAGATTTTCGCACCTAGCCTATGAAAATGTACGATGATAACAAAGTTTCTGTAGAAAAGTACTACGAAATACTAATTGGACTTATTCTACAAATTGTTTACCTTTATTTTTTTTTTATCCTATATAAATATAATGTATCGCAATTTCACCTATAAAAGTTAGATTATACGAAATGTCAAACATAAAATTCTGAATTTTAATTTACTGCATAAACGACGTTTTAGTTTAGTTTCTTAATTTAGTGGCTCAATTTAATTTCATAATTTACATGCTGCATAAACCCAGCATTATTGTTTCGTTACGATAGGCAAATAACGATGCAAATGAATATTGAAGTAAATTATATATAATAAGATGTAAGTTTCAGGAACTCATAGTTAATACACGGAAATAATAATATTTGGTAGTAAATACTCAAATATAAATTTGATAGAAATATTTTTATTTAAAAAAATTAATAGTCTTTTCTATGTTGGTCCGTGTATTTAAACTGATTTGGAGTGTAGTAAACCCCACCATGAGTTGATGAAGTTTGAATATCGATGTTATTTTTGTTAGTAAGAAAATTGTAATTTCGCAGGAAAATTTACTTAGTTTATTTATTAGTTTTTTAATACAGGTAGGCCATGGACGATCAACCACGAAACGGGACAGACCTCTCGCCATTTCCATTTTATGTTATATAAGTATTGTATTGCACTTCGCTATCGAACCGTCGTTTTATAACAAAAAAATTATAGCACTTTACTCAAATATTGTTTTTTATTGTATTTAACATGTTTCTGCACACATACAATTCTAATTATATCTATTTTTTATTGTATGAGGAAGTTCCCAAATGTCAGAGATTCTTCCAAGTCATTAACAAGATTGGCGGTATTTCTAATGGATATATGCATGTTACCTATAACTTTAAATATTTAATTAATAAAACAATAAGAAAGATTAAATGTACTTCCCAGAAAAAGCTTTCAAAATGTAACTAAAACTTTTGATTTTTGACTCTGACATCTGTCATTTATAAATTATGTTATAAACATTTTTTAATTTGTCAACTGGTTTCCTTAGTGTTAGTGTAGTTTAGCCTACTCGACTTATTACATCCCGTTATTCTATATACCGTGAGTAATTTTTAACGTGAAACATTGGGATTGTCATATCCTTGGTTACGACTTGATATTTGATTGACAGCAATGTATTTGCCCGTTCAATTTAAAATGAAACATAGCGAACGGAACTGACAGGAATATTATATTTAAATTTTGTAAGAAATTTAGCGGAGTTAGAAAACCACTCGAGAGTACTAAACATATTTCGGGCACTAGGTGCACACAGTACTTTTTCTACATCTAAATTTAATTTTTAGTAAACAGGTATAATTATTTAAACAAAATTAACCTCTAATGACATCTTGTCAATATGACAGATAACCGTTGAATTTTCCTATAAGTTATGATTTGACATTTGATTGACAGCAATGTATTTGACTGTCTCATTTAAAATGACACATGGGGAATGAATTTGACAGAAGTTTTATATTTAAATATTGTAAGAAATTTAGCCGAGTCAGAAAACCACTCGGGCACATGGTGCACACTATATTTTTTCTATAACTAATTTTAATTTAGAATGCAGGTATAATTATTTAAACAAAATTAACCTCTATTGACGTCTTATCAGATGTCAAATTCGTTCCCTATGTTTCATTTTAAATGGAACGGGCAAATATATTGCTGTCAATCAAATGTCAAGTCGTAACCATGGATATGACAAACCCAATGTTTCACGTTAAAAATACTCACGGTATTATAGCGTCTTTATCTCTAAATTTATAGAAGGTATAATAAAAATTTTAATGTATCAGATGTAGAATTTTATGTTTTTCAATATTAGTGATATCAAAAAATTTGCAAAAAATAATATTTAAAAGAATTCTTTTTAAAACTACTACTTTTGGTTGTCCAATTGTTACCTTTTCAGCTCTTGCCAGGAATGTCAAATTGAGGTATCCATATTTAAACTGGTCTTAATACTTATAGTTTTTGAGGAATCGTCCTTCCAACATCACACGCACACACACACACACACACACACACACACACACACACACACACACACACACACACACACACACACACACAGACACATATAGACATCATCCTAAAAATGTTAAAATCGGATTATAGTGACCTTAAACCGTGCTTATTCACTAAAATCTGGATACGCGATTTTTAGCATGAATCCAATACCTCTCTTAGCGAGATGTAAAAATCGATTCTAGACGAAAGGTATTTACGAAAAAGAAATTTAATAATCAACAAGGATTGGATGTTTGTTTCAGTAACAAAGATGGAAAACAAAATCTGTATGTGTGAACTCTCATGCATTTGTTTGCTTAAGAATCGAGAAATTCGGCACTTGAGGCAGTATAAAAAATCTGTTGTGGCCAGCACAAGACCTCTCGCCATTTCCATATTAGGCTATATAAGTATTGTACTGCACTTCGCTTTCGAACCGTCGTTTTATAACAAAATATTACAGAACTTTACCCAAATATTGTTTTTTATTGTATTTAACATGTCTTCTGCACACATATAATTCTAATTATGTATATATATATATATATATATATATATATATATATATATATATATATATATATATATATATATATATTTCATTGTATGAGGAAGTTTCTAATTGTCAGAGATTGTTCCAATTCATTAACCAGATTAGCGGTATTTCTGATGGATATATGCATTTTACCACAATTTTACCTATAATTTCAAATATTTAATTAATAAAACAATAAGAAAAATTAAATATACTTCCCAGAAAAAGCTATCAGAATGTCACTAAAACTGTTGATATTTGATAATGACATGTGTCATGTTATAAACATTGGAATTTGTCAACTGGTTTCCTTAGTGCCTTAGCCTCTGCGATTAGTGTACTCTATAAATTATAGTGTCTTTATCTCTAAATCTATGCAAGATATAATAAAAATTTTAAGTGTATTAGATGCGGAGAATATTATGTTCTTCAATATTTAATAAAAAAAACTCCCAAAAAATTATATTTAGAAGAATTTTTCTAAGAAACTACTACTTCCGGTTGTTCAATTGTTACCAAAACCTTTTCAGCTCTTCCCAGGAATGTCAGATTGAGAAAACTGCAGTTAAATATTTTTTAAGTCTTATAGTTTTTGAGGAATCGTGTCTACAACATCCAGACATACACACATACACACATACAAACATACACACATACACATATCCACACACACACACACAGACAATTTTAAAAATGTTATAATCGGATTCTAGGGACCTTAAATCGTGCTTATTCAATAAAATCTGAATATGCGAATTTTAGCATGAATCCAATACCTCTCTTAGCGAGAGGTAAAAAAAATCGAATTGAATCGAATATTTTGAAGTACAACTCGCCTTGATAAATATAAGACAAGTTTAATTCGAAACTCGATTCGAAAAAAAAAATCAATAGCTAAAGATTTGAACATGAAAATGGTGATAAATTAATTTCTGTACCAAATTTATAAGGTATGTTATATACTTTATTTAAAAAAATAAACAAATTACATGTAAATATTGAAGCTGTGTATAGAACCAAATTTGACGCATGCGCAAAATATCAGATTCTGCGTGTGTATATTGTGCTTCTTGTTCACATTCTACACACATTTGTTTTTGTTTACATCGAGATTTTGAAGTTAACTGAAGCTGAAGAACTTTTTTGTGATTCATTTCTAGAATTTCACAATAAACTCCAAGACAATATAAAATAATAACAGCTGAGCTTGACAATTGACGTCTAGCAACACTATGCATATAGGTTACCTTAAATTGGAATTGATAAGTTTGAACCTTGCAAGGTTGGAATTGAAAATTGAAAGTGAAATTAAGTTATAAACGCGTACATTAAGACACATATTCCGAGCTTTGTCGTAAAGTAGAAATTCCAATTGGAAATTGACACATTTATAATAATAAAATAAAGTTTGAAAATCGAGCAGAAAATACCTTTTGAAGGTAGGATTAATTTTAAATGAGCAAAGAAATAAAGTAAAACGTAGTTGCGATTTGTAAGTGTTTTAAATTCAGTGGTTACAATTGATTTTAAGTAAAATAAGATTATAGATTTTTGTGTAGTAAGCATGTACCTACCTAAATTGTTTTTTTTTACTATTCATAAAATAAGAAAGCATATTATAGTTATACTATTTTCAAGAGTAAAAAGTCGAAAATTAGTACATAGTATTTGTAAATATCGATGTTTTAAAACATCGGTATTTTTAATGCGATATTTATGCAACATCAATTTTTGTTATTCGATTTGTCGATCGATGTTATCGTACCATCGATGTTTTAAAAATTTTGCGAAACCCTATTTTAAAGCCTACAGTGAGTATTGCATGCCCGAGGTTTTCAATTACTTTATTTAAACCGTGAAAAGAGCGAGCTAACTTCATTTGTCAATAAAGCACGTTGAGTCCCTCATTTCCATAACGATTTCTTTTGGAATAAATGAAAAGCTTGTCTCTTTACTAGCGATTAACGAATCGTTACCGCGACGAAAATTTTATTTCCGGTGGAAAAATATTTATTTATCATAATATAAGTCGTGGTTTCGTTCAGGACATAATATTTACAAAGATATTAAAGTTAGGTTTACTTTATAATTGTATATTTTAGAAGTCTTGAATACATTTGCATGTAGATGAAGTTTGTTCTACATGAACTGTATTTAAGTGAACAATATTGTATATTTAATTTCATTATTATAGAGTACACAACTGAGTGCATCAAGTAATCAGTTTAAATCCAATGAATTGAGTATAGTGACAGAAATTTCAAATTTCACAAAAGTTAATATTTTGGTGTCTTTATAATAACCTTCACGATACAGTAATACATGTTGATGGGGATGTTAACTTATTTCTCTGTTGATCGTTTATTTATGGATTGTTATTAATGTATAGAAAACCGTTTATTAATGATTCTCAACCCAAGTTCCTATACTTTACTTATCTTCTAATTTACAGAGCGTACTCCAACTATATATCAACAATGATAATGTACAAATTAAATTAAATACATACTTATATAACAATCGCAATAACTTACAATTACAAAATATATTCCATGATTGTTTTTTATTGACACTGAATATATCAAAATCTCTACTTACAATAGTTAGCTTATTACCTAATTTTAATATTTCATTTAATAGGAAACATGTAGGTATTGTTTTCACAGTAAGGCCCGGTGCACACGTCAGTTTTTTAAGGACCGTGCACGCTACGTCGACGTAACGAAGCTATAGACGTTGCAAGCACAGTAGGCCCGGTGCACACGTCAGGTTTTTAACGTGCGTGCACGCTGTGGCGACGGAGTTCCGGTCTGTGATACAAGTAAATGTAGCACCTGCGTGAAGTTAGCCCCCCATAGTTTTGTAATAATTAAACGAATAATGTTAATCGATTGTGATACGTTAGTGAATGATTGTACCACAAACTATTTCGTTTGTACTTTAATAGTTAATTAATTATAACGATTTTTAATATGGGGGGCTATCTTCACGACAGCCCCCCCGCATATTATAATTTGTGATATTTTTCTTCGTAGTACGTTTGTGATTCGTTACTGAACGATTGTACCACAAACTATTTCGTTTGTACCTTAATAGTTAATTAATTATATCGATTTTTAATACGAGGGGCTAGCTTCACGACAGCCCCCCGCATATTACAATTTGTAATTTGTTCTTCGTAGTACGTTTGTGATTCATTAGTGAACGATTGTACCACAAACCGTTTCGTTTGTACCTTAATAGTTAATTAGTTAAAACGATTTCTTAATACGGGGGGACAACTTCACGACAGCCCCCCATATTATAATTTGAGATTTTTTTCTTCATGATAGGTTTGTGATTTGTTAGTGAACGATTGTACCACAAACCATTTTGTTTGTACCTTAATGTATAATTAGTTATAGCAATTTTAAAACAGAGGGCCTAAAATTTATTATTTTTTTTGCGTGGTCGATTTGTTATTCGTTAATATACAGGGTGTTATGTAAGTAAGTGATGAACGCTTAACCCATGGTAGAACTGACCCCAAAGATAGTAAATCTGGCAATAATTTTTGTTTAACATACTTTCTACAAGAACTAGAGGCCTTTAAAACTAACCAATCACTTCATAGTTCAAAACTTTATAGAAAAGTAAAAATCAATGTGTTCTCTGAAAATATTGATTGTCAATCTAACGTTAAATGTTTTTTTTTGCATAGACGTACAATTTATATTCTGTTTTTTTTTTTGATATTCTCAAAATACCATTTACCTTCACCAGCCAAGACATAACAAAATAGTCGTGCTGTTGTAAGACGGTACAGAGAGTTATTTCCAAATAGAGGTAAATGATTTTATGTCATTTGTGACAGGTATCACATTTTTTCCAGAGAACACATTGATTTTTACTTTTTATAAAATTTTGAACTATGACGTGATTGGTCAGTTTTAAAGGCCTCTCTTGTAGAAAGTATGTTAAACAAAAATTATTGACAGATTTACTATTTTTGGGGACAGTTCTACCATTGGTTAAGCGTTGATCACTTACTTACAGCCTGTATATGACACACATTTGTAGATACTTTAAATTTATAAAAATACTGGTACGATTGTACAATAATTGAAACAAGAGTGAGATTACGCAAAGAGATTCAGAACTTCAAGTAGTAATTTTAACGATATGTAATACTTAACATACTGATGACGGAAAAGAATTAATGAATAAATATATGTATCATAGCAGCATATGTTTTCTCAAAAAGTAATATTGATCTGGGGTAGATATATTTTGTTTAACAGTGAAGAAAAGGTAAATATATAGATTGGTTGAAATTCAAGTCTTTATTCATATAACTTTGACAGCATGCACGAACAATAATAATTTTACATATATTTTACAGATATCAAAAACAAACATCAAAAACTAACTAGATATTATATATACGACATAATAAGACTCAGAGCAATCTATGAAATAAACTTTAAGAAAAATGAAGAGCACTCTAAAATATTCAACAATATATAACATATAATATACATAATATGCAAAGAAACATGTATAAATGTTGTTAGTTTTTAAATTAATCTGGATTAAAATTAGAGTATTTGCTATGCAACCCGTATTATGACTACATTTCAAACGCAGCCTTATTTTTTTTGTATATTTATACAAATTTTGTTCAATATTTTTAAGATATGGGGTGGTTATATAATCTAATCTAATACATATGTTGTGGTATATTTACTTATATGTTGTATATGTTACGAACTGTTTATCTACTCTACTTTCTTGATATTCTTATTAGTTTATATCGATTTCATAGCAACAATTTTATAACACCCTAGGGTGTTATTTGGTATATAACATACCAGTCGGACGTTAAAATATTAATTCAATTTTTATTAGGTCGAACTGAACCTGAAGCCGGAACCAAACCGCAAATTTTATTATTGCTTGAACCAGAACCGCACACGAACCCATCTCTCAAGAAACAAATTAACCTGAATCTGAACTGAACCCAGTTTTTGGCGGGTTCGATAGGTACCTACCCTGTATCTAAACATCTTTTAAGTATGTCAAAAATTAGTTTTTAAAACATTCCAAAGGAAAATTTTGTTGGCACAATTTGACAGCTTTGGCAGTTTTAAGTCACCAGAAATCAATTTAACAGTTTTAAACAGCTTTTAAGTCTCCCAGAAATTAGTTTAGTGTTATATTCTGCCATAAACAATCATATTCCATCAAAATATGAGGCATAAGCTGCGTCCTAAAAGTTTTACTTAAAATTTTTGTTTCACACCGAGAATCGTTGAAATGTGATGAAAAATCTGTTTTTCATAAAATATCTCCAAATCGCTTCAGAAAGTGCTTTCTAGGCGATAAACATATTTTGAGAGTATTTTACACCGCAATACGATGAAATCTGATGAAAAATTGTTTTGTTAAAAGTGTCTCCAAAATGCTTCAGAATGCGTTTTCTATACGAAATACGCGTTTTTAGAGTATACAAGCTTTTGAAGGGTTTTCGTGGTGCCCTTGCCTGTGCAGTTGAAATACCATCTTGTAGTAATGAAATCACTGAAAAACACTCCAAAGACGCGTATTTCGTATAGAAAACGCATTCTGAAGCATTTTGGAGACACTTTTAACAAAACAATTTTTTCATCAGATTTTATCGTATTGCGGTGTAAAATACTCTCAAAATATGTTTATCGCCTAGAAAGCACTTTCTGAAGCGATTTGGAGATATTTTATGAAAAACAGTTTTTTCATCAGATTTCAACGGTTCTCGGTGTAAAACAAAATTTTTAAGTAAAACTTTTGGGACGCAGTTTTTTCCTTATATTTTGATGGAATATGATTGTTTATTCGTTTGAAATGTACTCATATTACGGGTTGCATAGCAAATACTTTATTTTAATCCAGATTAATTTAAAAACTAACAACATTTATACATTTTCTTTGCATATTATGTATATTATATGTTATATATCTACCCCAGATCAATATTACTTTTTGAGAAAACATATGCTGCTATGATACATATATTTATTCATTAATTCTTTTCCGTCATCAGTATGTTAAGTATTACATATCGTTAAAATTACTACCTGAAGTTCTGAATCTCTTTGCGTAATCTCACTCTTGTTTCAATTATTGTACAATCGTACCAGTATTTTTATAAATTTAAAGTATCTAGTTCAAAATTTTATAAAAAAGTAGAAATCAATGTGTTCTCTTTGTACCGTCTTACAACAGCACGACTATTTTGTAATGTCTCGCTATAAACCATATGCATGTCTGCATACTCTTGGTTGGTATAGGTAAATGGTATTTTGAGAATATCAAAAAAACATAATATAAATTGTACGTCTATGCAAAAAAAAACATTTCACGTCAGATTGACAATCAATATTTTTTCCAGAGAACACATTGATTTTTACTTTTCTATAAAGTTTTGAACTATGACGTGATTGGTCAGTTTTAAAGGCCTCTAGTTCTTGTAGAAAGTATGTTAAACAAAAATTATTGCCAGATTTACTATCTTTGGGGTCAGTTCTACCATGGGTTAAGCGTTCATCACTTACTTACATAACACCCTGTATATTAACGAATAACAAATCGACCACGAAAAATATTAATAAATTTTCATACAGCGGGCTGTGAAGCTAGGCCCTCTGTTTTAAAATTGCTATAACTAATTATACATTACGGTACAAACAAAGTGGTTTGTGGTACAATCGTTCACTAACAAATCACAAACCTATCATGAAGAAAAAAATCTCAAATTATAATATGGGGGGCTGTCGTGAAGTTGGCCCCCCGTATTAAGAAATCGTTTTAACTAATTAACTATTAAGGTACAAACGAAACGGTTTGTGGTACAATCGTTCACTAATGAATCACAAACGTACTACGAAGAAAAAAATACAAATTGTAATACGCGGGGGGCTGTCGTGAAGCTAGCACCTCATATTAAAAATCGATATGTTAATTAACCCTTAAGGTACAAACGAAATAGTTTGTGGTACAATCGTTCACTAACGAATCACAAACGTACTACGAAGAAAAATATCACAAATTATAATATGCGGGGGGGCTGTCGTGAAGATAGCCCCCCATATTAAAAATCGTTATAATTAATTAACTATTAACGTACAAATGAAAAAGTTTGTGGAACAACCATTCACTAACGAATCACAATCGATTGACATTATTCGTTTAATTATTACAAAACTATGGAGGGCCAACTTCACGCAGGAAAAATAAAGAACAATTTGGTTATCACGGGAATAGGCGAAATAAGATATATAATGCAAATGAACAACTGTGAAGATAAAATAGAGGTGCTGAAAGCGAAAGGGAAATTAAAATATAGAGAAGGAGAGAGAGTATTTATAGAATCAGAACTTACTAAAAGAGATAGAGCAATCCAGAAAAACATTAGGGACATAGCTAGAACTGAATGGAAAAAAGGGATGAACGTAATAGTAAAGGTAAGATATCATAAACTAGAAGTGAATAATAAGATATGGAAATGGAATATGAAGGAAAGCAAACTGGTATCTTTAGAGAATGAGGAGAAAACACAAATTCCAAAAAACTAAAACAGATAAAACAAAAACTGAATAGAAATAAGACAACTAGGCAAGACTCTGGGAATACGAATATTAATAGTAATAACAACAATAATGAGAGGGTAAATAGACATACAAAACAGGAAAACAATAGTAATAATATAAAACAAGAAATAAAGATTGGAATTTGGAACGTAACCTCGCTAACGGGAAAAGAAATTGAAACAACTGAGGAAATGGAGAAATTCGGAATTATTATACTTGGAATCTCAGAAACAAAAAAGATAGGAGAAGGCAAAATACAAATAACAGCAGACTACAGCCTATACTACTCAGGAGTAAAAACAGGAGAAAGAGCTAAAGAGGGAGTAGAAATAATGATGAGAGAGGAAATGAGTAGAAGAGTAAGGAAATACGAAACAATAAACTCTAAAATCATGACTATGGAATTAGAATGGAATGGAATATTGCAACTAATTCAAATATATGCTCCGATAGAAGGAACGAATGAAGAAAATATGAATAAATTCTATGAAGAACTACAAGGGACTCTGGATAAACGAAAAGAAAATAATGAATGTATAATTATAATGGGGGACTTTAATTCAAGAATTGGAAATGATATAACAAGAGGGCTTGGATGTACAGGAAACTATGGAGAACCGACAATCAATAGGAATGGAAAGAAAATGCTAGAATTTTGTCAAACAAATGATCTCATAATAGGAAATACCTTCTGGGACCAACCACTTGAAGATAGATATACATTTGTAGCGGAAGAGAGAGATGCAAAAAGTATAATTGACTACATAGTTTACACAAAAGAAATACAAAGTAGAATAGGACAGATCAACACGGAAATAGAAGCAGAACTGTCAACACAGCATAGGCTACTAATGGCAAAAATAAAAAACGCAGAACTAATACCAGAGAAGAAAATAATCTACGAGAAGATACAGATATAGAAACTGAAAAATGAAGAAACAAAAACAAAATACCAAGAAGAAACGGATAAGGCGCTCCAAAGACACGAGCTGAGAATACAACAGTATAATCTGGACCAAAATTGGGAAACATTCAGAGATACAATATACAATGTAGCAGAGAAGTTATGTGGGAAAAGAAAATACAATCCTAACCTGAGGAAAACAAGATGGTGGAATAACGACGCAAAAAAGGAAATCAGTAAAAAGAAAACTGTCTGGAAACGGTATCAGGAGATCAAATGTGAACGAGATAAAGAGGAATATATAAGAAGAAGAAATGAAGCTAAACAAATAGTAAAACAAGCAAAAAGGAAAAGCTGGGAAGATTTTGGAAACGAAATAAATGAAAGATACGGCGAGAACAACAGACATTTTTGGAATACGGTCAGGTCGCTGAAAAACAAAAAAATTAAACAGATGAGTGGTCTTATAGACAAAGAAGGTAAGCTTAAATCAACAACCGAGGAAATAATAGAAGAGTGGGCAAAGTATTATACAAATAAATTCAACAAAGACACAATATAAAATGATACAGACAATGAATATATGAACCTGGAAAATAGGAGGAACTAGAAGAGGCACTTAGGAAAATAAAAACTGGGAAAGCAAGTGGAGAGGACAAAATTGAACCAGGAAAATAAAAACTGGGAAAGCAAGTGGAGAGGACAAAATTGAACCTGAAATGATCAAGTTCATAGGAGACAAATGCAAGGAATGGCTACTGGATATATGCAAAAAAGCGTGGATGACAGAGACGTTACCGAGACAATGGGAAAGAAATATAATCCTACCAATACACAAAAAGGAGACTTGCACATGCTTCAAGAAATATACAGCAATAGTGGAAAATAGGCTTAAGACAATTAATAGATAACAAATTAGCAGAAGAACAGGCAGTATATAGAGTAGGCAAACAAACGAATGACAACATACACATACTAAGAAACATAATAGATAGAAAAATAGAGAAAGGACAAGAACTACACCTAACATTTATTGACTTAAGGGCTGCTTTCAACTCAGTAAACAGAAATTGTATCTGGAAATGCTTAACCCAAATAGAAACGCCTAGTAAAATACAGAGAGTAATAAGGAGTGAAAAAGTAAGAGGCATAGTACAACTGAATGGCAAGATATCAAGGAGCTTCGAAATGGAAAAAGGAGTCAAACAAGGAGATAGTTTAAGCCCGCTACTTTTTATAATTTTAATGGACAGAATAATGAAAAACACTAGAGAAAAGACCTGTAAGATACAGACAATAGTAGGATATAATAGAATGATGCCCGTGAAGATAGACAATTTATTATATGCAGATGACATAATATTAATTGCAGATACACACACAAAAATGAGAGCACTAGTAAAAGTATGGACAGAAGAAATAAAGAAGATGGGAATGGAAATCAACATAGGAAAAAGCAAAACCTTGATAGTAAATAACAAATCCCAGAACGATAATACAAGAATTGTCGAAATAAGCAAATTATGGAAAGAGTCTCAACTTACGAATATCTAGGATATACATAGGATGGAAAATAGATACAGATATAGCAACTAGAATAAAGAAGGCAAATAATGTGTAATACGCAATTAACAAAACAATACTTGGAAAGAAAGAAATCGGAACAGATATAAAGCTAAAGATATATAACGCTGTAATAATCCCAATAATAACTTATCAAGTGAGTCCTGGACAATACAGAAAAAACATTAATCAAAACTAACAGCAATAGATTGAGGAAAATTATGGGGAAAACAAAATGGGCCAGAGAAACTAATGAAAGCATTAGGCAACAAGCAGATCAGGATCAAATATTATTAAAAATAGAAAATAAACAACTGAATTGGTTTGGACATATCAGAAGAATGGAGCAAGATAATCTAGTTAAAAAAGTGATAGAATCAAAAAGACTGGGAAAAGAACAAGGGGAAGACCAAGAAAAACATGGGAGGGACGAATAGAAGAGATAGGCAAAAGAAGAGGAAAAAATATGGAGGAAATGAAAAAAATAGCAAAGGACCTGACAGTATGGAAACAATGGGTCAAGAACGAGTAGCAGTAAACCATATCCGACACCCTATAAAGGGTATAAAGGATCTGTGAAGAAGAATAAGTACCTTACAAACTCCAAACAAAATAATTTTTGGAGATCGATTTGCAAAACGATGGATCTCGATGATGAAAAGAACATGGAAAACGAACATAAACAATAAAAAATAAAATTAAACAATTCCTTGTGTCAAAATGTATTTTAATGACAAAACCGTTGCTATGTTGTAAAGTAACCCATTACTGTACGATTTTGAGTATATTAAAATAGTACGTTAGGTACTGTACAAAATACGAAATGGTTTTTAATTAAAATTCTTTTATTAAATAATTTTTTAACGTTTCGAGAAACCCACGGCTCTCATCTTCAGCGGGTTAAAACATTTTTTATTTTCCAACTCTATTGTTTAATGTTGACAAGTTATTTTTTTACCTTCCATCACCTTTAGGTAAGGCAGGTATAGCCTTTGGTCAAAAAATTCGTTGGTTAGTTTTTAATGAATAAGCACGTTTTAGGGTCCCTAGAATACGAATATACTATTTTTAAAGTGTCTATGTGTGTGTGTGTGTGTGTGTGTGTGTGTGTGTGTGTGTGTCCCCGTGTGTGACAAATTATTCTCCGACGATAACTCCAATACTACAATTCTAAAAATTATAATTCTCTCGTATTCCTCTTCTTTACATCCATATGAAGAGCTGATTAGATTTTGGTTATAATTGATCCACCGGAAGTATCCTTATTTGAAGTTTTTGACAGTTTTTCTTGAAAAAAACTCATGTTAAATATCATTTTTCGACATTTTGTGATTATCAATATGAAAGAATATCTTATTCCCTATACGGTTTGCATTTTCCTTCATATTCAATAGATATAGAGTTATAGAGACATTAAGAGAGATTAACTATCAAAAATCAGTTAGCTTTGCCAAAATTATGGAATACAGCAGATATATTCAAAAAAATTAATTTACAGATGTCAGTGTTAATTGCAAAACGAAAGTTGAAAGTATAGGGTCAGAAAGTTATATGTGAATGTCATAGAATGTCCCTCGCAAGTGACTTGCAGTTGCACCCTCGTCTCAAGATTGGAAGGCCAAAGTGAAGATGGAAAGACTATGTAGCAGAAGATTTGAGAGAGGAAGAATTGTGTGAAGAAGCCGTTAGACAGGAATGAGTAAAAGAGAAGAATAAGAAACAGTGATCTCTAATAAAATAGGGAAAGGAACTTTCGGTATGGAATTTGTAAAAAATAGTGTGTTTGTGTTACAATTTTACAGGATATACAGAATCTTTTTCAAGGAACTTTTGGTATGGGATATGTACAAAATACATGGCCAAGTGTTATTTTACCTTATTAAAATGTTTCACCTAGTACCAACGACGGACTTAATCGGATTAATTTTCTTGCGTAGATTATTAATCGTTGATTAATACATGCGATAAATAGTTACAATTTTTTTTCGTTGATCGCATCCGATTAAATTGGAGCTTTTTTTTTAGGTTAGAAACGTTTGACACCTAAAGTACTGACATTACTTGAGCAGTAAGGTAATTTATTCTAAAATATGTTGTGTGCCACTTAAGAGTAAAAACTCTTAATACCTCATGTACCTACTAAACTTGTTAAAATATGAATTTACTTACTTGTAACATAAATATTATTACAAATGTTTATTTTAACATAATATTCACAAATGAATTTTTTTTTTAATTTTTAATTTTGTAAGTTGTAAGTGTCAATTGAAGAGGTAATAATTAATTTTTAATTTAAATTTCTTGCTCGGGGATTATTATTTCTTGTTGTTGAGAAGTACATAAAAGGAATTATATTGTCTAATTTTGAAAATTATTTCTATCTAAATTAATTATTTTTTTACTCGAAGTAATTAATTATGTATTAAATTTTATTAAATATATCTTTTCACATATATTATGTCAAGAATAATGTGAAACCAAGCATCATTGTAAAGTTATTTGATCTCTCTCACCAATTTTAACTTCTACATAAGTCTTTGGAAACTAGTGCGTGTTGGTGAAATTTGATTCAGTCTCACTCTTCGATCTTTACAATTATTATTATAATTATAATATTATAATTATATTGTCACATGTTGGTAAAGTTTAGGGTGTTCGATTGCGTGGCCGTCCAGTGTATAAATGGATGGATGTGATTGGTAATATGCTAAGGGAGAGATTATTTCCAAGTAAAAGAAAAGAAGAACATGGTTTATGAATGTGACCAAAGAGAGAGAAGTGTGTTTGGGATAGAAGAATGATTGTTGCACGGATATGGTTTCTTTAAATAAATAAATAAATAAATATATTATCACTACATAGGTATTACTGGGTGTGCCAGTATCTGCAATACATGTAGACAACAGTAATGATGGCGATATATTTTTACCGTGTGGGCGCTTACCAGGCACTCATAGCTGATGTGGAGAGTGCACCATAGGGATCACTTTTGTTTGATTAAAAGTTTGCATTGGCCGGGATCGAACTCGGGTCACCAGACACTATACGCACACGGCCACGCGACCGTTCATAATTTAATATTTAATCTAGGTTGATTAATATTCCAATTTAATCTAATTGGTTTTAATTATTATATCGACATGAAATTTCATATTTTACTAAATACATAAAACTGTTATTCAGAAGTGGTATTTTAATGACGACAAAGCAGTTGTGTATAAGTATTAATTAGCCACATCAGTTTTTTTTTGTAATTATTCATGGAAAATGAAATGGACAAAAATTAAAATAGTTTAAAAATAAAATCAGGTGACCACTTAACTCTATTATTAGTATTGTCGTAGTATTCCATTTGTATCAGTCATTCTATTTGACTCTTTAATTTAATTACCTGTGTAGCACGTTCACGTTCCATACAAATTAAAAGTAATATGCAAGAGTTGTGAAGTACTTTGGTAGTTTTCAGCGTGAACGAGTGAATAAATGAATTGAAGGCATTATCCCGGACAAAGTCTCTAGTTTCCTTTACAGACGGTAGCAACTCTGTCTCACGTCGCTTTTAATTATCTGTTTTATTGATAGGTTCGCATGGATCTCGATTCTCCATTACTTGGAAACCTCGTCTCGATGTTCTGCACTAAAGAGAAGGAGGATTTTCTAATACGTAGCGTGAAATCTAAAACTCACTTTAATTTATTTCTGTTGGTTTAACGTTATGGTAAATAGAATTAGCTATTGGTTATAAATAATTATTATCTTACTTTATATCTTATATATTTCGTATTCACGGCATACTGGTAAACTGGTCGTAAATATGTCATCATTATTACCGATATCTACTTACAAAGCAAGTTGGAACACCCAGTAATGGGTAATTGTGCAAATATTTAAATTTATTTTCTGGCTTTATATGAAACAGAAATATAATATGTTTGATATAAAAAATTCGTAATTTTTTTCTTTATAATATGCACTAATTATTTTTTCAATAAATTAATACATAAACTTTTGGCGTCCAAAAAACTGTTTTTCTATGTTATAGCCCTATGACCCGTTTTAAAATTTACACCCTGTATATATATATAGGGCAAAAGTTTAAAGGACTTTATATATATATATATATATATATATATATATATATATATATAAGGAGGAAAATATCGTGGGTGTGTCAGTGGATTGTGGGCTTTAATTAAAGTTGATTTCTTTTAAAATCTGTCAAGCTTTCGTGTATTTAGTTTTTTACACATCATCAGGAAATACACGAAAGCTTGACAGATTTTAAAAGAAATCAACTTTAATTAAAGCCCACAATCCACTGACACACCCACGATATTTTCCTCCTTAACTAATCGAAACAGTGACGATTACACTCCACATATATATATATATATATATATATATATATATATATATATATATATATATATACAGGGTGAAACAACATATGTCACAAATACGTGGACGTGTTTTAGTTACAAAAACAAGAAAAAAAGTCCTTTAAACTTTTGCCCTACCTTGATTCGTTTTCAAGTTACAGGGTGTTAAAATTTTTAAAATTTTTCGATAAAAAGGCTTTATTTTATAACATCTATTATTTTATTATTATTTTATTGAAATCTAATATTTACAACAATTGTTCAAAGTGACGTCCTTGCACTTGAATGCAGGCTTCGGCTCTGCGTAATAGTGATCGAACTCGTTCGAAAAATCCCGGGGTTTCTGAAATTGTTCTACAACTATGCTGTATGCATACTCTTCATTAGTAAATGTAACAGGTGCCATTATTGGAAAATAACTTTTTAAGTTAACACAATAAGTATTAAGCCTAAGCAAACTGACACTTGTCTAATAACTTGGATTTTGAGTTCATGGCCTACCGGATTCAAATGCATTGTAGCTCGCGAGAACACAACCCGCTTTTATCGAAAAAATTTACTTGAAAACGAATCAAGGTAGGGCAAAAGTTTAGAGAACTTTTTTTCTTGTTTTTGTGCTAAAACACGTCCACGTATTTGTGACATATCATGTTGTTATATATATATATATATTCCAACTATTTCTCCTAGAAACAATTTTTCATAGCGTAGTATATTAAATATATGTATATGTATGTTATAATCCTTGTTTTTGCTTTCCCAGTGGTGAAAGCAACATTTCCAAGGGTAAGTGAAAATGAGTGTTTTCTAAGAATACTGAACAATATGATACCTTAATAACTAGGTAAATATTTTCAATACACAACAGTTGCAAGTCTATGGCAGCATGTTAAGATGTTTTTGAACGTTTTAAAATATTTGAGATATGTATTAGTAATAATAATATAAATCTAAAAAGTTGTTTTATTTTTCCAATGGAGAAAGTGACATTTCCATGGGTAAGTGAAAATGATAAATACGAATCTGTAACAAAAGGTTTTAAGATATTTAAGTTTATAAAATTCCATATCTAATAGCAAACTTTATTTATAAAACAAAATAAATACGTTTTAATAACCATCGGTCAGTTTATACAATTTGTCTTTCTCCAAATCAGATATTTTCTTGTGTAGTTTTATGCTTGTCAATTGACTTCTCTAATTAAGTTTGCAGGCTTGTCTATGAAAATCAACAATTTCAGAAGTTTAAAATATTTATCAATAATATTAATCTATAAATATATTTTCAAATATATAAGAAACTATTTTCGTAGAAATTCCTTGGTAACTATATTTAGGTATTATTTTCAAATACTTTATAACAATATTTCCATATCATAACGTCACATCAAAAATTTCACTAATCTATAAATACATTTTTTAAATTTCTATAAAAATATTTTCGTAGGAATTTCAGAAAGTATTGGTAATTGTTTTGTGAAATTTACAAGTATGTAACTTCCAAAAATAAGTTTCAAATATTTTAAAGTTAAATTTTTATAAGTGTTGAAAATAAGAAAACACAAACTTGTTCAAAAGCTTATGTTTCAGAGTTTCCAACGGGTAATAGAAATTTTAAGGCCTGTATTAAACTAACGATGTCAGTCCATTAGTTAAATATATTTGCATTATTTATTTAAATTTGGTGAAGAGATGCAACAAAAGACAGCAGTTTGTCCAAAAGTATATTTTGCTTTATCATTTCTGTATTCAAAATTAAAGTTGTAAAAAGTTACAAAAAAAATCCTACTACAATTCAATTCAATCGTACTTAATTATACTCCTAAATTATTTCTACATACGATACATGAAAGTAATGACTACTTATATTTATTTAAACATATATAGAGTTTAAAACATAGCATTGTATTTATTAATGTTTCTATAAACAAAATCATGTAGATTACAGGTTTGAATATTATACAGAAATTTATAAATATATTTGTAGATTAATATTAAATTTTAACTACTAAAATATTTCTGGATCAAGTTCACCGTGTTTTTAAATAAAACGGAATCTTAGTCTTATAATTTTAAATATATTTGCAAAATTTAACAAGTTCCAAATAAAACGAAAATTAGTATCACTCATGTCGATAATATAGATTAGAAAATACTTTCACTAATGGTTACTAAATGATACACAATTGTAATATTTATAATTTTTATTTGTTTAATGTAATATGCTACCAATAATCACAATTTTTATGTGATTCTATTCTCATATCAACATCATGTTTAACATTATAGGGTAATTTTAATACTATTTCATATAAATATAAATTATTTTCTGTTTCTTTTAACACATTATACAATATGTTTGGAGAATTTAGTAATTGAGTTGCTACAACTGCAATAAATTGTTCATATTCGGGGAGATGTCTCTTTTTTGCTTGCTTATTAGTCAGCAAATCCATTACTACACCCTCAAGTTGAATAACTGTGTTAAGAGTATCAAACGCTAAATAAATCGGTTTGTACACATCTTCTACGAGTCGACTACAAAAACTAATAGTATGATTGCTGTGCATAATTACCACATAATTTTTCAAACATCCTACTATCGTATCTGTATTTACTCGAATTGTTTTATTGAAAATATTTTTTATAACTCTAAAGAAATCTTTCGCTTCGTCATAATAAAACCATGCACACGCTGTCAATTCTAAATTTCCCAGTCTTAAAATTACTTGATTATCTTCTAAAGGTTTAACGCCAACTGTTAAAAATTTTTTCGCTGATTTTGTTAATGGAAATTCCATAACATCTAAAAGCCGATATTTTTCATTTAATATTGCTCTACTTATTTTTCTTTCCTCATTCTGATCGCATTTCTCCACACCATGCATTAATATGTTATTCATATCTTCATCGCGTTCATCTGGTAAATGCGGAGGCTCGTCGCACTCGTCACGTGATTGTGATTCTACCTGTTTGAAACTGTTGTCCACCATGTCGCGGGGATGAGGTGATACGGACATAGACTCCATTATGCAGAATTTCTTTTGTGATGTTTTTTCCAAAGCCTAATCAGATGCAAATTTTTATTAATGTTTATTCTACTTTTATTAATAACATTTATTAGTTTTAATTTTACTCACCTCGACTGAAAATGAATACTTGAAGATCTTCTTCAAAAAGTGGATATCAACACACTTTCAACAACCACAGGTTTTAAACTTGCATTTATAATACTGACTGCCTTTTTATCTATAATCAAATATTTTAAAGGGAAAGTTAAATTTGGTGAGAAAAAAAAAACACTTTGTCCTGAAGTATATTCTGTAAACAAATATTTTCAAACAAATGGCATTATGACAAAGAGTAGAGAAAGTATGTAACATCCAAAAATTCTCAATTTCCGAGAAATAAAAACTACGTAAATTTCCAAGAATTGTTTTTACAAAATACTTTCAAAAATTATTATGGACATATTTCCGGATCTATTTTTAAAACTAATATTTATTTATCTCAGATTCCTATCAATACTTCCGAAAATTCATTATTTATTATGTTATGAACAAAAAGTCGTCGGCTCTGAAGTTAACCCATATGCTTCAGGCTATGACATCTCCATCCCGTCTCAAGAAATGTCGTCGGCTCTAAAGTTAACCTATATGCTTCAGACTATAACATCTATTTTTAAACAAATATAATTAATAAACCATTAATAAATAATTAACAATAAAAATTTCCTCAGCAAAAAGAACATATAGATTTCTCAAGAAGAAATACAAAATCATGGTCCGTCAACGCTAGGCAATTACAAGATTCTTCTTCTTCGGTTTGCGGACATTATTGTTTAGATTCAATGGTTATACACATAAGAAATTTTTACAACTTTTTAATAAATGTACATTGTTTTGTAATGATAGTTTTATATTATATCTTTATCAATATTATTTTAAATAATAAATATATATGTATTTTGTAATAGTTGTTTTTATTTTTGAACGGAGAAAGTAAAATTTCTAAGGGTAAGTAAAAATGACAATATAATATATTGGTAATTGTTTTGTAAAAATAAACCATCTAAAAATAAAAGAAACAAATATTTTCAAACAAATGGCATTATGACAAAGAGAAAGTATGTAACATCCAAAAATACTCAATTTCCGAGAAATAAAAACTACGTAAATTTCCAAGAATTTACAAAATACTTTCAAAAATTATTATGGACATATTTCCCGATCTATTTTTAAAACTAATATTAATTTATCTCAAATTTCTATCAATACTTTCATAAATTCGTTATGAACAAATTGTCAATCTATTTTAAACACAGATAATTAATAAACCATTAATAAATAATTAACAATAAAAATTTCCACAGCAAAAAAACAAAAACAAATGACGTCATACTCGATCTCGGTCAACAAACCCAACATCCGGACCCCTGACCCCCGAGCCCCCAGGGTGTAATACTCCCCTCCAAAAAGTCGACGGCTCAGAAGCTCACGCGGTTTCTACTAAACGTCTTGCTAACTTGAACAGCAAAAGATAGATTACATATAAATAAAATACGTAATATTACTGATGGGACGTAATTGGGCAGGGTGATATTTAACCCTTCACTAACGTGGTAGATTTCTAGCACATAAACCTCGTGGTGGAGTCCACTTGACTCCATATTTCAATGACCATTTTTGGAAATATTCTAACTGATTTTGTGATCTTCTTCACTTAGCAATAATAAGACACATATTTAAAACATTTTGTAATGCCTGGATTTCATGAACAAAATAAAAATATAATTATAATACTGGAGAACATTTATAAAAAAAAAAATTGTGACCAGCACAATACCTCTCGCTATTTTCATATTAGGCTATATAAGTATTGCATTTAACATATCTGCTACACACAAAAAAATCTGATTACATCTACCTATATTCTTTATTTCTCAATTCATTCTATGAATACGTTTCCTCCTACTCTAAATGAGCAAGATTCTTCCAATTCATTGACGAGATAGGCGGTATTTCTGAAAGGTATATGATGAATTATATACGTATAATAAGCGCGTGTTTAGTTGACACTGATACTGTACATACTGTGGCTTATAAATCAATCCCTTTTCTTTTTATACCAATTTTAGATGTTGACGGAGTCTTTTCCTCGTTATAACAACAGCATATTATATTACTGTTACATTTCGACTTGTCCATGTACGAATTCCATATCTATCTATAATTTTATATGATAAAATAAGAAATATTAAATGTACTTCCCAGAAAAAGTCTTCAGCAATGTCTAGATTTTCGACACTGACATTTATGTCAATTACAAACATTTTAATTTTTCAACTGGTTTCCATAGGCCGATTGATTCATTATATAAAAGATTATATTATATTCTTTAATATTTTTAATAACAAATATCCAAAAAAATTATATTTATTTTTTTTAAGAAACTACTACTTCCGGTTGTCTAATTGTTACCAAAACCTTTTCAGCTCTTCCCATTAATGTCAGATTAAGGAATAAGTAGTTAAATTGGTCTTTAGTCTTACAGAATTTGATAAACCGTGTCTACAACATCCACACACACATCCACACACACACATCCACACACACACACACACACACACACACACACACACATCATCGTAAAAATGTTATAATCGGATTATAGTGACCTTGAAACGTATCTCTTAGCGAGAGGTAAAAATACTTTCGTATGACACACGATCTGGACTATCTACTGATTTCGACTTTATTTGCTAAGGTACACAGAATGCAAAATTATGGTTACCAACACCTAAAAATCATTAGTGCAAGAAACTGACATACCAAAACTGTGACAAAAATGATTCGTCATCCGCCAGACACTGATTTCAAATATTTTGATTGCCCTGCAGGCAAATAAGTCTCTTACACTTCATACAGGTATGACGTTTACCTTTTCAATGTAGGGTCAAAAATGAAGCAATAGAATGTCTTGTCCTTCGTTCTCTTCACGGACAGTAATTCCTAGGATCCTAGGACTCGTTGAATATTCTCATGAAAAAACGGGGATTTACAGCTCTTTCTGTGAGAAGAGGTTCATATAATTCTTGTCTCTTAAAAATTAGAATCGCAAAATCCATTTTTCAAAAATTTCACATAAACTATGGCGTGGAGTCTCAGAGACCCCTTACTGGTACATTTGCTGAGATAAACGTGAATCATGAAAACTATGCCGTTGTAATATGTTACTCCACTCTAGAAAGGTAGTGAAAGGCGCTGTGCGGTTGGTGAAATAATACAAGAAATAAATATACTCAAACAAGACTCCATAACGTCGGTTAAGGGTTAAATAGTTTATATGCAGAAAGTGTAACTAGTGCATTATTTCACAAAGAAAAAATAATTCATTAATTGATTAAATTTTGTGTCATTGCCAAGTACCTAATACTTAAATTTTGCAATGAAGCTATTAAAGTGACACGTTGAACACTGTTATATTTAAATAAATATATATCATCACGGCATATTACCCATTTCTGGGTGTGCCAGTATCTACAACACATGCAGACATCGGTAATGATGACGATATATTTTACCGTGTGGGCTCTTACCAGGCGTCACCTCACGAGCACTCATAGCTGGCGTGGAGAGTGCACCACAGGGGTAACTTTTTTGCCATTTAAAATTGGAAATATTTGGCGTCAGTCGGGATCGAACCAGATTCCCCCAGGTTCGTGACCAGACACTCAGGCACGCAGCCATGGGACCCCATTATATTTAAAATATAATTTAATTAGGAAAAAACAAAACCATTTTAATTTATGTAGGAAATTTGCACTTTCGTAGTAAAATTTATTCATGATGTGTAATTATATGCGGTTGAACTTTCCAGATTTTGCAATTAACATGAAAGAAGGTTTAAAGTGTAATATATAGAAAAAAAAAAAAACGAATTTTTCTGCGTTATAAATCCCCGTAGCCCGAGGCGTCGTGGTGCCGCGGCGTGAAGCTGTCGACGCCCGGAATGTGGAGCACGCGGGCGCCGCAGATTCGCCGAAGCTTCGCAACTATTTTAATACTCGGAAAATTCCCGGCTAGGGTGTCATTAAAGCTGGAAAATCACAACGCCGCATACCGTTCACTAAATCAATTTTAAACGATCGCTTTCCGCAATTTTTATATTTCTGGCAGTGAATACATCAAAACTGTACGTAGTATGAAATTAATGTACAAGTTTAGTTAACATATACCCATTCGGAATAATGGTATGTGGTTTGTGGTTCTCATTTAAATTGATATTGATGTTGAAATTAATAGATTTGTCTGTGGTTTATTATATACGTCAAACTATCTATGCCATTGATGTGAGGGAGGCAATTTTGAAGGTCTATGTATAAAAAGTTAAAAATAAAATAAATAACATAGCAAATATAAAAACGAAAAATTTTCTATAGAATATACTCGTATTAGCCTTAATTTGAAAGTATTTAATTAAATGTCATTTTGACTCGAGAAATGTTATCTGAAAAAATAAAAAAAAATACCTTTTGAATCTTATTTTAGAAATAGAAATAAATTAGAAAATGGCGAAAGGTAATAATATTCTTTGGCTGCCTGTTAAAATGAATTTCAGGAAAATTACATATCATGATCAATTTTGACAACTTGATTTTTTGGTTGAATAATGATGAGACATACATTTCTTTGTTCATAGCCTACTCCGAGTTTCTTTAATACACTGTACTTTCACAGCAAGGGTAGATAAATTACTTTAATTTTTATTTAAATTAAATTAAATACCAGCTATGAGTGCCCGTGAGGTGACGCCTGGTAAGCGCCCACACGGTAAAGTATATCGTCCTCATTACCGATGTCTACATGTGTTGTAGATACTGGCACACTCAGAAATGGGTAATATGCCGTAATGATATATTTATTTATTTATTAAATACATTATGAACTTTGACGATTTGTGTTACTAACAACTTCAATTGTGCAATTAACGTTATCAGAAAGATCTATTCTTGGAATAGAAACACATTTATATCAAATTTTGAAACTGTGCTTCAATAATAATAATTAAATAAATAATTAATTTTCTCATTTTTTAAAATATGCTGTAGAAAAAATAGATTTTATATTCGACTACGAAATTTAATTACCTATCGTCTTTCTACTCGCCGACAAAATAGAATTTTATCGTCTTGTATAAAAAATAACTAATAAGTTTTGGTTTTATGAAGAATAGTACTTTCTTAAAATTAACAGGAATTACCTACAGGTAAGTCTTTATTCATTTCGTCATCTGCAGCTTATTATACATTTACGCGTATATAGAGTTTAGACTTGTTCAAAAGTTTGTATTGTTATTTAAATTTAATATTAGCATATAAATATTTTACTAAAAAGACGAACGTTTCAGGTTACTTTATACTTTTAAAGTAAACTGAAATCTCTTTATTAAAGTAACATTTTAATGATGAAGATTGATAAGACTTTCCTTAATCACAAATGAATCAAAAGTACATATCCATAACATCAATAGAACGATAAAAAAATTCTGCATTAAATGACACCAAATACATGTAAATTATGTAATGTTTTGGTCCCATCAATAAATTTTAAATTTATTGAATTTCGGGTTAATTGCAATAGACGTGGCATTTGAACAAAAAATAATGTACAAATGTTTGATGTTTTATATGTGAAAATACTTTAAAACTTATAACTTGTGCAAATTTCATTATGTTGTAATTATATTAATTTAATTTTCGTCAATCATTTTTTATCTGTTATAAAACATTAAAAAGATAATTGCACAAAAAATCATGGCTAACAAATTCTGTCAATTGAAATGTCAAGCATTTATTTATCTTTTTTCTCCAAAAACGCCATGGCAATTACTATTAATACTGAATAAATTTAATAATTAGTTATCAATCAAAATATTACATAATTTACAAGCATTTTTACCTCTCGCTAAGAGAGGTATTGGAATCATGCTAATATTCGCATATCCAGTTTTCATTGAATAAGCACGTTTTAAGGTCTGTATAATCCGATTATAACATTTCTACGATGATGTCCGTGTGTGTGTTTGTGTCTGTCTCTCTCTCTCTCTCTCTCTCTCTCTCTCTGTGTGTGTGTGTGTGTGTGTGTGTGTGTGTGTGTGTGTGTGTGTGTGTGTGTGTGTGTGTGTTTGTGTGTGGTGTATGTGTGTGTGTCTGTGTATGCTGTGTGTGTATGCGTGTGTGTGTGTGTGTGTGTTTTTTTAATTAAATATTTATTCAGCATACTACATAAAAATTAGTGTTGCCAGAAGTCGAGACGAGACGAGACTTGGGGTCGGTCTCCTCTTGGTCTTGACTTGGTCTCGACTAGAGTGGTCTCGTCTTGGTCTCGTCGAGACGAGACTTAATGTCAGTCTCGTCTCGTCTCGAGTGTCGACAAAACTTTCGACTTTGCCGCCATTAACAATTTTTTTATAATCGTATCTAATAGTACATAAAATTCTAAGAACAGCAGTACAATCGCGATTAAAAAATTCCAAATAATATTTGAGATATTTATTATTAAGTTTTCCATGAATATCATCAATTTGATACTTGAGCTCTTCAAACAATTAATATTAAAATATACGTATAAATCGAGTGTTGTTTTTCATTACTAAACATAAAATATATAATTTCAATTCCTTAACTACAGAATAAATCACAGCAATGCATTTCTATTATTAGCAATAGTTAAATAGATATGTATATGTTTAAATGAAGCAGTAAGTAAATGGATAAAAATCCCCAAAAAAGTAACTTCTTTCGCTATTTTTTTATTTTTTTCTAAATATAAAACTTAGATTTTCGCGTATTCCCTGGTAAGCGTACTACAGGTTGAGAACCGCTGCTTTATTTCAAAAGTTTGACCTTGAGTTATGTTTTGAAGTAACGTTATATGATGATCTTACTGACTATAAAACTTAAGGGATGGGGGACAAAGCAATGGTTTTTCCAAAAATATCACTTCCTTACAAACTTTTCTAATCTTTACATTATGCTTATTTTTATTAATTATATTCTGGCAACAATTTTATCGACGAAGCTGAAAATAAGAAAATATGAATGAACAAAAAAATTATGAATTACAATCCCATTACAAGGATATCCCTAATTCCAGTATTTTATAATACCCAGTTGAACTGAACCTTAGATTAAAATACGCCGAAAAGAAAACAAAGGTCTTTATGATCAATGACACCGGGCGAGTGTACTTGTATTTTGCACATGTTCTTACGAGAAATATTTAATACCAATTTCTTAGAATGTCTGATACCAAATTTCCCAAATTGTTTTACCTGCAACTACATATTTTAACAATGTTCCTTACATTTCACTTTGTTGAGATAAAGTATTACTTTCATTATACATCACATAATAGATACATAAACTTTTGAAGTACATATTTTCCAAATTTTTGTTTATATACGATACCATAATTTTTTTATTGGCATTTAATGATAACACTAGAAAATCCAGGAAAAGTATTTTTATATAAATTATGGATACAATGTTTGAGAAGAATTAAATCTTCGTTTTTTATACTTTTACTATTTTTTTACAAAATAATTGTTTAACTGATTTGTTAGTATTAATAGTTTACATTATTTGCATTTAATATATTCCTATTTCTATATGCAATATGTATTCATATGTTTGAATGAAGTGAAATATTTAGACGAATAAGAAGTACGTCTGTTGAACAAGTACAATATGGTTGTTCTAAACCGGGACACAGACCGGGAATTTCCCTAGGATCGTAAAATCTTTGTCTGCATTTCCGTAAAATTCTAAGAATCAAAATAGATTCTTTAAAAATGAAAAATACTGTATATTTGAAGGGAACGCTACTTTGTTATAATAAATTAATTTAATAAATAAAACTGAAGTACATTGCTAACGTGGAGAATGCACCACAAATGTAACTTTTTTGCTATTTGAAAATTGGAAATATTTTCCAAGATATAGTCAGTTGTACCAATATTTTAATTGAGATTTAATCAAAAAATAAATTAAAATCAACATATTTATACATATAAAACATTCATATTATAAAATAAAGGTTGATTTTAATTTAATTAAAATATTGGTGCATTAAAATAACATAAGAATTCTAAATTATTATTTCTTTCATTTCATCCCACCTACATTGTAAATTCATTTTAAAGTTACATTTGAATTATATAGGTGAATAAGGAATACATCATACCCAGGAAACACAGATATATATTATTTACATTACAGTTTTGTAACAGCCGTTACTTTAACACGACTTGTAATATTATTTGTTTGTTACATGTTATTTACTTGTACAACGGGATGTCCGCCACAAACCTTATATACGTTATGTTACATAAATATAATCTAGTGCTAATGGCATTTATATTTCTGTTATGTTTACGTAAAAGGTTGAGAGATACTTATTTTATTTATTTTTTATATAACTGTGCTATACTGCGTTATACGCAGGTAATATAACTTTATATCAAGAATTAATATGCGATGTTATATTAAAATTATGTAATCCAGTAATGTTCATACTGTATCCACAAGGGTAAAAAAAGTTTTTGCAAAATGTGTAACATTTGAAATATACTTTATTCACAAAAAAGTATACAATATAATAAATAAACCAGGTACATAATAAAGGATGTGTTTAACATTTTAAAAATACTTTAGTTACAAGAAAATTCACACAATAATGATAAACAATATAAATATAGGTTATGCAATGCCATAAACTAAGTCAGTTTGTAGATCGATGTCACATATTTTATGACAATAATGAAAATAAGCAGCGGTATGTACAGGATAGTTAAAGTTACTAAAGGACTTCGTCCTACATTAGTGTATACCGAAGATCCAATATTGACATTTCACGGCCGCAGTTGAAACATAAAATTTATTTTTTACATGTTTCTGAAACTGTATCACATAACTATCAGTCATTTTTATAAGCTTGTATGAACATCTGTACTACATTTTAAGCTAGAGATAAAACTTCAAATAGTCAATTATGAACAAGAAATACATTCTTATAAAATAGTGATTGGTATTCACCTTATAAATGAAAAATATTGAAATAGGTAAGTTATTGTTATATACAGAGTGTTCAAAAGAAGGGTACAAAATTGTGGGTACATACATTTCGATATGTTGATTCGAAATCAAAAAGAATTTTTCCAAAATTTGGAAAATATTTTTTGTCACTAATTATTAAATTTGTCGGCAGGGCGCATAAAAATGAACACTGCAAGGATTAAATAAATAATAACAAGTAATTGTCAGAATTTTGGAGAAGTTCTTCTTGACTGAGAATCAGCACATCGAAATTTATATGACCTCAATTTTTTACCCTTCTTTTTAACACCTGTATATTATTACAATAACTTATCTGTTTTAACTAAAATAAATTCATTCATTACTGAATAACAATTATTATCTTCTTGGCCTGCAGCTGAAGCTAAATAGTTAGTATTTGTCTTAGGAAATTTTTGCGGTGGTGGAGAATTCTAAAATAAATTTCGGATTAGCAAAATAGTACCGAATTTCATTAAATATACTACCTTCAACGCTACCGTTTGTGTCAGATGAGTATGTTTGTGGATAATGTTTTGTTTTCACTATACGGCTTTCAGAACAAGTGGTGTAATCTGCCTCTTCTGCTTTTTCCATGCTTTCTCTGAAAAATCTTTGGAAATAAATTATATTAGAAAATAATAAGATAAAATATTGTTTTGCTTACTACAGTAACAATCAATTTTAATTTCATATTTGTTCCATTTGCTGTTATCCAGTTTGTGGTTATTTCAGAGTAGGTTTCCATCTTTTAGAAAATACACCTACTCATAACGAACCTAAAAACTATATTCAACAATATCAATATGACACAGAACAAAATAAACACTGTGATACTATCATAGATATTACTTATTAATACAATATAATAAATTACGTTATATAACTTACCTTATTGAACGTCTTCCGTCCACTATAAACATTCAAATGAATACACATAACACAAACAATAGCTATAACCCGCTGCGGCGCACCCGCATGCGCAAAGCAATAGTATACACAATAATTAAAATTAAAAATCGTAAATTTTTGTATTATATATCAAATTTAATATTATAATTTACCGTAATTTTTTTATTATATAATACTACCTACGAGTAAATAATATATTGTAAAGTGACAAGAAATGAAAATGGGTACCACTTAAAATTAATTTACGCAAAATACCTGCAAAATACTATCAAATAAAATACGAAGTAAAGTATATTACTACATACATATACATATGTACCTACACAGTAAGATAAATCAAAATTAATCTACCTAATAATAGACTAATAGAGCATGTGATATACTGTCAATCACAATACTGACGTTAAAGCTTTCATATAGAACGTGTATAATTCTGAAAACATGTGCAAAATATTACTTGTATGATGTGAAATTAATATAACTGTGGTTGATATTACTAGTTTCATAAAATTAATGTTACGTTCTATTCAAACATAGTATTTTTGTTGTGGTTATTACATAAAAACTATATAAATCTGAAAACCTTTCTATATTATTACTTTTGTAATATGAAAATATTATAACTGCAAACTTATATAAATAATATTACTTAATATTATAGAATTAATATAAAAATATATAAATGATAAGTTTCATAACGTAAGATATACGAAATATATAAAAAAAGAGATCTATGATTTAACTTTTATGAAACAGTGGAATATAACATTGTGCTGTGATTTATCCTTGATAGTTATATATCATGTATGTGTGTGTTTCCTGGGTATTTACATAAATTATTGTTTTTGGAACACAACTATGAAAGTAGAAAATTACAAAATTTGAAAAATTAATATCTCTCTTATTTATATGAATTTTCTAACAGTATTTACAGCAATATTCTCAATTTTTGAAGCACTTTTAGAATATATGTTTTAAAAAAATACCTTTGAACTGAAGTCGAGAGTCTTGTCGAGACTCAAGACTTGATACTGGTCTCGTCCCGTCTCGACTTTTCTAGTCGAGACCAAATGATAGTCTCGTCTCGACAAGACCAAGACGAGACGAGACCAAGACCAAGACCGGTCTTGGTCTTGTGGCAACACTAATAAAAATATTACATACAATTATTTACATTCTGTTTACATTAGAATAAACTTAATATTGCATATCTATGTCTAATTATATGTATATTTGATGTAAAGTGTAACTATTTTATCTAAATTATTTAAACTATTACAAGCTTCTCAAAATCAATTGAATTTACAAATTCGGCAAAACTTAATATATTTTTATTGTCTACTAATTACGTTTTCGTCATTGGCCACTCTATATTGCATTGTCTCATTTTTGTTATTAGTTTTTCACGTTCGGTGTTTAATAGTGCACAATTGTAGATTAAATGATCGACAGTCTGATCTTCATCACCACACTCGCATCTGGCTGTATTACTAATTTTGAATTTATGAAAGTAACTTTTAATTTTACCGTGACCACTTAGAATTACAGTTAGTTTATATGAGAACGGTATTTTAGTTTTTATTCTAGTTTCAACACTTGGGAAAAATGTTTCAGTAATATATCCTTTATCTGTTTCTGTCCATTCCGTTTGCCACTGATCTTGACTAACTTTTTGCTCTTCTCTTATAACTGCACATTTTCTTAATCTTCTTTCTTCTACACTATTCACTGTATATTTATTGGTTTTTTTCATAAATTTTACAATTCTCTTTTAGTTTTAAAATGATTGGAGTATTTCCTGTCAGAATGCAAGAAGCCTCATATGATATAGTTCTATATCCCTTTAGTATCTTGATGTTAAGCAGTCTCTGTACTCTTTTTAGTTTTGTTTTATTGTCCTCCAGTAACATTGTAACATTTTCCCATCACCGAAAATAAAACAATAATTATTTTAAATTTATCTTAATAGCTTCAAGCTAAAAAACATGAAATATTAAGAAAAGCAATTTTAGTATAACATGTAGTACATTTATGTATGTACTATGTACACACATCATTTTTTGTTATGTTAAATATTAGTAGTTATACACAAATTTACCAAATTCTACATATAGTCTATCCTTTTCTATAGAAGATAATAAAAACAGCAACAATATAAATTTTATATTTAAATAATTCGTATTGGAATATTATATTTAATGTCACAAACATTTTTCCAAGGCTCATATAATAAATACTTACCCGTATATAACCCGCAACGCACTTTATCTCCTACAAACCTGCAACCAACAAAACACCATATATGGGCACCTTCCTCCTTCCCCGCACCGCATACTTACGCTTCAAAACAAATGCCCCCATTACGTGTCTATAGTTATATGGTCGAAGGTATTATCACTTTATTTTCTTTCAAACTGTCTTCTACGAAAATCTTTAGTTTCAGGATTGCTTCTGTCGTACCTTTGTTTTTAATGAAACCAAACTGATTCTCATCCATTAGATTGTTCCTATGCATATGCTCCATTATCCTGTTTATCAACAGTTTCTCTAAGATTTTTCCACCCACATTAATTAGGCTTATTGGTTTAAATTTCGATGCATTTTCAGAGTTTTCTTTTCCTGGTTTACTTATTGGTATTAATGTTGAAATTTTCCATTCTGTTGGAAAATGTGCTCTGATTAGGCACTGATTGTAAATTTCGGTTGTAAATAGTGGGAATATTCTGAATGTTCTTAATAACATATCACTAGAAATACCTTCTAACCCGGAAGCTTTTTTTGGATTCATATTAAGCAATATATTTTCAATCTCTTCTTGTTTAAAAAGTTCGTCTTCATCTGTGTCTATTAAATATTGCATTTCCGATCTTATTTGATTATGGTATTCGTTATCATCTTCATCGTTATCCTCTGGAATTAATTCTTCAATTAAGCACTGTAATGTACTTTTGTATCGGTTGTATAGTTCCCTGACTTGTCTTTAATCGTTGACAACGTAAAATTTTTTTTAGTTTTTCCGGCTGCCATTTTGTAGACTGTGCCCCAGGGATAGTTTTTTGTTGAAATATTACAATATTTTTTCCAAGAGTCAGTTTTTCGTTTCTGATTTTCTCAGCGTACCTTGCTTTAACTCAGTGGCGTGCGGTGCGTTTCTGTGTTGGGTGTGCAGATTTTTTTTAAAAAAGTATTGTGTTAGTAGAATCTTAGGTTAACAATTCAGAATTATCTTATTTTTTATACTATGTCCCTTCTAGAAAATGGTTTCTTCAGTAAATCCGCAATTAGTAATTCACTTGCAATTTCCATTCTATAAATTTTCATAAATACAAATATAAGTTAAATAATTAATATATAAATTATATACCAAATACCTAAAATTAATAATTAATTGTTTGCCTGAACTTGTTTATGCTTGTAAATACTACCAAAAGTAATTTTAGGGCGATACGTGCACAAAATATGCTGCACGCTGGAGAGTGCAATGGGGCGATACGTATTTCTAATATTTTATCCTTGTCTGCGCAAATACACTATCCTGTGTAAAACTTGCGCACCGAGTGCAGTGCAGAGACCTGCACTTGCCCGGCAATTTACAAATTCGCTGATAGGCAACCAAACACGCTCCTGTTCGTTATTGTCCCATAATTGTATTAATATTTTGTATATCATATATTAAGATCAAATCAATTAAATAATTCACATTTTAATGCAATAAATTTTGAAATTATTCGCAGGGTGTGCAGTGCACACCTTGCACATATGGACTGCACGCCACTGCTTTAACTTCTAGATATTGTTTCTTCCTTCAAAGTTAGAATGTTTAGTAACGTATTTTTGACAATATACGTTGTTTATTTATTGTTTATGTATTGTTTAATCTGAAAAGTGAAATGTATTTGTAATATTGGTAAAATATTTAATGAAATACGTACCTGTAAAAGACAATATCCGACCGTCATGATGTGAACAGACAATAAACACATGTGCACAAGTCACCATAACCACAATTGTTGTTGTTTTAGCTACAAGTAAATGTATTTTATGTAAAAATAGCATTGTGGATATTTGTCATTTAACTTACCGTAGTGTTGTGAAACAATGTAACTCTCGTTTACACATTTGATTGCATTATTGTGTTTGTTTACTTCTAGAATATTTCGAGAGTAGTAACCTTGTAAATGTTGACGAGTCGTGATTCACAACATGCCCGTGCATGGCGCACCGCACATGTGAATGAAATTGTGTTTTTTTGAAACAATATTTGTAAATTGTTTGATGTTGTAAAATGGAATTAGGGTAAAGAAAAGTGACCAGAGAATTTGTGTAAATTTTATAAAAATATTATTTATCACTTGAGACAGTAGCGACCCCCTGTACTAAGTCAAATCATTCCCGCCGCAATTTTAATGAGAAGTACCGTTAGATTGGGTTTATAAGCCGCTGCAGAGGTCCGTGAAGCCAGAGCGGGCTTCGCCCGTTCTTAGAGTCGTGCAGGCTAGGATTCTGAATAGGTCCTCCTAAACGCCTCTAGTGAGAAGAGAGTCCTGAAAAAGGCTCCTTCGACCCGCCGAGAAGTTGAGTGCTGTGTGTCAGCCGCCGTCCGTTAGAAGAATCCGCCGTGTATAGGCTGAGTACGTCCGTAAGGCCCGCTGCCGTCCGTCAGAGGAATCCGCCGCGTGTTTCTTCGTGTAAATTCTTTTTCAAATCTTCGTCTATTTTTTCTACATTTATGTCTCTATTATCTTTACTTATTAATTTTGAGAATTCTTCTGAAATATTTTTATCAAAAGCCTCCCAATTATCTGGCTTGGTTATAAATTTTGATCTTTGATGATTAATGCAATCTTTATTATTCTTATTAAATTCTAAACTGTATATTAGCATTCTGTGATCAGAACAGCTTTATACTTTATGTGTGTGTGTGTGTACGTGCGCGTGCGTGTGCGCGTACGCGTGTGCGTGTGCGTGCGTGTGCTTGCGTGCGTGCGTACGTGTGTGTGTGTGTGTGTTTATGGATGTATGTATGTTGGAACCACGGTTTCTCAAATACTATAAGACAAAAAATATGTAACTGCAATTTCCTCAGTCTAATATTCCTGGGAAGAGTTGATTAGATTTTGGTAACAAATGTAAAAGTAATAGTTTCTTTAAAAAAATCTTCTAAATATAATTTTTTGGAAATTTGTTATTACAAATATTGAAGAACATAAAATATAGAAAATTTTAATGTGGTACATCGCAGAGGCTAAGGCATGAAGGAAACCAGAAGACAAATTCAAATGTTAGAACATAGTAATGTTTATAACATAGTTTGTAAATGGCAGATGTCAGTGTCAAAAATCAGCAGTTTTAGTGACATTCTGAAAGATTTTTCGGGGAAGTACATTTAATCTTCCTTATTGTTTTATTAATTAAATATTCAAAATTATAGGCAGAATACATATATCCATCAGAATTACCGCCAATCTAGTTAATGAATTGGAAGAATCTCTGATATTTAGGAACTTTCTCATACAATGAAAATTAGATATAATTAGAATTGTATGTGTGCAGAAGACATGTTAAATACAATAAAAACATTATTTGGATAAGATCTGTAATTTTTTTGTTATAAAACGACGGTTCGAAAGCGAAGTGCAATACAATACTCATATAACAAAATGGAAATGGCGAGAGGTATTGTGCTGGCCAAAACAGTTTTTATCTTTCTATTGATATCAAAAACATGGATGTGCTCAACAAAAATATGTACATCCTTTACGTTTTACTTATTTAATATATTTTTAGATAATTATTATCAGCTATAATATCCCGAGGACATTGATAATTACGAAATAATTTTATGACAGTTACCGAAAGCGCGTTGCTTGGTAACAGCCCGACGCCGAAGGCGGAGGTGGTGTTACCTAAAAGTAACGTGCTTGAGGAAATGTGATAAAATTATAAGTATTTATCAATGATCGAGGGGTATTCGGTGAGAAAATTTTTTGCAGTTTTGACATTAAATTTGCCTAAAATTTGTATTTGACAGAATTTTTGTGTCTAACATTGTCCAGTAGATGTCACTAGTAGCTATGAATGTGAATATGGCAAAGAGAAAAAGGTTAGACATACAAAAGTACATAAATATTCTCCACATTTAGTTTTTTATTTAATACAGTATTTTTTGATGTGTTTTCTTCTATAATTTTGTTGATTAAATCGTAATTTTCATTGACAGCGTGAAAATGACATTTTCAAATTAAAACAATTAATCTTTAATTATATGTCAAAAAGTGTTTGTTACTTAGCAACTTAGTGACATAAGTGATAATTGTCTTAGGATAATTATTAGCTATAGGCCATCCAGCGAATCAAGCGGTTTACGTCATCGTTTAGGGATTTTTGAAATTTTCTTTATTTTTTTAAATATATTTTATTAACCGTATTTTATTGGTTTTTTTATTATTATCATGTATTTGACACCTTTAATAGAAATAATTATATTTGGATATATTATTATTAAGTAAAATTTTGTAAATTTTTGCAAAATGACGTTTGATTATATTTTTTTAATATTGGTAATTCTGAACATGTATGTTACTAAATATTATATGTCTATATTATACTTCTCAACCTGTATTGTGATTTAATTTTGTTTTTGGTTTCGTTGTTCATTGTCAAAATGTCAAATGCTCTGTCATGTCAAATTCAAGAACTTGTAGTTAATTTATTGACTTATTTCGAAAATGAAAAATAGATTGGTGGGTTTTTACTTTTACTGAAATCTAATATTGAGGTAATATTTGGTTCTATTTGTTAGTAATAATTTGAAAATTAAATCTATATGTACAGCGTGTGGCAAACGCTATACGCAATGTATAGAAAGAGTGAGAAATTGTATGGTATGCAGTATTCTGTATTTTTTTAAGGATCTCACATAATACTAGATAGTTTGTTGCATATACCTACTACAAGAATGAAGTATTTATAACGGCGTAAGCAGCATCGTTCAGAATATTTTAAATAAAATTGGACTTCGCTGGAAAAATATTATACCAGATGTGTTTTTAAGAAAAATTTGGGTGTAATGAAGGCAACCCACAGATTTTAATCCGTTTTACATGGTCATGTAAACTTTTTAACATACGACGTCATTGTTTCTAGTGATATTGTATTTATGACGTAAACCGCTTGATTCGCTGGATGGCCTATATAATATCCCGAGGACATTGATAATTACGAAATAATTTTATGACAGTTACCGAAAGCGCGTTGCTTGGTAACAGCCCGACGCCGAAGACGGAGGTGGTGTTACCTAAAAGCAACGGGCTTGAGGAAGTGTTAAAAAATTATAAGTATTTATCAATGATCGAGGGGTATTCGGTGAGAAATTTTTTTGCAGTTTTAACATTAAATTTGCCTAAAATTTGTATTTCACAGAATTTTTGTGTCTAACATAACCCAGTAGATGTCACTATTGGCTATGAACGTGAATGTGGCTATGAATATGTTCAGTGTGAAGTGTACAATGAAAATGAGACCTCTATGAGTGAGACCAAAGAGAAGAAAGATAAGACATACAAAAGTCCATATTAAATATTCTCCACATTTAGTTTTTTATTTAATACAGTATTTTTTGATGTGTTGTCTTCTATAATTTTGTTGATTAAATCATCATTTTCATTGACAGGGTGAAAATGACATTTCTAAATTAAACAATTAATCTTTAATTATATGTCAAAAACTGTTTGTTACTTAGCAACTTAGTAACATAAGTGATAATTGTCTTAGGATAATTATCAGTGTAAGTTTGTTTTGATTGGTTACTTTCGCACACGTGGTCAGCAATAAAGGGATTCAATTGGATAATTTTTTAACCAAAAAATTTTCAGTGTAAGTTTGTTTTGATTGGTTACTTTCGCACACGTGGCCAGCAATAAAAGGATTCAATTGGATAATTTTTTAACCAAAAAATTTTGTCTGTAATATTTGCATAACAACGTTTTGAAGGTCCAGAATAAACATTTGTTAAGTAACAGTAACACATAATCACTATTCTATTTATTTGTTACTTGACAGTTATTTGCTACTGAGCGTTGTATTGTTTTAAGAATATTATTATTCTAGTAGGAATATGTCGGACACCAACAGAACGTACCTTTAGTTTCGTCTCAGGATTAAATTTGTGCTGTAATATAGTAATTTTTATCAAGCCAAGTTTAAACATCAAGCAGGAAGCAGGGTTTAAATTAATACAAAAATAATAAAACAATAAAATATCCGAAATTAGTACAGAAAAAGTAAAAAAAAAAAAGTATAGTCAGGTATAGCTGGCACCAACCTGAAAACATCGACTAAAATTTCTTTGGCTTGTGAATGAATCCACTTTTCCTTTATACCAATTTCATATGCTGATGGAGTATTTTCCTCATTCAAATAATGGCATATAATTATTACTAACAAATTTGTTACAAATAAACATTCGACTAAACGTCAATATACCTATCCCCCATTACTATTACATTTCGACCTGTCCAAGTACGAAATTTAGGTTCTGCGTATACAAAGTCAGTCTCATCTTACCACGCGCCAGCTATGCATGCCTTATTCATCAACTATAGTTGTTGCAAACTTCATTAGGTTACTCTGATACTAATTGTTAAAGTTATAGCATTATGGAGGCACAATGTTAAAGATGTTCAGTGGAATATTGAACGTCAAATATGTACATTCGGGTTCGTTTATGGTGTGACTATTGAACAGGCCAGCTTTATTTACTATGTTTGAAAGATTCTATTCAACTTGTGATATTGTGCCCCCATATTATAACTTTAACGGTTATTATCAACATGATGTCTGCAAGAAACTACAACGAAAGTAGTTAGACTAATTACTAAATTTACGCATGATGTTTTTTGGGTTTCTAATGCTTCTTTGAAGAATGGACAGGTTGTGTTTGTTGTAAAATATGTAATATGTTTTAGTTTGCTTTTTTTCGGAATTTATTCATCTCACAACAAATAAAAATCTATTTGAAATATTAGGTGTTAAAAATACTCAAACCATATAAAACCGAAGCCATATTCATAAACATAAGTTTGTTTACCCATAAATACATTTGTTTAAACATGTAGTTTTACAAACATCATACAAAAATTACACATCTGTTCGCACTCAAAATCGACAACATAATTATGTTGTTGCCGTGTGTGAATCTATGTTGGTTCAAATTCCAAAACAAGGTTGAAATGCCATTTTGAATTCTAAAAATTATGACAAGCCTTTAACCTTTGTTTAACAATATCCAAACTTTTGATGTGATAAATATTTGATGAGGTCACTTGCTGAGTAAATCAGGCCATTGATTCAGTTATGTTCACTTTTAATTAGAGCGGTTGGAAAAACTGTCGTTTGAGGAGGATTTTTTTTTTGTCTTGCATGCGAATGCTGCAAATGTACAATATCTTGTTGTGTTGTAGCATTTCATTGGCGATATAAATGATATAATCACACTATGATCACGATGCGGTAACATACGATCTCTATAGGATTCTGTTTGGATCCATTAATTTTAATTGATCCATTTACATCTATCGCGCTACGATAACGTTTCATTAGCGATACGATGATATTCACTTTATTTATATTAGCGTTACGAACTCTGCAATCATGATACAGTATTGCTAGATGCATTGCGAAATAATAATAATAATAGAGTTACGTGCAACATTTTTATTGTAAGATTTCAGTGAACAGATAGTCAAAGTTAGGCAGAAGTGGGTTAATGGGGTCATCCACAAAAAGTTGTTATTTTTGTTTTTTTAGAAATGACTTGTAGGACTCTTATATTGCATATTTCAATGTAAAGGATTTCAAAAGATAATACTTTTCGGTTAAAATTTTCGAAGCTGCTAAGACGACGTTTCGGTCATGATTACGACCATTTTCAAGTCAGTAATAGTACATCATTTGGTGTTTATATGTTAAATTCGTTAAAAATAAATAAATAAATAAGAGAAACATGGTTGAAATGATTAATAAAACTTTCAACCTGATGAGACTTAGACAAAGTATACATTTTAAAAAGCTAAAAAATCTCTTTTCAATGATGCAACTAAATAAGGAAATTATTAATGAAAAAATTCAAATTATTATGTGTAATTGTGTTTTTTAATTGTTTCATTGCAACAACTATTGTTTTTTAACCTACAGATTTAAAAAGTGTTGCATTTTGCTATTTGAAACAAATTAATATAGACGCATCGTTCGAAAGTTAAAATATTCTCTTTTCAATTGTTGTAAACTAATAAGGGACACTTTGTTAATACGTGCTTATTCACAGCTGTTTGATTTTTCAGTGCTGGGAACATATCAAATTTATATCGGATCATCCTGTACATGTACATCTAATATTTATGTATGATGGAAAGTATATTATTTTTACTAACCTTAATTTCATTAGACTCAGTACAATTTTCTCAACACGGTGTCATTATTAATTTTAATATAATTGCTTCCTGACAGTGACATTTGTTTAAATATGTCAAAATTGTTATTAAAATATTATGTTTTTGTTTGACGCCTAGGCAAGATGATGTACAAAAATAAATTATTTTATAATTTAATATTTAAAGTTATTTCAAGTTATTTACTAAATGCTATTATCGTAGAATTGAAGATTGTGCCATTATATGAAATTTTTATTATTAAAAGTTGCTAAAAAATTATATTCAATGAATTATTTACAAGAAAAAAGCTTGTATAAATGATACTTTCGGTTATCCGATATATGTACACTAGAAACTAATGAGCTCTTCCCACATTAATATAGAATGGGTATACAAAATTTGAAAATTTTCTGATTGATAGTTTTTGAGTAATCGTGTCCACACGATCCGCACACTCACAGAGACAGACACACACACATACATACATACATACATACATACATACAGACAGACAGACATCATTGTAAAAATTTTAAAATCGGATTCTGGGGACATCAAAACGTGCATTACCACGATCAATATACCTTCCTTATCTAGGATAGCGGAAAGCAAAAACTTGTGTTAAAATCGGTTTTGCATACAACATAATTAATTTTTGTTTTGTTTCATCCCAGTTAAAACCACAGATAATAGAGTTTTTGGTTAATACATCGGCTAACTAGCGTCTCGCGTTTTTAATTTTAAATGTTGATATAATGAAAATCACTGGACGCCCCGAGAATTCTATCATTATTTCGTCGAAATGTCATGTTGTCTACCTAACTGGCAATTTCAAGTTAATACATCGGCGAAATGGTAGTGTCTCATTGCTCTTTCAGTTTTGTTTTCTGTACCGTGCTAGTGAGATATTACGTTATTATTGTAAATAGAAATAATTTTGAATATTTTTTATAAAAAGTAGGTGGGATAATAATTGAAAATATTGCATAGGTTTTGCGGAAATTATATTTCGTAATTGCGTATTTAATTATTGTAAAATATAAAGAAGTTTGCCAATACAGTGGTATGGCACGAGAAAGTAAATTACCCTTAATTTTGTGAATAATGAATTTTTTTTTATTTCGTAATCATTACGTTGAGTAGGTATTCTATGCCATTGCACTATATACATACCTGAAGTTGAGAATCACCTGTATACAAATTATATTTGAAAATGATAGTGGTAATTAAAATTATATTATCAATATAAAAAATCTTATGTGACCAGCACATGACCTCCCGCCAATTCCATGTAATGTAATAGCAGTGAGCTTTAAGTAAAGTATCACTTCCGGTTGATCGTTTGTAAATAAAATCTAATTTGTTGTCCAATAAATAGAAAAGTCTGTAATACGAAATTTTGGATTATGTTTTATTGTTTTTCATCAAAAATCTGTTAGAGCTCCAAATTAAGTACTACATCGATTTATCATTTATGATCAAAATCTAATATGTTGTTTCAAATTATATATGAGTTTTAAATACCAAATTTGAGAAGTTTTGGATCATATTTTAATAGACTTAAAAGACAAATTTATTTAAAGCTATTTACTAAATGATATTATAGTAAAATTGAAGATTGTACCATTAGTACGCATGCGCACTCGGGCTGTCATATGACTTTAAAGTGCACGTTATTTTTGCGTTGAAGCTGCAATAACTCTCTAATATCGTAGAATTGAAGATTGTACCATTATATTCAATTTTTATTAGTAAAAGTTGCTGAAAAATTATATTCAATGTATTTTTTTCAAGAAAAACTGTTAAAAGCTTGTATAACTTATACTTCCAGTTATCCGATATACACTAAAAATTAATGAGCTCTTCCCATATTTGCATAGAATTGAAATACGAAATTTCAAATTTTTCTGTTTGATAGTATTTGAGTAATCGTGTCCCCACGATCCACACACATAGACACACACACACACACACACACACACATACACATACATACATACATACCTACAGACATCATTGTAAAAATGTTAAAATCAAGTTCTGGGGACATCAAAACGTGCTTATTCACTAAAATCTCTATATGCGATTTTTAGCACGATCTCTATACCTCCCTTACCTAGGGTAGTGGGAGGTAAAAATCTAATGTGACCAACACATGACCTCACGCCAATTTCAGGTTTAAAATAGCAGGGAGCTTTAAGTAAAGTATCACTTCAGGTTGATCGTTTGTAAATAAAATCTAATTTGTTGTCCAATAAATAGAAAAGTCTAATACAAAATTTTGGATATTTTATTGTTTTTCCTCAAAAATATGTTAGAGCTCCAAATTAAGTACTACATCCGATTTATCATATATGGTTAAAATCTAATATGGAAAAGTTTTGGATCATATTTTAATAGACTTTAAGGAAAAATCGTCATACACAAATTCTAATAAAAATCAACATCAACTTCCAGGTGCTCTAAAACGCAATCTTTGTAAATTCTTCGCCGTATATGAATCATTTCGTAAATGTGTAGTTGTAAATTAATATTAATTTATATTTATGTATGATGTAAAATATATTATTTTTACAAACCTTAATTTCATTAGAATTAAATATTTTACAATTATATTCTCCTTAAGACGGTTTCATTAGTCATTTTCATGTAATTGCTTCCTGACAGAAACATTTGTTTAAATATGTCAAAAGTGTTATTAAAATTATGTTTTTGTTTGACGCATAGGCAAGATGTACATGAAAACATATTTTATATATATATATATATATATATATATATATAAATTTATATAGAGTTATTTACTAAATGTTATTAGGGAGTTATTGCAACTTCTAAGATGAAAGAACGTAAACGTTAACCTTATGTAGAAAACACTTTATTATAGAAATAAAGGACTTCCAATTTCAATATTTACCGCATTTAATTAGTGAATTCACGCTAACGTTAACGCTAAAAGCAACACAAATGAGGTTATATGCACACTTTTCACCGAAACATAACCTCAAAAGATACAGAACGTGTGACGTTAAACGCTCGCTATTCCATTGCACATAACGTGTCTCCTTAATCATATAACGTAAACCTTATTAGTACGCATGCGCACTCGGGCTGTCATATGACTTTAAAGTGCACGTTATTTTTGCGTTGAAGCTGCAATAACTCTCTAATATCGTAGAATTGAAGATTGTACCATTATATTCAATTTTTATTAGTAAAAGTTGCTGAAAAGTTATATTCAATGTATTTTTATCGAGAAAAACTGTTAAAAGCTTGTATAAGTTATACTTCCGGTTATCCGATATACACTAAAAATTAATGAGCTCTTCCCATATTAGCATAGAATTGAAATACAAAATTTAAAATTTTTCTGTTTGATAGTATTTGAGTCACCGTGTCCCCACGATCCACACACACACACACACACAGACACACACACACACACACACATACATACATACATACATACATACCTACAGACATCTTTGTATAAATGTTAAAATCAGGTTCTGTGGACATCAAAATTTGCTTATTCACTAAAATCTCTATATGCGATTTTTAGCACGATCCCTATACCTCCCTTACCTAGGGTAGCGGGAGGTAAAAATCTGATTCTGGGGACATCAAAACGTGCTTATTCACTAAGATCTGTTTTTAACACAATCCCTATACCTCCCTTACCCAGGGTAGCGGGAGATAAAAAAAAAATATATATCATCACGGCATATTACCTATTACTGTGTGTGCGAGTATATACAATACATGTAGACAATGATAAATCAATTTTCATTAATCAAATTATCGGTTTATTTTAATCTTTTCTTATGGTTCAATATTAGTTCAAATTTACGATATATCATTATTGAAGAATATATCTATATCTATATTTATATTTAATTTTATATATTACACAGAATTTTCGTGAAATATTTTATGTAAACATGTTTACTGTGTTATTTTCAATTTAATAATTTCTTATTTTAAATAGACCTATGACAATTTTTTGTGTAAAATTCATCAATTTCAAATAAATTTAATCTTGAATAATATCAGTCCTAAAATTTTAATAGTATTAATTTTAATTCTCAAGTTCATCAATGAGGTTGTAAAACTTTTATCTAAAAACACAATGATTAATGTACAAGAACTGCAGTGAAAATACTATGAAGTTGAAGAAAATAATAAAATGAAGTTATGGAAATAAACATAATATGCCTACTTGCTTATTACATGTTCCAGTAGAACCATTAATAATCTTGTAATTGAATAGGTTAATGGTTATTGTATATTTTTGCTGAATTAAGCACTCTTCATTAAGTGTAGTGATCTTTTTTACTAATCATAGACATAGTTCATTTTTTGATATATTAATATATTATGAAACGCTGCAGTGTTTTACTACCCCCTCGTACATACAGATCGTGATCGTCAATTACCCTACGTTGTTCATCAAGTGACATAAAAGTTCAAAATGTTTATACACATGTATAATGCCTGTTACTGAAGGCCTGAGATGCCGGGAGTATGCCCGGGCAGAGCCGTAGCTGGCAGTGGGCTCGAACGAGTGGCGGCACCAGGCGCAGTGCAAGCAACGTCTCGCAACAGCCGTGCGTATGGCGGCAGGCCTGGGTCGGTCACTGGTGCAGCGGTGCCTTGGCCGCGGGCCGCGGACCTTGGTCAGCCGTGGTAACGGCCGTGTATGGCTCCCCCAGGTGGATGATGGGTCCAACGTATGGTTAACCGCAGACATACAAGATGTCCGAATATATCCCTTTTTAGCCGTTTGACCAGTGTGCATATAAGTTCTCAGACACATAGGCGGTATGCTATTAAGTTTACTCATTTATGGCATGGTGTTACAATAATTATTAACTGGCATAATATAAAAGATATATGTGTATGGTTGACGGAATACGCCGTTGTTGGAAAATTGCAACTGGACCAAGAGGAGCGTGCACTTCCCTGTTATCAACGACGCAACCGTGCGGTGAGTAAGTAACGAGGTTGGAAAATTGCAACTGGACCACGGAGTGGAGCGTGGACTTTCCTGTTATCCTTTCACCCACTGACCGCGCAATGCGTTCAAAAATATGTGCATGGTTTAACGGAATACGCCGTTGTCGGAAAATTGCAACTGGACCAAGAGGAGTGTGCACTTCCCAGTTATCAACGACGCAACCGTGCGGGGAGTAAGCAACGAGGTTGGAAAATTGCAACTGGACCACGGAGTGGAGCGTGCACTTCCCTGTTTTCCTTTCACCTACTGACCGCGCAATGCGTTCAAAAAATATACCAGTGCCGCAGCTGAAGGCTTAGCCAACAACTGACAGCAATATATAGGTGTAACACCAATACCACAGCCTCCAGGTATTTAATAAAATTAGTATATGGATCATAGAGGCTGAGCAACTCTCTGGTAATATATTTATATATACACTAGTATTAATACCAGAGAGAGATCCTGGTCGAAACCAAGATGCCTTTCCGAGTGCTGGGCACCCAGTTTTAAACACAAAAGCGCCACCCCTAGAAATGGGTGGTGGAAATGATAGAAGATTAGGTGTCCATAGGTGAAACTGCAACAGACAGAACATTCTAAGAAATCATCTTAATACTTCACTCTTCATTTGCTGATGTCCTGACGTAGTAAGGGTAGTTTCTGCATATGAAGATTATATGTTGGACGGAAACAGCTTATAATTGTTGGTCTCGATTTGTTCGTACTCATTCCACCTAGATACCTTGGGTCTCCTGTGTAGGGTTGTGGAAGGAATTCTCGCCTGTTGATTTGCTAATTAGTTGTATCCAAAAAGTCATATATGCCCTATATATAAGACAGAGACATAAACATCTGTACTCTGTGTAAAAGATAAAGAGCCCACGAGGTAGTGGTGAATTTTACCCCTACTTAGACAGAGATGCCTTTAAACCTCGGCATGATGCCTGGAACCAAGATGGACTGCTGTAGCACTGATTTTAGCTCCCACTTCTTTTAATATTCATCTAACTTTCGGCTTACCTAAATTGTCTTTACCTACTCTTTTATATTTCAATTTCCTACGACAGGGCCAGAAAACTTATGCTGTTTAGTTAAGAATATACTCTTATATCATTTCTCGTGCTAGTACTATTATAAATAAATTAGTTATTGTTAGTCAGTCATGTTAGTTGTTTATTAATTGTCAAACATGCTAAACATTACTGTAAATTCTTATATTAATTCGAGCAGTAAACATTCCCACGCTAACCTCATGCCTACCCTGGTGATACCCTTACTTTGGGATTGTCCCAGACATTGTATTGACACGAGACGCTTGTAGTAATTTATGACACCCTTGAAAAGGCCTGCAAAATATCATCAACAACATTCTAATCGCTTCATAGGAGGTCTGTCTATACGTTTTGTTTTCGTATACGTGAGAAAACATAATATTAAAGATTTTAATAATAATAATAATAATAATAATAATAATAATAATAATAATAATACACTCCATATCCCGTCGCGTTTCAATTAGGATTATCATAGTTTAGCTACTTTTAGACAAGCGTCATAAATTAAAGAATAGAGCTTTGTCCCAGTGTTTTGTTATAATTACTAGTTACACTTTTACTTCTTGTTTCTTTAGGTAATAAAACTTTGCTTTTATTTAGTTATACGTATGTAGTTAATATGTTAATCAAGGACATACATTGTCATTAGAGTTCAGAATTATTATTGGGGGATTGTACAAGCCAATCAGAACAAATAATATGAATTTTTTTCAATATTTGACTTTAGTTTGGTTCATTGTCAGGTTGAGTAGATAGCTATAACAGGGTGAATTATACAATTCGTTTAATTTATTTTGTAAAATTTTGGAGGATATTCGGTATCCATGTACATTCTATGGTTCAACCAGAATAGTACGTCAAAATCACATTTTAGTTCTCCGTGTACAGATACAGTAAAATATATTGGATTTAATTTGTGCTATTTGAACGTTACAATGACTTATTTTTTTCTCATTTATATAGACACGCACACATATGGAACATAAGCAAACACGCAATTGCCAATCTGGACATGCAATATGCTCAAAAGCTCGTTACATATACACACAAATATTTTTTCCGTCAACGAAATATCTAATTTATTATAGTCCCAATGGCTGGTACCACATGCTTTGCTTTGAAAACGCTGTTTTAAAAATACCGAATTTTTAATGTTTAGCTGCAAGAACTTCTTGACTGGAAAGGTGATGAAGGAAAGAAAAATTACTGGATCAGTCAATATAAAATATATTTTTCGCCTCTACCGGTTTCGACACCTCATGTGTCTTCTTCAGGAGGTGAAAATTTGTAGATTGTAAAGCATTGATACTTATATAAGACAATAATAAATAACATATAGAACATACAATGGTCTTCAAAAGTTAAAAAAATAAATAAATACATTAAAAAACTCATGTAGTCGTCAATAAAATAAGATATAAAACTTGATTTAACAATGGCACCCATTTAACTAATGTTTAACTTCACACTAAGGTATGTTTAAAAAACGATTTTTTTTCCAAAATGTTTAGTTGAATTGAATACAAACTATGTTCTGCTTCAAAATAAAGGTGAAATTAAATAGTGAAATTCGACCTTTTCAAAACAAGACTTGTGGTACCAGTCATTGAGTTTTTCTCGAATTTCAACGGGCTTTATAATATATATTAGTATTTGTCTAAACAAGTGTAAAAGGAGTAAAGCATATTAGGAATTATTATTATAAAGGATATTAGGGAATATGATTCTATAGTAGTATTCAATGAGAATAAGATTTTTTCCATTTTATTATGAAATAACTACCTACATATATATTTTTTTAACAAAAATAACTAAAAACATGATTTGCAGTTTGACAAACAAAATTTAATTAATTGTTATTATTACGGCAAAATGAAGACATCACATAATTATTTATATTTAAGAAAAATATTTTAATTTAAGTTTTAATTTAAAATGAAAGATCGCAATAAATTATGACTACAAAATGATTGAATGAATGTCAATTAAAACAAATACAGAAAAATTACCACTCAAAGAAAAAATTTAAAACAATTATATTTGTATACCAGGAAACTTTTAATAATTTACAATAATCACTATTATACAAACAGTAGAGAAAGTACGACCAGTAACACGTAAAACGACACAGTAGTCACCAGCAATCTTGTATAGAATACGTTCAAACTCTTCAAACATATTGGATTTCATGTCCTCCTGAGTCCTGATAATCGCATTTTTTATTGAAATAACAATAATCCACAATTTTAATTTCCTGTGTGTTATTATCAGTCGATGGTCTTTACTAGACGATTTTTTTAGCCCTACATATAAGTTTTCTATGACGGTTTAGACTGCATTTCTAACTGTTGCATACTTTTAAACTTTCCGTTTCGTATGGCCAGAGTTCATCCACGTCCCGTCCAGGTAATAAAATAGCTCGAACTTCCTGTAGATATTTTTGGACTTTTGTTAAATATCGTCTTCGCTATAACACAATATCAGCTCATTCTACTAACCTACTGTTTCTTCCGTACGAATCCAGATATCTTCAAAACTTTAAACAGTGTAGAGCGGAGGAGAAATAAATTCGTTAATTTTATTGTCTGGAACAGTAATTAATTATATATATGTAATATCTGGTCAAAATCAGTAACATAATAATATTTTACCCAGAGTTGGTGTTTTACTACTTTTGAAAAATGCCACTATTGTTTGTACTGAAAAATACAGATTTATATACCAAGTGGCAACAATAGTAATAAAATAAAAAAAAAAAAATAGAGTTAATCTCCTACGAAGCAAAATCGAGTACAAAATGAAACAGTCAGATATGAATTTATTTAACCTAACTAATAAGCTGATATATATAGAGGTGTACGAACGAAAATACACTTTTAAGTTGATTAACTTTTTAACTTTCAATATAAGATAGTATCACTAATTATATTTTTTTAAAAAAAGTTAGTTTAATTTTGAAACAGTTCGTGATATTAAAATATCTTAATTGCCATTAGTTTAAATTCGTTTGATTTTCAATATCAGTATGACGTCATGGCGGCATTCCCTATCTTTCTCTCGCTCTGCACCTAACTCTCTAGTAATCTGCGAGCGAGATAGTGATAGCGTGACATTACAGTGACACTGAAATTTCAAATATCCCGTAAAATAATTATTAAAAAAAATATTTTATTTATCTTAATCGCTATTTTTTTTATTGAGTAGTACTGTAAGTACAAATTGTACATTTTATAATTTTTTGTTATGTTGGAGGACCTCAATAAATACTGTGCGTAGCTTGACATTAATATAACCACGTACATATTACCAAATTGTGCGCCTATGTAGGTACTTGTGAAACTAGAGAGATGGATAGAAAAGGTTATGGACGAGTAAAAACTTTTCTGAGATTTTGAACAATCTGATTGGTTGATACGTGAAAATTTTGAAGTAATGTAGATTATCTTGTTTGCGTACGTATGTATGTTCTTTCTTCTTTCCGGATATATTTATAATTTGTTTCATGCTTCGTTGATATTGAAACCCTCAGAATCCTTTGGCGGACGCACCAGTCTTGTCGTGTAGTAGTAGTAGGACCTATCAATTTTTTTTACATTTTGGTTAAGTGCTCCGAGTGATCTCTCAGACAAGAATGGTTTCAGACATTTGGGTGATAAAATAAGATACGTGTACAATTTCAAAATTGTGTTTTGGGCTAAGTTTTGTTAAAGTATGTTTAGAATATTAGAGCGTCACTTTTAACAATTTTTCGTGTTGCAAAACAATCCACTAAATTGCCTGCTAAGCGTGTACAATTTGTAAGTTTCTGCCGCCCACGCGACCGTTGTTCTATATTCAATTTTGCAACCATTTGAATAATAGTTTTGTTTTTATAAGTAGATTAAGGTACCTTCTTTATTATCTGTTTAAACTAAAAGGAGTAAATTCTAAATTTCCTTAGTTCTAACAATGCTTCTGATTGGCCGGTACTTATACTCAAACACAAAGTAATTTTAACTTAACCTTTTTCAACAAATTATTCTCATGTAAATTTATTTCTTGTGATATTTCTATAGTCAAAAATAAATATTCTTGTAAAAACTAATTGTGCGATATCATAATTGTTGAGAATAATTCATATTTGTTATAAATATTTATATATTTATATTTTTAATTACATATATCTGACTTTTCATTTTACTCCTGGTTTAAAAACATGGTATAATATTTTGCAGTATATTTCAAAAGACTATTTGCAATTTTAAGGGTCAAGAAGTTTATAATAAACAGAGACAATGATGCTAGTGACAATTATATCTTGTTTGTTTTTAACGTGAAATAAATATTATGTATTTACCTACATAAAACTTAAGGTTGAAAATTGTAACCTATTAGTGCTTTAGAATAAGGAAATTAGGAGTTGCTGGGATCCTGCGTCAGGCTTAATTAAAGTCATAAAAGAACATCTAGTATAGTAAGTTTCCTGTATGACTTTAAACAGGAGGTTGTTGGAAACAATTTTATCTCGCCCTAAATCTAACCTGCAATGGAACTAAATGGGATAACGGGAAGCCAGCAGACTTCGGAGCTTCATCACACTCGCTAATCAGCCCGTAATACAAGTATAGATAATTACTCTACAAATCGCGTGATCAAATAGTTTATAACTCTCGTAACGTGTGACAGCATTACCGCAGGATGTTATTATACTGTAGGTAATTTATTACGAAACAAAAATATTGCTCTCGCTAAATGGATGATCTATTTTTAATTCTAGGTACCACTAAATGCAATTTTATATACTGGGTGTAAAAATAGAATATTCTTTTTATCCATTAGAACAATAAATTCATCCATTATATAAAAAACAATTAAATGTTTCAATGTTCAATTTTGTAATGTAATTAGTAAATTCGTTATAACCAGTGAGCCATTAAATTCTGGACAAGAAACTCTTGTTGCTTGGTCATGGAAGAGTTATCTGGAGACAAATTCGGTCGAGAACAACGAACATGTTTCTTTAGAAGAATTTTGTTTATGTCTAATCGTATGTTTACATTGTAAAATTTATTTGTAATAGCTCAAATGAGTGCTGTATCAACATAATATAAATTTAATTTACAGTAGACTTTTGAGAATCAATGAAAATTCCATTAGTTTTGAAAAGAAATTTAATGTGAAACAAATATTACAAGTTTTCAGTTCATAATAAAAGATAAGCCAAAACAAAGTATCACATGTTCGTCGTCCTTGTTATTGCCGGGCATGCATATATTGTCTAGAAAATTGTATAGATAAAAAAGGTAACATTTATGAACATTTCTTGTTACCTTGGTTACTTGTTGTTTTTGTTTTTTCACATATTTATGTCAATGTATCCCGTGAAGAAGGCACCAGTTAATGGTGCCGAAACGTAGGGTTTAAATAATAAATACAGAACTTAAACTAAAAAAAAAGGTAGTATTATTCCAATTAATAATATGAGTTCTGAAAAATATTTTAATAATTTAAATAAATAATTGTTTCACTTTTTTATTATGCAATATGAAATAATTTCCAAATGTCTCCGTGGCGCAGTGGTAATAACACTAGCGTCTGAAATTTTTGGTTGGGGTTCGATTCCCCATTGGGGTAATTATTTTATTTTTTTTACATAAAAATTGTTGAACTTTTAAAAATCAGTCTATATTTCCATATTACAATCATTTAAAAATAATAATAACATTATAATAAACAAAGAGAAAATAATTGAGAATAATTGATTACAATAATCAAAATATTGATGCAATAACAATGCATTGTATTTCCTTTGATATTAATAAAAATAACTGAAATATAATAAATTTGTGCAAATATAATGTCTTTACTGTATTTATCAAATAAAATACAATGCATTGTTATTACATCAATATTTTGATTATTGTAATCAATTATTCTCAATCATTTTCTCTTTATTTATTACAATGTTATTATTATTTTCAAATGATTGTAATATGGAAATATAAACTTATTTTTAAAAGTTTAATAATTTTTATGCAAAAAAAAATGAAATAATTACCTCAATGGGGAATCGAACCCCAACCAAAAATTTCAGACCCTAGTGTTATAACCACTGCGCCACGGAGACATTTGGAAATTATTTCATATTGCATAATAAAAAACTGAAACAATTATTTATTTCACAATTTTTGTAATTTATTGCAATTTTTGAAATATTATTAAAGTAATTAATATTAAATAATGTACAAGATATAATGTACTATTATCATGTTCAATAGCATGGCTTGATTTATTGCCAGACCTTTGTATTTACCAAAAACTGCTTCCCATGTTAAACGCCTATGTTTACTCATAAAATAAACGCTTCAATACATTGCTGTCAAACATTCATACCGTAACTATGGCAATGATATACCCTATGATTACTGATAAAATAAACTCCCGGTATGTATAAAAGATTAAAAAAGAAACCATTTATTCATCTACTGTAACAAATTTTACGAACGTTATTAATATTGTTTAAATTTGAACACTGGGCAATATACCATGCAAAGTTCAGATCACTAATATGGAAATTTTATGTTTAGTAAAACCAGGAAAACGATGTTTTATTTGGAAAGCACTTCACTCAAAGTAGTCAGAGTTTAGAAATAGGAACGATTAATGATCATAAAAATTAATAAAGCTGGGTAACACATAAGATATACTTGTCTGAATAAAACTGTGTAATTTTATGTATAAGTCAACTAATTAACACGTTTCAAACATTTGCACCGAAAATGTATTAAAGCACAGGTCAATATTCGAGTTAACTTAAATTTACACATTGTATTGAAAAAAATAGCAAACGTACACTATAACACTATATAATCAGCTGAACCGTGTTTTAATGTAGAGCATAATTTACAATGTTACGAAAGATAAATGTGCTCTCCGATCATTTCAAATTATTTTTTACCTAATCGTTTTGTTCATTCATTTTATCGTTGATTCAGCATTAACAGTGTTTAATTTTGCTGTTGATGATGAAATCTCAATTGCATTTGAGATAGAAACACGAAATTGTTAAAATGTTTCCTTTAGAATTTAAAATCGTTTTACGATTGTTTCAAATCACTACATAAACAATGTAGATATGGCCGGTTGCATCAACATAACTTATATTTTAAGCGTTCCTTAAATTGACAACATTGCATCGAAACGAAATGTCAAATGAATTATTATGCAATGCTGTCAAAGTTTTGATATGCACTTTTTTTTGTTTGTTTAAGGACGGTTTAACATTTGTCTTGTTGGTATAACCGGACAACTGCGCATTAAACATTTATTTATTTATGAACTGATACTACAGAACTAATAAATATATTTTATTTTTTTCAATACTATTTATTACATGAATATGCATATGTCAAGTTTAATTGATACGTACATATGTCCAATTTTTAGTTGTAAAATAAAACAGTTATTGTAAATAATACATAGTTGACCTCAACAAAAAAATATAGACAATATTAGTTATTCTGTACTATACTTTTAATTACATACTGTTGGCTATAAGCAATCATTTTTATTTGCACGGAAAGCAAATTTTGAAAATAGATAATAAATTTTAATCAGCATATATGTATACGAATATAAATATAACAAACTGAAGAAGTAAAATTAATTAGTTCTATTTACTTCATATTAAAAATAAGCAGAATTATATAAAAAATACTGTTATGTAAAGAACATAATTTTTTACATGTTATTACAAGCTGCTTATTATAATATTTGCGTACGTAATTAATTTATTTCAGACTCACACACGTTAAGAGTGCAGAATACAAGTTTATAATTACAGAATTTTCAATCCTTTTTTGAAGCAACTCCTTAAATTAAATTTCAATTTTAAATTATTTTAATTTTAATTCTGTTATTCGGGACAAGAAACGAATTTTGTAAATCGATTATGAAAACCGGTAAACTGATGCTTTAAGTTCAAAAATATGATTTTAACCGAAACCGATTATTATTTATCTAATAATCAAAAACTTTATATATATATATATATATATACGAGGTGTGTTCAAAAACTATCGCGAATTTTGAATTTTCGCGGGTTACGTATATTCGAATTTCGATCTTTTTGTGGCTTTATGTTGGTACTCATGTCTCTCACTTATGTCGACAAGCTCGGCCATTTTGAATGTTCACTTAATTGTTGACAGCTGTTTTGCTTGCACGTGTTTTGGATCGTCTTCGATTTTTACCTATTCAAAAAAATGGAACAAAGAACCTGTATCAAATTTTGTGTGAAAAACGAAATTAAGTGCGCGGATGCATTCCGAATGTTGACTGTGGCATACGGAGAAGCTACCTTGGACCAAAGCAACGTTTATCGGTGGTACAAAATCTTCTCAGAAGGCCGAGAAGATTTTGTACCACCGATAAACGTTGCTTTGGTCCAAGGTAGCTTCACCGTATGCCACAGTCAACATTCGGAATGCATCCGCGCACTTAATTTCGTTTTTCACACAAAATTTGATACAGGTTCTTTGTTCCATTTTTTTGAATAGGTAAAAATCGAAGACGATCCAAAACACGTGCAAGCAAAACAGCTGTCAACAATTAAGTGAACATTCAAAATGGCCGAGCTTGTCGACATAAGTGAGAGACATGAGTACCAACATAAAGCCACAAAAAGATCGAAATTCGAATATACGTAACCCGCGAAAATTCAAAATTCGCGATAGTTTTTGAACACACCTCGTATATATATAAGGAAACTGAATAGTGGGTTTGACAGTCAATTTGTAGGCTTAAGTGTAGTACACTCTTTTTAATTTGTCAAGCTTTCGGTTATATTTTTAACCATCCTCAGGACACTGTAATACAATAATGAAATACGTACAATTTGCTTAAGAATTAAATTTGGTTTTTAGTTCTCACATTAGTTGAGATTTTTTATAGAATTTACAGCATTTACAAACATGTAATTTTGAACATGCACACGCGCATGATATAGTAAAGTGATAAGTCGAAATAACTGAATTACATATTAAAAATTTTGGCCAAAATAGTTATCAGAGTAAAATTGATAAGTTACAAACTAATAAAGTAAGCAATTTTGTTAAAATAATGTTAAACTTTTATAATTGTGTTGTCGAAGTAAACACGTGTACAACACCATTTTGTGAAAATTTAACTGTCAAAAAACTCCACTAAAACATAGAAATAGTTGTTCCTAAAAAGTGTGCGTTCAGTAGTTTCATGTTATTTAGTAGTAAATAAACAAAGGAATGTTTTTAATTTTTTAAAAATTTAACCCGGATCTAGGTGTGGTGGATTGTGAATATTATTCGACAATATACATATCTGGATGGTATGCCTAATGTTAAGCTTTTGTGACTAATTGAAGACCGCATGTTGGAGGATTTTGGCGCATCAGCGCTCGTATCAGTGCATAGGGAAACATAAGAACACAACTCATACAAACGTCAAACTAACAATGATGTACTGATGCGAGCGCTGATTGGCGCTGATGCGCCAAGATCCTCCAGCATGGTGGCGTTCAGTTGGTCACAAAACGCTGTATCTAACTTGGCCTCTGTAAGCTATCCAGATATGTATAGAGATCAGTGGATGTGAAGTATTAAGATGATTTCTTAGAAAGTTCTGTCTGTTGCAGTTTCACTTATAGACATCTTATCTTCTATCATTTCCACCACCCATTTCTAGGGGTGGTGATTGTGTGTTTAAAACTGGGTGCCCAGCACTCGGAAAGGCATCTTGGTTTCGACCAGGATCACTCTCTGGTATTAATAGTGTATAATATAAATATATTACCAGAGTTGCTCAGCCTTTATGGTCCATATACTGATATTAATTAATACCTGGAGGTTTTGGCATTGGTGGTACACATTATTATTGCTGTCACCTTTGTAAATTACATATTATTACGGTCAGTAGTAACGAGATAGCAGGCGTGCACGTCCACACAGTGGTACAGCTGCAATGTCAACAACGTTACTTACTCCCCATACTATAAATAAACGGTCAGTGGTAACAAGATAACAGGCGTGCACGTCCACACAGTGGTTCAGCTGCAATGCCAACAACGTTGCTTACTCCCCGTAACAAATACTCCTAGGTACAGCAAATTATTATTATATACATACCACCAGGCCATAAATCAGCAAACTTAATAGCAGACAGCTTTTGCGTCTGAGAACTTATATGCACCCTGGTCAAACGGCTAATAAAGGGATATATTCGGACATCTTGTATGTCTGCGTTTGGCCATACGTTTGACCCATAATCCACCTGGGGGATCCGTCCACGGCCCTAACCACGGCTGACCTAGGTCCACGTCCCGCGACCAAGGGACCGCTCCTCCAGTGACCGGCCCATGCCTGCCGCCGTACGCGGCTGTTGCGAGACGTTACCTGTGCTGCGCCCCGGTGCCGCTACGCGTTCAAGCCCGCTGCCAGCCACGGCCCTGCCCAGGGCATACTCCCGGCATCCCAGGCCCTCAGTAACAGGCATTATACATGCGTATAAACATTTGAGCTTTTCATGTCACTTGATGAATAGACGTTGTTTATTGTTGAATCTGTGTTCTTTTACTTGTTTTATTCCTTATACTACCACGACTTCAAATCAAAGAATTCTGGGCACTATTTATTTATTTACATAACACAACGTAGGGTAATTGACGATCACGATCTGTATGTACGAGGGGGATGTTAATACACTGCCGCGTTACAATATATATATATATATATATATATATATATATATATATATATATATATATACTAGTTAATTTAGCTTAACCCTACACTGCACACGTGGGCCTGACAGGCCCCAGTGAAAAAATTATTTACGATTAAAAAGAAACCAGTTAATTCAATGTTTACATATTTTATCTACCTTCCTATAATTTGAAATTGCATCGATATATGCACAGACAATTTTAAAAAGTTAAACATATTACCGATATATTATTTTAATACATAATTAAATTCAATATTATTGTTGATTGATTTCAAGCCATAATAGATAATAAAATAAGTAATTATATTCATTAATAATAGAGTTTTTGTACGGTAAACAGAAAAACTAAAAATAACACATTTTTACTTTTAATTCTAGAATTAAAAACTCACTAAATGTTAAATTTGACTTATAAAATATATTATTTTCAAATGTTTTCCTCGTTTACAAATGATACGTTTTAATAAATTATAATTAAACTGCCACTAAATCATCAAAATTATTCCAATTTTGAAGTTATACAAAAAATAGTGTATTTTGTTCGTTGCTCCAAGGGTTGCAAGACTTGAATTCGTCTCATTTTTGCAAAGTCCCTTCTCACAAGATAAAATGTTACGTTTAATTTTTATATTATATTATAATGTAGATCCGCAGGGACTTTTTATCAGATTTTTTATCACAGCAACCGGGCCCTAGGCCGTTGCCCCGTGGGCCTAGGCGGTAATAAGGCCCTGTAGGTCCGTTAACATTAACAATAATAATCTGATTGGGTGTTGCCAAGCAATAACGTGAAAATTTAGGTTAACGTAGTTAGTGCAAAAACTCCCTGATATGTATACTACACAATAACTAAGTCAACAGTCAAAGTCTATACTTCACGCCATTAAAAGTAGTTAGAAAGTAACTCAAGGTAACTAAGTTACTTTTAATGAGTAACTAGTAAATAACTTAGTTCTTTCACCAAAGTAACTGGAACTTAAGTAACTTAGTTACTTTTTTTTTGAGGTAACTGTAACTGTAACTAGTTACATTTTAAAAGTAACTTGCCCAGCTCTGAGTGCAATGAAGTGGTACAAATGTTGAAGAATGCTTTTGGCAAGAAAGATATGTCGAAACCAAAGGTTTATAAATGAGGAGCTTTCAGAAAAAAACAACCAGTCTATTTTTTTTATAATTTAAGATAAAAAAAAAATAGTAAGGAGGAATACAATCTAAAGACTGCTACATAAATTTAATGAGGAAGGGAAAAATATAAAATGGAAATAGCTATCAAAAAAAAGCATTACAATCTCAAAGGAACCAAAAAGATATAACCTAGCAAAGTCAGACAGAATAATAGACCAAGTCATGAAATACAAATATTTAGAAATAGAAATAACAAGCAACGGACAATTACTACAAAAAGTTAAAGAGCAGATGACAAAAAAAAATAGCGTAACCGGATATCTCGATCAGATGATATGGAAAAATGATTACTTAAGAAAAAAAAATCTGATGTGGCCAACACGAAACCTCCCGCTATTTGCGTTTTATTAATCTAAATACATACTTACGTATTTACTAATGCTGCAACCTATATTATGTTCCATTGCATATAACTATTGCTTTATTTACTATTTTCTTTTTAAAATATCACTATTATTAATTTGAGGTGATTAGTTTTTTGACAGTGACATTTACCTGTCAGTTACATTCATTTGCAATATGAACTGTGTGGCAAAGGAATTGTGTTTATCTATCGGGATTTATAAAAAAAAATATATGTAAAATATATAGAAAAGTATTAATGTATACCTGTAGAAAATTAAATAATCTTTCATTTTCATAATGACATAAAATGCAAAAACTGGCATTTCATGGTATTTTTTGAAGAAAAACTATTGTGAGCTTCAAGTAAAGTTCCATTTCCGGTTATCCGATTTACACCAAAATCTAATGGTTTCTTTCCGTATTTCAGTAGGATGGAAATGCAAGGTTTCAGAATTTTCTGAATGATGGTATTTGAGTTAGAGCGACGACAAAACCCATGCACATACCCACACATACACACCTACAGATGTCATCGTGAAAATGTTAAAATTGGATTCTAGGGACCTTAAAACGTGGTCATTTATTATAATCTCGATATGCGATTTTTAGCACGATTCCTATACCTCCCTTACTAATAATGACGTACACTGCAGAAACTAGGGCATATATCACAAAAACAAAACAGCTACTACAGACAGCAAAAATGAAAATATTAAGAAAAATTTAAAAAAAATAACTGAGAAACAAAATATATAGCGAAAAAATAAGAAGACAATGTGCTGTTAAGCAAATAGGAGAATGGATAGCTAGAAGAATAGAAGAATGGAACGAACACATAACAAGAATGAGCGACAATAGACTAGTAAAAATAGCAAGGGATAACTCACCAAAAGGAAAGAGAAGAATACAAAGACCAAACAGAAAACTTTACGTTATAATAATATAGTTTTTGCAAAAAGTAGTTGTCGCTCTATATATAATATTTACAATATTTGGACTATGGTTGTTTTTTCCAAAAGCTCCTGAAATTGCATCAAAAATATATATGTATATCAACAATTCATTGGGGTAGGAATAAAAAGCTGACCAAGCTGACTGCTGAGAATTGCTGACTAAAAACCACTGTCTACCAATTAGGAATAGTCAGGTAGGTATTGTTATAGTTATAGTTAACAGTAGTTTTGAGGTCAGTTATGGTCAGCTCGGACAGTTTTCATTCCAACCCCAATTTATTTTTTATTTTTACTATCTTTTCAGTTTTTGTGGATTAAATAAGTTAAAAGATTATAAAAAAAATATAAAAATTAAGTGCAATAGTTAGTGTTATAGTTCATATTTGTATTTGCTCTCAAAGTGTGTTAATCAACTAGCTAATAATGAAATTTATTATATTAGATATACAAAGTTGGGAGAAACGTAATATTGGCATTAACTTTAAGTGAAGACAGAGAAAGCAATTTAGAAATTGACGTGCAGTAAATAGAACAGGACTTTGGTTTTGAGTACGTGACAAGAATATAAAGGAATGGAATCGAATGATTATTCCGAAACCACTTCAAATTGGAATAGAATACCGTATTAAAAAACGATTTTTTTCAAACATACTATGTAATTAAAAACGTGTCCAAAATAAAGGAGTTGAATATAAAAATGTTAAATGTGTGTGAAAAGATGGAAAAAAATCTATAAATCCAATAACACGAACATACACATGTAAATTGCACTTGACACTGACATCTGTCAATTAGAATTATTTGAATATAACAGCTGTTTCCATGATTATAACATAGCTGGCTGATTTATGAAAGTTAATTTCTTTATAATTCTTTAACTCTATATCTATTACGAATCCTTAATTAAGAAAAAAAAAAAACACTCATATAATAATTTTTTTTTTCTCCGCCCAGCAATAATAGTGGGTATATTATTTAATGAGCATAAAATATAGGGTATATTACACGAGTATTGTAATCATCCGAATGTAATATACCCATTTTACACGAGTCAAATCAACTTTATCTACAACTGTCAATTACGCAGATTATAAAAATATATGATAAATACTTTCCGTGTGGTTATACAGACATTGACGTTATAGCGGAAACTGTAATGATACGTCATATGTCCAATTTTAATGTCATATGTTGACAAGAGTAACAGATTTCTTCATTAAGCTAAATTAACTAGTATATATATATATATATATATATATATATATATATATATATATATATATATATATATATATATATATATATACTAGTTAATTTAGCTTAATGAAGAAATCTGTTACTCTTGTCAACATATGACATTAAAATTGGACATATGACGTATCATTACAGTTTCCGCTATAACGTCAATGTCTGTATAACCACACAGAAAGTATTTATCATATATTTTTATAATCTGCGTAATTGACAGTTGTTGATAAAGTTGATTTGACTCGTGTAAAATGGGTATATTACATTCGGATGATTACAATACTCGTGTAATATACCCTATATTTTATGCTCATTAAATAATATACCCACTATTATTGCCGGGCGGAGAAAAAAAGAATTATTATATGAAAGTGTTTTTTTTTTTCTTAATTAAGGATTCGTAATAGATATAGAGTTAAAGAATTATAAAGAAATTAACTTTCATAAATCAGCCAGCTATGTTATAATCATGGAAACAGCTATTATATTCAAATAATTCTAATTGACAGATGTCAGTGTCAAGTGCAATTTACATGTGTATGTTCGTGTTATTGGATTTATAGATTTTTTTCCAACTTTTCACACACATTTAACATTTTTATATTCAACTCCTTTATTTTGGACACGTTTTTAATTACATAGTATGTTTGTTTGAAAAAAATCGTTTTTGAATACGATATTCGATTCCAATTTGAAGTGGTTTCGGAATAATCATTCGATTCCATTCCTTTATATTCTTGTCACGTACTCAAAACCAAAGTCCTGTTCTATTTACTGCACGTCAATTTCTAAATTGCTTTCTCTGTCTTCACTTAAAGTTAATGCCAATATTACGTTTCTCCCAACTTTGTATATCCAATATAATAAATTTCATTATTAGTTAGTTGATTAACACACTTTGAGAGCAAATGCAAATATGAACTATAACACTAACTATTGCACTTAATTTTTTTTATAATCTTTTAACTTATTTAATCCACAAAAACTGAAAAGATAGTAAAAATAAAAAATAAATTGGGGTTGGAATGAAAACTGACCGAGCTGACCATAACTGACCTCAAAACTACTGTTAACTATAACTATAACAATACCTACCTGACTATTCCTAATTGGTAGACAGTGGTTTTTAGTCAGCAATTGTCAGCAGTCAGCTTGGTCAGCTTTTTATTCCTACCCCAATGAATTGTTGATATACATATATATTTTTGATGCAATTTCAGGAGCTTTTGGAAAAAACAACCATAGTCCAAATATTGTAAATATTATATATAGAGCGACAACTACTTTTTGCAAAAACTATATTATTATAACGTAAAGTTTTCTGTTTGGTCTTTGTATTCTTCTCTTTCCTTTTGGTGAGTTATCCCTTGCTATTTTTACTAGTCTATTGTCGCTCATTCTTGTTATGTGTTCGTTCCATTCTTCTATTCTTCTAGCTATCCATTCTCCTATTTGCTTAACAGCACATTGTCTTCTTATTTTTTCACTATATATTTTGTTTCTCAGTTATTTTTTTAAAATTTTTCTTAATATTTTCATTTTTGCTGTCTGTAGTAGCTGTTTTGTTTTTGTGATATATGCTCTAGTTTCTGCAGTGTACGTCATTATTAGTAAGGGAGGTATAGGAATGGTGCTAAAAGTCGCATATCGAGATTATAATAAATGACCACGTTTTAAGGTCCCTAGAATCCAATTTTAACATTTTCACGATGACATCTGTAGGTGTGTATGTGTGGGTATGTGCATGGATTTTGTCTTCGCTCTAACTCAAATACCATCATTCAGAAAATTCTGAAACCTTGCATTTCCACCCTACTGAAATACGGAAAGAAACCATTAGATTTTGGTTTAAATCGGATAACCGGAAATGGAACTTTACTTGAAGCTCACAATAGTTTTTCTTCAAAAAATACCATGAAATGCCAGTTTTTGCATTTTATGTCATTATGAAAATGAAAGATTATTTAATTTTCTACAGGTATACATTAATACTTTTCTATATATTTTACACATATTTTTTTTATAAATCCCGATACATAAACACAATTCCTTTGCCACACAGTTCATATTGCAAATGAATGTAACTGACAGGTAAATGTCACTGTCAAAAAACTAATCACCTCAAATTAATAATAGTGATATTTTAAAAAGAAAATAGTAAATAAAGCAATAGTTATATGCAATGGAACATAATATAGGTTGCAGCATTAGTAAATACGTAAGTATGTATTTAGATTAATAAAACGTAAATAGCGGGAGGTTTCGTGTTGGCCACATCAGATTTTTTTTCTTAAGTAATCATTTTTCCATATCATCTGATCGAGATATCCGGTTACGCTATTTTTTTTTTTTTTGTCATCTGCTCTTTAACTTTTTGTAGTAATTGTCCGTTGCTTGTTATTTCTATTTCTAAATATTTGTATTTCATGACTTGGTCTATTATTCTGTCTGACTTTGCTAGGTTATATCTTTTTGGTTCCTTTGAGATTGTAATGCTTTTTTTTATAGCTATTTCCATTTTATATTTTTCCCTTCCTCATTAAATTTATGTAGCAGTCTTTAGATTGTATTCCTCCTTACTATTTTTTTTTGTCTTAAATTATAAAAAAAATAGAATGGTTGTTTTTTTCTGAAAGCTCCTCATTTATAAACCTTTGGTTTCGACATATCTTTCTTGCCAAAAGCATTCTTCAACATTTGTACCACTTCATTGCACTTTATACCAGTTTTATCACAAAATTTAATGCAGCGTCTCAAAATGCTTCGTTAATATATACCTGTCAAACACAAACTATTTATCCAATATGAACCTGATAAAAAATGAGCTCAATCAAAAACAAATAACGTGCGATATGCAAAAATTCTCATTACTCTTTGATCAAACCTCATATTATATATACTAATTTAACTTGCACCTAGTTATTTATCACATTTATATGTAGTCCCTTGTAAAAGTATTATCAAATGCAAATTATGTACAACGGGAAATAACAGACGTGTTTTCAAAGTAAAGAGTTTTTAACTATCAAGTGCGCCAATGAGCGCAGCACTTGATTTCTTATTATAGAGGAATTGAAAAATATCGAATGTTTGTTTTCCGAGCGAGTGTGCTGTGCTAACTACTAAAGTTGATAAAAATCACTCAGAGCACTTCCCTTTTGTAGTTTGCGGAAGTAAAAAAGAATAAAAATCTCTTGTTAAATGGTTGTTATATTAAGGCTTAAAAGTTTCCCGAGGCATAGGCGCCATAATTGCGGTCGATATCCTCGCTCCACTCCGCTCACTTGATGACTCACAGGTTTAACTGCTCCCGAACACTGTTATTTCAGTATGATAAATGTCCTTTTGGCATGTGACATACGTCTCAAATCCTAACCGTGATGACACACTCATTAAATGAGGATTTTATTTTATATAAAAATAAACAGCTCGCAATAAATTTAATACTCTTGATTCCAACAAATAAACAATCTTTAGATAACAAATTACAGTAGAAATTTAAAATTTTTCGTGGCAAACTATTGGGATCTCGGAAACTATAAGAGATACGGTTAAATTAGAGCAAAGTTACCCAATTAGTAGGCCATTTGAACATGTATTTGTTTTTCCTAAAATATTCGTAGGTCACTAGTTAAATACAATAATACAAAATTTGCTGATTTTTATCTTTACAAATAACTTCCAAATATGAAACAATACAGAATTTTGGTTTGTACTTCTTTAGGAAGTACAAAGTAAATAACAATGGAAAACAACGAAATAAAATAGACATTTATTTATTACTTTTTTAATGTGTTCTTTTTCTAATTAATAAATTAATTTTTAAATTTAATTTTCACAAAGCCACATAGAATATTTGGATAAAAATAATTTCTAATATTGTATAATTATCTTATTTTTCTCGAAATTTTTCATATTTTTGAGAGAGAAATTTTTACATCATTGAAAAGAGAAAAAAATGGCGGTTTATATTTTTGTAAAATAATTATAATTAACTATAGTTATAAGTGCTTTTTAAGAAATAAAAGATGATAGTCGTATCTTGTAAACCTGACCCTGTGAAAATATCTATACCTTAAATAGTATATTTAAAATAATAAAACTTTTATATGAGCCATTTTTTTCTATTACTTATAATAAAAATGTTAGGGAGGGGAGTAGACAGGGCACAGTTTTGAATAATTTTCTATATTTATTCTATAATATCTGGCTGCGTACAAATTCACTCATTCTCACTAACTGATTTAATTCAATTAACTTACATACTTAACTTACACAAATTCATAATTTTGACATTGGAAAAGCAATTATAACATGTTTGAACATTGTTCTGAGCCAAAGCATACTCGATAATATTGCAATTTTGAGCAATGTATGATTGTGATTGATCCTCCCGTGTCAATATTCACGGCCCGTGAGTAATAAGAGAAAAAAAGTTATATAATGAGGGTATTATTTGATGGTCTTGGAAAAACATATTTAATATTTTATTTGTATTATTTTTCGCAATTATACAGTTAATTTAAAAGTTCAAGAACAAAAATCGTAATCATTTGTATGTGCTTGATAAATAAATCAAATTATACTTGTATTAGTTTCATTACAAAGTTAAATAAGAAATGTTTATCTTTTTGCATTTGTTCCGCAACAAATATCCGCAGCGTCTATAAAATACATATTTGTAAATAGTATTTATTAATACAGATTTTGCAAATGGCTGCAAATATTTTCGTATGTCCTTTTTTATTGCTTTCAATAAATATAACATGGAAGAGAAAACATGTCACATTGTTAGCGATTGTAATAAACGAAGTGCAGTGGAGATGACAGACCCTGATTCGCCTGAGAATCTAAGGAAGCAGCTGGACAGCAACAAAATGCAGAAGTCCTGACAAAGCAAGTGCAGAATACGTGATATTGTCTTCATTGTCTTCAACGAACAAATGTTTCATATCACTGTAGCGTAAACCATGTTGGTTGCCTTTATTGGTTTACTTCAAATTATTTACTCATTTATTTAACTGTGTTACATTGTAATATATGTACATGTTTATAATACATCAGGATAAGGGAGAAAACTGCAAGTATGTAACAAATTTCAAAATACAGCGAAGTTTCTTACCTTTTGTGAAGGAGGACTTCCAGTACTTTATGGTTACAATTTCAAAATTAGTATTATAAAATATACACCTTGATGTTGCCGTCAAATGCTCATTTAAATTAGGTTTGTTTTTGACCAAGTGCCGTGGCACTCTCTATAGCAAAGAAGAGTGCATAATAATCGTTATTTATAGGGATATAATAATTTGATACAGTATTATATAAATGATAAATATATATGATGTTTTTTTAGTGTTCTATTTGTTCATTGAATTTCAATAGTAATTTATGGAACAAGTATAAAAAGTATAGTCTTATTTCACGAATAGGTCGTCAAATACTATGCGTGAAATAAGACACTTTTTACTCGAGTAGCATACAATTTTTTTTTACGTCTATAACAAAAGTATGAAAAAAAGTGCCGTAACGCTTCATTATTTCACGCATTTGAGTTAAAAAAAGTGCACTTTTTTACCTTATTTATCCTAGCAAAATTTTCAGGTAGCTTTACTCGAGCCTGTTGCTAATTTATATCGTCACATTGATTAAAAATCCCTTCCTTGATAGCACGTGTTTTTTTTTGTCAATGCCACTTGATAAATTGCTAGAGAAGCAGCTCTCGTAACAATCTGAAAAATTTTCTGGCAAACATTTTACCACTTATTATATATGACAATAGCATCATGATTTGTCATCCAATTAAATCGGTGTATTTTGCTGTTTTGAACCAATCCCAGTTGTAGTCGTATTACACTGGCAATATTGTCAAGTTGCAATTTTGCCGAGACAATATTTTGACATTTAACATGTTTTCTGCACACATATAATTCTAATTATATCTATTTTTCATTGTATGAGGAAGTTTCTAAATGTCAAAGATTCTCCAATTCATTAACCAGATTGGCAGTATTTCTGATGTATATATGCATTTTACCACAATTTTACCTATAATTTCAAATATTTAATTAATAAAACAATAAGAAAGATTTAATATACTTCCCAGAAAAAGTTATCAGAATATCACTAAAACTATTGATTTTTGACACTGACATGTGTCATTTACAAACTATGTTATAAACATTGGCATTTGTCAACTGGTTTCCTTAGTGCCTTAGCCTCTGCGATTACATTACTCTATAAATTATAGTGTCTTTATCTCTAAATCTATACAAGATATAATAAAATTTTTAAGTGTATTAGATGGAGAATATTGTGTTCTTTAATATTTAATAAAAAAAAAACTCCCAAAAATTATATTTAGAAGAATTTTTCTAAGAAACTACTACTTCCGGTTGTCCAATTGTTACCAAAACCTTTTCAGCTCTTCCCAGGAATATCAGATTGAAGAAACTGCAGTTAAATATTTTTTAAGTCTTATAGTTTTTGAGAATCGTGTCTACTACATCCAGACAGACATATATACATACACACACACACACACATCCACACATCCCCACACACACATCCACACACACACACACACACACACACACGCACACACACAGAGAGACATAATTTTAAAAATGTTATAATCGGATTCTAGGGACCTTAAATCGTGCTCATTCAATAAAATCTGGATTTGCGAATTTTAGCATGAATCCAATACCTCTCTTAGCGAGAGGTAAAAATTATCAATTATGGCAAAACATCATCTACGTATCTTAGCCAAATTTTGGGAAAAAAATTACATTGATTTTTAAGATTGTTTTCAAAATTTGACAAAAATAAATTAGCTAAAAAAGGCGACAAAAGATTGCCTATAGCAGTACCGAAAGTTTGTTTGTAAATTTCATTTTCAAAAGTAAAAGCATTTAAATTCATACATGCATCAGTTAATTTTATGTATTCATCAACTCTAATTGCTGGAAGTTCATTTTTAATTACTTCTGATTTCAAAATTCTTAACGTGTCCGGTATTGGAACGTTAGGAAAAGGGGTTCAACACCAAAAGAAATAAATTTATCAAAGGGATCTAGTTTCATGTTTTCTAAACTCTCTCGCTAAGAGAGGTATTGGATTCATGCTAAAATTCGCATATCCAGATTTTATTGAATAAGCACGATTTAAGGTCCCTAGAATCCGAATATAACTTTTTAAAATAATGTGTGTGTGTGTGTGTGGATGTGTGTATGTCTGGATGTTGTAGACACGATGTCTCAAAAACTATAAGACTTAAAAAATATTTAACTGCAGTTTCCTAAATCTGACATTCCTGGGAAGAGCTGAAAAGGTTTTGATAACAATTGAACAACCGGAAGTAGTAGTTTTTTAGAAAAATTCTTATAATATATAATATAATATAATTTTTTGGGAGTTTTTTTTTATTAAATATTAAAGAACACAATATTCTCCGTCTAATACACTTAAAAATTTTATTATATCTTGTATAGATTTAGAGATAAAGACACTATAATTTATAGAGTAATCTAATCGCAAAGGCTAAGAAACTGGTTAATGAATTGGAAGAATCTCTGACATTTAGGAACTTCCTCATACAATGAAAAATAGATATAATTAGAATTATATGTGTGCAGAAGACATGTTAAATACAATAAAAAACAATATTTGGGTAAAGTTCTGTAATATTTTGTTATAAAACCGGGTACCCGGTTCCAAAACTATCCGGGTACCCGGGTACCCATTAGTGGAACCGATCTTCGGTTCCGAGTAAAGGAACCGGTCATCAGTTCCGGTTCCAGGTAATGGAACCGATCTACGGTTCCGGTTCCGGGCAATGAACCGATCTTCGGTTCCGGTTCCGAGTAAGAGAACCGATCTTCGGCTCCGGTTCCGAGTAAGAGAACCGATCCTCGGTTTCGGTTCCGGGTATGGAATCAATGATATTATTCAATTATAATTTTAAATTAGCCTCGCTATTTTTGAGAAATAAACAGATTTTCTGTTTTATTTGAGAAATATTAATTTTTTTATGTAACTTAATTGCGTATAATAATGTGTAAATAATATTACACCATATGCAGGAGGACGATTTTTTTTTTTTTTTTAGAAAATGTAACCGCGGAATTGCAACTTACACTTTCAGTTTCATATTATATATTTTCAATTTGCATTCAATATGGTTTATTACAGTAGCTTGACCTTGAGTGATGTTCTAAGATATTGGTACCTACCTACATAATGACAATAGTGACCATAAAATAAAGGGACATAGCAATAAATATTTCCTAGAATTCAATGAGCTACTTATACATTCTGCTTTAATCTTTACATTTTGATCTCTCACTTTTGTAATATAAAGGAATATTTCTTAATTTCTTAACTTCAGTTCGATTAAATACAATCAATATAGCCATTTAACCGATGAATTTCGGTTCCAGGACCGAGAACCGATGAGATTCGATTCTAGAACCGAGAACCGATGAGTTTTGGTTTCAGGACCGAGAACCGGTGAGATTCGATTCCAGAACCGAGAACCGATGAGTTTCGGTTCCAGGACCGAGAACCGATGAAATTCGATTTCAGAACCAAGAACCGATGAGTTTCGGTTCCAGAACCGAGAACCGGGTAGTTTCGGTTATAGCACCGGGTAGTTTCGGTTCCAGAACCGGGTAGTTTCGGTTCCAGAACCGGGTAATTTCGGTTCCAGAACCGAGAACCGGGTAGTCTTGGAATCAGAACCGAGAACCGGGTAGTTACACATTCAAATAACCGGGTACCAGGGTAATTTTGGAACCGGGACCGGTTCCCACCACTACTTTGCAGTCGAAATGTACATTTTGCAATTAAAAATATTTTCTGAAGAAAGGTGTATTATTGTTTATATTTTAAGAATATACTTATCAATAATGATTTCTTTAATATCAATTTATGAATTATTGACTTACACCGAATTGCTCTATTTCAGAAGGTAGATCTATATCGGTTTCAAAAGACATTCAGAATTTATTTTCAGTGCACTGAGATAAGCATTAAATTAAAAAATTAAATTCATTCATTTTTCAACGATTGGGTAAATTGATATTTCCACGACCATTAAATAATACTTTTATTTTATATCTTCTTTTTTTTATTAAACAACACAATATATTACTCATGGGCCGTGAGTTTTCATATATTACTCATGGGCCGTGAGTAATGACACGGTAGGACCAATCACAATCATCCATTACTCAAAATTGCAATATTATTGATATGCTTTCATATGTTATAATTGTTTTTCCAATGTCAAAACGTCAAAATTATGAATCTGTGCAAGTTATCTAAGTTAATTGAATTAAAAACATGAATTCAGATAGTGAGAATGAATAAATTTCTACACCGCGAGATATCATAGAATATATAGGTATAGAAAATTATTAAAAACTAAGCCGCGCATTTTTGAAATGAAAACCTGAAATTTATGGAACAAAAAAATTCGTTTCCTACGAAATTAAAGAAATCATGGAAACGCATGGTAAACCAATCTTGCAAGGTAGAAAATTGTAAATTATAGACTTTTAAGTATATAACATTAATAATAATTAAGAATTTCTGAGTTATATACTTATCTAGACAGAAAAGTTCAAATTCCTATTGAATAGTCGTAGAAAAAGTATAGTATTCTACTCGCATGTAATGGCTATTACTCATTCGAATGATTTACAGCACTTGCCTTCGGCTCGCGTTGCAAACTTCATTCTCTTGAGTAATAACGCACATTACATGCTCATTGAATAATATACCATTAAAAATATGTATAATGAGCTGTCATAGAAAAACCTAGAATTTTGAGTATTTTAAAATTATTTTTACGAAATTAGTTAAAATTTTGTACATAATACATTATGAAAACGTAATGTTTCACTCACATAATTTGCAAATTTGCTTTTAACATTTTATACTCTTGCAGATTGCAACGTATTACTAAAAGAAGTGAAATTTATAATTTTTACCTCATGTTAAAAATCACATATCCAGATTTTAATGAATAAGCACGTTTCGAGGTCACTAAAATCCAATTTTAACATTTTTACAATGATTTATGTGTTTGTCCAATTGTTACCAAAAGGTTTTCAGCTCTTCCCAGGAATGTCAGATTGAGGAAACTGCAGTTAAATGTTTTTTAAGTCTTATAGTTTTTGAGGAATCGTCCCTCCAACATCCAGCATACATACATACACACACACACACACACATACACACATACTCACATCCACACACACATAGAGACATAATTTTAAAAATGTTATAATCGGATTGTAGGGACCTTAAAACGTGCTTATCCATTAAAATCTGGATATGCGAATTTTAGCATGATTCCAATACCTCTCTTAGCGTGAAGTAAAAAACAAGTCGATATATAATAAAATTACTATTCTTCCGCCAAGATATTCGAGTAAGATCTCTTTTTGCATTTACCGCATAATTTTTTTCTCTTGAAGTCCACAAGAAATATTATTTTGGTAGTTAATTTTTTTTATAATATCGTCAAAAGTTATACATTCTTTATTATTAATTAAATGTTTGTAAAAAGAAAATTATGTTCAAATTACCTGGAAAGTATAGAAAGAACAGACTTTACGTTTTATTTAAATTTTTACGCCGTTCATGTAATTACCTTTTTAAGTGGCTACAAAGCGAATGTCGAGTATTCTATTAATTACTTTCATAAAATATTCTTATGCAAATTATTTTGTTTTACATGCTTGAATAAATTCTCAAAGATATGTAGCATTTGTTGGTATTCGGTTTTTCATCCATCTGTCTACTTCATCCCATATAAATTTAATTGGAGGAAGATCAAGAGACTCAGAGTCGCTGGAGGATTTACACATATTTTCATTCATTTTTGTTTAATAAATTTTATAACATTTTGACAGAGAGTTTAATGTAATATATTTAATTAGAACTAATTACATATATGTACATATAAATAGATGGCACGAAATCCGTCTGTTTCTATTCATATATTTCGGTAATCACGACGACGACATATCTGTATCGTTGAGAGCTTTTACCAGGCATCCCTGACGGGTTCTTGAAGTTGTTATGGAGGAAGCACCACAGGCGTCACATTTGTAAAAAATTGGGAATCATTTTTAAGTTTCAAAATTGATGTCCGAATCACAACCGGTCACCTGACGCACACGTAACTTCTATTAGAGCTGAGTTTTTTTGAATTTCGACTCATCTTATATTTTCATTAACTGCTATCTTTTTTTTGTAACATGCCCATAACCTGTTTTTTTTTTTTGTAAGCAATTCTAAGTTTTCCTTAGCCATGAGTTACATTTTGTCCACATGGTTGAGTCTGCTGTTAATTACTAAAGCTGGACATTCGCATGTGTGTTCTGTATAATAATAATCGTCCTCTTTGCAGAGTTATGAAGCTATACCAATCTTAAAAAGATAGTATTTTTAGAGGATAATAACCAATAAGAATCATTATCACCTGTGGGACAACTCTTGTAAGCTCAAGGCCTCAAGTTCCGAAAGTATTTGTTTTATAACTGATTAATAGGAGCACAGGTTTTAATCCATGCGACAGTCACTAATTACTAAGCAACTGAGGCAACAGCGGCGACACTCCTTTGCAGCTAGTATCACCTATGTTTTACATCTTCTATAAATAATTGAGCGCTTCAGCTTAGCCCATAGTCCAGTCATTTGGTAGAAAAATAAGTGTTTATTCCACAAAAGGTCGGGTATTATTGATTTTTGGATATATTATATATTTAGGGGTCCTAATAAAAAATGCAAGTTTTCCCCCTCGGGGGCCTTCGGGAAGCACCGCCAACTTGGGAAAAAAGGCGCAAAAAACGGTTTTTTCTAAATATCTCTTCACTTATTTACATTAGGGCAAAAATAGTCATTTCTCAATTTGTTGACACTAAAATTTTCTACGACTTTCGTCTAATACATTTTTTTCTCTAACCAATAGATAGCGAGCTACAGAGCTTCAAACAGAGCTAATTTTTGAAAATTGCCCTAATGCTTCATTTAGATCATATTTTATTCTATTTTTTTAAATATTTTTTTTCAAATTACTTATTATTATTATTCATTAATTATTAGTATTTAACTACTATACATACATATTAGTCATTGTTTATTGTTTTATTTTCATTCTAAAGACGTTTTATAGTCTAGGAAATTTATGATTTTACCTCAAAGTAATTACAAGAAAAGCTTTTAAACGGAATTCTATCCAGAAAATGCGCTGAATAACATATAAAAAAATCCGGAAATCGGAGCACGGGAACCTCCCGCCAATTGGGAAAAATGGCAACATATTTCAAAAGAACGTGAGCCTTCAAAATACAGTGTCGGTTTTTATGGATCTTAACGCCACACCTGATCAGGTTGCTGAGGCAGGAGTGAAGTTCAACGTGTCCTTGTACATGAATGGCAGCAACAAATCGCGAAGGGCACTATCAAAAAATAATTTCAGTTTGCCGTGTTTGCCTCCTACTGAAGCGGCTGCTTACCAACACTCCCTGGGGGTCCATTTACAGGTGCAGGTATGAAAAAATAATATTCTTGATCCACAGCAGTGGGGATGGAAGACCACCAAATACGGTCTAGTTCTAAGAGCCCAACCCCCAGCCCCCCAGGAACTGCTAAATACCATATCCTACACCTGCACAAAAAGATGCCAAACTGCTTGTTCCTGCAGAAAAGCTGGCATTAAATGCTCAGCCATATGTGCCCACTACGAAGGACACACATGCAGAAATTCCCTCACTGAGGATGAAGAATTAATTGAGGCTGCAACGTACGATGAAGAAATCGACATAGTTGAAAAAAGAAACTGTGCAGGATCCCTTCTCTGACGAAGACGAAGAACTAGAGATCGATTTTTCCTTCCACACACCATCTTCTCCAAAACGCAGAAGAACATCGAAACAAAAAATAATAATTGTCATAGGGATGTTTTTCGGAAATTTATTAATCAATTAAAGTTGCATAATCGTTATTACGTACATCAATAATATGAATGTTAAATTCAATCTAATTTGATATTATTTTATTGAAATAGTACCTTTTTGCTGATATGGCCATAATAATTTCATTCGTCTGAAAAGTATACCTTTCTGAATTTACCTTTTAAAACCGAACGAATGTGGATGATTGGGGGTTCAAAAGTAGTTTATCTTCAAAAATAGCTCTTAGCGTAAATTCAGCGCTACATGTACTTTCGGTCTTTTCGTATATCTGTGTGTACGAATGAGCAAATTATAAAAATTAGGAGCTTCCTTTGCGCAATAATTGATAGTCTACAACTTTCATTATTTGACATTTTTAATATGGAGTAGCCATTTTTGAGTTACAGGCGTGTGAACATGAGCATAACCCAGTTTTCAGCCAAGTTGGTAAAAATTGCCGATATTTGGCGATTGATTGTGGCTTAACCCCTGAATTAAATTTGACGTTTAAGGAGCTTATAAGACGCGAAATTTTGTGTTCTTTAATTTTAGAAATAACACAATTTTCTATAAGATGCACCGTTTTCGAGTTATAAACGAAAAACTAAAAAAAGTTCCAAAATTTCGTGGTTTTTCGACTACCAAAAGTTAAGCTCACCTGAGAAACTGTCACAAACTCATATAACTCTTATTTGGGATGCTCATAGTAGATTAAAATCATTTCCAGCTTTGTAATATTTTTCGGGAAGCACGGCCTTTTTTTGGACTAATTTGCCTGGGCTAGCTGGAATGTTTCTGATTTTGAATAATTGATTAGGTATAACATTAAAAAAATCATAAAAATTGGATCTTTTTTTGAAGGATTAGAAGTAAAAACCGGTATTGACTCTGCTATAATAAAGAATCATTTCATTACATATGAAAAAGAAAAAAACACACAAACTATAAAATAATTTGACTAGTATTATTTATATTCAAAATTTACAAGACATTTGTAGCTTTTCTCTAGTAAATTACACTAGCCGACAGAGAGCACAAATATTTTGAGAAACAAATTAGTAATTTTTGTCATATACACTAGTTTCTCAAAAAATACTAGTTTATAAGTTACAAGTTACTAATAACAAGTGAAATTTTTATTAGTACTAGTAAATTGTGTTTCTGAAAAAATGTTTCTGGAAAGTACAGGGTGTCTCATTTTCGATGTTTTTTTTTTGGTATCTCGGGAAATATTAATGATAGAGCAAAATCGTTTGCACATTCCATGGTCAACTTTTTGAGAAAAGTTTAATAGTCACTACAGGAATTTTCGATCTTCTTTTATTTCTGAGCTACAGACAAAAACTTGTTTTTCGCTCATTTCGAAAATATCTCATAACTTGAAATTTCGTCTGGTTAAATGCGGCTTCACGAAAAAGCCAATCACAGGCTTTGATTTTCTCACTAGAATTTCTAGTTACTGTCTATAGTTTAAAAACAGAGTATAGTAACTTGTAATCTAGTAAATTGTGAACTAGTAAAATACAGATGGTCTCATTTTCGATGTTTTTTAGGGTATCTCGGGAATTATTACCGAAAGAGCAAAATCGTTTGCACATTCCAGGGTCATCTTTTTGTGAAAAGTTTAATAGTCACCATAGGAATTTTCGATCTTCTTTCGTTTCTGAGCTACAAGAAAAAACTTGTTTTTCGCCTATTCCGAAAATATCTCATAACTTATTTATTGTGGTAGTTCGAGAAAAAATATTTTAACAAATTTTGTACCGTTTTTCAGGTAAAATAAAATGGCGCAATTACATTTTTTGAAAACATCATAACTCTCGAGATATAACACAAACTTATGATTTTTTAAATGGTAACCTATATTGAAAATAGTCTCATCTTTTTGCTTATTTTGTAAGATTTTCAATGATATATATATAAGAAGTCTACATTCTTTTGTTTTACACATGAATAAAAGATGATTTATTAATTTTTTGGGATGAAAAAATTAAATATTATTAAGAAACAAATGAAAAAAATAATTATAGTTCGTCGTTTGTTTATTTCTAATATTATTTGCTTCAGTTTTACACTTATTTTTAATTTATTTACTTTAAACGCATATTACACAATTTTTTTTCGAATTTTGTCAAAGCCAACTGTGACGTCGATAAATAATAATTTAACTAATCCGAAAATAAATGGTTTAGAATAATTTTGAGAACATAATTAATAGAATGGAATCAAAATAAACAAATGATGAAATATTATAGTTTTTTTCATTTGTTTCTTAATAATTTTCAATTTTTTTACCCAAAAAAATTAATAATTCATCTTTAATTCATGTGTAAAACAAAAGAATGTAAACATCTAATATATATATCATTGAAAAGCTTATAAAATAAGCAAAAATATGCTACTATTTTTAACAGAGGTTGCCATTTAAAAAATCATAAGTTTGTGTTATATCTCGAGAATTATGAAGTTTTCAAAAAATCTAATTACGAAATTTTATTTTACCTAAGAAACGGTACAAAATTTGTTAAACAATTTTTCTTTAACTATCATAATAAATAAGTTATGAGATATTTTCGAAATAAGTTAAAAACAAGTTTTTGCCTGTAGCTCAGAAACGAAAGAAGATCGAAAATTCCTATGGTGACTATTAAACTTTTCACAAAAAGATGATGCTCTGTTTTTAAACTATAGACAGTAACTAGAAATTCTATTGAGAAAATCAAAGCCTGTGATTGGCTTTTTCGTGAAGGCGCATTTAACCAGACGAAATTTCAAGTTAACCGTCAAACGTAATTGAAACGTTAAACTCTCAGTAGTTGTCAAATTACTTGGTGAATTTGCACGTGTTTTTTGTTTCATTGCTCTTTTTGTGATATTTCACGAATAAAAACAGTTATAATATATAAATTTTTCATCAGGGAATTAAAAAAAATAGTGCAATTAATTAATTTATAATTAAAAGTTATATATTTATGATTTTATATGAATAAATTAAGTAGATTATCTATAATAGTTTTGGTTAATGAAAATATAACCTGGAAAGTATAAATGCTGACGTGACCTTCATTTTAACACGTTGGCTGCGAAAGTCAAAAATGCTGTCTTGATTTCGGTGCGGTATTGGTCCCCGGAGACCAAAAGCAAACTTTCTGTATATGCGGAACTGGGCTCCGGCGACCAGTGATGTTTGGAACATAAATTATCATCTTTTGGCTTCTAGTTGTATTAAAACTTAGTACGTCAATACAGAAAACTGTTACTTTGTCATGTATGTAACTATGTCTGCGCTAGGAATGGTCTCCGAAGACCGGAACCGCACCAAATAAATAGTAATAAAAATTGACATAAGGATGAAGGAAGGTTCATTCATTATTAAAAATTGACATATTTTCTATATTTATTATAATACTGAATTAATTTTAATTTCGAAATAACAATTTTGAATAGAAATGTTTGAAAAATAATTAATTAGGTATATATTTATAACGACAGGTTTATTTTAGATAAATTATTTACATTTTCTGCTTCTTTATTTATATTAATACTTAGTTATGCCTGATTATTACTAATCAAAGCTAATATTTATTTTCTTTGACTACCCATAGTAAGTGTGTCTCGGTCACTGTTTCATTTAAAACTAACACGATACTACTTGTGATGTGCATTCAAACTTACATTGGTCGCCGGAGACCAATAACGAATTATATGAAATTTGTAAAATATATGACAAGAACTTTTAGTAGCTACATTTAAAATATTTCTAGGACCGTTAGTTAAAATGATATAAGATCCGTAAGTTGGAGAAGTTTTATGAAAAATGGTGCCGCACTAGACAAATACAGGTTATTAGTCCCCGGCGACCAATGCCTCAGTCAACGTGTTAACATTTCAATTCTCCCGCCAAATAAATCTAGTGACTTTTTTTGGTAACTTCTAGCGGTGTAAATGTGACTTCGTCTAGTGCTGTCTATAGTTTAAAAACACGGTATAGTTACAAGTGAAATTTTATTAGTCAAGTATAATATTGTTTCTGAAACATTTTTAATAGTCTAGTAGTTTTTTTTTTAAATATTAGTATTATAAAAATTTAAATCAAGTGATTCAATTTTCGGTGTGACATTGACATTGTCAAGAATTTTATATTGAAATTAAATTATTTTTCAGTGAAAATGTCTACGCTGGTTGCGAAATTAACTGTTTTGGGTATGATTCGAGATGCTAAAGGCATTTTATTTGGAGCATTCTCTAATAAATTAACTAAAGCAGATAAAGTGAATGAATGAAAAAAAGAAAAAATATGCCAAACTTGCCACGCTTTGGGTTTAGTAAGAACAAACAAAGACCACAAGTATATCAGGGACACATTTTGGCCAAACTTAAAAGAAAACTACATTGGTAAGATTTGTGACAAAATGCAGTTCATCTTTTGAAGAACATCAAAATGCATGGTTTCTGTTCGTATTTCGCTGAAGTATAGGTCCTAATAAATTAACTAATGTTTCAAACTTATTTGCTGTGAGTCTAAACCTCTCATTAAACTCATATGTGGTTTCTGTATTGACATAATTTATTCTTGCATTAAATAGTTTTTACGACGCACAACTACTTCTTATCACTAGATTCAAAGTCACTTGACCGCATTATTACTAAATACACATTAAAAAAGAACCACTAAATTACACATGGAAAAGAAAAAAAAACACACACACAAACTATAAAATAATACTAGTAATATTTATATTCAAAATTTACAAGACTTTTGACACTCGTAGCTTTTCTCTAGTAAATTACTAGTCTGACAGACAACACAAATATTTTGAGAAACAAAATACCAGTAATTTTTGTCAAATACAGTAGTAAATACTAGTTCCCATCCCAAAGTGTAACTAGTATTTTTCAGTATATTTCAGAAACAAAAACTAGCAAACTAAATCGTTATTCTAGCTTTACCCGTGCGAAGCTGAAGCGGGTCGGCTAGTAAATAAATAAATAAATATATCATCACAGCCTAGTAACCATTGCTGGGTGTGCCAATCTGCTTTGTACACAGATATCGGTAATGATGGAATATTTGTACTGTGTGGGCGCTTACCAGGCGTCACCTCTCGGGCACTCATTGCTGACGTGGACACTGCACCACAGAGGTCAATTTTGTGCCATTTAAAATTTGAAATATTTAGCGTTGGTCGGGATCGAACCCGGTTCCCCTGTTTCGCAACCAGACAATCAGGCACACGTCCACGAGACCATAAGGGAGAGTACATTTTCTTATTTGTAAAATTAGAATTACACTTTAAACTTTGCATGTTAAGCAATAATATTTGTTATCGCGTAAGTAAGTAAAGTATAAAAATAAATTATTTATTACTAGGTGTGCTAATTTTGTCGTTACAAACGTTATTTCCCTTTAAATCATAAAACAAGTTATATAATCTAAAGATTTTTCGAATATTCATTGGTGGTATGAAGAGAGCACTGCAAGCGTAACTTTTGTGCGTGAAAACTTCGTTCGGATTTGAACTTGGGTCTTGAGAACAACAACGGTTCCATTACTCAGTTTGGTAAAAACTGTAATGGATAAATAATGTCTGAGGGTGTGAATATGTTGGAGCTGCGATAAAAGTTATAAGAGCGACGATAAGAGCAGCGATAAAAGCGAATCAAATCTATCTTTCTTTGATGTGTTTATAGTGGAGCTACGATAAAAGCTATAAGAGCGACGAGAAGAGCAGCGATATAAATGTTGCTGACAATATTGTTAAAGCTATTTGTGTCCTACATAACACAATTATTGACATGGAAGGTATTGAACATCATTTAGAAGATACGTTAAATATTCCAAAACAATCAAATACCACAACTAATAATGGTGACCAACCCTGGTTGCACAAAATATTCGTGATTTATTTAAAACTTACTTGTGTCACAATCCTATTGTAAATGACATATAATTTTTGACAAAAAGTACTGTAACCTGCAATTAATATAAATAAACATCCACTTGTTGAGTTTAAATTACTCGCCACTTCATCCCATAATTTATCCAACACATATCTGTTGTGATGGTTTTTATTTGTTTGATCCCATAATGGAGATCTAACAAATACTTCGCTAATTAATTTGTCTACCTCCATCTCTAGCGTAGCGTCTTGCCTAGTGTTGCCGTGAAACGAGATATGTCGAGAAACACTCCACTCTCCTCTCGTTATATTTTTGCTTACTTTCTCTCGATCTGGACTCGAGAGTCTCAAATTTCTCGAGTTTATAATTAGAAATAGTAACTAAATTAACATTACAAGCAACATGAATATAATAAACGGGTACCACTGATTAAAACATTATTTTACTAAGTCTGGTGTTTGAATTGTATAGCATTTTCTTCTTACTAAAACCCAATAAATCAAAAATTAATAAGTAAATATGAATGTAAATGAAGTGGCAATTAAAATATTTATTTACACCGACAAATATTTTTTTGTATAATATTTATGTAATATAAAAAAAATCGAGATATCGCTGCATCACTTGTCTTGCCTCGATCAGAGCGTAGAAATACATTCAATTCGTTCTCGACGCTCTTATCGCTGCTCATCTCCTAAGCGTAGCTTTGCGCGCTGCTCCAATGTAAACACCTACATTTAAATCTATGCATTCATTCGCACTGCTTCGATAGTATCGCCGCTCTTATCGTTTATCGCAGCTCCAGCATAAACAGCCTAATATATGTAGGTATGTATTTTTTTAGAATTTAATTATCATGAAATTCGAATTGATATATTTTTTATATAAATGCTTGCATATTTTATTATCTGCGAATATGTACAACATTTTATAACATGAGTTATTTCATTATTGCAACATTGGTGATATAATGATTATATTTCATTAGGAAGTATTTATTTGCATCATAATGTAACTTCTGTATTAAACATTGTTGTTAGTAGAGTTTTGAAAGATCGTTAAATTGTAATTACAAGTGATACAATAATTTTGTCATAATGTGTTAAGGCAGTCATTTATCTTGAAGTTTAAAAAAATCAAATAGTGCATAGTTAGGGTGTCAAAGGTGATATACCATAACGTTATGACTGTCACTACAGCTACTCTGACACGTTCGCCATATTAGAGCGCAAATGAACGTTGTAAATTAAGAAATAAAAGTGAATTTTAGAAGTTTTCGTCATAATTAAAAGCAATATCCATATCCGTCATATTATATTTTGTAACACGAGGGGGAGGGGGCCAAGTAGCTTCTTATTTACCCTTACCAATGATGACTAACAAACTGGTGGACGCGTGTCGGCCTGGCTACCTCTTCATTGTGGTTGAACACATACACTTTCACTTAAACCGATGATTGATGAATAATGCTTTTATGGATAATGGACACAATATTTCAGTCAACAAAGGAAAAATAGCGGAAATAATTCATGAAGAAGCCAATTTTAGCACAATTGTAGGAGATGGTGTCCTTAACAACATACTAAAAGTATAGATGGGCGGGAGTGAAGATAAGGGGAGGGGATGGTCTCTGATGGTCCTTTTTTTAGTTTTTCGTTAATAACTCGCAAACTACTGCTTCTAGCGAAAAAATGTTCAAACAATAAATTAATCGATGTAAAATTCTCTACAAGAAAGGTCATATACACATTTTTGCTGGATCAATACTTAAGAAGATATGGAGGGGGAAAAATATGTTTTCATTGTTAAAAATGAAATGTTTGGTGTTGAAAATGCAATAATTAGTGTTCAAGAATGTATCTTGTGTATTTTGTGTATTTTTCATTCAGATAGTGCGTATCGCAGTTTTTTCGTGGCATAGTTTTTTAAAAATATTGGTGGAAGTACTCATCATAAAATTTTCATATTTTCGTGGGTGATAGTGATGATACTCGTAAATTTATAGTGTATTTTGAGAACCTCTGTTCTCTTTCTGAAGTCCACATTTGATCCAATTTGTGTTTTTTTCATACACGTACTATTAGCATTTTGCCATTTTTTACTAATTTGTGCGTCTTAACTTGTTTAATAATGCCGACCTGCAGTAAATGTAGTCGCAATGTCAACAACAAGTACCCAGGCATACGGTGTTTTAAATGTGCGCGCGTCTTTCATAGTGCGTGTGTTGATGTCTCCGCAGACAAACATCTATTTATGGTTATGTTCTTCATGTCGTCATGGCCCCAAGAGTGATGTTCCTGCCTCTTCCAGTATGTCCTGCTCTTCTGATAAAGCTGGTGATACTCCACCTGTTCGTGATTTTCAAACCGTCATAAACTCATTGAAATTTGAATTACTGGCCGCTATTGATGTAAAATTTGAGACATTGCTAAAATCTATTAACTTTTGTTGCGAGAAAATATCAGATTTTGAAAAAGACTTTAAAACATTAAACGACAGAGTTAAGACTGTGGAAAGTGTAAACACTGAAAACATGCGACTGAAAATGACGGTGAGTGAATTAAACAATAGACTCAATGATATTGAACAATACAGCCGTATAAATAATGTGTTAATACAAAACATTCCGGAGAAAACTCAGGAAAATATAAATAATATTATTGTAAACTTAGCTAAAACTGCTGATGTAAACGTCAATCCTAGCGATATAGATGCTGCTCACCGTGTGCCGCACTTCAATAAAATCACCCCTTCTCGACCTAAAAACATTGTAGTCAAATTTGTGTCACGCGGTGTGAAAGATGCTTTCGTTAGCGCAGTAAAAATTAAAAACATAACTACTAGTAGTCTTGGCTTCGAAGGATCTGAGGCAAAAATCTATGTTAATGATCATTTAACGCGAAGTAATATGTTATTATTTAAACTTGCTCGCGATGAACTGCGTCCAAAAAATTATAAATATATTTGGACCAAAAATGCAAAGATTTTTGTACGCAAAACTGATTCATCTAGAATTATACAGATTTCCTCAAAGCTTGATATAGATAAACTGAATTAATTTTGCAAATATCATTTGTTTTCTTATGGGTCTTAGTCTTTATTACCAGAACGTTCGAGGTCTTAGGTCAAAAACTCATGATATTAAAATAAATACATTGACGTGTGATATTGACATTTTATGCTTCACTGAAACTTTTCTGAACTCGTCTGTCTATGACCATGAAATTTTAAGTGACAGCTATTATCACGTCATTAGACGGGACAGACAATCTACCGCTTCAGTTAAAAGTGACGGTGGTGGAGTACTTGTAGGTATAAAGAATAATTTGAAATTTGTACATAGAGCCGAATGGTCTACTACCAGCGAGGATGTTTGGATTACAATTTTTCTCAAGTCATTTAAATTACATATTTGCCGTGTTTACATACCTCCTAACTGTAATGAGGCTATGAGTACATTTTTGAATAATTTATCATTACTAATAGACTCTGTACCAAATGATAAATTTTTAATTTGCGGTGATTTTAATCTACCCCTCTTACAATGGTATGAAGATCATAATTATTTTCTAGCTAAAAATGTTTGTAATGTTACATCTGCCAATTTTATGGATACTATGTCTTACTGTAACCTTAAGCAATTTAATGGTATTACTAATTGTAATAATCGATGTTTAGACTTAATTTTGTCCAATGTTGATCCAGAATATGTTAAATTAAGCATGTGTCACAGTCCTTTGAGTAAAGTTGATTCGCACCACCCTCCATTACTATTATATTATAAATGTGAATATGTACCGGTACTAACTTTAATAACATGGAATTGCATTTGTTTAAAAAAACTGATTTTATTGCTCTAAATAATTATCTGTTGTCTATAGAATGGTCGCATGAATTGTCTTTGTTAAATACTGAGGATTCATTAAATAAATTTTATGACATATTGCGTGTTGCTATCAATATTTTTGTTCCAAAAAAACGCTCTTCTAAAAGATCTTATCCTAGTAGGTACACTGCCGACCTGATTAACTTAATTAAAGAAAAACATAAATTGCATAACAAATTTAAACGTTTTAGTAATGTTTCTGATTACTTAGAATTCTCTGCACTTAGAACTAAGGTGAAAAATTTAACACGAATTTGTTATGCAAACTATATTAATAATGTAGAACAAGAAATTCCCAATAATGTAAAAAAGTTTTGGTCTTTTGTATCCTCAGTTAAAAAACAGAATATGCCTTCCAACATGAGTTACAATAATATCAGTTCTAGTAACGGTAATGATACATGTAATATGTTCGCAAATTTTTTTCAATCAGTGTTTTTGGACAATAACAATTTCGTCGGAAATCACGCGGAAGAGTACTGTGACACATATGTAGATCTCAGTAATTTACACGTGGAAGAGTGTGAGGCACACGATTTAATGTCATCCCTTGATGTTAATAAAGGAGCTGGTTCTGATGGGATTCCTAGTTTTTTCATTAAGCATTGTGCTTCATCTTTATCCTGCCCGTTAACAATAATTTTTAATAAATCACTTAAAGAAGCTCATTGTCCAAATATCTGGAAAAGAGCCTTTATTGTTCCCATATTAAAATCTGGCAATAAAAATTTAGTTGAAAGCTATCGTTCAATATCGAAACTATGTATATTTGAAAAACTAATTCACAAGCATTTATTTGCTGCTTTTAAAGAAATTATAAATGTTGAAAAACATGGTTTCTATAGAGGACGATCTGTCGATTCCAATCTTGTGGAATATACCGATTTTATTCTGCATTCTATGGACTCCGTAAAGCTTTCGACAAAATTAACCACTCCATCTTGATTTATAAACTAGAGTATAGTGTACATGGCAATTTGCTTCAGTGGTTCAAATCATACCTCAGTACCAGACAACAGAGTGTTACTATTAACGGGTTTGCTTCAGATTATTTTTCAGTAACCTCTGGAGTTCCTCAGGGATCCCATTTAGGACCTCTCCTATTTAACATTTTTATTAACGACATTAATAAATGTTTCAATAATTCAAAATTTATAATGTATGCTGATGATCTCAAGTTATACACAACAATAAAATCAACATCTGATTGTTTAGCTCTTCAAGCTGACCTTGACAGACTAAATAACTATTTACAAAATAATAATTTATTACTCAATTTTAATAAATGTTCTATTATATCGTTCACACGAAATAGTAATGTAGTTAAATTTAACTATCATTTAGATGGGAAAATTATAAATCGGGTATCTCACATCAAAGATCTTGGTGTTACTTTAGATAATAAACTTATTTATGATGTCCATATTGATTGTATTGTCAAAAAAGCTTATAGAATGCTGGGATTCATTTTAAGAATTGGCATTCTTTTTAAAAGGTATAAGACATTAGTCAATTTATATTACACGTTAGTTCGACCTCAACTTGAATTTGCTGCTGTATGCTGGTCTCCCCATTATTTATTGTATATTAATAGAATATAAGGTATTCAAAAGAAATTTATTTCTTATCTAAATTGGAAATTTCCAAACAATAACGTAAAGTTTATCCCTTTACAGAAGCGTAGAGACTTGTTAGATATGACTTTTTTTGTATAAAATTGTAAATAATCAGATCAACAGTCCTACCCTTTTGAACAAAATTTCTTTTCGAATACCTACTCGTTCATGTGATCTATTTTCTTTAAGGAATTATAAGACCAATTCAGCAATGTTTTCTCCTTTGAACAGAATTATGTGTAAATATAATAATCTTTTGTCTATTAACAATTCACCAGATATTTTTCATTGCTCATTATTCACATTTAAGTTTTTCATAAGAAATAACTATCACATTCATATGTAATAATAACCTTTTACTTATATGTAACAATCTATTTTTCTATTGTTTATATATTTCCACTGTATGTTTTTGTCTGATGAAAAATTTATTTTATGTTTATATTGTACTGTGCTGTACTGTTATTGGGATTCGTCCTGTTGTGCAGCCTCAACTCTAAATAAATAATAAAAAAAAAAATTCGTCAACATCTAAATTTTCATCATCGGTGCTGTCTACAATGGGGGCTCCGTTCGTACATCAGTCAAGGAACACGCCGCAGGCACCGGAGCAGACAATCCCTGCTTTGCGGGAACCACAGCGCACCTCATGCCCAGTCGTACATCGGCAAAAGATCATGTTCAAAACGTAGTCGGGTGCGACAGGGTCGTTCATTGTAACTGGGTTGAGGATCCCATCTTCTCCCCTGGCCCAACCCCTCTGGGTGGGTAGGTTGCCGAGCCACTGTTGTATCTGAAAGTAATCAGATCAATGTTAGTATTTAGCACAAATTGATATTTGTAAGAACATCATCTGAGGATATTGAACAGGCTGGAGAGAAGCTTTTTCTGGCTGTATACCAAGTGCCTGCACATCAAGACAACCTGAACAAACATCGGTACTCGGCATTTTTGAAAGCGTCAACGAAGCCCAAATCAGATAAGGCCACTCTTCCTCCCACCAGAGGAGCTTCAAAGCAACGCTCAGAGTATATCTACAGGTTAGATTTACATATAGTTGTTAAATACTGATTTCTTTAAATTACAAATATCAATTTGTGGTAAATACTTACATTGGTCTGATTACTTTCTTACAGATACAACAGTGACTCGGTAACCCCTTACCACCCACCCAATGGAGTTGGGCCAGGGGATAAGATGGAATCCTCAGTCAAGTTACTACGAATGACCCTGAGACACCCAACTCCATTTTGAACATGATCTTTTGCCGATGCACGACTGGGTGTGGGGTGCGCCCGACACCATTTTGAACATGATCTTTTGCCGATGCACGACTGGATGTGGGGTGCGGTGCGGTTGCCGCAAAGCAGGGATTGCCTGCTCCAGTGTCTGCGGCCTGTGTCTCGACTCAAGTACGACCGGAGCCTCCATTGAAGACAGCACCGATGATGAAAATTTAAATTTTGACGAAAATTACTGTTCATCCTTGAACACTACTTATTTCATTGTTAACAATAAACATTTAATTTTTGACAATAAGAACAGATTTTCTAAAAAAAATCCATTTTCCCCCTCATATCTCCTTAAGTATTAATCCTAGCATAAATCTGTATAGGTCCTTTTTTTAGAGAATTTTATGCAGATTAATTTAGTAAATGAACATTTTTTCGCTAGAGTAGTTTTCGAGTAGTTACGCAAAAAATGAAAAAAGGAGCTTCAGAGAACACCCCCACCCTTAGCTTCACTACGACCCATCACTACTTTTAGTATGTTGTTAAAGGCACCTTCCCCCGATCCAAATTTGGCTTCTACATGTATTATTTCCGCTATTTGGCCTTGGAGAGTTGCTTATACTTAAATCGTACATGATAACTTTTTCGTTAAATACAGACTGTTAGCGAAACCAGCAAAAGAAAATGATTTACAAATGAAGTTGGTGCTGCTTGCTTGGGCTTAACGTTCACAAAGAATTAACCTTCAATTTCAGATTTATCAGTTGTAGTTCAACAACAAACATATCTTTAATATTATTTGAAAGTAAAAAATTGTTTCTTTTTGTTTTTTTTTTGTTACTAATTAACGGTTGATTATCATTTGACATCGGTTTAGGTATGATACACAGTGCACCAGTGGAAATAAGATAAGTATTCTACAAATTTTTGACACATCGAGCCTAAAGGGTTCGGCATCACTAGTATGCGTGCCGTCGTCGCGTTCTTCTGCACTCATAACCAAAGTAATGAGTTGACCAATAATTTCAATTTTGAGGATAAGTAAAAAAAAATAGTGCTACCATAGAGAATTTAAAGTGATAAATAATAATAAAAAAAATTGTATTGTTATTCGCTATCAGAAAATATTTCATAACGGAAAGACTTGTTATATCGCGCAAATTATAAAATGCAACTCGTATTTAGAGTTTTTAAAAATTATAATTTATTTATTTGTTCGAAGAAGTTTATACAACTGTTGATACAGAAGAGAAGACTTGCTTCTAAGACGTTTACTCGGAGAATCGTATCTCCAATTGCTTTACACAGCAATTTATACTATTTAATACGTCATAATACATTAATATGATTGACATTCAAATAAATATTCTTAAAAAGGTTGTAAAAGGTAATGCGTCTCATCATATTAATATAATTGACTTACAAATAAATATTCCTTAAAAGGTTTATATTAATAAAGATATACATAAATGTTTATACTGCGGATAAATAAGAATGACTGAATTAATGATAAAGCGCAGTTTATAGTATCAAGGATATACATAACTCCTCCCCTGTTAAAACGTAGCTTTATCTTCTTGCAAATTTGGTGTTTCTACAGATATATTTTTAGGAATTATTTTTCTTTTCTTAAATCTAAGAATACATATTCTTATAATTATAAAGATAAGAAATAATGATACAATGCTTATAAAAGTAGAATTGATAGCAGAATGATTATTACTATTTATATCCAAATTTTCAATTTTTGGTATTTCATTAATTTTTATTTCCTGTTTATCAATTTGTTTCAGTTCTAGAGTTTTATTGCTAAATTGTTTATTTTATAGCTTGAAATTAACATTTTCAAATAATATTTCTTTATTATAATATGCATAATTTTCCATGACAATTATTAATTGCACAATTTTTATTAGCTATAAATTTATAAATACCAATTATATTTTTATGTTTTTCATAATTTTGACAATATATATCTAAGGATTGTTTTTCGTTAGCTGCTATAATTATTATATTTGAATTTTCAATTTTAATTACAACAAATGAATCATATATCTTATGATACATGCAATTTTTGTTTTTCTGATTTTTAATTATATCATATAAACATAAATTTATTTCTAAATAATTAGTTTTACAAAAATATGTATTTTCGTTTCTTTTGCAGCTATTTGCTTTAAATAATTTATGTTCTCTTTCTATTATCAATTCTTTATTAGTATCTAACATATACATTTTCTTATTGATATACATAGGAATTGATGTAATTTGTAATAATTTATTAGGCCTATTTTCATATATTGGTATTTCCAATAAATACTCTATCATATTATTTTCTAGTTTACAACGGCTTGTTATTTGGGCGGATATATCCCAAAAGTTTAATTTTGAAACTTCTTTAGTAATTTTCTTCAAATCTTCCAGACTTATTATTGATGAATGAATCTGATTTAAATTACAAAACGTTAAACTGGTTTCAATTTCAGAAACGATCTCTATTAAGTTTACACTTAATAAAATTAGCTGGTTTAAAACATCTTTGATTATTAATAAGTTTTGCCAATTTACACTTATTTTTAGAATATCCTCTATTTGCATAATTCTAGATTTTCAAAGAATTTCATTATATCTTATATTGTCTAACTGGGTATTGAATTTTTAAATCATTATTTTATTTATTCTAATGGTTTCTAGATTTTGCTTTTGTAATATTTCTTGATTTTTATTAATTTCATCGAATAATTGTTCATAACGTTGTCCATCTGCAGCGTCTAAATTACCAGTAATTGATTTTATAACGGTACCTAAGCCATCTAATAGACTTCTTTTGTTTCGTTTTTTTTTTATTGAAAATAGTTTCTAATTTATCCTCTAATCTGTTTTAGTTGAATTCTAATATTTTCATATATGTTTCCAATTCTCTATGATATGAATCATTATTTTTAATATGATTAAATATATTATTTTCATGAGATATTCTATATTTATACTAGTCAGATTATATCTGTAATAATTATATTGAGAATTTATAAACAAGTGAACTTTACCTAGGTCTAGGATATTAAGTCCAGGGTTATTGTTAATATCATCTAATTCATCTAATCCGTTTGTGCATCTGCAACAAACAGACGAGGTTTTTTAATTTTGTCTAGTTTGTGTTTCTTATTATTATTTATTTTAATGACTCCTAATCTGGGATTATAATCTTCATTTTTATGAATTTTGAATAAGGGCTTTTTAATTTTTTGCATACGTCTTTTACCTTCTTTTATAAATACTTTGTTAGGTATATTTTCAGGTCTATTATATTGTTCCTTATACCTTTTGTTCTTTTCTGCTTGCAAATTTTCCTTAACTGTATTGTGAATAATTTTTAACTTATTTTCATAATCATTTAAATAATCTTCTTCTGTAGATTTTGTTTCGAAAGGACTTTTGTATTTATCTTTTCCATATAATACTTCTAAAGGTGTTAATTTAGTTACATGATTGATTGAATTGTTATAACCTATTAGTGCTAAATTTATCTTTCTTTCTTTAGTATCATTTTTAAATTTTTCTCTTTGATTTATTATTCTCAAATGTTCTATTATAGTGGAAAGAAATCTTTCTATACATCCATTGCTTTTAGGATTATCTACGCAAGTCATTTGTATTTTAATTTTGTACATGTTTAATAAATTGTTATTGAATTCGGTCCCAGAGTCATGAATTATTTGGTCAGGTATTTTATAATTATTAAAATATCTTGCTACTGCGTCTACTATAGTTGTAGCATTTAAATCTTTCAAACGATAAATTTGGGCGAATTTTGAAAATTGATCAATTATTGTCAAATATTTTTCTTTTTCTAAAGTTAACGTATCAATATTAATTATTTGAAATGGTTTATCTGGAGTTTTTGTTAGATTGTCTCTTAATTGAAATGGACTTCTCTCATACTTATTTAGTTGGCAAATTTGACAATTATTTATGTATTTTTGAATATCTTGATACATATTGGGCCAATAATATTTTTGTTTAAGCTTTTGACAGGTTTCTAAAATTCCTCTGTGGTTTGTTTTCCCTAAATGATAATTATTTATTACTTGTAATTGATGGTCAGTTGTTTCAATAACTTTTAATATATATTCACATTTAATTAGCTGGTAAGAATTCTTTACAAAATTTTGATCATTTAATTGAATGACTAAGCGTTGTTTTTGTGTATTGAATAATCTACACAGGGTAACTTTTGTTTCATTATTATGCGTAGAAATTACTAGTTGATTTTTTCCTCAATTTATTGCTATTTCTTTATAAGTAATTCCATTTATTTCGTTTTCGTTGTCGGAATGAATAGTTTCAAAATCTGATTCATCTACTTGAGCTATAATACTTTCATTGTCGTTCAAATTGATTTCTTCTGGTATGACATGTATATAAATTTGTAAATGTGTTTCCTGGAATATTTTATTTATTATACTTTTTATTTCTTCAAAATTTTGTTTATCCGAACCACAACATATTTTTGGCATATGTAATTCTGTTATGTCGTTTTGAATGCAAAAGTCTCTAAGTTTATTTAAGCATTTCTTAATATTTTCGATTGTTGGTTTATCAAAATAATTTTGTTTTGTTATTAAATGAAATAAAATTTTATTGTTATAAATTGTTTGGGTAAGTATGTCAGTTTTATTTTTATCTTTATTATTTAAATAATTTTTACAATGAAATTTTTCGTCAATTTACTCATCTTTTTATCTGCTGATATGCAATATACTAAATTATGATGTTTGTCAAATATGTTGTCATTAGTTTCAATAATTTTGAATTTTGGTTTTATTCTTGATAATGCATCTGCATTACTATTTAATTTTCCTTCCTTATATTCAATATCGAAATTGAATTCATCTAATTTGATTTTCCATCTCATCAATTTTGAATTAGGGTCTTTAAGGGACATTAGCCAAACTAATGGTCTATGATCGGTACGAATTTTGAATTTCGTTCCGTATAAATATGGTCTAAAGTATTTTGTTGCCCACACAATACTTAATAATTCTTTTCCGGTGGTTGAGTAGTGAATTTCGTGACTATTCAAAGTTCTTGAAGCATAAGCGATAGGTAAATCTTTACCTTCGTAATTTTGGCTGAATACTGCATCTAAGGCATAATTACTAGAATCTGTTGTAAGAATAAATTGTTTAGAAAAATCAGGATATTGCAATATTGGAGAATTAATTAATAATTTTTTACTTTGTTCAAAACTTTCACGATAATCTTTATCATTTATATCAATTTTGTTGTTTTTCTTTAGACAATTGGTCAAAGGTTTAGTTAATTTTGCAAAATTTGGAATGAATTTACAGTAATATCCAAGTAATCCTAAATAAGTTTTGATTTCTTTTTGGATTTATGGAATTGGATATTCCTTAAGGGCTTTAATTCTATTAGGGTTAGGTTTTACTCCCTCTTCTGAAACTATATGTCCAAGATAAGCGACTTCTTCCATTAAAAATTCTGATTTATCTAATTGTATTTTTAAATTATGTTCTCTGAGTTTTTCAAAAATTTTCTTTATATTTTCGATATGTTCCTGTAAGCTAGTTCCAAGTATTATTATGTCATCCATGTATACTAAGCAAATTTTGTTTACATAATCACGTAAAACATAGTTCATTAATCTGTGGAAAGTGGACGGTGCATTCTTAAGTCCAAATGGCATTCTCTTAAATTCATAATGACAAATCTTCTGTACTAAACGCTGTCTTTTCAATACTATTTTCATGCATTTGAATTTGATGGAAACCTGATGCTAAGTCTAAGGTTGTATAATACATATTTCTACCTAATTTGTCCAATACATCTGTGATGTTGGGTATGGGGAATTTGTCATCTATTTGTTTTTGAATTTAGTTTTCTGTAATCTATAACCAATCTAAATTTACGTTTACCAGAGGCATCTAATTTTTTCGGTACTATCCATACTGGTGAATTCCATGGGGAATAACTTTCTTGAATAATTTTTTCTTTCAAAAGTTTATTAACTTCGGTTTTAATTTCGTTTTTGTAACACTCAGGATAGCGATATGATTTTGTATATGTGGGTGTTTCGTCAGTAGTTTTTATTTCATGTTTTATTGTTGAGGTATAAGTCAATGGTTGATTTTCTTTTGGAAAAATGTCATGATATTCTCTGATTAATTTAATAAGTTTGAACTTTTCTTCATTGTTTAAATGATCTGCTCGAATTTTGATTTCATCGGTATCAGTAATATTTATTTCATTTTTATTAAAGTATTGTAATTTGAAAATTTTATCTTTAATCTTTACTGTATTATTTCCAAGATTTATTTGTGCTTGTAATTGTATTAATAAGGAGTTCCTAATAATACATTAAAAATTTTATGAAAGTCAAAAAGAAAACATTTAATTTCTTGTTTTTCGATTTCTAGGATAATGTATTCATTACCGCACGTTTTCCCTAACGCTGTAGTGAATGAAAATTTTTCTTTATAAATTTTGAATCGATTTTTATTTTTCATTACAAAATTTTTATTTATTAAGTTTATTGATGATCCTGTATCTAATAATATTATATAGTCCCTTACTTTTAAAAATGGTAATTTGCTATTACAGTTAATATTTAAAATTTCTCTTGTATTTCGAGGCTTTTTAAATCTAAAAAAGAATTTTGGCGCGAAATATCATTATCAAAATTTTCGAAATTTTGATGATATTGTTTTCATAATAATTTTCAAAATTTTCTTGAGTTTCATAATTTTCATATTGATTATTACATTCCTCATTATTATATAATTCTTCAGAAATGTAATTAGGTGAATACTGAGTTCTCGGTTGGAAATGATTTTGTGATCTAGGTTGAAAATTTTGTCGTGTTTGAATTGACATAGGGATAGGCTTAATACCTTTAGCATTTCTTACTTGTTGACGAGGTGCGAATGGTTTCTGTACTGATTTATTTTGATTTGTATTTAGTTTTATTGGACCTCGGGGAAAATTAGAATTTTGAAATTTTGGTTGTGTGTTCACAGGTTTCTGAATATATTGAGGTTTTTGATTTGATCGTAAATATTGGAAATCATACATACATACATACATACATAAAATCACGCGTTTCCCACTTAGTGGGTTAGCAAAAACCGGAAAATAATAAGAAAAGGGATGAAAGCAAGAGCTCCGCAGAATCACTTAACTCTTTAAAAACATTCTTCTTCCGCCTTGCCCAAAATCATCATAACATTCATTCAAGAACATATTATTGTGACCGATTTTCGGTAGCGAATAACCGCATCCGGACCACAATAATAGTTACGCAACAATCATCTTTCGCTACACATTCCTATCCATGCATACTTCTTTCACCACAGCCACATTCATAAACGTATTCATACATAATAACATATTAAAGTGACCGATTTTCGGTAGCGAATAACCGCATCCGGACCACAATAATAGTTACACAAAAATCATCTTTCGCTACACACTCCTGTACAAACATACTTCATTCTTCTCGTCCACATAAAAGTTCAGCTGTCTCTCCATTCTCACAAAACTTTCTTACTAACCATTCATCTTTACACCACAATAATTACGAAACAATCATCCTACGCCACACATTCCTATCCTGGCAAACTTCTTTCGCCTCAGCCACATTCATAATCGTATTCATACATGCTCTTCTTCTCTTTCCACTCGGAAACTTACGCTCTTTCAAAACACTACCAATCACATCCATCCACTTACACACTGGACGGCCACGCAATCGAACACCCTCAACTTTACCAACATATATGCGTTTTACAAGTCGTTCACTTATCATTCTCTCCATTCTTGGAAATCATTTGTTAATAATTCCTCAATTTCGCATAAAGTTTTTGGATTACGCGTTGCTAAATTATTTCTATAAGGATCGTTGCAATTACTAATGAAATGTGTAGTAATTATTACTTCTTGAAATTGTATTAGACAGGCTTTATTTTCTCCTGTTAAGTCTAGTAAAACTACTTTTGCTTTAAATAGTTCAAATTTTTCTTTAATTATTTTCAAATAGTTAAATATGTCTTTTTTTGAATTCATTCTTAAAATATCTAGTGTTGCCGGAAGTCGAGACGAGACGAGACTTGGGGTCGGTCTTGTCTTGGTCTTGACTTGGTCTCGACTAGAGTGGTCTCGTCTTGGTCTTGTCGAGACGAGACTTGATGTCAGTCTCGTCTCGTCTCGAGTCTCGACAAGACTCTCGACTTTGCCTCCATAAACAATTTTTGTATAATCGCATCTAATAGTACATAAAATTCTAAGAACAGCAGTATAATCGCGATTCAAATATTCCAAATAATATTTGAGATATTTATTATTAAGTTTTCTATGAATATCATCAACTTGCTAATTGAGCTCTTGAAATAATTAATATGAAAATATACGTATATATCGAGTGTTGTTTCTCATTACTAAACATAAAATATATAATTTCAAATCCTTAGCTACAGAATTATTAGCAATAGTAAGTAAATAGACAAAAATCTCCAAAAAAGTAACTTCTTCCGCTATTTTTTTATATAACAAAACTAGCCTTTCATGTATCCCCTGGTACGCGTACCACAGGTTGAGAACCTCTGCTTTATTTCAAAAATTTGCGCTTGCCCCCCCTGAGAAAATTAAAATACATTGTATAAATACCCAATTCATTCATATGAAAAAATTGAAAACAATAATCAACGTTGACTTAAAGCCTTAAAGGAAATGTAAATATAAAAGTCGTAATGTACAAGCCCTTCTTAACAATTTCCTTAAAACTTTATATGCACAAATGTGTAAAACAAACTGTTTTTCCTAATCCCTAATATAACATAATATAAAAAAAAAAATTGGGTAAAAAATAACATATTTCTTTTCTTGTAAAAATCCAATAATGGAACAATAAATTTTACAACGGCCTGTGCTATAAATGCTGCATATTACCAGACAATAACAACCACTTTTATACATCTGCTAGTAATAAAAGTAGGTAGGTTTGCCCAACCCAAATCCAAATATTACAAAATTCAATACTTTAGTCAATCTAACAATTTTGCATATAAAATCATGTAATAAAGAAAAGTATAAACGTATGATACAAGAATTAAATGAAACATAACATAGACAATTTTATGAGGAATCATTATTATGGTTTCATAAACCTCTTGAGAAAGAAATACCATATGAAGAATTATTAGATATCTCCAAACAATTCTATCCTTTTTTACTCCATGCCTTGATTTTATTTTTAACTCTACCTTCTACAACATGTAAAAGAAGTTTTAGTACATAAAAAAACTGTTGTGGCTATAACAAGACCTTCCGTCAATTTGTTGTATTTTGTAGAAAGTCCCCCAGAAAATATTCTATATATTCAATAAAATTGTAACACGAATATATACTATTTTTTACAAATTCCGTACCGAAAGTTCCTTGGAAAATATTCTATAAATCCAATAAAATTATAACACGAACAATCATTATGTAAATTGTACTTGACACTGAAATCTGTCAATTACAATTTTTTGAATATATCAGCTGTTTCTATGATTATAGTAAAGCTGACTGATTTTTGAAAGTTAATCTATTTATAAACCGTAAAACTATTATTAAAGTTTCTTAGTTACTAATTTTATAAATTTAAGCACGTATATTATAATTTATTTATGTTTTTCAAATAAGAGTTTTATTTTTTTGTTAGAGAATTGTGTTTATGTAACTACCTATGGTTTTTATTAAATATACCATTATTATTCTAAATACGTTTATTATAATTTACTTAAGTTTTTAGAATAAGTGTATTTTTTTGGCAAATAAATAACATAAATATATGACTAACTATATTTTTATTCGCCCTGAGGAAAAATCCTGGCTATGCCCATGAATGAAAGTACATCTGTTGAAAATGTAGAATATGGTTGTTTTAAACCGGGAATTTCCCTAAAATCCTAAAATCTTTGTCTGCATTTTCGTAAAATTCTAAGAATCACAATAAATTCTTTAAAAATAAAAGAAAAATACTGTATATTTGCAGGGAACGTTACTTTTGTTATAATAAATTAATTGCTAACGTTGAGAATGCACCACAGACTTAATTTTTGTATGCTATTTGAAAACTGGAAATATTTTTCAAGATGTAGTCTGTATTTCATATACCCAGTCGTACCAATATATCAATTAATAATTAACAAAAATTAAATTAAAATCAACATATTTATACAAAAATAAAATTAATTAATTTATTATAAAATAAAAATTAATTTTAATTTAATCAAAATATTGATGCATTAAAATAACATAAGAATTCTAAATTTATGCTTCTTTCATTTCATCCCACCTACATTGTAATTTAAATTCATTTAAAACTTACATTTTGATTATTTAGAAGAATAAGGAATAAATCATATTTACTTAAATTAATGTTTCTGGAACACAACTATGAAAGTAGAAAATTACAAAATTTGAAAAATTAATATCTTTCTTATTTATTCGAATTTTCAAACAATATTTACAGCATTACTCTCAGTTTTTGAAGCACTTTTAGAATATATGTTTAAAAAAATACCTTTGCTTTGAAGTCGAGAGTCTTGTCGAGACTTCAAGACTTTCTCGACAAGACTTGATGCTGGTCTCGTCTCGTCTCGACTTTTCTAGTCAAGACCAAATGATGGTCTCGTCTCGACAAGACCAAGACGAGACGAGACCAAGACCGGTCTTGGTCTTGTGGCAACACTAAAAATATCTATAATGATGCTAGCAGGATTTTGCTTATCATCAAAGTTATTCATCAAGTGTAACTTTAAATCGTTCCATGATTCAAACGTGGTATTTTTTAATGTTTCTGCGGCTTTGCCGATAATTTTATTTTTAATGTACTGAATAATAACCACTTTTTGAAAGTCTGTAAGAGGTGGTTCCAAAGTACTAAATGTACGTTGAATTACTTCAACTTACTTGATAAAATGGGATAATGTTTTTGCATTGCCATCGTAACTTGGAATAGTTTCAAGTGCAAATTTGATATTAGCAGTATTGTTTTCCGCCATTGTTAATTATTAATTCAAATAATGATAGAATATTTATAATAAAAATATTACTTACAATAAAATGCACAATACTATGTTGAGAATTGCAATCTTCATTTGTTGCTTTCACTTCTCTGCAATTGGAATTGGTGTCTCGAAGGACGAAGTGGATTGTTGATCCCAATGAACTGGATTGTTGTTTCCAATGAACTGGATTGTTGTTCGCAGTGAACTGGATTGTTGTTCCCAATGAACTGGATTGTTGTTCGCAGTGAACTGGATTGTTGTTCCCAATGAACTGCTCGGACGGCTCTCGATCTACGGGCTCTGTTGTCCTGGTGATAACGACCACGGGCTCTACACTTGGTGGCTCTTTGTGACCGGGATTCTCTGCATTTGTATCGGTGTCTGCTTCTTTATCACAGGCTCTACACTTGGTGGCTCCATGTGACTGTTGATCAGCGAAGACGTTGTTTTAACTTCTTTGGCTTCACAAGTAAATGTTGAAACAACCGAAATTATTACTTTAACGAATTAATTCTTTTACGCAGAATTTCGATAATAATTCGTCTTGTGGTATCCTACAATGACTGCGCCAATTATAAAATGCAACTCGTATTTAGAGTTTTTAAAAATTATAATTTATTTTAAATGGCACAAAAGTGACCCCTGTAGTGCACTCTCTACGCCAGCTATGAGTGCCCGTGAGGTGACGCCTGGTAAGCGCCCACACGGTAAAATATATCGTCATCATTACCGATGTCTACATGTGTTGTAGATACTGGCACACCCAGAAATGGGTAATATGCCGTGATGATATATTTATTTATTTTTATTTATTTATTTGTTCGAAGAAGTTTATCCAACGGTTGACACAGAAGAGAAGACTTGCTTCTAAGACGTTTACTCGGAGAATCGTATCTCCAATAGCTTTACACAGCAATTTATACTATTTAATACGTCATAATACATTAATATGATTGATATTCAAATAAATATTCTTAAAAAGGTTTTAAAAGGTAATGCGTCTCATCTTATTAATATAATTGACTTACAAATAAATATTCCTTAAAAGGTTTATATTAGTAAAGATATACATAAATGTTTATACTGCGGATAAATAAGAATGACTCAATTAATGATAAAGCGCAGTTTATAGTATCAAGGATATACATAACTCGCACAACTTCAAGCAAAATAGTGCGACAAAGTTGTTTGGTTTATGTTGTTTACGTCTCATGTTTGCAACCTGTACAGCTTCTGAAATGTATGTACTTTTTCTTAAAAGACGAACATTATTAAATTTACTATTTTATTATAGTAGTTATACTAAATATATTTCTACAACTTAAGGTATTTCTTGTATACTTTTGGTCACATATAACGAACAATAACAAGATACCATAGCAAAAAGTATTCTTAGAATTGTTCATTAATTAAAAGACGAACAGACATTCTCATTATTTTGAACTGAATTATTTATCTAGCTTACTATGCTCTGTACTCAAATATCTCATTAAGTTTCTTATGAGGTTTCTTATTTATTCTTACATCATGTTGAAATAAATATGAGATTTATTTGATTAGCAAAACAAAAAGGAAGTAGGAAAGGAAAAAGAATTTCTTTATTCTCTAGTGCTTGTTAAAAGTTGAAATGAAGATGTTCACCACTTTTTCGTTTTAAATTTGCGTCATTACTTACAGTTATATATTTCTTAAGTTCTCAGAAACGTTCAAGTTCGCAAGTTCACAGTTTCTCATCAAAATCCACCAAAGCAAACGTGCCACGTTGGAAGTTGAATTTACTTTCTGTTTGAAATTAGAACTGAAAATTAATTTGTGCCCATAATTCCAGAAAAGAAAATGTTTGAAAAGTATTTTACTCAAAAGTATTGCAAATATTTCATTTTGAAATAATTCATTATACGTGTATATTAAAGTCTAAAGTTAGGTTAAGTTCTTTATTCATTGATTATTTACTGTGACTACTGTATTAAACATTTGTATACCTTATGCTTATAATTTTTAATTGATAATTGCCTATTTCATGTTAATATGTACTATTTTTAATATTCCCCTGTAATTGGGATTTTTAATCCTGTTGAGGTAATAATAATAAATAAAAAAAATATAGATATTAAGTATTATTATCATCAAAGTATAAATTTTGCAGTATATTTATCGAAGTGAAATATTATTCAAAAAGTAGTCTTATGTATGTATGTATGTCAGTGTGTTTGTAATTTATCTTTTATTGTATTGTTATTTGGTTTTAATTTTCACTATAACGTTATGAAATATGCCAAAACTACAATATATATTCTGCACTGAAAACTGCACTCCAACCATCCGCGCAAAACAAAGCCACAATCATATTTTGTTAATCGTATTTTCGCATTTCTATTTACTTCTATTGATATTTGGGTTTTTATGTATTTGTATGAATTTCACAGTGCAATATTACGAATTGAAGGATATTTGGAAAATATCCTTCGAAATATTCTAAAACTTGTAACATATACGTTTGTTCGGCCTAATAGTATTTACTGGCATTATTATAATTAGACGAGTAAAAATTAGATTGATATTTGCATAGACTTCTAGATAAAATTTATTTAAAAATTAGATATCACAATTTATGTAGAAATAGAGAAGTTTATTATTGAATGTATCTTTCCGAAAAAGAATAATTTTACATTATTGACTTTGCCAAAAAGTTATGGACCAATCATGGTTGTGTTTCAACACCCAAGTTTCATACATTAGTTATTTGCTAATAATATACAGGGTGGTTGATTTTTTATTGTCCAGCTTATATCTTCTGAAATATTAAAGATATAAAAAAAGTTAAATACAAAAGTTGTTTAATACAACCTAATTTATAATTTAACATAAATTTTTTTTTTCAAGGCGTACCTACCAATTTTTTGGAAAAATTTTAACTTTAATTTTTTAAATAGAACACCCTGTATATTTTGACAGAATAAGATTCTTAATAAATTTCTCTTTACAATGATGTGTAACAAGTAAGGATTTACCTTTAAATGATGTCCTATTAAGCAAATAGAAATATGATAAAAGTTGGCTATGATATTCTATTGTTTATACCTGTAACTTCTGTCACACATGAACATTGGCTACGTATAATTATATTACCGATCTGTAGCAGAGAATTTTCTAAATTTTGGAAAGTATTTACGTGAGGCTATCTTCTACCAGGATATAAATTTTGATACAGGATAGCAGCCCGACGTTTATTATTATTTGATCTGTGAAAACAGCAAAACATATCAACTTTCGGAATTTTGAATGTTTCTTAACGGAATCTGAATCAACCCTCAAAACTACACAACATTGCCCATTTAACCGACCTCGTAGTTTCCGAGATCCCAATGGTAGCCTAATTAAATTGGGACACCTATATACAGGTTGTTCCATTTAAAAAATCAAAGTTAAATATTTTTCTGGAAAATTGGTGGGCCTTGGAAAAAAAATGTTTATGTTAAATTATAGACCAGGTTGTATCAAATAACTTTTCTACATAACTTTTTCTTGTATCTTTCATATTTCAGAAGATATAAGCTGGAAAATGAAAAATCAGCCACCCTGTATACTATCTTAAAAGATGAAATATCTCCATAAGGATTGTCATAACAAATTTCATTGTAATTGAACAAACCGTTCTGTTATAAGTAAAATTATTTTTTTTAGAATAACTGACGCAGAATACTGGCTAAATAATGCACTTTCGAATAAGGGTAAGTTTAGTTAAATCGTCCTATTTTGGGCCCAGGAATCTGTGGTTAACCCATGTTCCCCTATTTCTGAGACACCTCTATTATGCAAAACTGAATGTTACTCTGTACTCATAAGATAAATAAAAGGTTGGTCACTGAAGTAAAAATAGAGATAAATGTGCTGAAAATAGTGCAACTACGTATCTGCCTCATTATGTAGTATTAAATGCGCTTGAGTTTTTTTTTATTTTCCCGTTACAACCAATATGAAATCTAGCGTGGTGTATATTGAGTGTGACATAGATACGTACATACATGACGCATTGGTAATATCGGGGATGGAATGATTTCATGAACGTTAAGTGAGGAAAAGGCGCCAGACGTCCGACGCGAAGTTGATATTGAGTCTTGGTTATACTGGCGCCGATAAGAAAACATGAAAGAGAAAATTCTTCCGTATTACCTACAGAAAAAATTACCTTTACGGTGATACGAACATATGTTCATTTAAAGTTCTATCTTTAGAAAAGATTTTAAATATTCTAGACATGTAGTTTTAGGGCATCATAATAATAAATAGTTTCTTTAGTTAAACTTGAAATCCAGAAAAGTTTCTATTTTATTTGTTTTAAATTCAATCACACATTACTGAAAGTTTTGATTTGAAATTTTTTATACGTTTTAGACACTATATAGAAATATTTTCCTATAACAACTTTGAAAATGATAAAATTAATTAAGACATATTATTAACATTTTTTTTGACATAAGTTCTAACCTATATAATAATAATAATAATAATAATAATAATAATAATAAAAAACTTTATTGACAAACGTCAAAGGCGAGGTTCAGCCAAGGCTGTTCTACCACCTAACCAAAAAATTACAAAAATATTCCAAAAACAATTATGAAACAAAGATTCAAAAATTCATACAATACCGTATAACAAAGAATAAACTATATATATATACAGAGTGGCGCGCTTAAGACGATCCACCCTTAATAACTTTGAAACGAATTGTTATAGATATACTCGGCTTACGCTAAATGTTTTAATAATTTTTTTTTTAATCACTAATCCCACCCCCACCTCTCTCAACTTTTTAATTTTAAATGGCAATATACTCCTTGTGACATATCAAATGAAAGCTCTTGAAAATATGCTATACAGTCATGTTAATATATTGATATTTGAATAAACCGTTTTAAAGTTAGAAACAACAGTTTATAATATTTTAATGCATGCAGTGCTATGGAAATGGATTGGTCGAAGGGGGCAATTGATTGGCCCGCTAGGTCCCCTAATTTGGCAACCAATGATTTTTTTCTTTAGGGATATTTAAATTAATTATGTATAAAACGCCACCTGTTAATCTCCAAGATTTAGAAAATAGAATTAGAAGAGAGTGTCAAGCAATAGGGTATTATCTCTTTATTTTTTTAATTTTTTTGTTTTAAGAACAGGTATATCTAAGAGTAGCTGTGAAAACCCGAGTTAAAAATTCCATTTAATAAGCGAGATATTAATTTTTAAAGTTTGATATTGTTGTGTCACGTGCTAGTGACGTACTAGTTGTACAGTACCAGTGGTGTACAATCAGAGGTTCATAGCTTTTTGAGAACGTGTTGACCAAGTATTGAAAATGGCAGGAAATAAAATATATTTCATTACAATGTTACATACTATTACCAAAAAACTGAAGAAAATTATAAGATAATTAATCCAAGTAATTGCTTACATATTTTTCATTGTACTACGAAAACATTTTGACATTCTCAAACTATTAGTGGCGCTTATCTTGTATCGTAAGTTGACTCGTAGGTTTTGTTTTGAAATGTTTTGAATGGGTTGGAGGTTGGAGTTCATTTATTACGTTTATTGCTTTGTTTCTTCTGTTCGGATTTTATTAATATTATTTCTTAAAGAAATACTTCTGTTTTGCCTAATTCTTTGTGGCGAGTACACATTCAAATCATTTATATAGTTCTGATAAAATTTTATTGCATTTTCTTAATGGTTAGATTCTTCATTTTGTATTTAATGAAATACAAATATTTTAAAAATAATTCTTGTAACAGTAATTTTTATATTTTGTTATAACATGTGGATATCAAATAACAAGCAAGCAAGTAGCTGACACAGCGAGTAACACAAAAAACAGACCACCCATGCAGCTGTGCTACGAACACTCCCAAACGATTCGAAGTGCACCCGAGTATGTACGTGCTTAAGGTGCTGTATGTTACCACATTTAAACATGGAGTAGGGATTCAACTGATCTTCCATTGATAGTACAAGTAGTACGTCATCAAAATTGCAATGCTTTATATCTTTTGCAACAATCAATTTGTAATGTGTTTTCTTGTTTTATTCCTCTTGTTTAACTACCAACTTTAATATTTTTAATAAATTTTTAATATTGGCAATCATGAGGGAATACCCTATTCCAGAAGAAACATTTCGGCGGGTGCAAATAGCATTTAGTGATAAGTAGTACCAGTGTTTAAGTGTAAATGGCGCTCAATTTGTGCATTTGTTATAAAGTTTTAAATTAAATTAAAATTACATTATTTTTTCTATCTTTAAAACGGTTTATTCAAATATCAATTTATTGACATTTCTGTTTAGCATTTTTCAAGAGCTTTCATTTTATATGTAACAAGGGGTATATTGCCATTTAAGATTTAGAAGTTGAAAGTGATGGGGGTGAGATTAGTGAATTAAAAAAAACAAAAATATTAATAAAATGTGGCCCCCTAGATGTTAAAACATTTAGCGTAAACCGGGTATGTCAAACACAATTCGTTTCAAAGTTATTAAGGGTGGACCGTCTTAAGCGCGCCATTCTGTATATATATTTAAAATTATCATTAAATGTACAATTTGCACAATCTTGAAGGCTAATCCATCTGTCATTGAGATTCTTTCGAATATTTAGGTTACATTTTGTAAAATATTATGAGAAAGAGCACTTGCAAAATTTATAGAAGTATCTAGTCTACACTCACGCTCAGTATTATGAGAAATAGCACTAACATTTCGGTTTCAGGTGTTCGAAAAATATTGTATGCGACTCGTGTATAAAATAGTGTTTTTTCTATCTCGTGCTAATATCCACATTCCGCTGCGCCTCATTCGTAAAACGTCGCACTCAACCAAAAAATGACTACTCTACTCTCTACTTGCTTGTTGCATAAATATTATATGCTGAAAATTTCAAATAAAAACTTGTAAATTTATTTGAAAATAGTTTAAACATATCCAAAATGATTTTTTTTGTAATACAATCTTCATACGGTATGCTATTCTGCAAACTAAATGCTTTCGTTTACAAACTGCATTCTCTTATTTCATAAATTTTTCATTTTTAATAATTCTATTAAAAAATTTGCATTCTTTGAAACGAACGTTCTCCAAAAATAAAATCTAACAAAAATAAGTGTTTGTGTAATTTTTAATTAAAAATAATTGGGTCAACCATTTCCTCGCTTTGAGAATGCGAGAGTGAAAATTATTTTGGGTCGACAAGGGTTAAATGAAACGTCAGTCTATGTGGTAACATTCCTATCATGGTTCAATAATTACATTTTTTTATAAAATCAATCAAGAATTTTTTATTCGAATTTTACATATCTATACAAATCATTTTCTTATATTTTAAAAATAATATCCGAACAAATTTATTAATTAAAAAATCTTTGGATGTGTAAAATTATTCATAAAAACAATATTCGAAAATGAACATTTATTTAAATATAAAACATGTATTATTATTTATTTCATTGGTTAGAAAATAGTAGGTTTTATATAATTTATTGACAAATGTATGTTCCATTCATAATTTCACTGCATTCTTAATTTAGGTAGGAAGAAAGGATAATAGTTGCAAATTTTTTATTCAAATCAAAAAAAAAAAATATAATGCATTAATTCATTATCATTTTTGACCAAGAAATTTCGCTGCTACCAAAAAAGGTAGATACGAGTAAAATATTGTTGCACTAGTTTGCACTGTATGCTATGTTTCCATCTTTGTTTATTTTATAAAATATTCTAAAGTGAATTTGTTAAAAATAAATTTAGAATTAAATTAAATTTCTGAGAATAACGTTGCTGAATTTATTATTATATATTAGTATTATTATTATTACTATTATTATTGTTATTACTATTATTATTAATATTCTTACTACTATTATTATTATTGTTATCATTATTGTTATTAGTATTATTATTGATTGTTATTATTATTATTATTGTTATTATTATTATTATTATGGCTATTATTATTATTATTATTATTATTATTATTATTATTATTATTATTATTATTATTATTATTATTAAATTTCTCAGAATATTGCTGCTATCTTGCAGCGAGTATGGCATTTGTGTATGTACCTAGTAAGTACAACTTTTTCAAAACAAAGTTACATTAAGTAAATTTACTTTCATGTTGCCATTATAAATTTTCGTGCAGATCTTAATGAATTTGGCGATAGTTTCTTCGTTCTTAATTTATTGATGTATCTAATACAATCCTGTCACGAGAGAGACGTAAATTAGATTTCTATCTTCGAGTTGTTTACAGAGTGCCGTGAGAAATAAGAAAAATAATAATTATTTTATATAATTATTTTATTATAATAATTATTGCTTTAGTTTCACATTTTCTAATTACTTCATTGAACCGTGTTTTTTTTTTTTAATAAAATACTTCATAAATATCTTTACTACATTTGAACTTTAAATCAAGGTACACTTCATAATTAACACTTATTTGGGTATGGAAATGGATATAACAAAAAATATTAGGCAGTCTATGTCAATTTAGCTACAAGACAAAACAATATTCGTTATACTGCCAGAGTTAGATTAGCATACCAGGCACAATACCTACTGCATTCGAAAATATAGACGAGCTACAAAAGTATTGCGATTAGACCCTACAGAAAAAATCTCCCCCTTTTATTAATTTAAATTCATAACTACGTATTTACTAAGCTGAAAACTATACTATGTTCCTTTGTATATAATTATTCCTTTATTTACAATTTTCTTTTTAAAATGCCACTATTATTAATTTGAAGTGATCAGTTTTTTTTACAATGATATTTATCTGACAGTTACATACATTTCAAATATGAACTGTGTAACAAAGGAATTGTATTTATCTTAGGCTTTGGGATTTATGAAAAAGATTATTTTTTAATTTACCTGTAAAATATATAGAAAAAGTATTAATATATTTCTATACAAAATTCAATAATGCGAAAAATGGCATTTAATGTTATTTAAAAAAAAAAACTATTATGAGCTTCTAGTAAAGTGCTATTTCCGGTTATCCGATTTACACCAAAATCTAACGGTCTATTTCCATGTTAGAATAGGGTCGAAATACTAGGTTTCAGAATTTTCTGAATGATAGTATTTGAGTTATAGCGCAGTCAAAATCCGTACACGTACAAAACACACACATACACATACACACGCACACACATACAGACATAATCGTGAAAATATTAAAATTCGATTCTAGGGACCGTAAAACGTGGTCATATACTGAAATCTCGATATGCGATTTTTAGCACGACCCCTACACCTCCCTTAGCGGGAGGCAAAAAAGTATAGGCGCGTAATGTTTTCTTTTATTAAAACCTTCATTCTTTTTTCCTTTTTACTTCCCGCTACCTTTGGTAAGGGAGGTATAGGGAACGTGCTAAAAATCATATATCGAGATTTTAGTAAATGATCACGTTTTAAGGTCTCTAGAAACTAATTTTAATATTTTCACGATGATGCCCACATATGTGTATATGTGTATGGATTTTGCCTCTGCTCTACCTCAAATATTATCTTTCAGAAAATTCTGAAATCTTGTATTTCGACCCTATTCTAATATGGAAAGAAACCATTAGATTTTGGCGTAAATCTGATAACCGGAAATGGCCTTTACTTGAAGCTCATAATGGTTTTTCTTTGAAAAATACCAATATATATAATTTTTTCACATATTACGTCATTATAAAAATTAAAGATTATTAAATTTTCTACAGATATACATTAATACTTTTTCTTTATATGTTACCAATAAATTAAAAATATTTTTTTAAAAGTCGCAAAGCCTATGATTTAAAGATTTCTTTGTTGCACAGTTTATATTTCAAATGTATACGTAACTGACAAATAAATGTCACTGTCAAAATACTAATCATTTCAAATTAATAATGGTGACATTTTACACAGAAAATAATAGTTATATGCAAAGGAACTTAATATAGTTTGCAGCTTTTGTAAATATGTAGTGATGTATTTAAATTAATAAAAATTTAATAGCAGGAGATTTTGTGTTGGCCACATCAGATTTTTTTAAGCTTCACAGTGACTTTAAATGAATTAAGATTGTTGGGTATTCTCGAAGGTCCACACGTGATACGTGATTTTAAATGATTAAAACGTGTATTTGTTTAATTGACTGTTTATTTACAATATATACAGAGCGAGAGATCAATGATGTAAAACTGGCTGACCAACTGTTCAGCTTGAAGGTTGATACAGTACTATATTAAGGGACTTTACTTTACAGGAAAACTATATTTTGAAGAGGCTAGGTATGCAAAGTCCTAATGTTCATTCATCAACTTGTTCAATTCTCAGTTCGTTTAGTTTCATAACGTTCAAATCTACAAAACGTTCATCCATGAAGTTGACGCGTATCAAAACGTTTATTTCACGCGCGCTTCCAAATTTAAACAGTATATTTTAAAGAACAAATTGCAAAGAAAAATGTTTTACTCAATACAAATGGGTAGGTATACAAATTCATAATGTACATAGATCGCCCTGTACATACCTTGCCTTGTACATTTTCATACCGTACAAATATTGTCTTGTACATTTCTTGTCTTATATAAATTCCTAATGCACATAGATCGCGCTGTACATATCTGGGCGTGTATTTTTTATAAAAATAATTTTAAACAAACATAACGTAAACGCACACCCGAATTTAGGTAGACAGTGATGTACTGTTTAATTTTGGAAGCGCGCGAGAAATAAACGTTTTGATACACGCCAACTTCATGGATGAACGTTTTGTAGATTTGAACGTTATGAAACTGAACGAAGTGAGAATTGAACATGTTGAGGATGAACATTAGGCCGATGCATGTGTTCCCTTTTGAAGAAAGTGGTGGGGAGTACCACCCTCTGTCGGTTATCCGACAAATAGATAAAAATTTCTAGTATATTCTAAAGGAACATAAATATATACACAAGGCATAAACAATAAGACTGAACCAAGATTAACTGTGCCTGTAGGGATCTACAAGATGTTCATGACATATAGATTAATGTAGAATAATGACATATTCTAGAAAGAAACAGCTTATATTGTATCAATATCAGATGAATAATCAGTCATTACAAAGAGTCACTGAATGTAAGGACCTAGGTGTTAAGTTTGATACTAAATTAGAATTTGTTAAACATATTCAATCTACGATTGCTTTATCATATCGGAATCTGAATTTTGTAATTCGAACATCAAAACAATTTAAGAATTTGGCAACTATTATTATGTTATATAATTGTTATGTACGTCCTAATCTAGAGTACTGTTGTCAGGTATGGTCTCCTTTTTATGCAAATTGGAAACATGCCTTTGAAGGCGTGCAAAAGAGATTTGTTAAATATTGCTGGTTTAAAAAACATAAAGTTTACAATCATTACTTGCATTATGAGACTGGTCTGAAAACTTTCAATATTATTTCTCTTGAAAACAGACGAAATATTTTAAGCATTCTATTTTTATACAAAATAATTCATAATGTAATTCATGATAGTGAACTTTTGTACAATGTTAATCTCTTTGTGCCTAGAATTAATAGTAGATATCATCCTACTTTCTACATAAAGTTCTCTATTTCAAATTTTTACCTTAATGCGCCGTGTAATAGATTGTGTATGACATTTAATAATCTTGATCTTAATGTAGATATTTTTTCTGACAATTTTAATTTTTCAGAAAAAAGATTACCGAATATTTTTCAATTAATTAAATTATAAGCAGTGTAAGCAATGTAAAGGACACAACACATATTATGTTATCTTGTAAATATCATAAGTTTATATATATTGGGACACAAACTGTTAATTTGTAATTTGCTATATTTGTTTTTATACCCCCTCTGTAATTGGGATTTTAAATCCTGTAGAGTGGTGTAAATAAATAAATAAATATTTCGTATGTAAAATCCGTCTTGACTAGACGAATTGTAAAATGATTATTTAGATAAATATTTCCGCTTGTAATTTAACTGACTATATCTTAACTCTTAACGTAGCTATTTAAGGCCAAAACTAAGCATTTTTCAATTTGCCTAGTTATTTTGGAAACGATCATACGTTTTATAAAAATATGGATTTCAGAATCTGCTTACGGCATATACATATTTGGAAAAACTTAACACACTGCGTGGTAGTAGCAATAGAAACGCCAAATATTCACCTATGAACTATAGCAGCGAACTGCAAACTGTCAGTTAGTTTTTTGCAAGCAAGTTATAACCTCATGTGTGCTTGAGTTAATTAAATTACATTTTAAATCCGCCAGTTAAAGTATTTAGTGCCAAAAAATTTAAGGGCATATAGTACTGATCAAACTGAGTAAAAAAAGATTAATCAACATGAGTCCGATCTTCAATAGTTTCCGAAATATGATACAGTAAAAAATGAGGTTTTACAGGGTTTACCTCTGCTAACTTAAACACTATAAGAGTTACGACTTTAATTAAATAAGATTTTTTGTTTTCCTTTCAGAGGTCGTCTTTGTTTCTTTAATAAAATCAAATAATTGTACTAGGTTAAATATTGTTGCGACCTTGGCCAATATTTAATTTTCATATAACTTCGTAACTATTAGAAACATTTACTGACATAGACAAAATTTTGTTCGATCACTATCATTTTCAGTTTTTTTTTTTTTCTATTTTTCATTTACCTATCTGAGAAACAGTTGAAGATCAGACTTATGTTGATTAAGCTTTTTTTTATTCACTTTTGTCAGTACTATATGCCCTTATTTTTTTATACTTTCTTTGAAACAGCCTGTATATTATTGAAAGAAATAACGTAAACATTCCTGTTATATTTTAATCTTTATATCTTTTTCGATATATTTGCCAAATTAAAATACTTTAATTACATTCTGCGAGATATTTGCCAAAACTTCATTTAAAACACAAGTGTATGAAATATAATAAAAAGAATGTGTTAGTTCTAATGAAATGAATTCTTTGTTTCAGTTAATTCAAAATGGCGGCGTTCGTTGCAAAACAAATGGTCGGGAACAAATTAAACGCCGTTAAAGGTGAGTGAGATTCTATGACACTTTCAACATTAGTTTTACTCTACGTCTAAGTAATGCAACATTTACGTTCTGGAGCTGAGACACTTCCCTTACCCAGCCACAGTTGACTCTAATTCCACAGGACTCTCATACATTCTAAAGACACTGCTTTAATATCATCCGCTCCATTTAACATTTACTAAACTACCTGTTTGCTGCAACAGACTGTGAACATGAAGAAGGCTGAAAGAGAAGCACACGTGGAACAATCTAAGCGAGACCAAAACAAATGACTGTATAAATGTATGTGCTTTAGATTTCAGCTTCTGTCGAATAGCAAATTCAATTTCCTAAAGTGCTTTGATGAATAGCCAACATATTTTCCCGTTTCTCTAAAGATTTTCTTTTCTTCTTAATCGTAGTGAGTGGACCGAAATAGTTAATTTTAATTTTCATGGGTAGCTACATAAACAATAATATTAAATTTCAAGATAACGCAAAGAAAAATAGTGGACTCTTTATAATTCATAATAATTTAATTAATACAGTTGTTTTTACCTCTCGCTAAGAGAAGTATTGGAATCATGTATATATATACAGGGTGTTAATACTAAGTCGTTACACCCGAAAATGGTAGTTAGAACTCATTAAAACAAACAACTTTTCTTAGTTCCAATTTTTGATTTGGTGCCCCTGTTCGTAGTAATTGGAGTTCTTTTGTTTTTCGAAAAATCGTCATAACTCCATTATTTTAAAGACTATTAAAAAAAATTCTTTCATATTTACCTTTAGGCTCTCTAAAACATTTGGTATTTACAATTATTTTTTATTTTTTCAAATGACAAAATGGCGATCGATCAAATATTTCAAAACATGATTTTTTGATAACCACTCCATCGATTTTCGAAAATAAAACATTTATAAAATCCTTAAACTATCTACTACAATATTTGTCGTAAACATTTTTTTCAATCTATCCAAAAAAAGTATTTATTAATAGTACTTTATACTTATTACAATTTAGTTTACGAATTTACAAAAATTTAATATATGTGAGCACATATTAAAAATAATATACGAAAATGTACTCATCATTATTTAGTTTTAGTAGAGAAACTGTGTTTAGCCATTATTTACGACATCCGGTTACATAATTGTTATTTAAATTTTAACTGTTTCTTAAATTCATTGTGTGTCGAACCGAATCATCAAATGAATAATTGAATATTGGTGTTAAAAGTCCGCCTTCTTTGTTAAACCCTAGCTTAAAATTTAAAGGTTTGCGCACCGCAGCTGCACCAGCTGGAGAACTACAGACTATAATTTTAAATGATGTTACAACTTCACGTTAAATAATGAATAAAAAAAAAATTATCGTTCATTATAGAAGATGATAAACAAACAATATCAACTTTTTTAATTTAAAAAACTAGATGTTCTATAAGATGTAACTTGTTTTCATAATAGTGCAAATGTTCGTATTATGTATGTTCCAGACAGAATTTCATTTTATGTGGATCTACCTACAAAGGTTATGACGCAGTTACAAAGTATAAGTTTAATTTACATATGGCATGTTATGTCGTTATGATTTTAAAATTATGAAATCTTGTGCAGCCTATAGTAAAGCCAAACTCAGTAGAAAAATATGAATTTCCATTTCTTAAGTATAAATTCCATTCATGCCTTCCATATTTAATTAATAAATTATTTGCATATTGTCATCAATTTGAGAGACAAGTGAATTTATGTTATGAGAACAAAGAATTTTGAATATTCCAAATCTTGTTTGTGTTTCAGGATATGTATACATATTTTACAAAGAATCATAAAATAAATCGAAATATTTCACTGAAAAAAGCATACCATTCGTTATAATTTCATTATGAGAAACGTTTAATTAGGTTCTAAAATGACATCATATCCAACGCTTAGATTTAGAGTTAGACTAAAGAAGGAAGGAAAATTGTATGCTTTCGTAAATAAATTTGTTTTATGATTCTAGTATAACTAACAAAAAAGAAAACTTCCTTATTTATTTTTCAATAACCTTGCCAAGGAAGGTATAAGATGGTTCTTAAAATCTCTTATCGAGATATTAATAAATAAGCATATTTTAACGTCCCTAGATTCTGGTTTTAACATTTGTACGATGATATTTGTGCGTAGATTGTGTTTGCGTTTTAACTTAAATTTTACCAATCAAAATATTTTGAAAACTGGTATTCCTACTTTTTTCTAAAATGGAAAGAACCCATTTCATTTTCAAGTCGGTCGTCAAATCGAATACTGACTTGGATCGGACTTGATAAAGCGGTGTTTACATTGGTATAGTAAATTGGTTAGTTGCTTGTATCAGTACTTGCAACTTGCATGACAGGTACTAATCCAATCCAATATAAACCAAATGGGCAAGTAGTGTTACCAGTACTTGTAGCACTTTGAGGACAGGCCAGTGAATAACTATCCGAGCTATCTACATACTTACCTACTAGTTTTCCCCCACTACGCGCATTTTCAGTCTCCACTACTAACATTTCATCTTACCCAATGTAAACATTTTAAAGTGGAGGTTTACTTTGGTAGGAAATTGATTAGTTGCTTGTACCAGTAACTTGCAAGACAGCTACTAATCCATTGTAAAGCGAATGGGCAAGTACTGATACCAATACTTGTAGTACTTTGAAAAACAGACAAGATATTTACTTATGAGTACTAACCTTTCCCCACTTCATCTATTCTCACTGTCTCCACTTAATCTGTCAACATATTACATATTCATTATAAACACTTTAAGGTTATTATAGTTAGTTGTTATATTTCTTGTCAAGAGCAAGAAAACCGGGGTTATACTTCAATAAAATAATAAAGTATTTCATATTTTTTAGTTGTTAATAACTAGTAAGCAACTAGAATTAAATTCTAAATACATACCATCCTTTATAAAATAAAGTGTCCAAATAGGGGGTTACGTATATTGACGTTTAGTTAAATGTTTGCAATAATTGTTACCTGTTTAATACTAACAGAAATAAGTACATTAAATTTAACTAGTTATGGAACTCGGCAAGACCAACAATATTTCTTAGTAACATTTTTTCGGAATCGTAATTTATCTTTAGAAAAATACCTATTTGTATATTAAAAGCGCTAAATGGGATATTATCGATTGGTAGGTTGTTCTCTCGAAATCGACAATGTCCATTTACGCTCGAAACACACAAAAGATTTTTCTACAGTCGCCACAATGGGGTCCTCCACCTTAAAAAAAAATAAAAAAAAATGTACACTTTGTACTTATAGTAGTACTGAATAAAAAAAATAAAAAATATATCATCACGGCATATTACCCATTTCTGGGTGTGCCAGTCTGTTTTCACAGATATCGGTAACGATGATGACATATTAGTACCGTGCGGGCGCTTAGCAGGCGTCACCTCACGGGCACTCATTGCTGAAGTAGAGAGTGCACCACAGGGGTCACTTCTCTGCCATTTAAAATTCGAAATATTTGGCGTCGGTCGGGATCGAACCCGGTGCCCCAGGTTCGCGACCAGACACGTTTTCGCTGTATCTTACAATTTTTTTATTCTTGCACCACGTAATAAACAGTTCATAGTGTCTTTCATATTTTGCTCTAAAATTTTCGGGAAACAGATTCAGAGTAACATCTTTTGCTGCATCTGCAATACCTGGTGGTGTGCACGAATAATCACTATCCATATTTTCGTCGTTGATTTCTGTACTAATATTCTTTCAACTGCTCTTCAGCTCAGAATCATGTTCGTGAAATGCGTGTTACGTTAATTCCGCATGATAGAAACACCTATAGCGGCAAAAACCGGAAAAACAATATTGCTGCACTAAACTTTTTTAAATTTACCACCACTACATTGGTTATAAAAAAATTGATACATGGATTTTGTAGATAAGTAAATTCTCAAGATTCGTTATAAGGACTTTTTCGCTAAAATGAAGTGTTACGGACTTATTGCGATATGTAAAGTGGAAAGATACTTAAAATTTAACTAAGTACGCAATTTACAGGAAATTTTATCCTTTATAAGTCGCCAAATAACTTTTTTTGCGTTAAAATACACCAGAAAGAAGTTAACAAAATACTGAGAAGGTACCGATTTTCGGTGGTTAAAATGATAAAGCAATATTGAAATTGAATGTATCGCGGTAATCTGTGTATTCTATATTTCATCCATTCCGTATCTGTAGGAGCGGAGTACAACATCTACAAGAATATAATGAAATTTGATGATAATGATTTATTTATATTTTAGAAAAGTGGTAAAAAACTTAATATTTTTCTAAGATCGCTACTTTTGCCTTGTTGGGAGCGGCACAGCTCCACCGTTATTGGTTTCACAAAAGATACAATACGCCAAAGTTTTAGAAAATTGAGTATTACAATATATATAATACTCGGCAAATAACTCATTCTGAGCTGAAGAGCAGTAGAAAGAAGTCGCAGGCAAATAATAAAAGGAAGTGCTGCTTTTTAATTTTTTTTTATAGTCCCTCAAGACTTCACTGACGTTTGCCAACACACAATTTATACAGATTCTGTTTGAAATAATAATTTTATAATTAGAAATAATGAACCAGTGTTGCTACACTAAAATTGAAATTTCCATTTTTAAAGTTTTTTTTAATTGACTCCCACTCCTCTGCGTTGGTAGTAAAAAAAATTGGAGGTTGTACGTAATTAAATTCTCTACAAGATTGATTATGAGGACTTTTACGTTAAAATGATGTGTTACGGAGCTATTGCAATGTAAAATGGAAAGAAACTCAAATTTTGCTAAATACTCAATTTTAATCTTTTTGTGAGCTCCATACCGTTGCCATTAATCGGAAAAAATAACTTCAAATAATTAATTTGCAGGAAATTTTGTTCTCTACAGGTCGTCAAAAAACTTTTTTGCGCTAAAATGCACCAAAAAGAAGTTATAGGCAATAAATTGAAAAAAGTGCCGATTTTCAGTGGTTTTTACAATATGGCGGAGGGAGCAGGCGAAGGGGGATTGTGAAAATTTGGATTTTTCACTAACACACATCAAAAATTCAGAACTACCCGACCTTTTGCATGGTAAAATTCATTCGCTCACTGGACTGTTATAGCATATGACACATCTATTCAGTAGCGTCAAGCAGCATCAATACTGACATTTAATTGATAGCTAATAGCAAATACGACGATGGATGTAACCACTATGACTAACCTCATACTAATATGTTGGATGTGCCAATTTATGTATCAATAGACTGAGTTAGTATGTAAATGGTTACTGCTGCTCTATACGCATAATTAAATGAAAATGATGAATAGTTCATCGGATAAGAGCGTTTTACATTGTCCGCTGACATGATCCAGCCGCACTAATTACACGTGACTCGGAAGATAATGAAGATAATGGCGTTTGCACACTACACAACATAAGGGTTGTTACTTCAAGTTGTGATGCTATCATGAGCTATATATAAATGTTGAGAAATGAACTAACAACATGAAATTGTAAGAAGGTAGCCTGAATAACTTTTATCTACAGGCACATTATGTATAATGATAGTTTATTTTGTAAAGATTTTTAGAAATAATATGAACACGGTCGCGGTGAACAGAAAAACGCTGTGTGTCGTGTATTTTAGTTTTTCTGCATCCGTTTTCAAATTAGGCTTTTCAAGTTGTCAATTTGGAAAAGAAAGTTGACGTTTATAATTGATAGAACGGTTGGCAGTTTTTAAACTTGAAAGCAGAAAGTAAATTTGTCTGATAGAGAACAGGGTGCCTCATTTTCTATGTTTTTAAAGATGCCTTATCTCTGGTAATATTAACGATAATTTTAACGATAGAGCAAAACCGTTTTGCATATAACTGGTTTAACTTTTCGAGAAAAGTTTTTGATAGTCACCGCAGGAATTTTCTATCATTTGTTTTTGAGCTGTATGCAAAAACTCGTTTTTACTAATTTAGAAAATATCTCATATATAATTTATTATGATTAATAGAGTAAAATTGTTTAGATAAATTTTATCATTTTTCGTAGAATAAAGTGACGCAATTAAATTTTTTATAAACTTAATAATTCTCTAGATGTAACATATTTATTTTTGAAATAGGAACCTATGTTGAGAATAGTTTAATCTTTCTGATTATTTTATAAGCTTTTCAATGATATACAAAAAGTATTTTTGTTTGAAACATGAATTATTAAATTTTGGGATGAAAAAAAAAAAATGAAAATTATGAAGAAACAAATGAAAAAATCTATTAGTTATGTTCTCAAAATGATTCTTAATCAGTTATTTCTCGGTTAGTTAAATTATATTTTATCGTCGTTGTTGTTGACTTTGACACATTTCGAAAAAAAGTGGTTTAATATGCTTTTTGAAATTCGTAAATAGAATAAATGAGAAAAACTGAACAAATTAATATTAAAGATAAACAAAAGGTGATCTGCAATATATTTTTATTTGTTTCTTAATAATTTCCAATTTGTTCACCCCAAAAAATTAGTACTTGCTGTAAAAATTTTAGAAGAAGTTCTATCAAGGTCATCTGCGTATTGTATGAAATAAGAATTTAGCTCCGTCCATTCTGTCAAATTCATTAGTGTCGTTTACTTGGTTTTTATGAGGGTATATAAGGAACTACTGGTATTTTATTGTTATAATAATATGTTACAGTAAAAGCATTCAAAATTCAAAACTAAGTCAACTGGTAAGTTTATTAGAAAATGTAAAACCAATTATTTGAAAAATAAAATACCACAATTATCACTTTTGTTGTTATAGAATTGTTGAGAGAGATCTCCTTTTGTTTATTATGTTCAACAGTTTTATGACAACAAAAGTGATAATTGTGATAATGAAATAACAGTTTATGATGGAGCGCCACCACATTATGCCAGTAATACTCGGAATTATTTAAATAATCAGTGGAGGGAACAATGAATAGGACCAGGTGGACATATTCCATGGCCAGCAAGATCCCTTGACCTTACGCCTATGGATATTTACCTGTCGCTCAGAGAGGTATTGGAATCATGCTAAAGATCGCATATCCAAATTTTCGTGGATAAGCACGTTTTAAGGTCCCTAAAATCCGATTATAACATTTTTACGATGATGTCCGTGTGTATGTGTGCGTATGTGTGTGTGGATGTTATAACCACGGTTTCTCAAATACTGTAGTACTTAAAAAATATTTAACTGCAGTTTCCTCGGTTTGACATACGTGGGAAGAGCTGATAGATTTTGGTAACAATTGGACAACCGGAAGTAATAGTTTCTTTAAAAAAATCTTCTAAATATTATTTTTTGAAAATTTCTGTTATTACAAATATTAAAGAATATAAAAATCTCTATCCGATACATTTAAAATTTTTATTATATCTTCTGTGGAGTTAAAGATAGATACATATAAATATATAAAATAATAAGGTGTAAATTTATCTCGCAACCCATGGAAAACAAGTGAAAAATTAAAATGTTTGTAATTGACAGATAAATGTGTCAATGTGACACATTACTGAAGACTTTCTGGGAAGTAGGTACATTCAATATTTCTTATTTTATTATTAATTAAATATTTATAATTATAGATACATATATTACATATACCCTTCAGAAATACCGCCAATCTCATCAATGAATTGGAAGAAACTCAAACATTAGAAGAATGAGTGTGAATAGAAAAATTAAAAATATAAACATATATAAAGAAGATATGTGTTTTGTGTGTATTAGAAATGTCAAATATGTACAATACTTATACAGCCTAATATGGAAATAGCCTTATGCTGGTCACAACAGATTTTTTCTTTGGGGATACGTCAAGAATCTTGTCTGCCAGAAGATACTTACAGATGCAGAAGACATGAAAGAGCGTACTCGAAATGCTTTCCAGAATATTTTGCGAAACATGCTGGCAGATGTTTGAAAACGTCATTTTAGTAAAATAATTATACGTAGTCGAGTGAATTTCGTCTTAATGTTCCATATATTTATTTCAAAATTTAATACATATTGTCAATTGTACGTTTCGGGCAAAAATTAGCCCATCTTCAGCAATAGATAAAAATTAAATTAAATTTTTTTGAAATCCAATTATCAATACATTTTTTTCGTAACAATTTTAAAAAGGTATTGATAATTGGATTTCAAAAAATGAAATTTTATTTTTACCTATTGCTGAAGATGGGCTAATTTTTGCCCGAAACGTACAATTAACAATATGTATTAAATTTTGAAATAAATATATGGAACATTAAGACCAAATTCATTCGACAACGAATCATATGAAGGTTTCTAAAGGATACTCCAATTAAAATAATTATAGGTTGCCGTTTGAAAAATAAAAGTTGAAAGTTGTATCTTGTAAACCTGACTTTATAAAAAAATATCTACATCTGCCATCAAATAGCATATTTAAAATAATATAACTTTTACATGTGCCATTTTTTCTATTACGTATAATAAAAAAAATTAAGGGGTGAGGGGGCGCCTTCTCAGACTCATACATAGTGTATTTATTTCTATTTAATGTCAAACTACCATCTATAGTAACCGTATTTGTTTTTGTCAACTGAAGATGATCTAGACCAACTTTTTAACAATATTCCCTCGTCTTGCCCAGAATATCATCTACGGTAATTTTTAAGTTTATCCATTCTTTCTAAAACCGTAAAATGATTGGACTTATTTTGATGACAATGTCTCTAATTTTATTGTCGATTTTTGAGTATTGTTAATTATAGAAAAATTATTATTATAATATATAAACTATTAATATTAATAAAGGTTGAACATAGCTTTACAAAATGCTTAATTATTTATTGACGTCTTATATCATATACTAAAATTTTTGTTATTAGGTTTTTGTACTATGGTTAAAGAGAAACTTGCAATTAAAATTATTAAATTTCCAAAGGTTAACAATAATTATTTTATTTTATGTGTATACACGTACCTACATGTACACTACACAACGCATAGATTATGTCATATCTGTTAACAGCTGTCCGTAATAATTTCTATCGAGATTCATAATTTAAAACTTTGGTTCAGTCAGTAAAAAAGTATTTACAGACACATATGTCAAGAAATTTTTTGTCTTTTGGATCATGTTGTGGGTAAGAAGCGAAAAAGTTATTTGGATTCTGACTGGGATGAGTTTTGATAGGAATGGAGATTTTTTTTTGTATAATTGATCAGTTAAACTTTCTTTTTCTTGTAATTTTAATATTTGAAGTTATTCAAATCTTTCAATAGTTTATGTACGTGTACTTACTATTTTAAAATAATAATATTTATCAAAATTTTGATTCAATTGGAGTAAATCTTCTATAGTAATATCTAATTATATATTTTGCAATCATTTAAACATTAAACTTTTTTTTCTAACTTTAGTTTCAAGATATTGAAATCTTGTAGAGAATGATAATTTTTATACAATAAATAGAATTTCGGTATTGTTTTCGGTTTCCCGAACAATAACCTTAAAATTTATGCTTTTCACATTATAATAATTTTGTACATAAAGCCTCGTTCACAGCTCTTAACATAGTCACTACTTTTTCATTTGTCATAACCTTGAGAAGTTTGTACATACGTAATAACGTCAAACATATACAAAAGCACAATTTTTTTGCAAACTTTAAACTTTTGTCTTTGCTTTGTCGTGGTCTTAACCTAAAATAGTTGACACGAAGATAATTTACTATATTCTACACATTAAACAAAAATAGTAGCAAGTTATACAAACCATTCACAACTATCTACTAATATTCTATATTTTAAAAGCGTATTTTATATAATTTTGTCAATTGGTCTGCACAAGTAGGTGAACAAATATAAAAATAAAACAATATGTCCGTTAAGAGCTGTAAATGGTCCAATATTACTCGATAAAGACAAAAACAAAAACAGTGACTGTTAAGAGCTGTGAATGAGGCTTAAAGTAATGAATTATCATCATGTTTTTTTTTTGCTTATTGGATAACGCAAAGTATACACATATATTTTAAAAATGTGAAATCACAGTTCTATATTTGAAATTCAGCGATTCACGTATTCACACACTCGTTTTATGAATCCAAAACGTGCTTATCCAGTGAAATCTCATCACTGTATTTTTAACGTGAATTTTACCTACACCTTCCACATAATTATGAGTAAAGATAAAAGAGACGTAAAATTCTAACGTGAAAGGTTTCACTTTAAAGGATATGTGCATATTTTTCCTCGCATTCAGTCTGAACGTAGAGAGAACCACAAAACGCTAAAGCTTTTTGTTCTCGTATTTCATATTAAATATGTCCGCTTAGGTTGCTGAGACTGGTGTTCAAATCCCAGTACGGAACAGAATAGATGTTTATGTGTTAATACTGTTTCTTATGGGCGTATTAATCAAGAGCCAGATCTACTTGTAATTTCAAAGATAGTTTAGAATATGAAAGTTAAGTCGAGTCGTTTCACTTAAGTAAATAGGAAAATAACATGAACATTTTTTTCTTTACCAAAATTAAGAATGTTGGTCTTATAACATGGAGAATATGAGTAATAATAATAATAATAATAATAATAATAATCACTATTGCTAGAAAACAATTAAACCTATCATAAATTGAGCACACACAAAGAATACACCACTAAATCTCAACCTTATTTAGATAGTTAGATGCATTTATTTGTTACAAGAAAATTAATTTCCTAAATTTGATTGACAGCAATAAATTGTTAAAAACTAAATACTATCTTATAATACTAATTATAATGCAAATATAAATTGTTAACTAGTATCCAGTGTGAAGTCAAAATTTGTCAATGGATAACAAAAAGAATAAATTAATCAACAAACATTAAATACATACCCAAAGTATAAATTTATTAATTTTAGAAATTAATCTGAAGTCTGCAAAATTAACTAATAATAATAATAATAATAATAATAATAATAATAATAATAATAATAATAATAATAATAATAATAATTGAGAAACTGGAAAAAATTAATTCACTCATAGTATAGGTAATGAATTTTTCAAGATAGACATTTCTAATATGGTTATAAATACGACATTCTATGAAAAAATTATGAATATATTCCTCCCGTTGTAAGTTACAAATTGTATACAATTCCTTTGCAGCTCATATTTATTATTTTTATAAATAACTTTTAAACCTCGTGTATTATCAAGTCCTTAATTTTGAATTTAATATGAGATAACCTTCATATGAGAATCCTCAGTTAAAGAGTTAGTCTAAAAAAAAAATAAAATATAATAGTATCTAAAGGAGGATTCTTTTAATTTGCCAAGGTCATTGTTAACGCTTATAAATTTTAATTATTTCATAAATTTTATTTTTATTGGCGGATTTAAGAAAACTTTTTACTTTAAAGACCGAGTTAAAATTAATAATTATAGTAATCCAAACTTAACAGTCTGCTAGGTGTATAATAATTTCGTACTTTCAACAAACTAAACTTCAATTCTTATTGAGTGATCGCGGAATCAAAATATGGATGTAAACAGTTAAAAAAATTGACAACTTCTTGTGTTCCACATGGATATATTGATAATAAAAGGTCTTCCCAATTTTCTAACTAACATTCTTTGAATTTTTATTTATAGGTCTGAGCGACGACTATTTTTCAGAAATCTGAAGAATTTTTAACATTATTAAAAGCGTTCTTTATTTTATCGTAGTGCTCAGCTTTTGATTTTTGTAATGCATTGTAAATATTGCTTTTTAAGGCTGAGATATATATTCAAGTGTTTAATTGACAACGGAGAGTGGTAACGGCGCAAAGCTGTTTTGCAATTAAGTTTGTTATTTAAACAATCTTTGTTAAACCAGGACTTCTCTTGTGAGTTTGTGGAAACAGGAAAATATCTTTGCTTTACATTTAACATGCCAGTAGAGGAAGCAGCTTACTTAATGGAGTATTCTTTTTTTTTATCTAAGACTGAAAAGTAAAGGCTGTTCTAAATGTTCTATTTTAAACTGAAACACGTCAAAAAATGTATCATTAAAACTAAAAGAAATTTCAAAATGTCGCTTAGGTACCCTATTAAGCGGAGCACGTTCCAGGAGATAATCATCTCCGAACTTTATTTTACAAATGCCATAACCAGAGTTACTTAAAGTTGAGAAAATCTGAAAGGATAGGACACTTTTCAGATATTCAATATTAATTCATGCTAGATCGATTGCACTTTTTCCCATTATAGTAATATAAGAAAACTTATTCGGAAAATTCCTCCTAGTTCTCCCCTTTAACACAAAAAGTTCAGGGTTTCCATAATTTGCACTAATTAAAAAATTAAAATAAAATTTCAAATATAAAAATTTGTAAATATTAGTGATTCGGTCGAGACGAGACCAGACGAGAAATTCATTGTCTCGTCTCGTTTCGATTCAAATTCATAAAATTATGTCTCGTCTCGAAATTTTTCTCGTCTTGTTAAATAGAGTCTCGTCTCGGCCGAGATTTCTCGACAGAAATTAAATATGTATAATTACTACTAATTATTAAATTTATACAATTTATACAATATTGTATTAATTATAATTTGAACAAAAAGATAAATGTGTCGTTTTATCTGTCAAAATTTGGTAAAACCTAAAACTTGTGCAAATTTTTTATGTTATAATTTTATTAATTTAATATTTATCTAGTATTGTCTAATCTGTTATAAAACATTAAAAAGAAAATAACGCTAAAAATCTTAGCTAAAGGCTGGATTACACGATGAAGTTTTTATTTTCAAGTGACCTTACAAGTATATTTACACGATCAAGTTTTGCGTGAATTAAAATATACAAGTGTCAAAATTCAAGTTATACTTACATTAAGATTTCAGTTACTTCTCTATCCCATTTTGCCATTTTTCAGTGTAATATCGATTGCTTATAACACCACTTGTATACATCAAAAATATAAATACAAATGACATTTGACAGTTACTTGACAGTTAAAATTTGTAGGGAATTTTAAGCATGTTTCAGTTTTTCTTTAAAAGTTTTTCGCTAAAGGCTATTCATTTGTCTCTCTTGCACTCATGTCATTGTGCGAGAGAGAAAACTTGAAAAGAAAAACTTTATCATGTAATGCAAGCTTAACAAATCCTGACAGGTAAAATGTCAAATACTTTATTATCTTTTTGTTCAAAAATGCCATAGCTAAATAGAGACAGCTATCACTAAAAATATGTTAAATTTCACCCGTTTGCAAATATCTCATGAGAAAAATAACAACCGAGAAATCTCGGAACAGTTTTCGAGAATCGAGATCTCGGCAAATATATCTCGTCTCGTAAAATATTTTTTATATTCCTGTTTCGTCTCGTCGAGACGAGAAATCTCGAGTACGAGACGAGACGAGAATCGAGAAATATCTCGTCTCGACAGAATCACTAGTAAATATATTACAAAACTAAATGCAACCTGAACCAATAAATGCATTTAAATTTATAAATCTAAAGTTATTAATTAAATCCATTATAAACAAGCCCTTATACGAATAATTCGAAATTATTTCTCCATGTGTAATATGAAAATTGGTAGATTACCAAGGAATATCATGCATAAACATATTAAATATCTACATAATTTTCAAATATTAAACAGTATAAGAAATGTTATTGAATGAATGTTCAATATTCTTATGAATATGAAAGTAAGCGAACGTGTAATTCATATTTTTCATTTAGTGATTAATATGTGTGAGTTACTGTTTGACACAATCTGTAATTTGGTTCATTATTAACCACTTTTCATGCAATATACATAACACATATGGGTGAGATTCAGTGGGTTGTATTAGCGTGTTTTAAGCTAAAACAGTGCTTTGTCAAAAATATTTTGGCAACTTTGTAATTCCTGTCAGAAAAAAGTGAGAGACCAAAGGATCAAATAAAGAAAAAAATATTATTAACAGAAGTAAGAAAAAAGGGCAAATGTCAAAACTGATCAAAACGGGGGGTTGAGATATTTTAAAATTCGTTAATATTCAGGTATGAAATATTTGACACATAAAATTTGACATATTTCTAACCTAATTTTGCAATAATGAGTTTCCTTTTACGCCTTCCATTTACAATAATACTTCCTCATTTGACTAAAGGATATCTGTATTACTTTTCCCGGTGCTAAAATTTCTAAATCACAATTGAATCTCATTGATACATGTGGAAAATATTACAATGTTGCCAAATACTTAATACAAGATTTAATACAGACCTTAATACAACCCACTGAATTCCATACCCAATAATTTTAATCATAAAGACAAAACATGGACATTTATGTTTATATACTTTCTAAATATATTGTCCTATAATTATTTCCTTTTGCAAGATAAAAATTGCCTACTTTGGGAATAAACAGCTATTCAATGTAGAAGTTATTGTGAAATAACCGGTTTCAAATTAATATTATCGGATAATTTAGAATTTTTCGTTTAATGTTTTCAACTATTTTCTTCTTGATATGATAGAAGTTATTGTTCGATCATTATAGTTTGATCATATTTCACCATCTTCTTAACTTTGTATAGGTAAAAACACTGAAAAACATAGCACATTATTCGTTGATCTGTTATATAAATGTCTTCGAATGTTAACGATAAGTATGTTTACGAGTTCTCAAATTAGAATTACTTTGTAACTGTAATACAATGATTAACAAAGCAAGTTATTCGAAGGACAACTTGGGCTGTACCAATATAAATTCTTCGCGATAGAAGCATAAAGAGATGATGAAATGAAGAAATAGGTACAAGTACAAGGATGAATTGTTTGTGTACTGCCTCATATGTAGTGATGCCGCGAGATCTCGCATTTTCGAGATCTCGTCTCGATTTCTCGAATTTTCGAGACGAGATTAACCTTATTCTTGTCTCGATATTTCGAGACGAGACGAGAGTAATGCCCTCGAGATTTGCTTAAGACGAGAGTAAAAGTAAAATATACAAAATAACAAAATATTTGTCGTTATAAATAAATATTTTTATTCACAAACATTATAGTAATATATACAGATTCCTAACCTTTTGGAGGTTGGAAAATACGTCATTCCTAACTTTAATGACAATCTCTTGGGTTGGAAATAACAGATTACACTTCCATCTCTTGGGTTGGAAATGTTTATGTAGGGGTTGTCTAGCAACATTGCCGTAGATCCCCATAATTAAGTAGGCTAAATAAATTTTTTCAAAATATTAATAAAATTAAAGGTTATAAATCATTGATTTATTTTGAAAATTAGTGATTTAAAATGAGGATGATTGTGAATAAAATAGTATACATAAGCTCGGTGGGAGTCTCGCGCATTATCTCACCTCGAGGCTTTTCCTCTCGGTAATATATACATAAGCCCTCGGCTGTAATGAAACATCTCCCACCTCGGATGTAATATAATATAATTGCCTCTTCATTTACATTCATATTTATTTATTAATTTTAGATTTATTGCGTTTTATTAAAGAAAATGCTCTTCACGCTAACCTCAAGTACCCGCATTATACGAATATATAATCATAATTACCAATATTAGCGTACAAAGCAGATTGCTGCACCCAACAACTGGTAATAAAGCCCTGATATTATAGAGTACTTATTTTTTACCTACCATTCAAACACCAGACGGGAAAATAATGTTTTAATCAGTGGTACCCGTTTATTAAATTCATGTTGCTTGTAATGTTAATTGATTTACAAAGAAAAAATTTGGCGAGACGAGATGCAGAGAAATCTCGTCTCGAAAATTAGAGACGAGACGAGAGTGGATTGTTTCTCGCCATATCTCGTCTCGCGGCATCACTACTCGTATGATGAATTCTAGAGTCAGTACGGAGAAAGAGAAAACGTACCATAGAATGAGACGCGGGAAGTTCACAACCGGAGGTGATGACATTAGGAGTTGTTTACGATGTCCTATAATAATGCATTATATTATTTATGAGTTATAACACATCACATTGAAAATTACATACCTACGGTTTACTTGTGTTCTTTATATTTCAACGATTATCTTGTTGTTATAAATGAACTCCTCTCTCTTTTTAATATATATCTAGACCTTGGTGGTGTGTTTCCAATTTAGTAATAACAACTCCGATTTCTTTTTTGGATTTGTAAATCGTATCAAAGTAAAACATTTCTGCGTGTAACACGTTGATGCACAACAAATGAAGGGGATCTGTAGCTATAAAATGATTGTAAACCATAATAAATGAGTAACAATAACATCTAAATAAATAATATTCTTCCTTATTTTGTATAAATAATTGAAACTTATATTTACAAATGTAGATTGCAGCTTTACTACAAATAATCCGAAAACATAAGTCCTAGTCCAAAGCAGAGTCAAATAATTACGCGAAATAAAAAACACTATCACTCAAGGCCCTTAAATTCACAAAAACAGTAATCGGATATGTGCATACATATATTATCATTTCATCATAATATTTCATGTTTTATTCTACTGTGCACAATTTCTAGTATAAAATGAATTAGTTAATTAGGTAATACAATACTAATTAGATTAAAAAAATATATATAATTTTTTTTTATTTAATTATGGCCTTCGGTGCGGTGCCGATGGCCAGGGACAATGTATTTTGAGTATTTTAATTTAGGACATATATAAATATCCAAGGCCCTGGAGGGAACCGAACCCACGACCCCGGAGCCGTGCGGTGAAGGTCACTTGAGCTCTGCCTTTAACCGCACTAACACCGAGGCGGCAATATAATTTTTAAATTTGGGACTAGTGAGCCATACTGGCATAAAACATTTTATACTCATTTGTACCAAGATCTACACGTGTCATTACCTGAGCACCAAGGCTCGCAATACGAGTGAAAACTCCCATTTCACCCTGGACTCCAGGGAATACAATTCTTTTATTAATAACATGCTTTATGTAACACCTTCCAATTAATCAGAAATATGTATATAAAAATATCTTACACTGTTATAGAAATCTTAGTTTCTAAATGTCTGTGATTTTGTCTATATGAAATAATTTATGACAATAATGTAAAACCTAAAAGAGATTGTAACTGTCCAAATTTAATTAAATATTTGAATTTATATGAATAAATAACGATTAAGTGGTACTTAGCTATTCAAAACTAAAGTACATTTGATCATGAACACATATGTACATACATAAATATGTATACAGGATATTCAAGAAATAGAGGTAAAAAATTTATTGGTGGGTAATATATCTCAAAATAATATAAACGTTCATATAAACATATGTATATTCGAAGAAGCGTAGTTTTAGAGCTATAACGATTTAAATATTTTAAGCATATCATATACAACTAATACTAAAAATAAAATTATAGTGGCCGTAACAATGAAAAATAGTCAATTATAAATAATTATAAAAAAAAAAGGTCAAAATATCCTCCTTAAACTTCTATACAACTTTTTAATCGTCGTCTCATGGATTGATGAATGTGTTGGTAAATTCCGGGTCTATTGCGAATTGTATTGCAGCCATAGCTATCCACAATTCTTTGACGTAGATCATCGGCGTTATTGACTGGACTGCATAGACTAATCTCTTACAACCAATGAAAAAAAAAAATACACTGTCTTTGGCTATTTTTCATTGGTACGGCCACTATAATTTTATTTTAAGAATAAAAAGTATTAATTGGAAAAAGGAAGTTCGGTCTTGGGGCCATCGAATTTCTTTAATATTAAGTTATTAATTAATATTATTGGACGTTTTGGAGCTATGAATTTGCTTCATCTTCAGCTACAATATTTTTATATATTAAAATTGAACTATAAAAAACATTTCATAACATCACTCACCAACCTAGTGTACATGAGTCAAAAGGATAAATACGTAATATTTATATATAATAAAAAATGTTTTATACGATGAGTCAGGTCGCACCCATATTGATATACATCATTCTGTAAGAACTGAACTGAAATAAATAAAACTCAAATAAAAATAATGTAAGAAGAAAGAAGGTACCAACTTTTTTATAGGGACAAAATGGGGTTTTTAAATTTATAGTAAGAAGAATTGTATTTCTTTTTATAAAAAATTAAATTTGTTGATAATGATGAATATATTGGTTTAAGTTGCTTTTAAAGACAGTTTGAAAGTTTAAATTTGATTGTGAATTCATAGTAATGTAAAAAGTTTCTTTAATTAAAGGATTATTATAAAAATTGTCAGAATCGATAATTTTTGTTTCTTTGAATTTAAATTTATGGTCAGTTTCGAAAGTATGTTTACTGAGTGCATTACGGTTCGGAATTTGATTTTTCGTTTAATATTCATGTTGATATATTCATTTTTTTTAATGCTTGTTTATTGCACATATGTATTCGTAACTCTTGACTTGCATGCACCAATATTAACTGTAATGTTTAGATTCTTTCATTTGTTTCTTAATAATTTTCAATATTTTCATCCCAAAATAATTCATGTTTAAAACAAAAGAAAGTAGACTTATTATATACGATTGAAAAGCTTACAAAATAAGCAAAAAAACGAGATTATTGTTAACATAGGTTTCCATTTAAAAAAATCATAAGTTTGCGTTATATCTCAACAAGAGTTTGTAGTAATCCATGTTAATTGTATTCATCAAAGATAAGTTTTTTAATTTTTGACGATTTTCACTCTGTGATATGTGGTTTTTAACTATTTATTTATAATTATAAATGTCCGTTTTTTATGTTTTGTTATTCACATGTGGTTTTTTTTTTGCAACTGGACCATTCTAGCCCTGATGAAGAATATTGTATAGTCGACACGTTGGCGTGAATAAATTTTATTAGTTGCCTGCAAGTCCGAAGAATTTTACTACATGTAACCATCTCCATCCCACACACAGTCGAAAACTTTTTAAAGAATTACTTTAGTTCATTGTACAGAATGTCTCATTTTCGACGTTTTTTAAGGGTAGGTATCTCGGGAAATGGGAAATATTAGTGATAGAGCAAAATTGTGTGCACATTCCAAGGACAACTTTTTGAGAAAAGTTTAATAGTCACCACAGGAATTTTCGATCTTCTTTTGTTTCTGAGCTACAGGCAAAAACTCGTTCTTCGCTCATTTCGAAAATATCTCATAACTTATTTATTATGTTAGTTAGAGAAAAATTATTTTTACAAATTTTGTATCGTTTTTTAGGTAAAATAAAATGGGGTAATTAGATTTTTTGAAAATTTTATAATTCTCAAAATATAACACAAACTTATGATTTTTTAAATGGAAAAAATTGAAAATTATTAAGAAACAAATGAAAAAAACTATTAGAGTTCATCATTTGTTTATTAAACTTTTCTCAAAAAGTTGATCCTGGAATGTGCAAACGATTTTGCTCTATCATTAAGATTTCTTGAGATACCCTTAAAAAACATCGAAAATAAGATACCTGTGTATATATGTATATTTTATAGATATTTGCTTATTGGAAAGTACAAGTAAGGACGCGATCTCGCAAAATCGCTGGATAGTGGAACAGGGAACATTGGAGCACCAGAAAAACCTTTAAATGATATAGAACAAAAATTGCTGTATTTAACGGGCAACATTGTGGTAGAAGGTATCCCGGTGTTATTGATTTGGGACTCGCTGTAGCAAAGTCCCGAGAAGATCTAGTACCGCAAGGGCAGTTTATTTAACCACCAACAAAAAAATTTGATTTGGTAGTCACGAGAAGATCTAGTACAGCAAGGGCAGGTTGAAATGGAGCTTTTTGATAGTATTCCAACGCCGGCGATAAAGTACGACGAGATTATGAATATAAACAATAGCAGCGAGAACAATAAAAAAAAAATAATACCTTAAATATGACCTTCAACAATTTACGTTACAGATGAAAAAGAAATATGAAATATTGTTAAAAATAAATAATAACTTAAAAAAACTGGTTAATTTATATTATAATATAGGTATATATTCGATTGCCTACGATTGTATGTTTCGTTCAAGTGCGTTCGGCAAAAGTTAGAGAATAAGACAAGTCGTTCATGAACGGTTTTCGTTTCTCAACGTTATAGTTACAAGTTTCAGAATAGGTACGTAAGCCGAGCCGTGTGTGGGTCTCTTCCTTTGATTTGTGTGAAACCTGGCTCTATGTATCGTTCCCAGGCGCAAGTAAGCATGTAATGCCTTGGCTTGTGGAGACCACGAATTTTGCCTGAAATAAAATTTATCCGAAATTGTAGAATAGAAAGCTATATTCGCCAAATCTTACACTGTTGATAATTGGCTTTAACAAATATTTGACGAAAGCAAATAACTCATTTCCCATTAGAATTTTATCGTACCTACTACATTATTAAATATAATTCGTAATGTAAATACGCACATGCCAGTTTATAAATTAAGAACATTGTATGCAAATTTATTGACCAAAGTAAATACATCATTCCTCAACTCAACATTCGAAATTTATTGTTCCACTAAATTATAAAATACATGCTTCCAAAGTAATTTATTTATTTATTACAAATTCCACTTCATTGTATATATTGTTTCAAGCTCATTATTTACTACATTGTTTGTTAAATTAGAAATTTAGTTGAGTTGCAACATATGAAGCATTGGTTTTACACATATATTGAATATATTTATAATAACATGCTCATGTATTTAATTTATTTTAGTTTAAACTAGGAAAGTTGTAGCGTGCGAGTGCGTCCTGGCAATACGACAAATGAATCACAACGCGGAGAAAACTTTTCGTAGTGATATACTTGCACGAAATCGTGAGCAGCCATACAAACTAATTTATTCACAATGAGAAATCTAATCGGATCAGAAGCTGAGTTCGCTTGGTGTGTGCTTTGCTCACGTCGTCCAGACTCCACCACCGCGACACCCGTGAGAGCTGGTGCAGATATCCAGATATTCCACTCTGTGTACCACACATATACTATTCTCGTAATTTCTGACACTCAGCTTAATTAATTGTTCGAGTTATCGTTTAATCCACTGAAGTTTTGGTTGTGGGCTATAATTTACATTTGTGATGGAATATGTGAAAATCGTCCTTATTGTTACTCGAACTAGAATAGTGCCGCTGGCAATGGAAATCGTAAATTTAACTCGTGATATAGGTTACAAATTCGAGAACTTTAATTCAATTTGATTTTATTTTCTTTGTACGGACTGGCTTTGTTGTGGGAAACTAATTTCTGAAAAATAAGAGTTGGTGTTGTTTTGCAATACATTTGCTTTTCACTTTTTCTCGATAATTATGAATTATAATGATTATCATAATATCAAACGGTGTCTGAGCTATATTGATAAATAAAATAAATGTAATAAAATTAAGAAACGGTCATTATTATTTATTTGCGCGTCTCCTGCCCTTAGATGTGAAATAATAATATTCAGTAGTATGAATGTAATTATTATTACTTATGTATGGATGTATCTATGTAAAAGCCAACTACTTAGAAAATATTTCCAACTCAGAGACGTTGGTTAAATAAAACTTTGAAAACTAAATATAGTATTTCACAATTTTTTAAATGTTTTTCTTTATAAAAGCAATATTGAAAACGTATATTTTGTTTCATAACCAGAATAATCGGACAAGTATCTATTATGAAGATTCTCATTTTCTGAATCTGCTGAAAAATGAATATACGTTTGTGTTTCTATTTGTTGGTGTTCAGGAATAAGTTCAATAGTACAAAATTGTTGATATTAATATCCCACTAATAGATATTATTAAAAATAATACTATTTAGCATCAATATATAACTTCTGTGATTGAATAAATATAATCCAGATCGAGATAAAATTTCGGCTTTATAGCAATAAAAATTGTGTATCTTATTGGACAGTATCTTCTTTATTCATTTGTAGATACATACCGGGAGTTTATTTTATCAGTAAACATAGGGTATATCATTGCCATAGTTACGGTATGAATGTTTGACAGCAATGTATTGAAGCGTTTATTTTATGAGTAAACATAGGCGTTTAACATGGGAAGCAGTTTTTGGTAAATACAAAGGTCTGGCAATAAATCAAGCCATGCTATTGAACATGATAATAGTACATTACATCTTGTACATTATTTTATATTAATTACTTTAATAATATTGCAAAAATTACAATAAATTGTAAAAATTGTCAAATAAATAATTGTTTCACTTTTTTACTATGCAATATCAAAAGATTTGTAAATATCTCGGGAGTGCAGTGGTTATAACAGTTGCGTCTAAAATTTTTGGTTGGGGTTCGATTCCCGTTGGGATAATTATTTTATTTTATTTTTTTTTTTCATAAAAATTGTTGAACTTAAAAATCAGTTTATATTTCCATATTACAATCATTTAAAAATAATAATAACATTGTAATAAATAAAGAGAAAATAATTGAGAATAATTGATTACAATAATCAAAATATTGATGTAATAACAATGCATTGTATTTTTTATTTTGATAAATACAGTAAAAACATAATATCTACACAAATTTATTATATTTCAGTTATTTTTATTAATATCAAAGGAAATACAATGCATTGTTATTGTATCAATATTTTGATTATTGTAATCAATTATTCTCAATTATTTTCTCTTTATTTATTAAAATGTTATTATTATTTTTAAATGATTGTAATATGAAAATATAAACTAATTTTTAAAAGTTCAACAATTTTTATGTAAAAAAAAAATTAAATAATTATCCCAACGGAGAATCGAACCCCAACCAAAAATTTTAGACGCAACTGTTATAACCACTGCACTACCGAGACATTTACAAAACAACATATGATGTCTTTTAAGTTTTTTTTTTTTTTTTTGTAACTATTGCATCTTTTTTTCTATTTCGGTGTTTATAGTGTTCAACTTTTCTGTCTACTTTATTGTCATTTCTGGTTTGCATTTTTTCTCTTTGGCGAGGTCTAAAAATTTTCATTTTATTCCCCGCTTTTTCTGTCCATATTCTGACTAATTTCCTAATGGTTTCATATTCAATTTTATTAAATGTTACCGCTATATTTGCCTGTTTATTTTTTCCACATTTTGGTACAGTCTTTCCCATTTTTCTCCTATTTGTTTTCCTGGGATTTTTATGGTGATTATATTTTGAATTTTTCTTTCCGCGTCCTATCTTCGATGGGTAGGTTACTACTGCATTGAAGTTGTACTATGGTTATTTCGCTAGCCTCTCTATTTATTAGCTTTTTCTCGTTAGGAAATTTTCTTTAATGTGCTTTAACATATCTCTATCATTTGTTTCATCTTCCCGCAGGATTATAATCATCGCATCTTCCTTTCCTACCATCGGGTTCCCAGTCTGCAATTTTATATTAGTAAAAGATTGGAGTGGCCAATGATCTTATATGAAATTCCAGAGCTTGGAGAAATTTGGTTTATTTTCAGAAATACATTTCCGTGGTTTTTCGCGCCACTCCTCGTAATTGTCTTTCATCCAGGGAAAAAAAATGAGAACCGAAACCGAAACCTGTACCGAAATTCGAAATAGATACAAAACCGGAATCGAAAGCAAAATCCTTTTTTATTTATCGGTTAACCACATTATATACAGGTCTCCTGTTAGTCGTTAAATATTGTAAATTTTTATTATTTAAATACTTACATATAAAAAAGTATAAACATAAATTTATTTTCTATTTTTTTTCCGAAACGTATTTCAAATTTCTACGTAGTACCTCAATCGGGTGGCGCTCGAAATCCGTTACATGCTACATTTTCATAGGCATTTAACATAGGAAATTAGAATATTTTGAATATTTGCTTCCCATTAAAACTGATTGTTATAAAACTTTGTATACGCGTTTATGGACACTTTTTGCATCATTATAATAATTAATTGTTCAATCAAAATTAATAATACTATTATTCTCGTAAATTACTTTTGCAAAACCGATACCCTTTTAGTAAAACCGATATACCAAAACCGATTGCTGTATAAAAACCGAAATCCAAATCAAAACCGAATTTTTATTTTCACGATGACCGAAACCGTAACCTAAACCGATATTTTTTATGGTTACCATCCCTGCTTTCATCCCAATAGTCTCGTATTTTGCTTCAACTTATTTTATTCTTGTCCTGCATTCCTTCTTTGTAGTTTCCTATTTCTTTCCGATTTTGTGTTTCTACGTCTTGTTTAGATTCTGTAAGTCTTTATGTTGTTGTATCTGTGTTTTTTTCCCATTCCACCAATCTTTTTGCATTTATTTCTAGTTTCGCAATTCTTTCAAGACTGTAGACATTCCTTCCGTTGCATTTTGTATTCCAGGAATGCTTGGTTTAGTTTTAGTATTGTTACCTTAATATTTGTCGCCGTGTTAGTATGAATTTAATTTACTAAAGTATTCTGGTCCATTAATAAATCTGTTACTTTTTTAATGTTTTCGCTGTCTTCATTAGTTTTTGTTCTTGTTTGTGGACTAGGGTGAAGTGCTCAATTCCGCTTTCTCTCTTTTTTGTGAGGATATCGGTGGAGGCTCCTCGTGCTCAATTGTGGTATTTATCGATATCACCATTTCGTTTTGTTCTAACGGGTTGTCTGGAGGAGAGCTGTTTTCTTGTAAGCTTTCTCCACCACTCTCTGAAAAGATATTCGAAGGAAAGTAGATCCTTGAAAGAGTTGAAAGGGTTTGTTGCCAGTTCATTCTCTCTTCCTTCCATGGTCATTTTCCCTGTATATTTCCGTAATTCTTTGGTTATTCTAACCTCTCCTAATGTAAACTAACCTAAACTAATCATAATGTAATCCAATCTGAACTAACCATATCTTAATCTAACCATAAACTAACATAATATGAACAAGAGAGCAACAATTTTTCTTAATGACTTTTTCCGAAATCTCATTTTTTATCATTTTCTTTGTAAATGAATGGAAATTCAAAAGGGAGATGAGGAATTTCTATTCATTTCCAAATACGTAAACGATGTGCTGTTCCGAGTGATAAGATAGACTTAACGCTACAAATATTTAACAGTGTCAACGATATATATAATTTACCGTTGAAACTAAACTACAAAATAGTGTTTCATTTTTAGACACTAGGGTGTTAAGACAAGATAACCAAATCATCATACTTGTTTGGTATAAAAAATGAACGTCGTCAGGCAAATTTCTAAATTATCCCTGACCATACTAATTCCACGTTAAAAAAAATCCGCGTTTGAATGCTTGGAGAACACCTTGATCGAGAATGCATATCCTAAACTCCTTTTAAAAGGAATAATTAACGAATGAATTGATAAATTTGTTTAAAGACGACAAACATCTAATTTTCGCTACAAAAAACTTGAAATCTGTAAACAATTTATATACCGCAATCAAAGATAAAACAGATAATAACAATTAGTCAAATTTAATTTATAAAATCCCGCGTGGTGGTTGTAATCGGTCTTATATTGGACAAACGTCCCAAAAATGAGGTTCTAGATTGTCCCATAAACATAAACATTAGAGAAGAGAATTGATGCAAAAAATATGTGCCCTAGCAGCACATGCACAAGAAACAAATCATTTAATTAATTATGACAAAGCTACAATATTAGAATTTCAAAGTAATTACGAGAAAAGACTTTTTAGAAATGAGCCACATTAATAATAACAACATTGTTAATTATAAAACAGACAGACAAAATGTAAGTGCAATTTATTCTTCTCTACTCGATAACTATTAAAATAAAAATCTGATGTGGCCAGCACAGGACCTCCCGCCAATACCATGTTTAAAATAGCAGTGAGCTTTAAGTAAAGTATCACTTCCGGTTGATCGTTTGTATATAAAATCTAATTTGTTGTCCAATAAATAGAAAAGTCTGTAATACGAAATTTTGGTTTATGTTTCTTTTTTCCTCAAAAATCTGTTAGAGCTCCAAATTAAGTACCACATCCGATTTATCAAATATGGTCAAAATCTAATATGTTCTTTCAAATTATATATGAATTTTAAATACCAAATTTAAGTTTTGGATCATATTTTAAAAGATTTTAAGAAAAAATCGCCACACAAATTATTATAAAAATTAGCACCAACTTCCAAGTGCTCTAAAACGCAATCTGTGCAAATTCTTCGTCGTACATGATCCATTTCGTAAATGTATTGTTGTAAATTAATATTGAATTATAGTTCTGCAATCATAGAAAAATTAATTCAGACTATTCTGTACATCTAATATTTATATATAATGGAAAATATATTATTTTTACAAACCTTAATTTAATTATAGTTTAATATTTTACTATTATATTCTCCTTAGACGGTTTCATTATTAATTTTATTGTAATTGCTTGCTGACAGTGACATTTGTTTAAATATGTCAAAATTGTTATTAAAGTATTGTTTTTGTTTGGCGCATATAGGCAAGATGATGTCTAAAATAAATTATTTTATAAATTCATATTTTAAGTTATTTAAAGCTATTTACTAAATGCTATTACAGTAAAATTATGGATTGTACCATTATATTAAATTTTTATCAATCATCGTCTTAAACGTAATCATAGACAGTGATAGTGCAGTCATTTTGTCACATCCACAGTTCCATGCAAGTAATATTAACTTTATACATGCCACTCTTTTAAAAAAAGGGTACCCTCCATATCTACCTACTCAAATCTGTGTCAAAAAAAAAGAATAGCACATCTCAGGAACAAGAATAACAATGAGAAAGCACCCAGGGAGAGGGTTGTATATGTTTCTATTCCATTTGATAAAACCATAAACTCTGGTCTCGCAGGAATATTGAAGAACACAAATATAAAATTAGCAAATACAAATCTCAGAACTACAAAAAAACTTATTTTCAAAGTTAAAAGATCAAAGCAAAATGAAAGAGAAAAAATGTAGTATATTTAACAAATTTCAATCAGTGCCCTAAAGTATACGTTGGTGAATCAAGCCAGCCCTTAAAAAACGAATGTATCAGCAAAATTATCATCGCCATTTCAAAAACTATCAACACAGGGCATTAGTCACACATCACTGTGACACAGGACACACTTTTAATTTCACAGAACCAAAAATTTTAATTACTGAACAGAACAAACATAAAAATTTAAATAAAAACAGTTGTGCCAACAACCATACTAACTACGACAATAGTTTGAAATTCGCGGGTCCATTGCTCAGTGATTAGACAAATAAAAAATTAAGAAAATTCCCTCAAAAATCTATTGATTTTAATTTTATTATTTTCACTTTTCATATTTTTACTTTCAGTTCAAACCTGACACTGCTACCACGCAGTCGCAGTCAATGTAGCAAAAGACTTTTAGTTTCATTTTTATCTTTTTTGAAGTAATCCCTAAAAAAACATTCTTTTGATGTAAATAAGTAAATAACATGGAATAATACTACCTTTTTTAGTTTAAGTTCTGTATTTATTTATTTATTATTATAACCCAACGTTTCGGTACCATAAACTGGTGCCTTCTTCAGGGGAAAAAAATAATTAATTAATTAATTAATTTTATCATATATATATATATATATATATATATATATATATATATATATATCATCACGGCATATTACCCATTACTGGGTGTGCCAGTATCTACAACACATGTAGACATCGGTAATGATGACGATATATTTTACCGTGTGGGCGCATTATTAATATGAGTTCTGAAAGATATTTTAATAAGTAAATAACATGTTTTGTGTAACTTTAAATAAAACTTAGTTATTAACGTCATTAGGCCCATATGAAGCAAATAACGGACGCGGCTGAGGTTTATAATCAGCCGAGTTCTCGTTATTTCCTTATCGGCCGTGTGGCAGTAATTTTTTTTCGTAATATCATAAAATTTAAATATTTAGGAAAAATAAAATTCTTCTCTTTTTGTCATACTGAATAACTTTTTTGGTGATTTATAAATTTTTCGTGACAACGGTCCATCAAGATGCTGATATTTTTCTAGGAACATTTTGATCCTTAATTGTAGGAGACTGTTATAAAAATAACGGTCGGCTCCGTTATTTTTAACTTTTCACTTTTGTTTTTAGTCCTGTTATATCATAGCAACAGTTATGGTATTACGAAAAAATATTTTAAAATTGACTGTTTCTGAATTTACCTATTTGCCAAGTGATTAATACAGATAAGTCTATTTGTAAGTAAAACAAATCCATTTATGTAACTTACCTTTTTACAAAATTAAGTACATTTTAGTATTTATTTATGGAATAACAACAATATAATTCTTTACAATCACCGCCGAGAAATCCGATAATATATTTTTCGTAATACCATGTTGATACTATGATATAACAGGACTAAAAACAAAAGTGAAAAGTTGAAAACAACGGCCGCCGGCCGTTATTTTTTATAACAGTCGCCTACAATTAAGGATTAAGTGTTCCTAGAAAAATAACACCATCTTGATGGGACGTTGACAAGTTGTTTAATATGACCAGTAAGAAAAGAATTTTATTATTATTTTATTATTCCCAAATGTTTAAATTTTATGTTATTACGAAAAATCTTGAACGCCACACGGCCGATATGCAAATAACGAACTCGGCTGATTATAAAACCTCAGCTGCGTCCGTTGTTTGCCTAATGACGTTAATAACTATTATGTATCAAGTACGGTGTTACTTCCTTCTAAAATGAAACAATTGTTTTTGATAAATGTGAGTTGTGAAATTTTTGAAATAAATTTTGATAAATAAATCGATTAATAAATTTTGCAAAAATTATAATCCTAAATAAATAAAAGTCAAAATTCAGTATTGATTCATATTTGAAATTTATGCGTGAGTATAAAAATCTATACTTCCGCTTATATCTTGTCTAATTAATTGGCTTGTGCTTTGTACGATTTTCGAAATCCGAATTCCTGTATATGGAGAGAATTTTATATTGCTGGGTGTGCCATTCTGTAGTATTCATCGATATCAGCGATGGTAAAAAAATATACTTACATAAAAGTATATAAAATTGACGTAGTTGAAGATAACTTATTGAACGTCTTAACTTTTCATATTTTTCTATATATTTTTCGAAATATACGAGTACATTTTATTTCATTAAATATGCAAACCAACATCTCGCACAAATTATGTCATTATAAAGATAATATTCTTATATGTAGGTACTTTATGTGAAACTGAACAATGCATTGGAAATTATCTCTGCCTGCAAGTAAATTCATTTTCCACGTGAAATGAAATTTACATAAGAATTGTGGCGTTATTAACTTCACGCAAACACTGACAGAAATTATACGAAAAGTGCTAGGAAAACAGGCGTAGAAAAAAGATCACTTTAAATATTGGTGCTAATTTAATTTACTGTGTCTCAAGAGAAATTCTAATATATATTTAACAAGGGAAGATTAATTAGACATATTTCAAGAAAGTTTCGGAATTAACGTATGAAACATAACACGCCGCTGCCGCTAACGTATGACGCTAGTATGTAACAAGCGTAGAGAATGTGACTTGCCTTATTAGCGTCAACCTGGTTGTCAACTCTTCTTAGTTATACTGTGGATTTTGTATATTAAAATATGATATAAGGATATCTTTACAACAGTTGTATTCGTAACTGAAGTGGTATCTACTAAATACCCTCTCCAATGTAATGATACCCAAAGTCATCACCTGTTTGATGGCGTAGATATGTCTAGGTTATACATTTTCGCAATAATCTTATAATTAAAAAAGTGTTGAAGTTATTTATGTATAACGTGTATTGGCAAAGATAATTATATGTAAGATAAACAAGAATAAATATGAATGACTCATCTCTTTTATTCTATATTAGAATCATATTAAAAACCACAAAAATTTTAAAAACTAACTTGATTACAATATATATGTACATATAATAAGGTTTGTTGATTTACATATAATAATACTTCAACACTCCCTCTAAATCAAGAAACATTTGCCATGTAATCCAATTTTGTTTCTTAAAATCTGTAGTCTTTGCTTTGGTAGTGGTTTCATAAAGATATCAGCAATTTGTTCTGTACTTGAAATATATCCAAGGTCCAGTTTTCCATTTTCATAAACTTCTCTAACAAATTTGTACTGTACATCTATATATTTGAACTTGTTATGAAATTCAGTATTCTTTATATGACGAATCGCGCTTTGATTATCAATTTTTAGTACTGGAATGAGTGCGATGTTCCATATTTCCTTGTATAATCGTACAAGCCAAACAATCTCTTTAGCAGCTATAAACTCAGCCTCTGTTGTAGATAAAACTACGAATTTTTGTTTTGTACTTATCCATATTACTACTCCATCGCTGAATTTACAAATTTTTCCAGAAGTTAATCGTCTTGTTGAACTATCTTCTACATAATCCGTATCACAGTAACTTTCTAAATTGTTCATATTCCTTTTTAGCTTTGTACAAAATTCTCCAATCCATTGTACCTTTAATGTACTTTAGTATTCTTTTTATCATTGCCCAGTGTTGCGTTTTTGGACAATTTCAAACTTGGGACAATACACAAACTGTAAAAGCAATATCTGGTTTTGTTACTGTAGCAAGATATAGTAGACTGCCTACTGATTCTTTGTTCTCTCTTTCTCACATCTTTAAAAATACTGATCTGTTTCTATAGATGTAGATACTGGATTAGCGTCTATCATATTAAATTTTTCTAATATTTTCTTCACATATATTTCTTGGTTAATAAATATGGAGCCATTTTCCAAACGATGAATTTTGCATACCAAGAAAACAATCTGCATGTCCAGTTCTAACTTTGAATTCTCGTTTCGGTTTCTTCAGAAATACGCTTAATTAGTTACTATCCTTAGTTATGACAAGTCCGTCATCTACATACAAAACTTATAATAATCCTCTATCTTTACTGATGTATAAGCATGGATCTTCATTACTTTGTAGTAATTCGTAAAATTGAAGAAATTTCCTGAATCTATGATTTCAGCACCGCAGGGCCTGTTTCAAACCATACAGTCTACAAACCCTGTCAGTTTCGTCTTCATATCCAGTAAGCTACTTCATGTATATTTCTTGCGGTAACGAAAAGTTGTTTTTATATCAAATTGGTGTATTTTCAATGATACCCAAAGTCATCACCTCTTTGATGGCGTAGATATGTCTAGGTCATACATTTTCGCAATAATCTTATAATTAAAAAAGTGTTGAAGTTATTTATGTATAACGTGTATTGGCAAAGATAATTATATGTAAGATAAACAAGAATAAAAATGAATGACACTTATTTCTTTTATTCTATATTAGAATCAAGTCAAAAACTACAATTTCATATGTAATAACATTCACTGTTGACATAGAGGTTACCTGTAAACAGATTACAGTAGATATCCCGTTATGGTGTTGAAAAAAATATCTGTATAAAAAAGGCAGTGGATTTCATGATCTGGATTTAAATATTATGAAATATGAAAACTAATCCTATTGTGTACTCTCCACATCAGCTTCGAGTGTCCTTGAGTTGGTTGAAAGTACATAACTGAAAATTTCATATAAATCAAAATACGTAATTAGGGACGAGTTTTGCTTTCATCGACTTTTGAAATTGACGAAAGAAGATTTTCAGTCTGAAAAAAAGCACAAGAAAACAGCAAATAAAGTTGGCAAAACAAGGCCCTAACAGATCGATCTTTAAAAAGTACTTCGAACATATACATACATACATACATACATACATACATACATACATACATACATACATACATACATACATATATACATACATACATACATATATACATACATACATACATACATACATACATACATACATACATACATACATACATACATATATATGACAAATTCAATGTTTTACGTTAAAAAATACTCACGGTATATAATATTCATAGCGAATTTTGCTCCTTTTTGCATTTGTGAATTTAATAGAAATACTTATTTGAATACAAATTTATTTAAAACCATCGAAACGTCAAATTATAGTATGTCATAAACTAAAAGATTTGAATATTATTGAACACCATTTGTATGTATTAGATAATTTCAAGTTACTACTGCATAGTTTATGACATGACTCTCATTATTAATTTGAAATACTATATCTACAGTTATAAACATAATGCAGGTATCACACATTTCATGTTAATTAATAATAATAAACTGTCACTATCATCATACGTAATCCTAGAATGAAAAGTTATTCTGTCACACCATGAAGTAATGATTTTGTGAGGTTCATTTATTATTGAAATTATTGGACATGAGAAATATATATATATATATATAGGGTGTCCCGGAACGTACCGGTAATATTTCAAATATGAATTCTAGAGCTTATTTAAAGTCGAAAAGTTCATATAAACAAATGGCCTAAACGTAACCGTTAACGAGTTATTGGTTATTTTATAATTTATGTGGGTAAAATTTTAGTTCAACGGATTTCTGAAATACTGATCTAGTTGCCATGATCGCGTTTTTTGTTTGGGAACATTTGAACAATTGTCAGTTTATTATTATTGTGATACAGATTTTATTGGCTTCCTCCTTGTATCCTTGTTCCCATTCATAATGCCAATGTTATTTACAAACGAAGAATATGCAGATATTCATTATGTTTACGGTCTGTGTGATGGAAATGCTTTAGCAGCACAACAAGAATATCGTAGAAGATATCCTAATAGAAGACTGCCTACGCGTGCCGTCTTCTTTAATTCGCATCGTCAGCTGAGGGAAAATGGCACTTTCAACGCAAGATATGCAGTGGGCCAAGGAATTGCCCGTAGACCCATAATCGATGATGAACAAGTTCTTGATTTATTACAAGAAGATCCATATTTAAGTGTGCGAAGAATTGCATTACATACTGGAATATCTAGAACCCAGGTTTGGAGAATAATAAGAAGTGCTCGCTTACATCCATATCATCATCAAAGAGTTCAAGCTCTAGGTAATGATTTTGAATCTCGTTTAAGATATTGTAATTGGATACAAAATAATCAAAACCTACCCATTTTATGGACCGATGAAGCTTCTTTCACACGAGATGGTATCAATAATTTTCATAATTTTCATGAATGGGCTGCAGAAAATCTTCATTTAAGAAGACGCTCGCATTTTCAACATAGATTTAGTGTTAATATGGTAGATGGTATTCTTAATGATCGCCTGATTGGACCATTTGAACTGCCACACCGTTTGAATGGTGCAAATTACGAACATTTTCTAGAAAACTCTTTACCCATGTTACTAGAAGATGTGCCATTAAATATTAGACGTGAAATGTGGTCTTCGTGTTAGAGCTTGGCTTAACGCACATTTTCCAGGAAGATGGATTGGAGTAGGAGGACCCGTAGCATGGCCACCGCGTTCGCCGGACCTGACTCCATTAGATTTTTATCTTTGGGGTCACATGAAACAGATTGTTTATGCAACTGAAATACACACGATAGAAGAATTACGCCAAAGAATACAGCAGGCTGCCAATATTATTAGGAATAACCCAGAGACCATATTATCAACGCATCTATCTGTTCTGCGACGTGCGGCTTTGTGTATCGAACACAATGGAGATAATTTTGAACATTTTTTGTAAATACAATAAAAATGTATTTAAAAAATTATTTCATAAAATTCGTTGAGCTAAAATTTTACCCACATAAATTATAAAATAACCAATAATTCATTAACGGTTACGTTTAGGCCATTTGTTTATATGAACTTTTCGTCTCTAAATAAGCTCTAGAATTCATATTTGAAATATTGCCGGTACGTTCCGGGACACCCTGTATATATATATATATATATATATATATATATATATATATATATATATATATTTATTTATTTCAATTTTGTTCACTTAAATATGGATAACTTGTCTTATTCAGAACGCAATTAAAATTAATTATACGGAACTAATGTAATAAAACATATTTGAGGGCTAATTTCTCAACCGTGATATAGATTGTGTTAACATTTACTAAGTCAACATTTATTCGTACTATGAATAGACGTTTCGATATAAACGTATGTTTTAATCAGTGTTGTTCTTATAATTTGTTAATCATAAATTCATGTACATGCGCTTATATACTCAGTTTTACAAATATCGCACGAAACTGCTCAAAAAGCACATACATATCTGTTTGTTCTCAAATTTGACGAAATGTTTAGTAAACATACGTATCTGTGTGTTTTTTTTTCGAATTTATGTGCAGTGTTCGTATAACTGAATTTATAAATAAATATATTTACACTGATGAAAGTATAAGTGTGTACCGTAACGTCGGTTTTGTAAATATTATACGACTGAGATTTTGAGTAAGCAGAGTTCCCGTGGATCACTTTTGATCATTTCCAATGATTCATATGGTGTCTCGTGGCCGTGTGTTTATGCGTCTGGTCGCGAATCGGTGGAACCGGCTTCGATCCCGACCGTCGCTAAAGGAAATATTTCGCATTTTAAATGGCACAAAAGTGACCCCTATGGTGCACTCTCCACGCCAACAATGAGTGACTGTGAGGTGACGCTTGGTAAATGCACGGTACAAATGTGTCATAATCGTTACCGAACTTATTTATTCCAATGATTTCTGAAAATTAAAAATTCATTACATTTACTCATATTTAATGATTAATGAAAACTGATTAATTTTTCTACCTACCTGTTCATTATTAAAGAGCAAAGATATGGCGCCGTTTAAGAAGGTTATATGTTCTGTCATACGTGAAAAGTGAAATATGTGTTCAATTATCGCACGAATCACGGAATTTCAAATTGGTTAGCACCGAGTGAATAACTGTTCTCAACACCTAAAATGTTTATTTTGTTTCCATTTTTTACTAATGATCATTAATCATGAACAAAGTAAAAATCCTTTTCACTTTCAATGATAATATAAAATGACGTTCAGATTCACCTAATTGAATTTTCAGACATTCATATACAATGAATCATAGAAAATGTAAGTGTTCGCGGGATTGTTAACACCTAATATAAAGTACTGTTAGGATTAGATCTTGAACCTTTTCTTTAGCTTGCTCTGTGTTTTGGAATATTTCATCCAGTTTGTAAATATTTACAATACGCTGTTTGTAAATTCGACACAAACAAATAAAGATGTTTTATATTTGATCGCATATTTAAATTCGGCGCTTATACAAACTATCAAAATCTCGTGAAAATATCTAACATTTTACGGAAAGAAAATATCTGATGTGGACACCACATGACTTCCTTGTACGCCTGTTACACTATATATATTTTGTTAATAATTAAAATATGTATTATAACAGACCCAATCATAAAATTGCACTTATTTTTTGTCCTAATTCATAGCAAACTTAATTGCAGAAACCAAAAAGTACATCATTTATAAATTTACATATCTCGCTTATACAAAGTGCTAATTTAATCATACTTGATGTTTTCGGCGCAGAATTCAATTCTCTAATTCTTTTATTTGAAGCATTTATTATTAAAATCAAAATAACACTATTTTTTTCAAGAAAAACTTATAACAGCTTCAAGTAAAGTATCACTTCCGGTTAAACCAAAATCTATTATGTTATTCCCATTGATATAAAAGTATTATATACCAAATTTAAAAAGTTTTGGATTATTATTTAATATAGTTTTTCATTAAAATCTATTATAGGCTTCAAGTAAAGCACCACTTCTGGGTAGACCATATTAACTAAAATCTATTATGTTATTCCCATTGATATAAAAGTCTTATATACCAAATTTGAAAAGTTTTGGGTTATATTTTAATATAGTTTTGCATTAAAATCTACTACAGGCTTCAAGTAAAGTACTACTTCCAAAAGTTAGGTAATGACGTACGTACGTACGTACGTACAGACGTCACGACAAAATTAGTCAAAATGGATTCAGGGATGGTCAAAAGGTATATTTCCGTTGAAATCTGGAAACCGAAATTTTTCGCGATTACAATACTTCCTTTACTTCGTACAAGGAAGTAAAAAGTAGAAATCTACTGTGTCGGATTAATTTGATATATTTGTGCTTGCTTATAGCGTTGGTAAAATTTTATTTGAAATGGAACAAGAGTTGGTAGGCAAAGCAAGAGTTCGCCTGCAGTTGCAGCTTGCTACATCAAAGTCGTAATTTCATCTCGTGAATTACATTTCCGACGCTGGCAACGCCGAGTATAGGGTAGCCTAGCGTCATGAAGGCGGCGGTCTTAGCGTGTCTTCAATTATTCGACCTGTTATCTGAATCCCGGACTTTATTATATTAAATTTCCACACGCTTTATTTTATCCAATTATAGTTCAAATACGACTTGATTAACGGACTAAGATCTTCATAGATAGTTATAACTGTATTAACCCTAAAAAGATAACCATTCCTAAATTTTACGCCGTTAAAATTGTCTGTGGATTGGTGAGTACGTTCTACATGATTAGTTCTTGCAGTAGTTTTATCATTTGCTACTAAATATTTGACCGACTGTGGTATTTAGTGCTACATTCGTCTCGTTTCTTCTGTGCTGATATCCTATTCGTATTTTTTTCGATTGGGTAGATTTCGATCAAATATTCTATCAAAAGTAATAATACAAAATTATTTAATTTTTTAGATATTGTTGTTTTAATTTATTTATAAAATATAAACAAAAAAGTTATTATAGAACTCTGATTGACAAAGAGCTGCAGGAAATTGACCAGATGTGTGAGAGCATGAGCACATCACGAAAAACAAAAAAAGACCTCTGTGCATGTTTTATAGAATTGCATCTATAAATGCCTACATAAGATAAAAGTAACAGTATAAGTCAGGTCAAACCTAGGGATAATAACTCTTATGAATTAAGTTGGCAACAATTATTTGCTTTGCCAATTAATGCCAACTTTGCAGTGGTCGCTCCAATATATATATATATATATATATATATATATATATATATATATATATATATATATATATATATATATGTATATATCAGAGCTGGGCAACTTACTTTTAAAATGTAACTAGTTACAGTTACAGTTACCTCAAAAAAAAGTAACTAAGTTACTTAAGTTCCAGTTACTTTGGTGAAAGAACTAAGTTATTTACTAGTTACTCATTAAAAGTAACTTAGTTACCTTGAGTTACTTTCTAACTACTTTTAATGGCGTGAAGTGTAGACTTAGATTGTTCACTTAGTTATTGTGTAGTATACATATCAGGGAGTTTTTGCACTAACTACGTTAACCTAAATTTTAACGTTATTGCTTGGCAACACCCAATCAGATTATTATTGTTAATGTTAACGGACCTACAGGGCCTCATTACCTCTTAGGCCCGCAGGGCCCGGTTGCTGTGATTTTTTTAAAATTTATTAATTTATTTTTCAATTTTGATTTCTTATACCAAGATATAAAGAATGTACTTTCTTTCTAACATGACATGACCATTATAATGTATAAAACATGCATACATTATTTCCTAGACTTATTAGTGGATAATGATTAATTTATTGGAAACCTCGGATCAGACGTCGATTTTCAATCTGAGGGGGCCGCACATTCAAATATATAACAAAATTTGATGAAAAAGTATCTTTTTATAAATATTTGGGGCCCGCTACGCTAATAACATATTCCCGAGACCCGGCAAAATCGCCAACCGTCCCTAGAGAGGAGTAAAAGAGTATTACGCTAAATTTGACCTAGGGCCCAAAAATCTTATAAAATAGCCCTGCGGACCTACATTATAATATAATATAAAAATTAAAAGTGACATTTTATCTTGTAAGAAGGGAATTTGCAAAAATGAGACTAATTCAAGTCTTACAACCCTTGGAACAACGAACAAAATACACTATTTTTTGTATAACCTGAAAATTATAATAATTTTGATGATTTAGTGGCAGTTTAATTATAATTTATTAAAACGTATCATTTGTAAGCGAGGGAAACATTTGAAAATAATATATTTTATAAGTCAAATTTAACATTTAGTGACTTTTTAATTCTAGAATTAAAAGTTAAAATAATGTGTTATTTTTAGTTTTTTTGTTTACCGTACAAAAACCCTATTATTAATGAATATAATTACTTATTTTATTATCTATTATGGCTTGAAATCAATCAACAATAATATTGAATTTAATTATGTATTAAAATAAAAGTTACACATTACAGAGGGTATGCGCGATGCTGCGCTCAGCACTCCCACTTTGGACAGACATTTATTTAAAACAAAACAGTTTTAGTTAGTGTTTCTAAAAAAGGCATCAGCCTCAATAAAATATTTCTTAGAAATTTTAATCCTCTCCGTTACTTTTTATGACTAAGTTACATTCCACTTTTTAAGTTACTTTGACTAACTTAAGTTACATTCTAATTTCTGAGTTACTTTAAGTAACTTAAGTTACTCAAGTAACTAGTAACTAAAAACCGTAAAGTTACCAACTACTTTTCCGCAGCAAGTTAAGTTACAGTTACCATATTTTAAAAAGTAACTAAGTTACGTTACAAGTTACGTAAAAGTAACTAGTTAGTAACTAAGTTCCTAAAGTAACTAGTTACTGCCCAGCTCTGATATATATATATATATATATATATATATATATATATATATATATATATATCAGAGCTGGGCAGTTACTAGTTACTTTAGGAACTTAGTTACTAACTAGTTACTTTTACGTAACTTATATACAGTGTGTCCCATTTAGAGGTGCCACCATTGGGATCTCGAGAACTATAAGAGATACGATGACGGTTAAATGGAACTTTTTATGCGCCTTTGGGAGGCCATCTCAGATGTGCTTTTGTTTTTCCAAAAATTTTCATATGTCACTAGATAATGACGAAAAACGGAATATTGTTGATTTTTTCTTTTTCAAATAACTTCTAAACTATTAGTAATTAAGAAAAACATTTCAAATATAAAAGATAAATATTTTTATTAGCTAACCAGTGGCGTACGAAATAAATTTTTATATCTGTAAGTTTTCGAGATATAACACAAACTTATATTTTTTTAAATGGAACCCATATCTGATTTTGGTCTCAAAAAAATCATTATTTTTTTCTCTTTTCAACGATGTAAGGGTTATTATGTTTTATATTTGTTTTGCCTTCAAAATTATTATTTTTTCCTTATTTTGTATTAAATTTAACAAATTTATAATTATTTTGAAAATATTGGTAGATTTCTATTTAGAAATACTCCTTGTATTTAAATAATTTATTTCGTTAGAAAATTTTGCTCAAAACTCGTATCAAACTAATTTTTATATTTTGTATCTGGTCGCCCTTGGCACATTATAGTGTAATTTGTAATTATGAGTCTAGAATAAAAATATTAAGTAATAAAGGCATAAAACAAATTATTTCGATCAAATACAATATAAGTAATAAAAATAATAATGTTTTTTTGGGAAATAATAAGAAAGTACAGGAAATTAAAGAGAAAAATTAAATTTTAGGAGCAAAACAAATATAAAACATAATAACTCTTACATCATTGAAAATAGAAAAATATAATGATTTTTTTGAGACTAAAATCAGATATGGGTTCCATTTAAAAAAATATAAGTTTGTGTTATATCTCGAAAACTTACAGATATAAAAATTTATTTCGTACGCCACTGGTAAGCTAATAAAAATATCTATCTTTTATATTTGAAATGTTTTTCTTAATTACTAATAATTTAGAAGTTATTTGAAAAAGAAAAAATCAACAATATTCAGTTTTTCGTCATTATCTAGTGCCCTATGAGAATTTTTGGAAAAACAAAAGCACATCTGAGATGGCCTCCCATAGGCGCATAAAAAGTTCCACTTAACCGTCATCGTATCTCTTATAGTTCTCGAGATCCCAATGGTGGCACCTCTAAATGGGACACACTGTATATATATATATATATATATATATATATATATATATATATATATATATATATATATCATCAAGGAAAAGCCTGTCGACGAAAGACTTATCCATGGCCTTTTCTGAAAAATCACCAGCTATGTCTGTCCGTAAAAAAAAAAAAACACCAATTATTGCTAGCTGTTGTATCTGCGTACTACATCGCGGGTTTATTTGTAGTCATTGTACATACTGATGATAAAAAAGTATTGACTTATTGGTTAAAGTAATCCAATAAAGTTTATACTGACATATTATGTACTTATTTTTGTTAAATTTGAAAATTTTTGAAAATTGCAACACTTAATTTATAATCGTAAAAATTACGAAAAATAAGTATTCGTGTGTTTGGAACAAGGTTAGCTCTCTAGGGTTAATATATTTTATTGTATGAGACAATGGTAGTCAGTCAGTGGTTGTCAACGTCAACGTTATTTTATGTTTTAAATTATAAATAGTTCATGAAAATATATTACAAATAATTATACTTTTACACCCGTATTCAGAAGCTTTAAGTAAGCCAGTTTTACAATATAGGATTATTTATTAAATTAATTACTGTTTCACATGAAGAAAAATAAGCTACATAGGAAGCGAATTTTTATTATAACAATAAATTCCAACGACTAGTTTTAAACCAATCATGATGCAAAACACTTGAAAATCCAATGGGAACAGTATAATACTGATAAAACCCCGTTACCCCGATAATTTTCCTCTACTAAGTAAATAAACAGTTGTTATTGTTTATAACTGTCAGTGTGACAATTAATGTGTCAAGTTTCATTTTGCGTTGTATTTGGAATTTATCTCACCAAATACCACACGAACTCTCAGATTTTCTCAGATAAACTTTTATTTTTAAGCACTCATTTTTTGCTTTTAAGCAAAATCACTCAAGCAAACTGACAGGTAAAACCCCTTCTCCTTCGGAGTCGGAATTTACCATGCAGTTTGCTTGCGTGTTTGTTGCTAAACAAAAAATAAAAATAAAAATAAAAAATCGTGCAAAATAAAAATTTATCGATAAAATCAGGAGGTCTTGTGATATTACTTCTGATAAATTCCAACTTACTAGTTTTTAGCCAATCATGACGCAAAACACTTGAAAATTCAACCAAGCAAGAAACCCAAACAACAAATTTCTCGCTTGTCTCGCTAACGGGCAGGGCAAATATAATGACAGTAATACACACTACACATACATAAAGTTAGCTTATACTGCTTAATTTTTTTTATATGGGGTGTTTTTTAACCACATATCAAAACGGCTTTGAAAGTTTTATGATGGATGTTTATAAGATTATTTAAATTTCAAATATTTTGTTGGACAATAAAATAAATTCAATTCTCCTGAAATAAATGTATATTGTGAAAAGTAGGCTTTATTTATTTAGCATCAACAGTAGATAAAGAAAATTTTATCTACATATTAATTTTTATCTACACTTTGAAATGTATCTGCACTTTATAAAAATAATAACGATAAAGAGTCTTTACCGACTCGTGAACTAACACCTTCCACTTGCCGATAAAGTATCTTTTCATCGTCTTTAATATTAAATAATTATTCCATAAAGAAAAGAGATACGAGAAATGCACATGTTATATTTGACAGCTGTATAACTATCTCGATGACAGTTGTAGATCAAATAGCTAGCAAATCGTTCAGTGAACAACAAGTCTCGATTGCTTACCTAGCATCTTCTTAAATTGTTTACTTCATAGGCTTACAAAAAAATCGCGTACACCTATTTTTTACTGCATTAGGTCGATCTTAAATTTTAACTTGTCAATGCCACTCGTATCAATTAAGATGCTATAGTTAACAAAAAACGAGAAATACGTACTTATGTACTATATGTGTATGTAATTTAATAGTAACTTAACACAATGAAGAACTTGCTCTACAGTAAATAAAATAGTGAATTGACATTGACAACAATGACAAGTCCACTGACAGTTGATTAGATATTTTCATAGCTAGAAAAAAGTAAAAACTCGGTTACGCGATTTTTTTGCAACAGTGTAGGTACTTCGGTATATTTACAAATCTTATATACATATTTTTATATAACCTGGCATTACTGCATTCCGCATCTTGCGCTAGTCTAAGATGAAAACTAGTTTGATACTTGAAAGCGTTAAATCTTGTTTTTCATTATACTTTCTTTAAATATGAGTAGATTATTATTAAATTCTTATTTTATTGTTTTTTTTTTTTTTAGATTTATTCTATATTTACCTATTAGAGATTCTTGAGATAAAATGTTGTTTTAGCCTTCTATCGGTTTGGCTGAACTACAAAGTATAAGTGAAACTGTGTGCGTTCGGATGGTTCGGGTTCAGTTCCGACCTACGCCAAACTTGAAATTTTAAAATTATTTCCAATTTTCAAATAGCCCAAAAGTGATTCATGAGGTCTCTGGTAAATGCCTTTAACGGTACAAATATCGTCATTTACCCAAGTTTGCGAATAGAAGCAGATTGGAACACTCAGAAATGAGCAATAAGCCGTGATATATTTATACATATACAGAATGTTAGAAACCAAGTGTAACACATTTGTAGAACATAAAGAATTAGTCAAAATAAGTCGCAAAATTATGCAATATGCCAAAAAAAGAAATATTTCGGAAATACGACAGGTTTAATATAAATTTAATTATTTATACCGAGGGCCATTAATTTACTTGCAAAATTTCGAAATAGACAGACAATTGACAAACATGACTTAATTAGATCCCGATAACATTATGAAAACAACATCTTTGCTTTTACAGTTGTCAGTTTAAATTCAAAATTGACATGAATGTTTACACAAATTCAGAAATGACAGACACGTATTTTACGTACGGTCGTTCTAATGGCAACGCTCGTGAAGCACGAAGGCTTTTCCAAACCGTTTTCCTGATGCTGTTGTATGAAACTTTTCGACTTATTTTGACCTCTTCACTATGTCTTATAAATGTGTTACACTTGTTTCCTAACATTATATATTTATGATCAAAATGTATTACGAATTTTGAAACAGTTTGACTTTTTGTAGAAAATCTCGATATGTGATTTTTATTACGATCCTTATACCTCCTTTACCTAAACCTAGGGTAACGGGAGTAGAGATTCACGGGCTTGGCTTGAAGCTTGAAAGCTTGGCTTGGAGCTTGAAAGCTTGGCTTGGCTTGGTTTGAAAAAGCTTGAAAAATCAAACCAAGCCTGTCTTTCAAAAAAGCTTGATTTTTCAAGCCAAGCCAAACTTCTGTTTTATCAAGCCCAAGCCAAACCAGACCTACCATTAAAAAAGCTTGAATTTTCAAGCTTTTCATAAAATTATTGTGGAGTCCGACAAGACCGTAATTTGCAAACTTCTGAGAATTGGGGTTCCGAAAAGGATCAGCTTCACTACCTGTCAGTTTATTTAGTTTACAAAATTTGTAAAGAGGATTATTATTAAGCACTGTCTACTCAAATAATAATAACATTGCAAGTAGTATAAGGTGTAGCAATAAAATAACGAGATTTTTATTTTTCCTGCTTCCCTGTAAATTTGGTAACAGGCTATGTCATATTAATTTGTCATCTTCCCTCCATTCACTGTTCAAATTTCATGAGAATTAGGCAAACCGTTCGGTAGTAGCCTTTGATTGAAATTAACTACTTTCCCGTACTCCATCGGAATTATGTTAGTGTCAATACGAAATTCTGTGTGAAACTTAAAAAATCCGCTGCAGAAATGTACGAATTGTTGAAGAATGTTTATGGTGATGAGGGTCTACCTAGTTTTCGAGCAGTTTAGAAGATTTAAAGACGGAAGAAAAGAGATCGGAGACGATTAGCGCTTCGGCCGTGCACTGACATTGTTTTTTCGAAATGCGAGTGATTGTTCACATGGGTTGGGTGCCTGAGGGGCATTTCGTTAACCAAGCATATTACAAGAAGGTTTTGATAACCCTTCATGCACGGGTGAGAAGAAAAAGGGCTGAAATGTGATAGATTCTCCACGAAGACAATGCGCCGGAACAAAACGCCCTGTCGGCAAGACATTTTTGACGAAATACAAAATTACCGTTTTGGTACATCACCCGTACTTACCTGACCTAGTGCCATGTGACTTGATTTTATTCCCAAATTGTAATTCTGCGTTAAAAGGCACAAATTTCGGGGCCGCGATGTAGCTATAGAAAAGCGGCAGAGCTTATGGACAACCTAATAAAAAAGGCCTGCATGCATTGCTTCCAACAAAGGAATATTCGCATCGGGCGGTATAGGGTTCGGGGAGGAGAGTACATTGAAGGTGGCAATATTTGTTTTGTGTAATTTTATACATTGTCAATGTTCTAAGATCAATTTTGTTATTTAATTGCCACACCTCGTATTGATATAAAATACGAAGAAATGTGTATAGGTACAACACAAAATTTATTGCAAATATCAATCATTACATATAGAAATATTCAATATTTTTATTAAATATTTATTAAGTTAAAAGTACTTTGAATAAAATCTAATTAATTAAATCATTACGTAACTGGAATAAATTATAAACACAAATCTTTAATAAAATAAACTTTTTAAATTTATCTCATTGTACTTAATTTTAAACACCTACCAAACAACAAACATCAACAAATATTAAATATTTATGACCATTGTAATGCTACAAATTGATAATTTTGGTTCAGAATGAAAAGAACAATATCACTTAAGATATTTAAAAATATCCCTTGACATGTTTCATAAGATTTCAGTCGCAGAATCAACCTCTCAGTCATTTATCAGAAACTGGGTCGCTCAACCAGAACCACAGACGCGTTTCTTAATTTAACCAGTGTCACCATCATAATGAACTTTATTGTACTTTTATTATTAATATCACTTAACACCGAAAAGTAATTTGGGTGAAAGACTGCGTATGATGATTATGATAAATATTATAGTTATATTTTGTTAAATAGTTCACAAATGTTGAGTCATATTTTTGGTAGCAAAGAATTTACAATGCTTTGTTATTCTACTATTTCCAAATCATAGGAAAGAGAAAGTTTCTGTTTGTAAACATATATTTCAATACTATTCATAGCAAAATACCTAATCTACCCCTAATAAACTGATTTTATCTGTGGGTTTAAAATAAACAACAAAAGAAAGAGTGAGTATTTCAAGGAAATTCCCATCTCTATAGGGTTTTATGATTACCAGATGTATTTGAAGTAAAAGAAATAGGTTGACCGTTACATTCCATTATGAAATTCCAAAAATATGTATTTAAACACTGTTCTACCAAGTAACATAAAAATTGCAGGGTTAAAACTCGAAAATAAAATTCTAAATATCAATAAACATTAAAAATTGTAAAATATTTTTATTTGTCGTTATTAGAAAAATATTTATCTATGTATACGATTATACTTTTAATAAAAAATAATAAATTATGTTGATCGTTTACTGTCAAATATAAAATTCAATTAAATATTCATATCAATATTATCATATTTTACCGTCTTATTTCATCTTTACACATAGTTATTCTTCAGTATTACCAGAATGAATTTATGTAAAACTAAACATGGTACAATGGTATTACAAAACATTTATATATCGGATATATCGGTATTAATTTCACATCGAATATCAATATTCAAATCTTGATACCGAACTAATAGTTTAATTTCACATATCAATACCTTTATATTACTTAATATACTGTACAAATAAATGACATGAAATAAAACTATCATATTATGTGCGTGCGTAAATAAGTTCGCGCTTGAGCATTTACAAAGCTTGAAAGCTTGAAAAAGCTTGATAAAGCTTGAAAATCAAACCAAGCCTAAAAATTTAAAAGCTTGAAATTTTCAAGCCAAGCCAAGCCTCGTGTCCATCAAGCCCAAGTCAAGCCAAGCCCAACATTAAAAAAAGCTTGAATTTTCAAGCCAAGCCAAGCTTTTTTATTTCAAGCCAAGTAGCTTGGCTTGGTGAATCCCTAAACGGGAGGTTACTAATAATACGAAACAATAACGAAGTTACCCTGCCAGTTGCCAAACTACAGTTTTTACAGAATAAGTCCGAGTCGGTAATTAGTCAAACAAGGACGTGGAAATATAAGCCCTAACTTGCGGAATGATTCATTCTTAACAGCCAAAAAATATTTTTGGAACTGTGTCTATAAAGGTCAGATTCAAACTCTGGTCGTTAGATAGTGACTCGCTGAGTTATCTCAGGGAATGTATTTTTATTTTTACATATTATCTACACATATAATTAAAACTTAAAATTTCTAAAGGGCTTATATATGTATATTATTGTAAATATTTTGGTGTTCTATTTTTCGCTAAACGCTCATTTAAAACTGTCTCTTGATGATCTTAGAGTATCTCTAGGTTTTAAATGTCAAATTTCTTATTTGTTTAACAATTCTGCACATAATGAGGTCTGTTATATACATATATATTTATTATATATTGTACAATATATCTCGGGACCTCCACGAAATGTGACAGTTAAGATAGTTAACACTTTTACATTCTATTTTTAATAAAATAATCTAACTGAATAATATTTTATATAACCTGCACTATCATTTCATATAGCACTGCATTTAACCGCATTATGGTATAAATTAGCTTGACTCTGATATATGTATATTATAAATACTTTCATTATGTCCACTTTTTCATTACCATATTATGTAAAACCAGTTTGACATGGTCATAAATTATTATCAAATTTGGTATTAAATTTGGTAACAAATTTGTTTTATCGGAAATAAATCAATTGCAAATAGGACGTCCTATTCCATTACAAATTTCATTGTAAATCTGTTTAACACAATCACAATTTGTTAAATAATTTATTTAACATGAATATGACCGTGTCAAACGAACTTAATATTTGTATTGTCCTATACCATCTGTTCCACCTTACGAATTCAGTAGATGCTCACCCCAGCGCCAGTTTTAAACAGTCGAAATTAAAAAATGGCGGTTTTCAACTGCTATTATCTCATATTTTATAAAATATTAAAAAGTTATCATAATGCCATCGAAGCTTTGTAAATTCTAGTGAGTAGGTATAAAATATGTATATTATCTACATACACTGACACTAGTCTGAAATTATAGTGCGTAAACATGGTTCTAATTTCAATCTTTTGGAGTTCAAAACTATACTCTTTTCTCTACAATGTTGAATTGGTAAAATTTATATCTTACGTGTATTGTTAAATCAAAGAGTACCGGAACGGTCATCTCCAACGAAAATTTTCAAATCACAATTAATAATAAAACATTATTTGTTAAATAATTAATTTTCATTTTTACCTCTCGCTAAGACAGGTATTGGAATCATGCTAAAAATCGCATATCCAGATTTTAGTGAATAAGCATGTTTTAAGGTCACTAGAATCCGATTTTAACATTTTACAATGATGTCTGTATGTGTGTGTGTGTGTGTATGTGTGGATGTTGGAGGGACATTTCCTCAAAAACTATAATAATGAAGACTACTTTAACTACGTATACCTTTTTTTTTCTTAAAAAAATCTAAATATTTTTTTTGGAAATTTATGTTATTACAAACATTGAAGAATATGAAATTCTCTATCCAATACATTAAGCATTTTTATTATATTTTCTATAAATTTAGATATAGAGTATTATAATAGCTATTTATGAAATAAATTGCGAAATGATAGTATTTATTTTAGGAGCGCGACGTGAAATTTGTACGCACGAGCGTAAGCTAGTTATACAACACGTCAAGTGCCTAAAACACTAATTTCACAATGTGTTACATACAAGATTTTTTATAATAGCGTTTTAAAACAGATCATTTTTTTCAAATATTAACAATTAGAATTTTTCAAAATTAAAAAGTAGGCAGACTTCAGGTTCATCTATTCCTTGCTAAATGAAACACATTTAAGCACTAGTGCTTAAAAGGAACATTTTACGCATTAAACTGTCACTTTTACGCATTAAACTGTCACTTTTACGCATTAAACTGTCACTGTTACGCATTAAACTCTCATTTTTAAGTACTAATGCTTAAAACTATTTCATTTAGCAACGAAAATGACAATCAAAATGTTCTTGATATAAAACGCTATACTGAGATTTCTACACTGTAGCCAATTGCATTGGTCATGTTGAAAATGGTGAGTTATGAAGAAGCGGCAACTCCGCATGGCAAGGGACAGGGTGGGGAGAAGGAAAAAAAATTAGCATCAGTTCATATTTATTTGTCGGCTAGTATACAGCCCATGGACACCAGTTGAAAAATTAAAATGTTTGTAATTGACATAAATGTTAGTGTCAAAAATTCAGAGACATGACTGAAGACTTTTTTTTGGAAGTACATTTAATATTTCTTATTTTATCATTAATTAAATATTTAGAATTATAGATATAGCCGCTGCACGTTTCTATTCTTGAATGCGGAAAACCTAAAATTCGTTCATGGACAAGTCGAGATGTAATAGTAATTATAATATGCTATGGGTATAAAAAGAAATGGGATTTATATATAAGCCAAAGTATGTACAGTATCAGTGTCAACTAAACATGCGCTTGCTGTACATATATTTCATTATATACCCTTCAGAAATATCGCCAGTCTCGTCAATGAATTGGAAGAATATCATAGAATGAATTGAAACATAAAGAATAGATGTAATTAGAATTTTTGTGTTTACCAGAAATGTTAATACATTACATATATAGCCTAATATGAAAATGGCGAGAGGTATTGTGTTGGCCACAACATATTTTTATTTAATAATATAAAAAACATTTTCTTTATACCTGTAAATAATTGACATTAAAATCTTAATTTGTACTTTTATTAAATTCTCTGATGTGTCGAAATGTTTCGGTAAACCATATCGAATCATTTTGACTCCAGCACACCTTTCAGCACCATGAACACTTTGTACATATATAACAGATCTTATATGCATTACTTAAATAGAATATTAATCACTTCTTGCTTGTTATTTGCAAGTAGTTATAAGCATTGTGAGATCCATCTTGCAATTAATAATACGAGTTATAATTGTCTTGTGGCTACCCTTCCCAAATCGCCAATATTTTCTCAATCACAGAACGTCAGTCTTAGCCGTCTCTTGGGAGGAGCATAAATTCTCCTTGCTTTTAGCACTCACCATTAGTACAATCGCTGCGACACTACAACTCAACGATATTTCCACTGGGATTCTTTGCTGCAGTGATATAGCTGCTTACAATATACTCCTCGTCGCCTACCTTTCCGTCATGGATTTCTTTCCGGAAAACTCAGGGAATTGACTCTTGCCAATCCTTCAGCAGCTGCGTGATTCTTTGTACATTTAGCTTATTTTCTCCCAAGGTAGAAGAATGAAAAGTTAAGAATTTTTCGATGATAAAGAAGTTTTGACTTCAACACAGTTTTGTCTTCCTGTTCGAGACGAGTGTAGCAGATTTTTTAAAATAATGCCAATTCTGTTCAGATGAAACTAAGGCAAAAGTCGTGTACTGTCAAGTAAAATTAACTAATTTAGAATCATTGTTTTGTACAAACTAGATATTTCAAAAACAAGATCACTGTAAAAATATTTATAAATCAATAGGATTCATATTAAAAATTTAGAAATTAAAGAGAAAAGCATGTTAAACTGCAAGAGCCGTTATTTTAGTACGGAATTATAATAACCTACATTTTCACCCGGCATTCATATCTAAATTCAGGTTAACTTAACTGAGATTTGCTAACCAAGAATTTTGTTGTCTTTGTAGTAGATTTTGAAATTACATTCATGTTGAGCATACGCAAAAGCGATTTCTTTAAAGTCAGATGTTAAAATCACATGTTAGATAACTATCATACGAATATTCTAATAAAAACAACAAGCCTGATAGTTTTTTTTTTTGTCTAAACTTTAAATAATATTATGGACGGTTACATGTTGACTCCATGCGAATCGTCGTCTGATTTGGACGATGAACATATTATAAATTTTGTTAATAGTTTGGGAGGAGTACTAAAGGTCTCCAGATTACAAATTAGAAAAGATCGTTTTTAATATTGGGACGAAAATAAATTTTATTGCCGTTTTCGGCTATCCAAGGAGTCTGTGACCGAATAGTTGGAGGAAATTATTGAAACTGTAAAATATTCTACTAATTAGTGGAAGTAAAATAAATTCAATTGTATATTACGTGTTTATAATATTTATGTGGTCAACATGAACACATATTTTATAATAATTATTTGTGCTACAAACGTCAAAATTATATATTTCACATAAGCAAACTTTCAATACATATTTCTATGCATGACTTAGACATAAAATTGTGGGTTATACCTACCTTCACAGGCCGGTTTCACTGTTTGGTTACATTGAATTCGTTTAACACTTAACTGAAAACTGGAATACGTCTACCTAATAAAAAAATGGTTAACTAAAATGTTTTGGTTTAACCTTGTACTGAAATACCGGGCCTAAAAGTGTTAAAGTGACCTTTCTTACTTCGCTGGAAAATATCTTTATTTCATACTGTGTCGCATTTCATTGTTTCCTGGAGTGATTTGAGTCCGGTAAATGAGGTTCATGTGTTCATAGCCTACTCCTAATTAGAATATTTTTTCTGAACACACTGTATATGCCAAAATTATATGTTCTGTTATGTTTGCAAAATGATTTTATTTTCCTCATACCAAGAAAGCCAATATATTTTAGCGGATTATTCTGGGATCAATTTTAAATTTGTTTCCGAGGATTTTAATAGGATTTGATAAGGAATACCGTTTTTCGTATTCGTTTTTGACAAATATTCGAAATGTTAAAAAATAATGATTGCTGTCATTACTGTTATATTTTTATTAAGACCAAGACGATGTATTTTTTTATTAAAGAAACTTTTCATGTTGCCTTGGTTACTTGTTATTTTTTGCTTTTTTTTCACATTTTTATGTCAATTTCCCCTGAAGAAGGCACCAGTTTATGGTGCCGAAACGGTGTTTTTTAATAAAAAAAAATACAGAACATAAACTAAAAAGGTAGTACTATTCCAATTACTAATATGAGTTCTGAAAGATATTTTAATTATAGTAGTCTGATTTTCAATAACAAAGTAACTTGACAGTTTTTGTTTTCTGTACCTAAGAACCTCAAAACAAATTAATTTTTGTTTTGGAGATCGATTTGCAAAACTATGGATCTAGATGATGCAAAGAACATGGAAAATGATTTAGAAGATAAACAATAAAAAATTAATGACAAAACCGTTGCTATGTTGTAAAATAACCCATTACTGTACGTTTTTGAGTACATTAATATACTACATTACTGTACAAAACACGAAAAATGATTTTTTCAGTAGGTACTCATTTCGAAATTCCTGGAAAGATCTTATTCGTACCGTAAAAACTTATTTACTGTACTAATAACTAAATTACCATTTCTATTTTGCATCTATTAAATACAAAGTTATTACAGAAACATGACCTCAACATTTATGTTTTATAGGCAATGCTCTGTAATATGATGTCCCACAAAAGGGTGCGAATATTCCTATTCTTTACACAGTTTTGAGTACAAAATTCTAATAAACATACGAGTATGTTTGATTTTGTTTCCTTTCAATTTATTAAGGCAGTTTAACAAAAAAGTGCATATCCGAATTCTACTTCGTTTCAGTACGATATTGTCAATTTAACCAAAACTTTTTATGTTTAAGGCCCGGTTTTTTCACCTCTTGATAAAGTGCTAGTTAACTTGATGATATAATGAAGATATTACATCGATATTAGAGCGTAAATTGACAAAATTATACAAATGTCATATAAATGATGTGTTTTTTTTCTATCTCACGGATAAGTTAACTGACACTTTAGCAAAAGAGGTGAAAAACCAGGCCGAACACAGAGACTTTTTTTATGTAATTAGAAAGTCTTTTCATTTTTAAATAAGAAAGGCGTTCTATAAAATGCACAGTTTTCGAGAAAAAAATTTGGTCAGTTTTTTTTTTTACTGTTTATAACAATATGATTTATTTCTACTCATTACTGTCGATTTTATTTTTCATTTTACGTAATTTCTTAGTTCATTATTTAGTTTAAGAAATACAATAATGAAATCATGTAATTGTATTTGAACCACAGTGTACTACGAAATTACTTTTCGCACCTATAATTAGTATTCCATATGTTCGTTTTAGTTATCTAGTTCCTTGTAATTGAGTTCAGCTAAATAACTTCCCAGATTAATGTAGTTTAGCTATTATCTAACTTTGATAATTGTATGCATATTGAATTTAGGTAATTGTAGTCATGAGACGTAGTCTGCAGTGGCTAGTATCGCACTTTTATCAAAGAACTGGTTTGTATTAATTAATTAAAATTCTAAATTTGTCGTTTTGAGACGCTATTTAAAAATTTGTTGAAGGTTTATACTAGGGCTGTCAAAAGTATTCGGTTAACCGGTTAACCGGTTAATCGGTTAACCGGAAACCGGTTTTTCAATAATGAAATATTCGGCTAGCCGGTTAACCGGTTTGTAGCCGGCTTTTAATCGGTTTATAGCCGGTTTTTAGCCGGTTAATAGCCGGTTTTTAACCGGTTTATAGCCGGTTTTTTAACCGGTCAATAGCCGGTTTTTTAACCGGTCAATAGCCGGTTTTTAACCGGTCAATAGCCGGTTTTTAACCGGTCAATAGCCGGTTTTTAACCGGTCAATAGCCGGTTTTTAACCGGTCAATAGCCGGTTTTTAACCGGTCAATAGCCGGTTTATAGCCGGTTTTATATAAATAAAAGTAAATTACATTGAAATAGGAAATAATTCATTAGTCACGTGATATGTTTTCCGCCAATCAACATTCAGAATTTACATGTCTATCGCAGCGATGATAAAAAACAAAGAATATCACCTTATTTCTAATCGTTACTAACTGCTATGGCATTTTTACAACATTGACAGCTAATTTTAATAAAAATTCATTATCTTCTCTCACTAAATATAAGCTCGTGATATTAATAATGAAGAAAGGGGTGAAAGGACCAAGCGTTGAATGGTTTATAGATGAAAACAAAAGGCATAAATGGTCCACGTGTATTGTAAAATTCTTTATTCACAATCATTATAGTAATATACCGATTCCTAACCTTTTGGAGGTTGGGAAATACGTCATTCTTAACTTTAATGACATTCTCTTAGGTTGGAAATAACAGATTTTACCTCTTGGGTTGGAAACGTTTATGTAGAGGTTGCCTAGCAACATTGTCATAGATCCTTATAATAAAGTAAGTTAAAACAAATTTTAAGAGAGCTGTCAAAAAATATTAATAAAATTAAAGGTTAAAACTCATTGATTTATTTTGAAAATTATTGATTTAAAATGAGGATGATTGTGAATAAAATAAGATACATAACCTCGGTGGGAGTTTCATTACAGCCTCGCGCTTTATCTCGCCTCGAGGCTTCGCCTCTTGGTAATATACATAAGCCCTCGGATGTAATGAAACATTTCCCACCTCGGATGTAATATACTATTATTACGGACGCTTCGGGCTTAGGGCAAGCCCATCTTCAGCAATCGTTGAATATACAGTAATAATTAAAATTTATGACAAAAATTTTTTAAAGTTGTATTAGACGCGATGATCTATATGAACAACATCGAAAACAATTTTAAATACAGCATTTCAACAACCTTCCGAATCAATACGGAGTTGGTGAAATATGAATAATAATCGAAGATATTGCTCGCATACCATACATAAGTATATCATATACCATTGCTAAACAATAAATTGTCAAGACTTTAGTGCACACAGGGAAACTTTGCAAAGTTTACCGAAATTTATTTCCCAAAGAAGAAGTACGATATTTCCTAAAAGTTAACGGCGCCCTTAAAACTCGATACGTTTTGAGGAAACTTTTGAACATGCACCAAATTAAAGGTTATAAACCGGTTTCTGACCGATTAAAAACATGTTTTCCGACCGGTTAAAAACCGGTTTTTTGACAGGTTAAAAACCTGTTTTTTGACAGGTTAAAAACAGTTTTGTTGACCGGTTAAAAACCGGTTTTTTGACTGACTAAAAACCGGTTTTTTGACCGGCTTAAAACCGGTTTTTCTGACCGGTTAAAAATCGGCCGGTTATTGACTTAAAACCGGTTATTCGGTTTTTCGGTTAACCGGTCTGTAAACCGACGGTTAACCGGTTAGCAATTTCAGCAGATTTTGACAGCCCTAGTCTATACAGCGTGTAATAGAAATAAGTACATTAAATGTAAACAGTCAAGAACTCGGCAAGGGCAGCAATTTTTCTTAGTAACTTTATTTCGAAATCGCAATTAATTAAAAAAAAATTATATTACCAATTTCGAGACATATACTAGCAAAACAAAAAAAGTAAGTGACATTAACAGAACTCGTCGGGAGCAACAATATTTCGTAGTAACATTTTTTTTAATTCTCATTTTCTTAGTATTTTTAGGCAGGTAATGATTTTTTTACCTAGAAGATTTACAAAAAAAGTTACTATGACACATTGTTACTCTCGTCGAGTTCTATCACCGGTAGAGATGCATTCGGGCCGGGTCGGACCGGGCTTTGAGGTTAGGATCGACTCGATCCGAAAATAAAAATTACCGGCCCGACTCGAAGATCGACTCGACAAAAAAAATAGCTAGCCCGGCTCGAAAATTGACTCGAAATCGGACCGGGCTTCCGGCCGGGCCGGGTCAAAGCTCGAAATTGGGTGCATCCGGCATTCCTAATGTTGATTTTTATGCTAAAGCGAAATGTTTAACTTTTTTCGTGTCAGACTTATAAAAAACCTTTACATTCTTATAACTTTCAACATTAGTTAACATAAGTAGTTAAAAAAGAGACCCTTCTAGTGTAAGTTTGTTATAAAAATTACAGACCTACGTGTATTAAACACTTTGTTTACCAAAGCCGTTCGAAAATTCAAACAACTTTTTCACAAATCTTACATAAAAAAATCGGATGTGGCCAACACATGACCTCCCGCCTATTCCATGTTTAAAATAGCAGTGAGCTTCAAGTAAAGTATCATTTCCGGTTAATCGTTTGTAAATAAAATCTAATTTGTTGTCCAATAAATAAAAAAGTCTGTAATACGAAATTTTGGATTGTTTTATTGTTTTTTCTCAAAAATTTGTTAGAGCTCCAAATTAAGTACTACATCCGATTTATCATATATGGTTAAAATCTAATATGTTGTTTCAAATTATATATGAGTTTTAAATACCAAATTTGAGAAGTTTTGGATCATTAAAATTTAATAGGCTTTAAGGAAAAATCGTCACACACGTACATTCTTATAAAAATCAGCATCATCTTCTAGGTGCCCTAAAACGCAATCTTTGTAAATTCTTCGCCGTACATAATCCATTGCGTAAATGTGTAATTGTAAATTAATATTAATTTATAGTACTGCAAAAATAGCAATTAGCAAATTTAAATCAGAACATCTAACATTTATGCATGATGGAAAATATATTATTTTTACAAACCTCAAGAAAATATTTTACTATTATATTCTCATTAACACGGTTTCATTATTAATTTTAATATAATTGCTGCCTGTCAGTAACATTTGTTTAAATATGTCAAACCTGTCATTAAAATTATGATTTTGTTTGACGCATAGGCTAGGTGATACATGGAAATAAATTATATTATATATTCATATTTAAAGTTATTTAGAGTTATTTACTAAATGTTATTATCGTAGAATTGAAGATTAAACCATTATATTCCATTTTAATTAGTAAAAGTTGCTAAAAAAATATATTCAATGAATTTTTTACAAGAAAAACTGTTAAAAGCTTGTATAAATGATACTTCCGGTTATCCGATATACACTAAAAACTAATGAGCACTTCCCATATTAGTATACAATGGGTATACAAAATTTCAAATTTTTCTGATTGATAGTATTTGAGTAATCGTGTCCACAAGATCCACACACACACACACACACACAGACACACACAGACACACACACACATACATACCTACAGACATCATTGTAAAAATGTTAAAATCGGATTCTGGGGACATTAAAACGTGCTTATTATATAAAATCTCTATATGCTATTTTTAGCACGATCCCTATACATCCCTTACCTAGGGTAGCGGGAGGTAAAAATATAATTTACAAAAGGATTTTTTATCTAACTTTGTTTCTGCTCCAAAATAGGACTAGAAATCATCATGGTAGGAACAAAAATCACTTTTATTTAAGTATACTAGTAATAAAAATTACAATAGCAACATCACAATATAATTATTATGCTTTAATAAATAACCTTGAAATCTTGAAGTAAAATAATACATTTTTATTTATTAATATGTGAAGTTTGTTGTTATTAAATCATTTTGATTCTTTTTAACTTCATCCAGTTTCATTTAAATATTGAGGAAACTGTGCATTTGATTGAATTATAAGGTTTTTCGGGCCGGCCCGAAAAGCTCGAATTTTCGGGTCGGGCCAAAATAAAAAGTCCGACTCGCCTCGATTTTTGAAAATGATTAGCCCGATTCGGCCCGATAAAAAATATCTTCGGCCCGGCTCGATGATCGACTCGAAATCGAGGCGGGCTTCGGGCCGAGCCGGGCCAAAGCTCGAGATCGAGTGCATCTCTAATCACCGGTTAAATTTAATGTACTTATTTCTGTTACATCCTGTATAAATCCTGAAGATGAAGAATGCGCAACAAAGGTAAAAGAAAAATGTGCCCTTGTTGTTGTCACGTGTTACTTTGGTACATGATGAATGCTCGTAGTGCACTGAGCAACAAGAACAGTAAAGCACTTCGGCATTTTTTTGCGAATTAGTTTTGAAAGTAAAGTAACATAGTTTAAATTTCTTTTTTTGTAATAAGCTATTCCACTGTATTTATTTATTTATTTATTTATTTACTAATACACTGCCCAACAGGTAAAAAAACCCAATAAGAAGGCAGGAAAAACACATAAAACAAAATACAAGAAATAAATCAATGCAATAAAAACAAACATATCATAAATGTATTAAAGATTTTGTTTAAGTAGATCAACGAACCTTTTTGAAGAATAAAGGAAAACATCAACATTTGAAAATTTATTGACATAGGTGTGACACATTCGGTGTAAGGGAGACAAGAATAGTGCATTGGTACTAGGGGTGGGAAGATGGAATGTTTGAGAATAACGAGTATATATATGGGGTGTATGGAAAGGAAGAAGACTTAAGCAAATGGGATCATCTATTTCACCATGAATTAATTTAGAGAGATGATGTGCATGTTGGAAATCCCGACGCTCAATAAGACTGTGAATATTAAAAGAATCTAAAAGCTCAGAATAGGTACATGAATTATGGGGATAATATCCATTAATTTTGTAGTATAAAAATTTCAAAATTTTTTTCTGGATAGATTCAATGTGGTCCTGATGAGTTTCATAAATAGGATTCCAGATAATGGAGCAATATTCTAGTTTGGAGCGGACAAAGGCATAATAGAGGGAAAAAATGGAAGTTATATTGCGAAAGGAACGAGTAGTGCATTTAATGAAGCCAAGCATGCGAAGAGAAGAATTTTGAGTACGATTTATGTGACAAATAAAAGTGAGTTTACTATCAAAAGTGACACCTAGATCATCGATAGAAGAGCAACGTGACAAGGAAAGATTATCGATAGTATAATTAAATAAAAGAGGAGAAGATTTCCTGGTATAGGACATCACAAAACATTTATTCAAGTTTAAACCTAAGTTATTTGAAGAACACCAATTAAATAAATTATTAAGATCATTTTGAAGAATAAGACAATCATTGGCGGTGGAAACAGGATAAAATATCTTCAAGTCATCAGCGAATAAAAGATTGTCAGTAGATAAAACATTAGTAATGTCGTTAATGAATAAAATGAACAATAAGGGACCAAGGTTAGAGCCCTGGGGTATACCGGAACTGGAAGTAAAGGATGAAGATTTCCGACCAAGAAAATGAACAAATAATTGGCGATGGGACAAGTACGAAGAGAGAAGATCTATTAATGAAGATGATAAAGAAAAAGTATGGAGTTTTTTGATTAATAAAGAATGGTCTACTCTGTCGAATGCTTTAGAAATGTCAGTGTAAATGCAATCTACTTGGCCTTTGGTATTTAAAACAGAAGAAACAGTATGAGTAAAATGTAATAAATTGGTTGACGCTACGTCGCTTTCCATAAAACCGTGCTGAGATGTTGAAATAAGGTTTTTAACTTTACTGTAGATAGTTTTATAAATTATTTTTTCAAATATTTTACTAAAATTTGATAGTACAGCAATTGGACGATAATTTTTAATGTCAGCCTTATCACCGGATTTGTGAATAGAAGTGATTCGTGTAATTTTTAATATATCGGGGAAAGTATTAGTTTTTAATGATAAATTAAAAATATGGAATAATATGGAATAGAGCAATCAAAAATAGTAAAACATTATTGAAACTATGAATGATAATAGCTAAAGGATAAAGAAAATTCCATCTTTCTTATTATAAATCACTCCCTCTAAAAACACGGGGTGTTTTGCTTTTGAAGCTGGAACCAAATCTTAATATTTTACGGAATCCAAACCCAGAAGTGAACCTTAGAGATACATTTCGAAACGTAAGCGTAATCGTAATACAACCGAACGTCGATGCCTTCGACGTCTACGTTGCTGCCTGTGTTGACTGTTCGCGAAAATGTTCTTGTCTATAAATGTTACATCATAAATTCCAAATCGCATTTTAATTTTTATGTATAAAGGTTGTTATACAAAAAACATGAATTCAATTTTCATTAGGTTGAACCGAACCTAAACTCAGTATCTGAACACGGAACAAAACTATAAATTTCATTAATGATTGATATAAAAACGCATGCGAACCCATTTCATAAAAGACAAATTAACCTGAACCTAAACCGAACCCAGTTTTTGGCGGGTTCGATGCCCTGGATCCAAGTATTAACTCCGACTTTGTGTGACAGATACTGTTCAGATGACTTTTAAATTTCTTTGTTTTTGTAAATAATAAAAAGTGAAATAAATTAAGTATAATAATTAATTTTATGCCTTTAATAATAAATTATAATAGCACAATATAAATACACATGATTTTGTAATTTGCTCAACATTTTTCGTGGCCTGTGAATTACTATTTGTTTATTTCTGGCACACCCACATTACCATCACAAAGCAAACTAAAAATTCGGATCTTAATATCTAGTGTATTTGGAAGAACTTTTAACTCGGACTTTCACATGTGATCTTATATATTTATGTACTTCAAGAAAAAAAAAAATGTCGTGAAATAGCCTATTGATATATGGGAGTGAGTTAATTTTTGGTTAAAAATTTTTTCTTGCAATTTATTCGTTGCGTTGGTGGAGATGAGATGATAAAAATACAAACTAACAAATAAACTATCATACCTCACCAGGGATTCGAGCTAGTTACGTTGCCCACTATACCACCGGGGTCGGTATACCTAACATAGTAAAATATAAAATTAAATCAGGATTAAGTTGTACCCGTGTCCCTGTAATAGTCAAGTCAGTAAGAAATATGGACGTCGTATAGGAAATGACATATGTTTAAAATGAAATTTGAGAAATGTTAGGTACTGTATTGAGTAAATTTAAAATATGAAATGAGAAAAATAAGCTTTAAAACTAAATGCTGATAATAATGAACTAATTTATTTCATTGTTGACATCCACCTGTTTATACCCCAAAAATTTAACATTTTTATATTTAAAATTATACATTCTTTGAAAAGCGAAACAATACTCTTTCCGTTGTTTATTTGAAAATTACAACTTAACGTGATAACTTAAAATTCAATAGTTCGTAATGAAATAAGTGCAAAGCAAAACTTGCAAGTTATTTGTGATAATAAAACCAGCAAAATTTACATTTTCACTTATATTTAGTGACCATTTCTCTAAGTTAAACGAATTCGAATCTCGTATAGTACTCAAGATCGCTTTCCCTGTGTATTGCACGTTATTTGGGACACCATACATTCGTGTAGTACAATAAAATTTGTATTTAGAAATTTCTTTGAAAAATGCTTTAACTATGTAAAAACAACTTTTCGTTTCACAAAAACTATATATCTTTTTCATGGAGTATATTTCATTGTTTGGTTTCTATATTTGTTAGTTTATTTCTCCGGACTGGGCTTTATACAATGTAAACTCTATTCTGGATTCTTTAAAGACTTTACGTTCACATCTTCTACGGATACGACGCGGATTAGAATCGTGCACGAGATGCCTTCTTTTCGACAAACAAAATAAAATAGAAGAAAGTGTTGAACGCAAAGAGAATTCTCTAATTTTCGTAGAGAAAAGATTGCTAAATATTTTTTAATGTAAGATTCTGTTTTGTGTTTCTTTTCAATATGTGCGGATATCTCCATTAGGTGTTAATTTGATCAAATTCGAAGAGCAGAGACGAGATTATTTGTATATGTATAGTTTTCGAAACAGTTTGTTTGAATTTACTAAGGCTTATTTCAATTGTCTTTATTATCATAATTACAATTGATTTTGGTACATAAGTAACTGGAGGAACCACTGAACTGGAATGCGCCCTCATATTGCAAGAAGAGAAATGACAGGTATGGTTCTTCCGTCTTGGTTTTATATAGTCTGAGCGAAAAATTTATTTCCATTGACAAATGTCAAATCCAAGATTTTTATATATAGAATATATGCATATAATCCCTGGTTTTGAAATCCGACATTATATTTGTTTATAAAACCGGGCTCTAGTGCACTGTTCTCATTGTCGACATTAAGGAATCCTCTTACTTCCATTTCCTCTTGTATTGGATCCAAAATTGATGAAACATTATTTTATATTAAAAACCTACTAAATGATCTTACAAATAAATACCTGGATATATTGTGTAATGAATTTTTATAAAGTGAAGTTTTTTTTTTATACCTGAAATATTGAAAAATGGATTCCATTCGTAACCGTCATATTTATAATCAAGTGAGTCATATATTTATACCCAGTTGCACCGCTGTCGCCTGAATTTTTGAATTGCATTTTTTCGTTTAAGCCTACTTTAAAATTTAAGTGTCAGCGGTGCAACTAAACATTAAACTCATTAAAAAATTGTATCGTTACTTTACTAATTTCAGTAAATGTTGTTCCGTATCCTACACTCGCCGTATCAACAAAATAAGTTATTCGTATACAATGCAGGCAGTTAATCTTGTTCAGAATTCCTCAATAAAAGATCGCGGTGTAACTTTTTGCCCTAATTTTGTTTTCCTTAAACATATACATAATGTGTGTTGTTCTTCCAGCAGGACACTGAACTTCATTATTAGAATCTAAAATATTTAAAGATATTTCTGTACTAAAATCTTTAGTTTCTGCCCTAGTTTTGAGCAAAATTAAGTATGCTGGCTTAATTTGGTATCCTTCCACTTTAAATCAATCCATGGCTTTAGACAGGATTCTTCGTCGATTTCTAAATTTTTTTTCTTTCAAAATTGATAATATTTATCCAGATAGAGCAATTGATCAGCAGGCTCTCCTACAGTGGCACTCCATGCCCGCCGTCAGTTCCAGGCGTGAAAATTCAAGTGTCAGATTCCTGTGGTCGCTGATCCACAACAAGGTCGATGGTCCTTTCCTTCTATCTCGGATTTCATTACATGTTCCAGATATGCAAACACGTTTTACCTTGCTGCTTGTAGAACTTATGTTTTTCAATGGTCACCTATTTATATAACGTGCCGAAATGACAACCAAATGTATCAAGATATATGTTTGTAACACACCGTATTAACATGTAACACATCGCTTTTATATTTTTTGTATGTCTATATACACCATTGTTTTTAACTATGTATTTATTTATATTCTTTAATATACCCTGTAATTGGTTCACTCTTGGGTAATAAATTATTATTATTATAATTGTTTGTATTATGAAACTTATTTTTAGTTTTATTTCATGAAAACCAAATGTATGGTTTACATTTTTTAAATTTTTTACCATAATTTCTATTCGAAATGAAACATTCAACCGAGTGATAGTGATTTGACAAAATTGGTTTTTATATAAAAAAAATTCTACGATATTGTTACACATTCTTTTTGTATAATTTACCATATTTGAGGTCAAATAAATTAGTAATAATTTTCGGATCGTGCGTGAATTAAATATAATGTGGAATAGTTAATTGGAGCGGTGCCAGTTCACTGCTCACTTTATTGCGCATGTGCGTAGTATCGTCAAAAATATTTTTTTATGAGACTGCAACCTTTTTACCTCTCGCTAAGAGAGGTACCTAATGGAATCATGATAAAAATCGCATATCCAGATTTTACTGGATAAGCACGTTTTAAGGTCCCTATAATCCTATTATAACATTTTTGCGATGTTGTCCGTGTTTATGTGTGTGTGTGTGTCTGTGTGTGTGTGTATATGTAGATATATGTGTGGATGTTGTAACCACGGTTTCGCAAATACTATAAGACTTAAAAATATTTAACTGCATTTTCCTCAGTCTGACATTCCTGGGACAACCGGAAGTAATAGTTTCTTTAAAAAAATCTTCTAAATATTATGTTTTTGAAAATTTCTATTATTACTAATATTAAAGAATATAAAAATCTCTATCCGATACATTTAAAAAATTTATTATATCTTCTATGGAGTTAAAGATAGAGACATATAAAATAATAAGTTGTAAATGATTCTCGCAGCCCATGGGGAACAAGTGGAAAAATGAAAATGTTTGTAATTGACAGATAAATGTGGGTGTCAAAAAGCCGAAGACATTACTAAAGATTTTTTTCGGGAAGAACATTTAATATTTCTTATTTTATTATTAATTAAATAATTATAATTATAGATACATATATTACATATATATATACCCTTCAGAAATACCGCCAATATCATCAATGAATTAGAAGAATCTCGAACATTGGATGAATAAGAGTGAATAGAATCAATTAAAAAATATAAAAATAAAGATGATATGTGTTTTTGTGTGTATCAGAAATGTCAAATATATACAATACTTATATAGCGTAATATGGAAATGGCGAGAGGTCTTGTGCTGGCCACAACAGATTTTTACACAATAATTGTAATGTCTCAGACTTTTATTTTTTTAATAAATATCTCAAACATCAAAGAATAACATATCCGTTTTTCAAACATTTTCTAATCGATTATTGCCAGTTGCACCGCTTGTAGTTAAAGCCATAACTACATGTTAACAAAAAAGTGTACCGAAATTTTGACAGTAATATTTAAGAACGTATTTAATATTATGTTTAGTCATCTTCGTTATTTATGATTTCTAATTGACATTCAAATTCTACGACTTATAATGAATATTAATTGTACTCATATATTGGTTTGTAACCATCAACAGATTAACTACCTTAATTAACAACTTTTTACCATATTCCGTTTCAATTTTTTATTCATTTTTACCTCATGCTAAAAACCGCATATCCAGATTTTAGTAAATAAGCACGTTTTAAGGTCCCTAGAATCAGATTATAAAATTTTTACGATGATGTCCGTGTGTGTGTGCGAGTGTGTGTATTGTAACCACGGTTTCTCAAATACTATAAAACTTAAGACATGCTTAAGTACGGATTCCTCATTCGGAAGTGGTAGTTTCTTAAAAAAATCTTCTAAATATAATTTTTTGAAAATTTCTCTTATTACAAATAATAAAGAACATTAAATTCTAAAGCTGATAAATTACATTTTATATTATATCTTCTATAGATTTAGAAATAAAGAATATAATATATAGAATAAACCGATGTCCGAACTACACCAGGGAAACCAGTTGATAAATTTAAATGTTTGTAAAGACTCATTCACAACTACAAAAATTAAGAAATGTAAATAAAATTATAAATAAGATTTAACGGTTGGTGTTCACAGCTTCGAAAATAAAACGTAAATTAATATCAACTGCCATTTAATACATTTATAATTAACAAGCAATGATAACAACTTCATACCTTTTAAAGCAATGTACACAATCATATCGGGTGTAACACGAAAACCGGGCCATAGACGTTTAACATGGGAAATCAGTTTCTCCTTGCGCAAAAGTGGCCTATTAATTTTAGACAAAAAGCTTTAAATAAATATTATAGAGAATTAATGAAATTCTGCATTCAATTAAATATCACATTTTTTGTAACTGAAGAAATTAAATTTAAAATTTTATAAAAGTTACTTCTTTATAGTGTTAGCCGTCGTATTGAAATAAAATCTCATACTAATTTTATGACATTTTATCTGTCAAAAATTATAAAATATACCTAGTTTTCAACATTTTAAATTTGTTTGAAATTTTATTTCTTAAATATTACTGTTTAGTATGCACTTGATAACGATTGAAGATTTTATCGAATCGAAACATTATGTAATAAAGACAATGAAAGTTTGAAATTCACCTGCCTAGATATAATTCACACGATAACGTCTTCTAAATTATTTTTCGTCAATATTCACCATGTAATCTACACTGTCTTGTTTTTGTAAAACTTTCCTATATTTAGACCATATAAAAACCCATTTAATTATTTCCCCAATAAAATTTTATTGCAGCTATCGACCTGTAATAGGTCTGAGTTTGGCTATTGAATATCTGTAATTAATATATAAACCGCTTAGAACAGGAGCAGTATCACTAGATACTAGACTAGAGTTCTGTAATTTGGCTACATAATTAATACGTTTAATAACTTGCTTCATATTCTGTTATTACTGAATAATTGTAGTCCAGTGTCTAGTCGTATATAAAACGTTAAGTGGTTCTATCTTGTACATAATAAATTACATCCGGTCATTTTGAGATAAATTAATTGTACAAAGTAAACATTTAATAATTTCTCATGCAAATTACTATGTAGATCGAAGCTTTGTAATAGTGTTTTAAGAAAAAACCTAACTATGAACAGAAAAGATATACCTTATTTTGAAAGTATTTAATTAAATGTCAATTTGACACGAGGCATTGTACAAAATGTTATCTAAAGAAATCAAATCTTTTCTTCTTGAATCTTATTTTAGAAATGGCAATAAATTAGAAAACTGCAAATGTCACTATTCTTTTGCTGCGTATTATAATGATTTCATGATAATTTTTGACAATTTTACTTTTGAATAATGATCAGACATACGTTTCTCTGTTCACAGCCTACTCCGAGTTAGGTTTCTTTTTTCAAACACACTATAATGTTCTGTGCATTTCATGTGTTTTTTTACGAATATAGTCATTTAAATTTTATAAGTTTGGAGTTCAAAAAGTAATTACCTACGACAGTTGATAAATTATGAAGCTAAGATGTATATGTATATATTTTGTCGCTATAGCTACTAAAAAAATCTGTATAAAAATTGTAGTACACTAATTAAAATGTTTTCCAAAAAAAGCTGATACGGATACCCTAAGGAAGTGTAAATTACATGACAACTAACTTCTATTATATTTGTTTACTCATTGCCATGAAGTTAAAATAAACAAGGTAGAAACTTTTGTTCATTATTTCGCAACTCATAGTTTCCAGTTATATGTCTAATTAAATTCTGTTGCTCAATATACAAGGGAAAATATAACGGTGAGTTTTTATTTAATCTTTTAATTTTACAAGCTAAATCTAAAAATTATCTCTTGCAATAAGTATCTAAATACAAATATTTGACATTTTGTTTTAAAAAAACATACTGCAAAGAAAAGACAAAACTAAAAGGACATTAAAAAAAGTCAAACCTTTCACTGCACAAAAAACCGAACTTTTTTACCGCCGCTAAACTAAGAGCAAACACGGGTGCGACAGTTTTGAGAGGTTAGTAGACATGTGTATATTTACATTTTACTTACGTTTCGTGTCACCGCATGATTGTATCGTCAGTAGTTATTATAATGAACAAGCAAATAGTATTGAGTGTCGTTGCACACATTATCATATTTTTGATTAAAAAAAAGTTAAACCGATGGAAATCTTGCAGACTATTCGCGAGCGGTTCAGTAATCAGACGTTATTGATTACGCAAGTGTTTAGCCTGAAAGCCAATATACTTAACCCTACGTTAGTCGCGCGGTCTACCGTCTACATATGTAGACCACGTGTCTTTAAACTTTAATAATTCAAACATATTAGTTGCCAAGTTTGGAGCTGAGTAGATGTTGACTATACGGCCTTCTGCAACTTTAGCATGATAAATACATTTTATAGGGGTTGTTACTTTTAGATGTAGACATGTCTCTACATATCTATAGATATAAAAAAAAAAACTTAGAATCGAGACTATTAATGTGTTAGTATTTGTTGTTATTGTTTTACAGTATTTTATTTTAATTTTATATGTTTGTTATGTATAAATTATAAATATTACATTTTTTATCTGAACAAAATTTATTTTCTATATTTATAAAAAAGAAACGTTGTCTTATCAAAGGTTTATTTATTTATTTATTTAATATACACTACCCAACAGGCTAGCCCAATTCTAGGGTAGGAACAATTACTAAACAAAATAAAATTTGAATATTCAATACGCAAAGTACTAACATAAGTGATTAAACACATGTTTTTAATAATTTTACAAAAATCTGTAAAAGTATCAGAAAATAAGTCAATTCGTGTCTTAGCTTTGACATATATTGTATTACCTATGTTAATAATAGGTGACTGCGAAAGCACATTTGTACGAGCATATGAGATGAAAATGTTGTAACTGTTCTAGTTTGAATTAGTGTTGCCACAAGACCAAGACCAGTCTTGGTCTTGGTCTCGTCTCGTCTTGGTCTTGTCGAGACGAGACCATCATTTGGTCTCGACTAGAAAAGTCGAGACGAGACGAGACTAGCATCAAGTCTTGTCGAGAAAGTCTTGAGTCTCGACAAGACTCTTGACTTCAGATCAAAGGTATTTTTTTTAAACATATACCTATTCTAAAAGTGCTTCAAAAACTGAGAGTATTGCTGTAAACACTGATTGAAAATTCGAATAAATAAGAGAGATATTAATTTTTCAAACTTTGTAATTTTCTACTTTCATAATTGTGTGAATTTAAATTACAATGTAAGTGGGATGAAATGAAAGAAGTATCAATTTAGAATTCTTATGTTATTTTAATGCACCAATATTTTTTATTAAATTAAGATCAACCTTTATTTTATACTACACATGTTGATTTTAATTTAATTTTTGTTTAAAACTCAATTAATATATGTATTGGTACAACTGGGTATATGAAATACTGACTACATCTTCAAAAATATTTCCAATTTTCAAATAGCACACAAAAGTTACATCTGTGGTGCATTCTGCAAGTTAGCAATGTACTTCTTTTTATTTATTAAATTAATATATTATAACAAAAGTAACGTTCCCTTCAAATATACATTATTTTTCTTTTATTTTTAAAGAATCTATTGTGATTCTTAGAATTTTACGAAAATGCACACAAAGATTTTACGATCTTAGGGAAATTCCCGTTTTAAAATAACCATATTCTACATTTTCAACGGATGTATTTCTTATTCACCTAAATAATTCTTCCATTGATACATATGAATACATATCGCATGTAGAAATAAGAATATATTAATTGCAAATAATGTAAACTATTAATACTAACAAATCAGTTACATGAGAAAATTAAAATACATTGTATAAATTCATTCATATGAAAAAATTGAAAACAATAATCAACTTACTTAAAGCCTTAAAGAAAATAGAAATATAAATGTCGTAATGTACATGCCCTTCTTTAACAATTTTCTTAAAACTTTGTATGCACAAATGTGTAAAACAAACTGTTTTTCCAATTCCCTAATATAATATAATTTTAAAAGAATGGGTAAAAAATAACACAACATTTCTTTTCTTGTAAAAAACCAATAATAGAACAATAAATTTGATAACGGCCTGTGCTATAAATTGCTGCATATTACCAGACAATAACAACCACTTTTAGACATCTGCTAGTAATAAAAGTAGGTAGGTTTGCCCAACCCAAATCCAAATATTTCCGAATACAATACTTTAGTCAATCTAACAATTTTGCATCCTAAAAATATAAAATCATGTAATAAAGAAAAGTATAAACGTATGATAAATAATTAAATGAAACATAACATAGACAATTTTTATGAGGAATCATTATTATGGTTTCATAAGTGGAAAGAGGAACCTCTTGAGAAAGAAATACCATATGAAGAATTATTAGATATCTCCAAAAAAATTCTATCCATTTTTACTCCATGGCTTGATTTTATTTTTAACTCTACCTTCTACAACATGTAAAAGAAGTTTTAGTAGGTACATAAAAAATCTGTTGTGGCTAGCACAAGACCTTCCGTTAATTATTTTGTACCAATCCCACATCAAAAGTTCCCTAGAAAAGATTCTATATATTCAATAAAATTATAACACGAACATATACTATTTTTTACAAATTCCATACCGAACGTTCTTTGGAAAAAAATCTATAAATCCAATATAATTATAACACAAACAATCATTATGTATATTGTACTATTTATAATTCGTTAAACCGTACAACTGTTATTATTAAAGTTTCTTAGTTACTAATTTTTTTTACTAATTTTATAAATTTAAGCACGTTTATTATAATTTATTTGTTTTTCAAATAAGTGTTTTTTTTTTTTGTTAGAGAATTTTGTTTATGTAACTACCTACAGTTTTTATTGAATATACCATTATTATTCTAAATACGTTTTTGGAATAAGTATATTTTTTTGGCAAATAAATAACATATAAATATATAACTAACTATATTTTTATTCGTCAAAATTTTGATATAAAGCAGAAGTTCTCAACCTGTGGTACGCGTACTAGGGGATACGCGAAAGGTTAGTTATCTACTTATTTAACATTAATTTAGAAAAATACAAAAAAAAATAGCGAAAGAAGTAACTTTTTTGGGGATTTTTGTCCATTTACTTACTGCTTCATTTAAACATATACATATCTATTTAACTATTACTAATAATAGAAATGCAACACTCGGTATGTATGTATATTTTCATATTAATTATTTCAAGAGCTCAAGTATCAATTTGATGATATTTACAGAAAAAATAATAAATATCTCAAATATTATTTGGAATTTTTGAATCGCGATTGTACTGTTGTTCTTAGAATTTTATGTTCTATTAGATGGGATTATAAAAAAAAATGTTAATGGAAGTAAAGTCGAGAGTCTTGTCGAGACTCGAGACGAGACGAGACTGACATCAAGTCTCGTCTCGACAAGACCAAGACGAGACCACTCTAGTCGAGACCAAGTCAAGACCAAGACAAGACCGGCCCCAAGTCTCGTCTCGTCTCGACTTCTGGCAACACTAGTTTGAATTGCTGGTACTGAAAAGTTATGTAATTGTAAACAGTGTGGATCATCAAGGATATTATTTACTAACTTATAAAGATGTATTAACGAATATATATATTGCGCCTGCTAGTTCATAAGTTATATTGCGGTTAGGGTATGTGCCCATAATTTTGAAGTACTATATATATTTCAAAAATTTATATTGTACAGATTCAACTAACTTAATGTGCACTTTATAGATGGGGTTCCAGATTAGTGAACAATAGTCAAGCTTTGATCTTACTAAGGCAAAATACGAAGTAAATATAGCCTGAGTATTATGAAATTGGCATGAGAGTGAACCTAGCAGCCGATTCGCAGCAGCCGATTCGATTTACAGCAAGTGTTGCGTAGCCCTGGCGATGAATGTACTGTGGGCATCAAAAGTGTTGTCGATTTATGAAAAACAAGAAAATAATGAAATATTCGTATTTTTCTTGTTTTTAACGTATATATTATAAAAAAAATAAATTCATATATCAATAATTGATATAAAATATTACATTTATTTTGATTTTGGATAAACATCACAATAGGGTCCTCCAGTATATTTTTTTTATTTTTTTACAAAACTTCATCTAAACTGAAAGTGTTATGTAATTTTAGAAAGTCTTTATTGTTATTTGTTAAGCTGTAATATTTTTTTTTATATTCTCTGACGTAGATATAGAGATGATTTTGTTCTCAAACAGTGGATTTCGCTAATAATTGAAGTCACATAAATATATTTTTTCAGCAAATGGAAATATGGGTGGATAATAAGTAATTTAATGTTATAATTAATAAAAATACTACGTATATATTATAGTCCAAGATTTGATTACCACTGGTAGCCTATGTCATTCAATATATCTTTTACTTTCATACCAACGCTTGTAATCAGTCATGGCATCATAAATTTAAACTAGTATTATTTGGTTTATTTCTGTTGTTTTATTGTTGTTATTTTCTGCATTTATATACTTGCAAATGGATTCCGTATTTCAATAAGGCGATAGCAGAAGGTTTGAAAGTAGTAAGAATTTGGAATAGAATAAATGTGTTACGTAGATATAGAGATGAGGAAATGGTAATAAAAACTCGATTATTTTAGAAACTAATAACTATTTTTATACTATGATAGTCCTTGATATACAGTTTTAAGATCTAGTTTTAATATAACTGACCCTTGTTCTAATTTGTTACTACGGTGGAGGACCCTATTGTTCTGATTTATTTATATAAGTTTTGAGAACAGGTTATGAATGTCTGCACTGATAAATGACAACATTTTGGTGACCCGGGTTCGATCCCGGCCAGTGCAGACTTTTATTGTGTTGAGTGTTTGGAGGAAGGAGCATAAACTTGAATTATGGGCGATGGGAATGTAACATGGTGGGAACGGACGCAAGTAGTCAGTATTTCATGTTAGAGTGGTGATTCGCGCGGTGAATACGAAATGAAATACTCATATTTGATCAATTTATATATATATATATATATATATATATATATATATATATATATATATATATATATATATATATAAATGCTATAAAAATATAAATAAAAAACTAATACGCTATGAATGAGAAATAAGAGTGATTAATTAAAGTTAAAAAATTAAAAATTGTTAATTACTCCGTATAATTAATGATCCATTATTTTCTAAACGCATCTATATGATTTAAAGCAGCAGAAGTATCTTTTATTATTATTTTTGGTTCAAAGCAGTGCAAGCTATAAAATTAATAAGTAAAGACATATCACCAAAATGAAAATTAACATTGAATATCATATGTTCGGTATAAAAAGTAGACATTAAATATAAAACAAAATAATATGAAGTATGAACTGTAACTGTTATACACATAAAACACACGATGAGTTAGATTATATAAATATAAAATAGTCTCAACACTTTACAACAAAAACGATATGGCTGTGGCATAAACACAAGTGACAGCAACGACTTTGCCAATGCTACAAGGTCGAGATTCAAGTTGGAGTGGGGGAAATGACATCACAGGTGATTACAAATACTCCCTCCATATTATTCCTTCCTCCAAGGTTGAGTGAATAGTATATATATCCTCAATGTTATTCACCAGTCACTACAAATGATTAATTTATTCAGGAGACTCCGCGTAGTTCTTTTATTTATAATTTCCAAGTTTCTTGAAATTTTATTATATTCAGGATAATAGTAAACCTGATAAAATCATACTTTGCCTGGTGAACAGTACACACACCCTGAACAATATAAAGTACAAATGAAAAATTTACTCAGGGGATTAGGGTGGTTCTTTTAATTTAAATGTCAGGAAATCACAATAGTTCCAAGTTTCTCTTAATTTTAATATTATTTTCAGGATAATAGTAATCCTGATAAAATCATACTTTGCATGGTGAACAGTACATACACCCTGAACATTATAAAGTACGAATGAAAAATTTATTCAGGGATTTAAATGTCAAGAAATCACTATTTTCCAAGATTCTCAAAATTTTATTATTTTCTGGACATGTTTTATCCTGATAGAACCATACTTTATAGTGTTAGCAGCTCATACACCCTTAACATAAACCACAAATAGTAAATTTATTCGGAAGGTCAGGGGTGGTTCATTTATATTTAATATCAATCTTTAATTAAATTATGTATTTTTAGAGACCTACAGATGCCCTACAAATAAGCAAATCTTGACAAGGAGATATGGGAGCCCGGGTCAGAATGACAGCTAGTAATCATGTAGATACATAATTTACAAATGTCATAAATTTTAATTCAAAATTTCAAGATTTTTTAAGTTTTCTTTGTTACTTAGCGATTTAAGTAAAACATGAAATTGGAGATTTATGAAAATTGGAATGAAAAATGATGACATTTGACATCTGTATATAATTACTAGTTGTTATTCTGACATATATGCTTGTCAAGAAAGACCAACAAAGTCACATATAAATTAGTATCCTATCTAAACGTAGTAGTATATGACTTAATTACTTTAGGGATATTTTTTGATGACGTAAGTCTTCTGCCATTTCATTTCTACCATAGTAAATATGGATGAAATGTCATGTATGAATAAAAGGAAGAGAAGTGGACCTAGGTTAGACTCCTGTGGCACACCAGATGTGATGTTGAAAGAGGTAGAATTGTGACCAAGGAAATGAACAAAAAGGGAACGACTTCGTAGATACGAAGAAAGCAAAGATATTAAAGAATGCGATAGATTAATCCTATCGAACGCCTTAGCGAAGTCTATAAAAATTGTGTTTACTTGTATGTTGTTATCAAGTGCTGAAAAGATGTAATGGCTAAAGAAATATAAATTCGTTGCAGAAGATCTTTTAGACTTAAAACCGTGTTGAGAAAACGATGTTTTATCCTTAACTTCTTTGTATATTATACTGTATAACAAACTTTCTAATACTTTACTTAAATTTTACGTAATTGCTATAGGTCGATAATTTTTTATGTTCGCGGATTCACCAGATTTGTAAACCAGAGTAACCCTCGCGTACTTCCATACATCAGGATATATTTTTGTTTTTAAGGATAAATTAAAAATATGACGCAAAGCTATCGAGAAAGGAAAAAAAACAGTCTTTGATAATATTATTAGGTACGTGATCTGGACCACAAGACATTTTATTTTTTAATTTTTAATTGCTGCTTGTATGTCATCTTCGTCAAGGGATTTTGAATAATAGGAACATTTGACTGCAAAGACATTTCATGGATATAATAATAATAATAATAATAATAATAATAATAATAATAAGTATTTATATGATATAAGTTACATAACTCTTCACAAAGAAGATTGGTAACCAATCAAAATCATATATTTAATTACAATGATAAGAAAATAATAGTTTCAAGATGCGTACTAATAATCTAGAGTGCAAAATGAGATAAATATAAGTAAAGTAATATATACAAAAAGCATGTGAATAATTAATTAACATACCCAGAATAAGCTTATCAATTACATCTATATTGCGAAATAAGTAAAACAAAGAAAAACATAAGTAAAGTGATACAAATATATAGCGTCTTAGACACAATTTAACTTCTTATAACTTCAAGAGTATTAAAGATAAATACAAATGATTGCGAAATAAAAAGCTTTCCAATAACATAGTAAAAAGATATACATTTAGGATATGCTAGAAAGGTACTTATTTACGACTTATTCATTTAGAGAAAAACTTCTTAAAGCAAACATTTAATAGTGTAGTACACGATTTTATTTATTTTATCCGTAGATAAATTTTGCAAGAAAGTATAAAAGCTATTATTATTCTCCTGAGCTTTGTTTAAGTATGGGGCTAAGTAATAATCAAGGTAAGGTTTATAGATTGGGCATTCTACAAAAAGTGTTGCAAATTTTCTGGTTTATTTAAATTGCAGAATGAGCAGAGTGCGGAAGCATTCCAGTAATGAGTAATATTATTAACATGAATACATATAAATTTTTTACTTGATAACCTGAGGTTAGCAATAATACGTATTTTGAAGATATTTAGTTTATATAATAGGTATTTCTCTACACCGAAATCAGTCTTAATTGTCTTATAAAATGAATTGAAACTGCCCTCTCTTTATAACATATGGTATTTTATTATTTTCGGCATTGTCATTAGTTGACTCTTTTATATAATTGCAATTTATAAGTAATATGGCATGACCAGATTTGGAGATTGTATGACAAACTTCAAAATTAAGAATTGTATTAGCAAATTTTAAATTACACCACGTGAGGTCAATTAAACTTTTACCTTTATGGTTGATGAATGTGTAATCCCCATGAGAGTCTTCCTTTGTTCTGTCATTCAGTAAATATAATCCAAATCTTTCCATTAAATCAGTTAGTTTTATACCTCGATTGTTTATCAATTTGTGTAATGAGCATCTATTTTCTAAAATGTTTTGATTATCGAAAAAACCCTCTTGGACGACTTGATTTAATTCTCCTACTTTTGCATTAAAGTCTCCAACCAATATAATTTTGTTGTCACCATAAATTAAAGATATTGTTTCTATCTATCTATCCTTATCAGTATTTAACTCTAAGAATAACCATAGATTTGTTATTTCAATTACCTTAATAGCATTGAAAATTTTATTTTTAATCATTACCATAATGCCTCCACTCGCTCTGCCCTTTTGTTTGTCCTTACTTGCAAAGCTATAGTAAACGTTTTTATTGTATTCAATCAAGTATTCAGGAAATTTTGAAATTTCAGTTTGAGCCCAGATTTCACATAAACAAATTATGTTGGCTGTGAGAAGCTTTTCTCTTGTGTAGTTATCTAAAACATAAATATTATTAACACCTTCAATATTCCATAAACTAAAATAGTACATTAAAACACAAGTATCATAAGGCAATCTGTTAACATACGAGTCCAAGTTTGGAAAACGAGCCGTAGGCGAGTTTTACAAAGCACGAGTACGTTAACAGGCCTTATGATACATGTTTTTTATACTATTTTTTCTATTGAGGTAATTTTACAATTATTTTTTTTAAAAATGCTACTTCGAAAGTTTGACTTGGTGTTTTCTTGTCACTTATGTTTATGTTGGTAGCGCTTCCCGCTAACAATTGAAATTTCAAATTTTGACAACTGATTAGTATATTGTGTGTATTAGGGAATACGGTGTGCATAGTGACCTTGTGGCGGACGGTTCTCGTCACCGTGCTATCTGCTCGACCTTGAAGGCGGACGGTTGGCAGGTCTTCTCGTCACCGTGCCGCTGTTTGCTCGGCCTCGTGATTCTCTTCTCTTGATATGCGTTCTTGCCTGAGGCTAAGGGACACCTGAAGGTTTACAGTGCGTGTGCAACATACATGTGTCTCTTACGCTCTCCGCGTGCTGACTGACCACACCCTGCTATCCTTCTCATTGTCCGTTACACTGCGTACTCGTCTACCGCACACATTCCATACTTCAATTTCACTCGCTCAGAGCCGTATTCACATCTTAACTATAATTTACATAAATTCCAAGAAAATACTGCACGTTACAAATAATATGTTGAAATATTACCAATAACTTGACATTTTGAGGTTAGATGTAATTATTCATTAATATGACAGTTATAAAATCATGACTACCAACTCTACAACCAGAAAGGCGCCACAAATAGAACTCTTATAGATCTTCTAAACGTCGTGTTTTCAGTGATAAACAATGCTTTTATTGACTGGTAAGAACACCGAAATAGAAAAAGACTATTATTTTGAATATTGGAATTATTATGCTTTTCACTTAACTTTTGAGTATTTATTTCACTGGGAATGATGTTTTTAGGCCGCATCACGGGCCGCATGCTAAAAAATTATCGTTGTTTGCTGACTGTTCTGCCTGGATGCAAGGATTGTTGTATGCTGCGTCGGATGTAGACTTTTGTTTTTTCGTTTGTTGTTTAACCTTCGTGGGTGACCCGTCTGACAGTTCTCTCGCCCTCCTCGATCGGTTTTCTGGGTTGACGGAAGTGTCATTGATTTCACCTTTACGTTGTTTAAATAGTTTTTTGCGTTTTTCTCTTTCTTGAATTGTTAAATCATTGTTTAGATAAAGTCCCGTATTCTTCAATGTGCTTCTTTTGCCATAAACCATGTTTTCCATTTTTACTGCATCAAATGTAATTAGAACAGGGCGAATATCTTTCACACCTTTTTTGCCAAGGCGAAAGGCTTCTAAAATGTCACCCATCTCAATTGTGACTGGTCATGATTCCTTCGATACTTTCGAGTTTTTTTTATTATAATATCGATTTTTTACTTCCATGTCCATGCTGCCAAAAGTTAGGTTATTTTTTTTTAAACCACTTTAAGAACTGAAAAATTTTATGCACAATGGACCTATTAAATTTTTATGACTCTGTGACGTCATTTTAGATGTGCCATCTAGCGATTTTTTTCTGAATCGCTAGGTAGGTGACACCATGTTGCCAAATAACGAAAGATAAATAAAATAAATTTATACTTGTTAAAAATTATGAAGAAAATGACAAAAAATATATGTGTTACAAACAGAAATATATCTAATAAAAAAAATATATATGTTATGTAAAATGTATGTTTAACTAGAGATTATAATATCAGTTCTTTAAAAAAAATCATTTGACAACTATGCTATTTACTGTCACTTTTCGATTGTTCTGGTATACGGGACAAAACAATTTTTATCATAAAAAGCAAAGCATAATAAGTTCTCAAGTTTGAAGTATACAGATATGCAGGAACATATAAGAACAAGAAAATAATTTCGTAAATATTGTACAGTATGTAATACATACATCATCACAATTGTTGGCGTACCACATATTCCCTAAGGATCTGAATAAGACAAAGCATTGGGGTAACGAATTGAAAATTGATACAGAATTATTGAAAAAAACTTTATAAATATCTTATGTGGTTTTGCACATTTCTTTTGACTACGATAACAGTTGGCTTTAACGCACACAACTGTATCGCTTTCTTCTAATATTTTGATATCGTGTATATAACCTTCTTTAGCTTATATCTTCTTTTCTGATTTCCATTTGTTCTTCCTCTCTTTTTGAAGTATTCATCGCAAGTACTATACCTAAATTGAGCCAGTTTTATGAAATTTATTGTACATGTATTTGCTGCCATTTTTTAAATTCAAATGTTTTACACTTTGTCACCCACCTGCGCTAAAATTCAACTGCGCACTATGCACATCTCACTTTTATTAATATCTCTCTCTTTTAATTTAATAGGTCCATAGGTCACTTATATTAAGATGATATGCAATACACTCCACTAATTATGGCCGGAAATACTTTTGGGACAAAAAATTGGTTTAAAATACAGAGCTATGATTTTCGCTGTTTAACTGATAAACACTCGTACCAACATTTCAAGGAGAGGTACATTGTTATTAGTTGAATACACACCATGTAAATGAGTTGAATATATTTTTGCGATATTATAAGGTTTGGATATATTATCATTGTATTGCATATTCGACGGATAATAAGTATTTTTCTTTTTTGAATTTATTTAAATTAATAGGGTCACAGGGAATTTGATTGTATTGTTTGTAATACATTGAAATATGTGCAATTTTTTTGAACATTTTAAAATAATGAGCTTTTCTTTTCAAATTATATTTAATTTGAGGTGTAAACCAAGGACGCGATGTGGCAATGTATCTAAATTTAATAGGAATGCATTCATTAAACATTGAATATAAAACAGAATAGAAAAGCTCACAAAAACAAACAAAATTTTAATTAGTTTTGAATGAATTATATGACATTTGCGTTCATTCCTGTTCATGTCAATTTACAAGCGGCAACACCGCTGGGCAAGGGACAGGGTGCGGAAAGGGATAAAAGTTGAACATCAGTCCATAATCATTTGACGGCGAGTATTCGCGATGCCAGTTTAGAAGTCAGCGCCGCTAGTGACTAAATAGTGAACTTCTTTGGTGGGTGTTGAGATCTGTCAATCTCGTGTTTACTTTGTCATATTTTTGTGTAATTTTGCTTTATTTTTAAATTTTTATATAAACATAGGTTTATAATAATAATATAATAACAACTACGATGTTATTGAATATTCAATGAAATTGAAATGATATAAAAATATCACAATGAAATTACTACATAACCTTGTAAGTAAATACCTACCATAAAAGTTCCAATATCAATACGAAATAGATGAAAACGAAGTTTATATACAAAATTATTGTATATACTTATCGCAAAACACTTATAATAACAATAACACAAATATAAGAGAAATTACGCAAAAATATTACAAAGTAAACAAGAGATTGACAGATGTCAATACCCTCCAAGCAAGTTTACTAGCGGCGCTGACGTCTAAACTTGCATCGCGAATAGAACATTCCAATCATACTTATCAATTAATTTAGGAAAATTAGTTTTTTTTCTTTAAATTATATTTATTTGATCAGAACTTATTCAGATAATATTTATTTAGCACAGATTTAAAATCATCTGAACTGTAAGAGGAGGGTTATGAACATATTCTTTATTAAATATCGATTCAGAGGATGCTACAATACATTCGTTGTTAAAAATTACAAGATTCAACATTCTGCTATTTCTATTAAAAATATTATTAAATTGTTTGGCATTTGTGAAGGACAAAAAATTATTTAATAAGTTAGTATTACTGGTAGAGTCATCTAAAGTAAGTGTGGGAATATTAAAATCCCCTAAAATTACAAAATTGTTGTCATATAAGAATGGTAAGATCTAAAAAAAATCATATATATACCAGTATAATTACTACTACACATGGATGGAGGAATGTAAATGGTAAATATATATTCAGATATGTATTATTAATTAATATTTTAAAACAAACAATATCAACGTTGTGAGGAATTATATAATTAAAGTTCTTTAAGTTTACTTGAGTGCCTGAATACTTATTATTTATAAGAAGTAATACGCCACCGCTTCGCGATAACTCATGTTGATCAAAATTGCGATTCGAGCGAAAAACGTAAAAAGAACCATCACATCTCTGAATCAAACACACTACTATTTAACCAGGTTTCATAAAAATTGATGATGTCATTATCAGATGAAGGAAGATTTGAATATAGATGATGAAGTTTCATGTTAAGACCCTGGACATTTTGGTAAAATATGTTGATAGCTGTTAACTTGTTGGGTATTTGACAATAAATTAGTTTTTTTTTACGTATCTCCGGAAAATCGTTTATGTAAGAAATAAATAAATTATCTTTTCCTTTAACTTTCCGTTCCAATAATTCAGTTATCACCTTTTTGTAATGCTGTTGTTGCAAAGGGGTTTTATCGTTATTAATATAAATACTTTTATATTCGGGGAAATTCCAAATATTCTTGGCCGTTTTAAACAGTTTTTTGCATTTTCAGCATTTTTGAATCTAATATGTATTAGACGGAGAAGGGATTTTTTGGAAGTTTTAGCGCAAATTCTGCTAATTACAGTGTCTTTTAGATCTGTTCCGGGGTGAATTTTATTTATAATTGAAGATACTTGATCAGGGTTGGTAACATTGCTGTCAACTAGTTAAGTTGTGTGAATATTTAAGTTAAAATATAAAGCTATAATTTAAGTGAATTAAGCATTGTTTATTTGTAAAAGTGTAACTGCAAGGGTTCACAAACACTGGTATCTTAAAGTAAGAAGTAACTTATAGTGATAAGTGTACAAAAAAAAACGTAAAATCGGAGTTATCCTCCAGCGCCGGAGCACTAGGTCAGCTATCAATTATAAATTTTTGTCAATATTCCAATCAATACACGCTCCGCGCAGATGGGTGCTTGAGCTGAAACAAACATAGTATAAATAAATTTTAAACTATGGCGACAATAGTGTAACGTTACCGACTAGTGAAAAGGACCCCAAAACTACGTTGTGTGTGTAAAAATGTAATGATGAAATAATGTAACCCCAAAAAGTTCGTAATCCGAAGTGGCTGTCCAGAGAGTGTGTGAGAGAGAGAGGGTTGTAGGAGTAAATCAATTAGATTCCTTCCAAAAGAGAACAACTCTTATGCATTTATTAATAGTAATTACATGTCATATCGAGAATGTCATCATAACAAACATAATAACTGGTGTTGTGGCTATACAAGCTACCAGGCTGGATGTGTGATGTCTGAACCTGATGTGTCGCCCTGCATTGACTAGGACGGCGGAGACGCATCTTCTCCGGAGTCGCTTCTCCTCGTGCCAGGGAAAAAACCGTCCGCAAAAACTGGCAGAGAAGTGGCCAGCATCACAGCATCGTGCACAGCTGTAGTAGACTGGACAAAGAAGCTTTCATATCCAAACCGTGGACGAAAAGGTCGCGCCAGGTGAAACATGGTCGCCAACTGGGCCTGCGCTCGGTCTCTGGGCAAGCGGACGTCTTATTGGAAAACGGCCGGCAATGGTAAAATCGGCTGAGAGTACAGCAACATGTGATTCTGGATTAAAACAGGTCAAATACTGTAACAGACCATATGTTCAAACAGAAATGAGAACAACTCTGGTGTGTTCAGAAAAATATTTCTGCGTATTGTTCTTTGTAAATAACAGTAATTATTAAAATATATTTTATAGTCTATTGTAGTTAAATATGATAGACAATTATAAAAACCTGGAACAAATAATCATCAGGAAATAATATATAAAGATAATAAAGTAATGCCACAGTAATAAACAGTCATCGACGGAACATAAAGATCCATTAGACAACAATTCTGTAAATAAATACAAGCTGAAACAATCACAGTAAAATAAACAAATCGTAGTCAACTCGGATAATAACAGAGCTGAAAATAATAGTGACTTTACGAGTAAAATGCTTAATCAAACATGAAAGTCTTTATAAGGTTGAAACGAATTAATTACATTGTCCTGTAATGAAAATATTTATATCAAGGTTGCTTAATGCAGATGTAAGCTTCTCCGAGACATTGCTACGAGGTATTAAAACCATAACTTAGACCTGGACGTCGTCTTCATGACTCACACCTGGTGGTCCAGCAACTACAACAGAAAGAGCGTTAGAAGAGACCTGGACATCGTCTTCATAGTCTACCAGGTTTACACCTGAACGGCGCTACGCGTCGTGACATTGCAACATCAACAAGCTGTCGAAACAGCAACTCGTGCACAGAGTAAAGCTACCGGCTACCGAAAAGAGTTTAATACAAATGTGCAATATCAACAAGCACATATCAAGCAATGGAATGGTAATTGTCATCGTTAGTACTGGGAATTGAACCCGGGCCTCCTGAGTGTAACATACTCAGATGTCCTACCACTAGACGATGCTAGAATAACAACCATAATTCCACCACAGAGTAACAAAACGCTGAAATAAAATAAATAATAATTAAGTAAGGACGTGGTGCAAAAAGGTTTATGAATGATGAATTCCAGGATACGTGGTGGATAAGGAGTAAATTACGAGGCGGATGGTAAAAAGGAAACTGACTCCGTCGGGCTTCCACGAAGGAACATCACCACGGGACTGATAAAAATAATAATTGGTAAAAAGGAACTGACTCCGTCCGGTTTCCACGACGGCACATCACCAAGGGATTGATAAGAATAATAATTGGTAAAAAGGAAACTGACTCCGTCCGGTTTCCACGACGGCACATCACCAAGGGACTGATAAGAATAATAGGTGCATAGAGTTGAAGGAAATAATGAAAAGGTCATGTTCAGAGGAAATGTTTACGTAATGAACAAATGTGTAAAATGGCAGAAATAATAGCTAGATGGGAAGCGAGACCTCGGGTCGTCCAACTGGACGTGGAGGAAATATTGCTATGGAGGTTGCCTGTCAAATCTAGCCGACTCTGACGGAGAGATATGACTGCACTAGGTGCAACAGGTAGTGTCGGTTGTAGAGATGCCTGTCGAATCTAGCCGACTCTGACGGAGAGACAGGACTGCACTAGGTGCAACAGGTAGTGTCGGTTGTGAAGATGGTATTATGAGTGAGACTAGGTCTCACGACCAAGGAAGCCGAAGAGGTTTCCCAACTACTGAACGCAGCCAGGGGCCAAACCAGCTCTTAGAGGAAGATCTCGCTATGAGGAGTGAGACTAACTCTTAGATGAAGGTGTAAGATAAATGAAAATACTTACTCTCTTGTAGAAGATGTCTAGGTGCAGGTGGATTCTCGCAGACTTCTGGACTCGATGAAGATTAAAAATTGACTATCTCGAGGCGCACGCTGTTCTTGTTTATAAGCACAATCTCCCACCATGGTCTCAGCAGTGGAAAAATACAAATACGTACAGTCTGAGCAAAGCAAACATACGAGCTCCAAGAGCAAACTCAACCAAATGGGAGTACAAAACATCTTATAGCCTCCCGATACTACGCCTATGATCACCGTTGAACACGTACAAGCGATGACTTCATCACTTCTCCCCTGTTTACGGTGTTTTACGACTTTAACCTATTGTTTTCTCTCGCTCGGTAGCCACAGATGTTCAACCTTCACAAACTAAACCAGTAAACAACAAACGGTAGCAGTGGCTCTTAAACATTCTCGCCGCGGACCGATGTATACGAACCAACGCATTAAACAAATATCAAATCATACAAAAAGATATCAATTAATTATGAAATAAAGAGATAAATAAATAACTGCAAAACAAAAAGATAACTTAACAATTACATGATATGCGGACGCTACAATAGATGAAATTAAAGAACTATTAACTCCAATTAAAAATAATTTAGATTACAAAAATCTGTGGATTTATTTAATAGAACTGCTGTAGAGAATGAAGCACGCTACGAAAAAATTAAGAATATCTTAGAAGAAAAAGATATCCAAATAGAAAACTTAGAAAGAAAAATTATAGAGAAAAATATCTTGTTCTTCGGTATCCCGGAAGAAAAAGATGAAAATCTGGAGGCAACAATGATACAACTTCTCAACAACAAAATGGACCTAACAAATATCTCCACGAATAACTTTGAATTAGTAAAAAGGATTGGAAAATTTAACTCCAATAAATCAAGGCCTATTAAAATCGAACTGAACTCAAAAAAATCTGTTGTGGCCAGCACAAGACCTTCCGTCAATTCGATGTATTTTGTACAAATCCCATACCAAAAGGTCCTTGGAACAGATTCTATATAATATCATGTAAAATCGAATACGAACACATACTATTGTTTTACAAATTCCATACCAAAAGTTCATTTGAAAAGGTTCTATAAATCCAATAAAATTATAACATAAACTACACTAAGTAATGTCCTTCCATCTTCTCTTTGGCCTTTCTCTGCATGTCACTTGCGAGCAACACTATGACATATCAATTTTAGATCCTACACTTTTTTCCATATTTGGTTTTGCACTTGCAACTGACATCTGTCAATTAATTTTTTTTGAATAATTATGTAAGCTGTTTCCATGATAAATAACAAAGCTGACTAATTTTTGAAAATTAATTTCTTTATAATGCTTTAAATTTACATCTATTGAATATGAAGGAAAATGTATAATCAAACCGTATAGAGAAGAGCATTTTCTTTAATATATATAATAATAAAATGTCAAAAAATAATATTTAACTGCGTTTTTTTAAGAAAAACTGTTAAAAACTTCAAATAAGGGTACTTCCGGTGGATCAATTATAACCAAAATCTAATCAACTCTTCATATGGATGTATAGAAGAGGAATACGAAAGAATTATAATTTTTAGAATTTTAGTATTGGAGTTATCGTCGGAGAAAAATTTGTCACACACGGACACACACACACACACGGACACACACACAAACACACACACACACACATACATACAGACATCATCTTAAAAATAGTAAATTTGTATTGTAAGGACCCTAAAACGTGCTTATTCATTAAAAACTCACCACCGAATTTTTTGACCAAAGACAATACCTTCCTTACCTAAAGGTGACGGAAGGTAAAAAGTTAAAAAAGATATTCTTGCCGAATGAAAATTATTAAGGGGATCAAAAATATATATCGAAGAAGACTTTAGCCCCAAAACACTAGAAGAGCGAAAAGTACTAAAGCCCTATAGGTTAAAAGCAATAAAAAAGGGATATAAGGTCAACCTGCATCAAAACATCCTTTTTATCAACGGAACAGCGTACAAAAGCTCAGACTTTGTAGAAGAATCCAATGTGGCTCCAATCAATAAATTAGATGATGAACCAAAAACTATTCCATTAAGAAGGAAATCTGTATCTGTTAACGACATCCTTAACACCCAATTCATAGATGACGAGGAAGTTGCATGCGTACTCGAAGAAGCAGAATCAGTAGAAAAGGTACATAAAATATTACCAGAAGAAAAAATCGTACCTGAAACTCAGATGCTCAAAAAGCAGAAAAAAAGAGAGAAATTCATCTAAGCAACAGCCACACCTAATACACAAGAAAAGAAAGAAAATAACTGAACAATTAAAAAAACCTGGGCCCTTAGATAAACACATCAAAACCAGATCAGCATCAAAAAACTCAGAAGAAATAACCAAACCAATGTAGATCACAATAAAATTATGATGTGGAACATTCAGGGATATCAATATATATATAAACTCATCTTGCAAGAACAAGATTTAATGCTAGAACATGAAATCATATGACTCAACGAAACTTGGTTACTCCAAAACTTAGAAGAAAACCCACAATTTCTAAAGAATTACAACAAATATGTACAGCCAGCAATCGAACAAGCAAGTACAGGAAGAGCAATAGGAGGACTGATAATCTTCGCAAAAATTAATAGTTTTGAAATTACTGTAATAGAACAAGAAATACATTGGATTTTTCTGCGCATAAGAACCAGAACTCGAAATTTTATTCTAAGTACAGTTTATTTTTCGCCTTCCTTCGATTACTCCACTCTTTTAGATCTACTAACCACCAGTCTAAATAACATACTATATTCATACTCAAACGATTCGATTATTATAGGTGGAGACTTTAATGCCAGAATAGGCTTACTAAACAGCTGTGATAATGTGATTATAAAAAACTCTAATTTAAATGCAACAAGAACCACACGCGATAATATCTTAAATAAAAAGGGCAAAGATCTAACTAAAATAATGGAAGAAGAGAATTTTCTTGTGTTAAATGGTAGAACCTTAAGTGACTCACCATCAAATTATACATACGTTGGACTAAACGGCAAAAGTATAATTGACCTTATGTGGGTAGATAACACCGCCTTACAATTCATCATGGACCTTGAAATAAAGGACATATTAATATCAGACCACATGATTTGCTCTCTAAAAATCAGGAACCTGCTGAAAACTTCCAAAAACCAAGAGAAGGAAAACACATGAATCTTGACAAAAGTAAAATGGGATAATGCAAAAGCTGAGAATTTTAGAGGAAGAACTAGAGAACATCGTAATAGAAGATAATATCGAGTGTAAATACACTTACCTTTCAGCTCACATTGAATTAGCATCCAATAACATAGCAATAATAAATAAAATGAAAATCTCAAACAACAGCCCTATAAATAAAACTCCATGGTACGACGAAGAATGCGCAATTCTCACGAGAAAAGCAAAACAATGCCTAAGAAATTGCAAAAGAATAAATTTTAGCGCAGAAAGCACCCGCTTATACTTTGAGGCAAAAAAACGCTACAAACAACACATTGCAAAGAACAAACAAATATATAAGGAAAAACTAAAAAATAGATTAGAGACAATAGGGGATCAAACAGAATTTTGGAAAGCCGTTAAATCTCTGAATCCTACATTGTACAAAGTAAATCCAATTGACGTTCAAACATGGACACTATACTTCCGTGAATGGTTTGGAGATAAAATTATAAATGAAAACCAGTTCATTGATGTCAGGCACCCGTATATGGACTCCAAAATTACAAGACAAGAATTAAACCAAGCAATAAGAAATCTCAAACCACATAAAAGCCCAGGGAACGACGGAATTATTAATGAGCAACTAACTCAATTACCAGATAAATGGAAACATTACCTACTTGGACTATTAAACGAGTTTCTAGCTAAAGAAAATATTTCTAAAAACTAAAATATAGTAAACTAATCCTAATTCATAAAAAAGGCGACCGCAGAAGTACGAATAATTATAGAGGCATCGCCCTATTAAATTCAATTACGAAACTGTTTACTTTTATAATGAACGATAGAATCCTAACTTGGACCAAGAGCTTTCATATTCTACCCGAAGCGCAAGCCGGTTTTAGGAAAAAAAGATCCTGCATCGATAACTTATTCGTTCTCAACTCCATTATAGAAACGTCCTTCCTGAAAAGTCAGAAAGGGGTGTACGCAATATTTGTTGATTTTCGCAAAGCTTTTGATTCGGTACCCCACAACTTACTTTGGAATAAAATCTTCGAAATAGGTGTAAGTGGGAAAATAGTCAGACTTATGAAAAACATTTACGATGAAGCAACAATAAACGTGCAAGTAAACAACAATTCGACAAATGAAATAAAAGTAAATAAAGGAGTAGTACAAGGGGATTGTTTAAGCCCGCTTCTCTTCGCCTTATACATTCACGACTTAGAAATATTCCTAAGAAGTAAAAATTTGGAAGGTTACTTTATAAACCAGAAAACAGACATTCTCTCACTACAATACGCAGACGATCTTGTAATATTCGCAAACTCTCCAATAGATATACATCGCAAGCTTACAGCACTAACAGAATATTGCAACGAGAAACAATTGCAAGTTAATGGAGAAAAAAACCAAGATATTACATTTTCATAAAGGGAGACCTCCAAGAAGAAATATGAAGTTTTTTTTTGCCAAGGTGAGGAAATAAAATTCACAAATAATTATACTTATCTGGGAATTTCCTTCAAAACTTCAGGATCGTTCAATGACAATCCGAAAAAATTTGTCACTAAAGCAAACAAAATAGCTGGAGCTTTAAAACAAACAATGGGTAAAGCGCAAATTCACTCCTGGTGCACAACAATAAAACTATACAATTCAATAGTACTACCTGCACTCACATATGGCGCAGAAATTTGGGGCCCTTACCAACGGGACAGTATCGAAAAAGGGCAATTACAATTCTTTAAATACATAGAATCATGGCAAAAGACAACTCCTGGCTACATAATACGGAGAGAAACAGGGCAATCAAAAGTGAAACTTTTAATTCTCTACAAAATGCTACTGTGGTGGTATAAAATACTATTACTGCCCAACTCGAGATACATTAAAATATGTTGCGACAAATTAATTCAAATTAATTCGAGTGATACACCACTAAGCGTTTCCCATATAAACAACTGGGCTAAACAGCTAGAAACCATACTGAGAACAGTCAACTTTCACTGGATTTGTGTGCAACAAAACCCAGTACTTTTAAAAGAGGAAATTAATAACATACTGAGGGATACTACTACATTTTTTTGACGAAATTCTCTGCCAGTAGTTTCTTTTATGATAGTGTCTACAGAATTTTGATGGCCTTTGCATTGAGTCGAATCTATTTTTTGTTGGATTACAATGAAAGCAATTTGAAGCTTAAATCTTTTTTAAAGTTGAAACATTTGTTGCAAAAAACTTTTATACATATACATATATTGCTGTTTCATTTGCAGCCATTCAAAATGCAAATATTACAATATAAATTTTGTTTCATATGAAAGAAAAAACTTCAAACAATATAACTTTTAATGTCTCACGAAATATTTTTTTTATTAAAACAAATGTTATAAGCAGTGTTTAAATGGTCGACACTTGTCACTAGTTACAAAAATCTGCGCAACTAATTTAGGGTTAACACCAAATAAAACTGAAATTATTAACGACCTTATTGAACATGACCAGCGGTTAACAAAGAATGAAATTAATGAAACCACTGGAATAAGCCATGGTATTGCGTCCTTGAGTTAAGTTTTGAAATATTTCGCAGAGATTTTCAGAGTTTCCACGATCTCCGTATTACATTGGAATATCATTGACCACTCAAAGATAACGAAAGATACGAAAACAATAGGTGAAAGCAATCCTGTGCAAATGGCTTTGGACACGTCCCACTTATTTTTATAAAACGAGAAGATAAATCTATCAATCCGGTGGTGCATGTTCGTTGATGTTCAGCCACATAAACTATATAAAAAATAACACGAGTTACAAATATTTTCAAATAACTGAGTAAAGAGTTTTTGATAAAGTTTGGTTCAAATTGCACTGACCCTCGTACAAACAAGATTTAAATTTATACAAATTTTCTACATAGTCTTTGCCTAATTCTATGTATGTAGCCTACTTCTTGCATTATTTCGACCACCTTGTCGCCTAGTTCCTAGATTGAAGTGATCAACCCACTTCTCATTAACGGTTATTGTACGATTCCCACATACTCATAACCTTTCAAATACGTTTTTGAAATTTCGAAACGATTCTATTTGTGTACGTCCGTCATTTGACATGGCAGCCAATAAGCATACACTTTTCGAATATTTAGTAATTTGTAGATGGATGAAAATGCCGAGCAGCGGCAAATATTAATTTGCAAAACAATCAATAATTATTGTGACTGGACAATGGAGTAATTTCACATTTTCCAATTATATTTTTTCTTTTTAAAGTGTACTTAAAACTATTCGTAATACCCTATATCTCTCTGTCATATAAAATTGCAACTACATTTGACTTTTATGTATTATCTTTGTCCTTTCTGTATTACATTATTAATTTAGAATATTAGAATATTTCATTATTTGTACTTTTTAGATTAAAAACCTACTGTTGAAAGCCTTACCGTTACTTTAAAAGTTTAGAATAACAGTGACAGCTCTGAGTATGAGGTAAATAAATTTAAATCAGTGAATACCGGTCCATTAAATGATTTGTCAGTATGGTTACGAACAAGAGAAACAACTTATTATTTTCTTATAATGCCCTGATGAACTACCTACCTATATAGTTTCAATAAAGTTCAGCCTGGCTATCACTTCTGAAGTTTTCTACAAGCTTTGAATCCATATACTGATTTGACTATTTCTTGGAGCACATGTGTATTATTGTTTAAGACCTGTGGATAAATCAGACTAGTGATCAAATGAAGTTGATTCGCCATAATAATTATAAAATAAAATATACCAAAGAGGGATTGAAAAAAGGGAAGATTCTGTCAGAGTGCATATAATCTTGTCTTATCCTTCGGTGTAAGTCCTCTATTTACACAATTTGTGTTTTAAGCTCGTTGCAGCATTCATTGCCCAAATTACAAGCTAAAGTGATAGCAGACTCAGGAAGGCTGTCCTGGCCACCATTGCCCCAGTAATTTCTAGAAAAGTAATTCTTTAGATATAGATTAATGTGGTTCTTACTCTTGAGATTAAAGGTCAATTACAGAGATGGGAACCCTTTCAGGTTATTTGTAATCTAATAAGGTCGTTTCTTAGGACTCTCACTGAAATACGGTTCAAAATGTATACGAGCCCTGCGCCAAAAGAATTGTCCTACATCCCCTTTTCTTTACAACTATACATTTATTAATGATGATAACGCATTTTATTTAAGCGATGAATTAACTCTAATAATACGAAAGGAAGTTTAGGAATAATAATTGAATAAATGTGAACAATATTCTTTTGTACGAATAGTTATAGTAAATAGATGTACGCCAATTCTTTTGTCCCACGGCTGATATTATTGTCTAAAAATATAATTAGTTTGTACCAAGTAAAGAAATGGAGTTGTATTAGATAATATATTACAAAACCAGAGTCCAGTAAGTTCTGTAGTACGTTCGAAAAATTTTCACTGAAATTAAAGTTGAGTTTGTGTAATTTGTGTAGTCAAAATGAAAACACTACTGATCTCAGTAACTATCTACGTATATAAACAACTAAAGAATGACAGTCATATACTTAATTTAGTTTCTGAACATGTCGAGTCTGTAGAAATAGTTAGCACAGAATAAAGTGAGTGTTTGAATATTCAAACACTACTTACGGTAAAAAATTATTTCTATAATTTTCGAACCTTTGCAATTAACTGAGAGGTAATTTAGAACGTAGTTTTATAGTTAACATATACTTATACTCGTATTCATAAAATCGTTGACTGACGATTCGTTTGTAAACGAGCTATTTAGAAAACGATTAGTTGAATTTTGAGAATAAATTCATATGCAAAATTGTCTATTTTTAAAGAACCGTTTCTTAATAACTGCGTTAAAAATAATTAGTTACATTCATAGTTTTGTAATTTAACTATTGAAATTCCAACTTCCGGATATTCATTTTAACATAAGCGTTTTCGTAAAGTCGATCGGATTGATCCGATTTAATCTGAAGTGCTGTAAAGTCAGTTGGGTTAAGCTGACGTGTTCGTAAACTCATAGTCGGGGGCATTTAGGAAAAATAGGGGAAAGTTTCTCAGTAGTCGTGATATTTGGTACCTTTATGTTTTTTGGGTCGCTGAACACGAATCTGAGGTTTGCCAATTCCGGAAACATGTTTTTTTTTGGCAATAAACTTGTAAATTTTGGCGCTTTTTTTGGTTTTTGACATATAACTCGGAAACTATACGATTTTTCAGAGATCATTCTATACAAAATTAAAGTAAACAAAATTTCCTACATTCTTCATATAAGAAGTTTTTTTCTACGATCAACCGTTCAACCGCTGAAGTGCGCCGAAAATAGGTCAAAAATCTTAGAAGTGCGGAAAACGTTATTCACGCCTAATTTACGTGGAAACTACACATTTTACGTCAATGTTGATTATGTATGAAATGAAAAGTGATGAAATGCACTTATAAATGCATAAAATACATGAAAAATAAATTTGATGTACATGAAATATCTGTATATGATATAAAGTCCGAATAAAAAATTCATTTTTTTTTTTATAAGATGTCAAAATTCTGTAGAGAAAGCTGGGAAATGAAATAACTCAATTTTCTATTTTTTAATCTGGCTAAAAACCCTAGTTTTAAGACCGGTAATGAGTGCGCGATTTATTCCCATTGTCGTAAATATCATTTTAAAACTTTCAAAATATCAATTTAGCGGTTGTAACCACGTTGTAACGCTGTTAGTAAGGTTTTTTAAAATTAAAAACAAATAAAACCTACAACAAATACAAATATAAGCAATATTTTATTTACGTATGTATAAATAATTATATAAATATATCACGGTATGTTACCCATTACTATGCTAATCTGAGTGTACCAATCTTCTTTGTACACAGATATCGGTAATGGCAGCAGTGACACCAGGAATAAGTCACGCCAAAACGACGAGTTTGGAACTACGGTTTCTTTTAGACAGATATTGTGATGTTTCCCGGTTTCCCGGCCTTGTATTAATAACGTACCGCATGCTGCGACCTAAATAAACGTGACACCACGTTTGACTCTCTCCGAGTTTACCCGAATGACCGTGACACCTCACGCGTGACGGATCAACCTTGTTCACTGCCCAGAAAAAAGTGTGTAATTTGCACCTAAAGCAGTTTTCACTTCGTGTCTACCACTAGGAGCCCGGGAGGCAAATTTTAGACTACCTGCGAGGGTCCACTTTTTGAAGTCCCTTTCAAGGGCACCTCCTTTGAATCCTGGACGCGTAAAACCCAAAAGCAGACCCCTCAGTCTTACTTCTGAGCTTATTCGGGGATCATTTCTCACAATGTTTTGGAAATTTCCAACGTGAGTTTATCGTGCGTGATGTCGGAATGTTTTAACAATGGTGAAAGAAAAAGGTATTGCATCGTTTGCAGATGCCAGTAAAGCTCGGAAGGATGGAAAGTGGATAGTTCTGATGGGGAAAACATCTGTGTGTGTACATAAAAAGTGGAGGAAATCATATGTGAATCTTGGTAAGGTTTTTTTTATGCTGGTCGTACTAAGAAAAGGAGGAAGACAAAAGGGGAATTAACCTGAGAACCCAGTCACACAAGACGTTGACCTTGATCCACAAGAGGGTTGCAACAATACCATTTTAGAAAACCCTGTACCACACAATTCACAATATTCACTGATTCCGTACGGTTTTTATTCTGTCTTTTCTATACAGATATCGAAGCTTCTGCTGAAGAAGAAGCTGGTCCCACGCTAAGGCGCCTGTTTTCTCTATTACTTATATGTTATTAGTTTTATCACTTCTTGTATTTTTTATATCATTTATATGTAGGTATTCTTTTTTATTATTATTCAGTTTTCTTTGTATATTTAGTTTATCACGAATTACTTTTTTTATTTTTGTTTTATTCGAACTTTGTATTATATCTCTTGTACATTAAATTTATTTTTCATGTATTTTATGCATTTGTAAGTGTATTTCATCACTTTTCATTTCATACATAGTTAACATTAACTTAAAATGTGTAGTTTCCGCGTAAATAAGGCGTATAGAATCGTGAATAACGTTTTCCGCATTTCAAAATTTTTTTACCTATTTTCGGCGCACTTTAGCTGCTGAACGGTAGGTCGTAGAAAAAATCTTTTTATATGTAGAATGTAGGAAATTTTGTTTTCTTTAATTTTGTATAGCATAATCTTTTCGAAAAAACGTATAGATTCGGAGTTATATGTCAAAAACCAAAAAAAAGCGCCAAAATTTACATGTTTTTTGCCAAAGAAAAACATGTTTCCGGGCAAAACCGGAATTGGCAAACCGGAGATTCGTGTTCAGCGACCCAAAAAACATAAAGGTACCAAATATCACGACTACTGAGAAACTTTTCTCTATTTGCCCATTTTGAGTCTAAATGCTCTCGGCTATCATTTCAATTAGTCGGTTTGACCGAGCGATCCGATTTCCAACCTTGATTCATGTGCAGGATTAGTACTGACTGCGCGCAAATTAAAAAATTTAAACATTTGTGTTTCAGAAAATGTATCTATTTAAATGTTTCTGACTACAGTGCAGCACTATAACAAGTTCTAGAGAAAATATGGCAGTTCGCAATTTGTGAAGTCTTTATGAGTTACTTCGAACAAATAAATGAGCACATGAAACAATTTATGATCGAAATAATCTAAATTAATGATTTAAGTACTACAGAAACAAGCGCTAATCATTCTTTTTAACAAAACACTTCTTCTATAACCTCAAATTTAAACGTTAAAATCATAGAGCAGATCCGTTGGATAGCTCCAACAGACTTTACGAAAACTCCTATTTTTATTTGATATACTTCAAAATGAATGATAAAAGGAATATATTAAAAAAAAAAAAAAACTGACGGTTAAGGAGAAAATGGGTGCGTGGAAAAAAATAGCAACGAATTACATACATAAGTCCGTGTTGAGGACGCCAGTTCAAATATACGTACAATCTAATCAGTGCCCAAAACATTTGGAAGATTTTGAATTATATGGAACTCATTTTTGATGTGCACACATATAATGATCTGATTGAAATGTTCTACTTGTATAAAACGTAGAGCAATTAGCAACTGACTGATGTCAAATAATGGAAAATTTATTTTTGATAGTTTTTAGAGAACTGGAGCAAACATATTCATATCCCGTAACACAGCAGAATTTTTCTCCAGACGACAGCGCAATTTAAATTCAACATAATCATATTTGTCGATTGCAAGTGGTATTATTTGTATCACATACTCCATAATAAACTCTTTTCGTAGGAATCGTACAAATTTATATTATTATGACATAACAGGACTAAAGATAAAAATGAATATAAATAAATAAATCATCACGGCATATTACCCATTTCTGAGCGTGCCACAATCTGCTTTATCACAGATATCGGTAATGATGATGACATATTTGGACCGTGTGGGCGCTTATCAGGCGTCACCTCACGGGTACATTGCTGGAGTGGAGAGTGCACCACTGGGGTCACTTTTGTGCTATTTAAAATTCAAAATATTTGGCGTCGGTCGGGATCGAACCCGGTTACCTAGGTTCGAGACCAGACACTCAGGCACGCGGCTACGGGACCACATGACAAAAATGAAAAGATATATTTTTTAACAGTCGCCTACAATTAAGGACTGTCGTGTAGGAGAATTTATAAATTAACCAAAAATGTTGTTCAGTGTGACAGATATAGAACAATTTTATTATTCCCAAATATTTAAATTTTATGTTATTACGAAAAATCTTGAACGCCACACGGCCGATATGCAAATAACAAACTCGACTGATTATAAACCTCAGTCGTGTCTGTTATTTGCCTCATATCGGCCTAATGACGTTAATAACTATAACGAATTGTTACGATTACTGAAGTTTAATTTATTTTAGAGGTTTTATAATTTTGAAAAAACGACAATTTAAAGATAATATTATACTCCTTAATGCCATATTATTTAACAAACAGAAACACAAAAATAGGATTACGATTGTTTACCAATCTGGGTTAGCTAAAAATCCATGTGCTCAGAAACATTTTTTAGAAAAACAACTTTTTACCTCTATGAAAATGTCCAGTACTACTAATTTTCAACATTTATCTTGCGAATTATTAGCACAGGATATACAATCCTTTAGCATATAAAATTTAAATTCCTGGTGTATTATAAAAAGCATTATTTCAATTTTGACAATGCGATTCTTTACCTATAAGATACCAGATATAAGGTATATCACGTCATATGTAACATCGATGTACCAATGCGTGCATGGCGACAGAGTAGAAAAAAATCATAACGTCAAAATCACTGTAACATACACTTCGTAAATTTCTGTTCTGACTGAGAGCTCCTGTCCTCTCCAAATGTTCCTATAAGTAATGACAAAGATCCGTTGGATAGGATCCTAAAACTCTAAATAGGGGGAATATGGAAGGACTTCTCAAACCATATGTTTTCCCCAACGTTTTTGTGAAATGTGTGACTTTACATTATCGTGCAGGGAAAGCATTTCCTTTGGCAACAAAACCACCTTCTTTGTTGCTACTACACGAACAAATTCAAAGTTAATTTTACAAACAGTTAAGTATAGCTGCCACACGTTAAGTGACACTGTTTCGAATTTTACCAAATGTAAATGTAAATATTACAATCCGGCTCAAAATATTTCGGGTTTAAAATTGAAACAATTTGGTATTTCAAGTAAAAGGTTAAATTAAATAAATGCTCGAAGGACCAAATGTAAATGTCCCTTTTATAATAAATGCTCGAAGGACCAGAATTCCAATTAGAATTCAATTATGAATAATCAATATGAATGTAGGTGTGGGAATAATCACAAAGGAACCAGTAAATCAAGCACAGACTACTGACCTTATGTGACGGGAACCAGCGTTGACTCGAAGGAGGCATACAACACAGGAACAACGGGAAATGGATTTGCGCAGGAACCAGCGTAGACTGCACCGGAACAGCTAACAGGAACTGGGCTACTTTGTACCTCCAAAAGAATTGTAGGAACAGGAACCAGGAACAGCTTACTTATGAAAACCAATCCCACAATTGAATTGGTCCAAATTTTATTAAACTCAATCGCTTAATAAAAGAATGTCAATTTTTAAATGGATCCAAATTGAACGGCAGATAACCATTAGGAATATACTACTTGAATTGAATTCTCGAAGTATCACATTGTTATGAGCTATCACAGCGAGTAGACGTGTTTTGTGAGGTTCCATAAATTTTTATATTTGTTGCTCGTTATTTTATATTAAAATTATCTATTTTTCAAAAAATGGGTTCTACGAGACAAATAGCTGCTATTGTTAAAGAAGTGACTGATCATATTTTGAGCGAAGAAAGTGATTTCATGTCCGCATTGGCAAATAAAGTGTGTGATTTAATTGAAAAGCGATTAGAAGATCAGGCAGTAAAATATGAAAAAGTGATAAGTGATCTTAAATGTGAAAACTTAAAACTAAAAACAATGATTGATGATCAAGAGCAATATTCACGTAGAAATAATGTGCGTGTATTTGGAATAGAAGAAGAACCAGACGAAGACACTGAAAACAAGGTGCGTAATGTACTTAATAATAAACTTAAAATAAACATTGTACCAGAAATGATTGATCGGTGCCATCGTGTTGGTGTTAAATCTAATTCTAGACCGCGTGCAATTATTATCAAATTTAATTCTTATAAACATCGTGCTCTGGTTATCAATAATAAAAAAAAACTGAAAAATTCTAAAATATTTGTGGTGGAAGATCTTACTAGTGAGCGATTGAATTTAATAAAAAGTGCAAGAATAAAATATAATCCTAAAAATGTTTGGTCGCGTGATGGTAAAATCTTCGTGAATATTGACGGAAAGGTTCATCTCATCAAAGACGCTGAATCACTGGCTGCAACTCCTAATATATGAGATTAAATTATTAAATGTACCATGGAACTTCTATCGATACTACTGCTAGTACTACTACGAGTTTATTTTTATTTTTTCATCTCTTGAAGAATATCTATTTTTATAACTTTGTCGTCTTTACTGATCTGTGTACTCCTACATTATTATACGTGTATAAACGTTCATGAATCTGAATCAATCACCTGTTTCGAGTGCTGAGGCTAATGAACTTTATAATAGTTTTTTTAAAATTGTACATGTAAATGTAAGATCGTTAAATGCTAACTTTTTGGATTTTAAAGATTTTGTACTGGAACATGATTTTGATATTATTGCGGTTTCTGAAACTTGGATAAGTCCAAATGCACCTCAACATTTATTTAGTATAGATGATTACAATTTAATTAGCTCGGAGCGAATAAATAAGAGAGGTGGTGGAGTTGCTTTTTTTGTTCGTAAAGGGATTAAATTCAAGGTATTAGATACAAGTTTCATTACTCCAAATAATATTGAATATTTATGGATCCAATGTGTTGTCTCTAATATTAAAATATGTATTGGTGTAATCTATAATCCGCATAGAAACTTTTACAAGGATTTGTCAATTTTAGATAATTTTTTTGAACAGTTCAACATGGATAATGATTATTTAATATGTACTGGGGATATCAATATTGATTTGTTTGACAATAATTTTCGAACTAATTTTTTTCTAGACACTATAAAAACAAATAATATGCATCAATTAATTGTAGATTGTACAAGGCCTATTTCTAATTCTCTTCTTGATGTTATGTTAATATCTGATATTTCAATATGTAATAATTCCGGTACATTACCCTTTAATACTGTATCAGACCACGAAGCAATTTATTGTATATTAAATTTTCCAACACCTGTTCTAAATAAAAAAACTGTAACATATAGAGATTTCAAGAATTTAAATTTGGAGTATTTAATGAAAGATGCTGGTCAAGCTAATTGGGATTTAATTTTTAATTTTAATGATATTAATCAAAAAGTCGAATTTATGAATAATAATATTTGTGAGCTGTTTAATGTATATGCACCTTTAAAATCATTTACAACCAAAAGAAGATATTGTCCGTGGATTACACCCGTAATAAAAATTATGCAAAAGAAGAGAGACAAAGCCCTGTTGGAATATAAAAAGTGTAAGTCTGAAGCAAAGTGGAATTACTATAAAAGTTTAAGAAATTTAACAACATCAGCTATACGTCGGGAAAAAGAAGCATACATAAAATATCAAATTAATAGTAATATTAAGAACCCAAACTTGTTCTGGAAAAATTTAAATAAAATTGGTGTAAATTCTTATGCAAATAGTAATATTCCTTCAGAACTTTGTAATTCTTCTGATTACGGCCAGTATATTCTAAATCAATTAGAAACTACGAATATTGATCAAAAATCACTTAATAATTATAATAATAATATGTTTTCTGATACATGTAATGAATCATTCAAATTTTCAGCAGTTACCAGTTTAGATGTGGAACAAGTATTTAAAAGAATTAAATCTAATGCAGTTGGATTAGATGGAATTTCAATTAAAATGCTAACCCTCATTTTACCCTGCATTATTAATCATATTACACATATTATAAATTATTGTTTATTAAACGGAGTAATTCCTAATATATGGAAATCTGCCATTATTAAACCTATTTGCAAAAATTCTAATCCGGCTTCTTTTGACCATCTTAGACCGATTAGTATACTGCCAGTCTTAAGCAAAGTTCTAGAAAAAATATGTTTTGAACAGATAATGATTTTCATAAACAAATATAATATTCTGCCGTCTTCACAATCCGGATTTAGAAAAAGCTATAGCACTCAGACATGCTTATTAAATATGGTGGATGATTTAATAAAGAGTTTTGACAATTCACATATAAGTTTAATTGCTCAAATAGATTTTACAAAAGCATTTGATCTAGTGGATCACAATTTATTGTTAGCCAAATTGAAATTTTATAACTTTTCACAAAATGCTCTTATTTTTTTCAAAAATTATTTACAAAATCGACACTTCACAGTACACATGACATCTGACGGAGGTACTTCTGTCTCACCGCTCTTTTTATTATCACGTGGTGTACCGCAGGGTTCGATATTGGGACCGTTACTTTTTATTCTTTTTGTCGCAGATATGCCAACAGTTTTTAAATTGTGTTCTGTTTATTCATATGCTGATGACACAAACGTTGTCAAAAGTTTTAATTACAATGAAAGAGAAAGAGCTGTGGAAGAATTTAATCTTGAACTTCATAACTTAGTTACGTGGGTAAAAAGCAATGGACTATTAATTAATAATGAAAAGTCAAAACTACTTATTATCCCTACAGGGAATCAACCTTTCCAACCTTCTATATATCTTGAAGATACACTACTAAACTGTAGTGCCACCGTTAAGACTCTGGGTTTAAATATAGATAAAGAACTAAAATTTAATGAACACATAAAAATTAAATTAACGTCTGCTAGACTCAAACTTAGATATTTTTATCAATATCGTCATATTTTATCATCCGAAATAAAATTTAAATTGGTGAATTCACTTATTATGCCGTTATTTGAGTATTGTGCGTGTGTATATGTCCCTAATCTTACAAAGCAAGACCTTAATAGAATTACTCTGTTTCAAAATTCTTGTTTACGTTTTGTTTATAATGTTCGTAAATATGATCACATATCAACATATAGGCAGGAAGCTAATATGAGTTTTATAGAGGAGAGAACTAATTTTCTATATTTGTGTCTAATTCATAAAATTTACACGACAAACATTCCATCTTACCTATACTGTAAACTAAATGTCAGAGAGTATAACTATAATTTTCGTGGTACTGATTTATTTGTAGTTCCTTCTTTTAAGAAAACTAAATTTAAAGGTTCATTTTCATATCAAGCTCCCAAATTGTATAACAATATTCCTAATTTCTTAAAGTCTCTATCGGTAAGTAATTTTAAAAATCAATTAAAAAGTCTACATATAGCATAAAATTAAATTGTTTAAATTCTGTTTTCATGTATATTTTTGTATTTTTTGTACATTATAGTTTACTACTGTGATTGTTCATTTGTATTAACTTTTTTTGTATGTATTACATACATTATGTATCGAGGGTTAGGTGGAAGAACAGCTTTTAGCTGAACCTCGCCTTTGAGTTGGATCTCAATAAAGTTTAATTATTATTATTATTATTATTATTATTATTAAGTAAGATTCACTGCAATATTTAAAGTCCCAACACTATTAATTCATATTGAATTGCCAAAAAACATAATAATTTAATTAGAGATCGAATACATATTAACTGAAACTATTTAATTACAACGAACGAAGAATTTTGAATTGATATGAAAAATTACACAGAGCGCAACTCACAATACATGCTGATGCGTCAAGGGATAAATTTGTACTCTTGTTTATTTATATTATTTTTTGTTATATTGCTAGGCTCTACGTTGTGATTAAATTGTTTTTACAGGCTTCTATATGTATTATATATAATTTACAATTCATGGAATACGCTAATTTTTCTTCTTTATAAGGCGATATTTCTCTGTTAGTAACCGACTTGATCTATCTAGTCGCTCTGTTATTCCCAAACAGACACTGACCTTGAATGCTGAGAACCTAAAATTCGTACTTGAGCAAGTTGAAATGTAATAGTAATTGTAATATGCTATTGTTATAACGAGGAAAAGACTCCGTCAACATCTAAAATTGGTATAAAAGGAAAGAGGATTAATTTATAAGCCAAAATATGCACAGTATCAGTGTTAACTAAACGCTCGCTTGCTATACTCGCTTATCGCTCAAAATAGCAATAATCAATATTTCCAATTAATATATTAGTATTAAGCCAGATTGTCAAATCTTCATAAACTTAGCATTAGTCGTTTTATAAAAAAGCTGAGCGTTTTATAAAACGATGAGCAATTTACAGCCACATTGCAAAATACATATTTTGACATTTTCTTTTGTAATTTTTATACATATACTTCATATTTGAAGTAACCTAACGCATAAAATTTGTGATTGGAAAACAGAGGCCGATTTTTGTGCGTTAGGTAAGTTTATGTTAAGGTATATTTAGAATTAATTAAATTCAAAACTCATCATTTCGCAATTCGCATAGTCATTCTGAAAAAGTACAGGCGTTTCATAAAGTAACTGTTTTTGTACAACCTACGACATGACGAAACTGAAGTTATAGTCCAGTTATTAGGTAGATTTACTCTGCAAAAGGTCGGGTATTTTTGATTTTTAGATATATTATATATTTAGGGGTCCTAATAAAAGTTTTCGCCCTCGGGGGTCTTCGGGAAGCACCGCCAACTTGGAAAAAAGCAGTTTTTTTAAATATCTCTTCACCTATTTGTATTAGGGCAAAAACAATTATTTTTGAATTTGTTGAGAATAAAATTTTCTACAATTTTCATCTAAAACATATTTTTATAACCAATAGATAGCGAGCTACAGCGCTTCAAACAGAAAATTTTTGAAAATTTCCCTAATGCTTTATTTAGATCATATTTATCTTTAAATTACTTATTATTTAACTACTATATATATATATATATATATATATATATATATAATTATTGTTTTATTTTCATTCTAAAGACATTTCATAGTGCAGGAAATTTATTATTTTACCTCAAAGTAATTAAAAGAAAAGCTTTTAAACGGAATCTTAGCTAGAAAATGCGCTGAATAACATAATATCAAAAACTTCCGAATATCGGAGTACGGACACCTCCCGCCAATTGTTTAAAATATTTATGTTTTTGGCCATTTGCTCAAAACAGTTATGAAAGATATTGAAATTACTTAAAAGGCAAACAATATTACGTATTTAATACTTAGTTTAATAGGTTTCATTATTTATAACAGTTTACATTCGTCGTGGCATCAAAAGAAGTAAATTATTGATGACTTTTTTTTATAATAATTGTCAACGTTTTCCTGCAATTTTTTTATTTTTTCATCCACCACTCTGATCTTGTTAAAGATACGATAATGCGGTTTGAAAATTTGAATTCAGCATGAAATTCTCTCGCATATAAAATATTACACATTTTTTTCCAATGAGCAATTTGCGAGTTACTAACAAATTAAACTCACATGAAGTAGTTTTTGAGATATTTTAATTTAAAAAAAATATAATTATCCAAAATATTTAGATAACAATGAAGAACAAATTCGTACAAATTCATTCTTGGATATACACGCCGATATTCTCCGGACTCACAACCACCACCGCCGTTAAAAATATCCTTCAAGAAACACCATTTTTGTATATTCACCAGCATTAAGTTTTTCTATTTTTTTTTTAATTAATAGAAAAATACCAATCATGAAAATAAGGTTATAAACAGGTTTAGTTTTTCTCCTTATATTTTGTTTAATTTCCTATGGTAACTTGTTTGCAATTTAACTGTAAACTATAGTTTTTTAAGAATTAAGGGCACTAAGTGCTTCCTACCGACTGAGAATAATTTTGTAGTTTGAGACGAAGTCGAAATCTTCAATAAATCCGATACCGTTGAAAGAGCACTTACTAAACCGCAATGCTTACTACGTTTTTTGCACAATTGAGGCACAAAATTTTTAAAAAAATAATATTTGAAAATTATTTTGACATATTAAAAAATTTCCATTGTCATTTTTAAAGTAAGCTTTGATCGTTGTTTTTATTTAATTACCGCCTCCATTTCCTGATCGGTAAGTGATTCACATAACTTACTGACCAGTAATTTGTAAACAAAGCTTACTGCTATGGAAACCCTATCGGTAAAGATTATAAAAACCCCTGACCAGTAATTTGTAAACAAAGCTTACTGCTATGGAAACCCTATCGGTAAAGATTATAAAAACCCGATCGTGCAAAAAATATTTTCGATACTTGATTTTTCTAAATATGTATTAAAATCTCAAACACTACTTTGTATAATGTATATCAAGTTTTAGTAAGAGTACCAATTTTGTATGTAATATTTTATTAGTAAAAAATGAAAAAAATTTAATATGTAAAAAATAACGTTGAAAAACGATCAAGGATTCTGTTTGAGATTCAGAAGCAAGAGAACGGTATAAACATGCATCTAATTAAGTAGCATTCCCCTGCCAAGTTTCGATATTTTATTGCAACTCTTCTATCAGAGTTATGGGGGTATCACACGTTAGAAAATGCGTGCAATTTGTCATAGATTTTCTGAAACTTTGCTTATTTCATGCAGCATTTTGTGTATGATAAGAGACTGGTTTCGTACAAACGATGTACACATGCGCGGTAGAATTTAAAAGACACAAAACACACCTATTTAAGTTTTGATGTGAAGTTTAAGAATGTGTTCTGCAGACAATCAATTTAATTAGATATGTTCCAGAGTTATGAGATATGAAATGTGTACAAAAACGATACCAACATTAAATAAGTAAATTACCTAAAATTCTGCGCAAATGTGATAACAAGAGTTGGGTATTTTGAAATGTTGCTTTCCCAGTTGCAAGGCAAGTAGGTGTACACATAAAAAATTGTGCAAACCTTTACTTGCTTCTCTGCCTTCTTTAGTACCATTTCGATTTCGTATAAAATATATCCCTCCTATGACGCTCTAGCTCTACGAGCTCCTTCTCTCTTCAGTTGGCCCACTTATTAAAAATTCATTTATGCTGACTTTTTTTTTAAACCTCCCAACAGGATTAAATCCCAATTACAGGGTAGGTTTACATACACAAACATCCATGCCTTAGTGGGATTCGAACCCAGAACCCCGAGCGCACTCATGATTAAGAGGCATTGCTCTAACCATTGAGCCACCGGAGCCGACTAACTGACTTAACTAATAGAATAGTAATAATAAAAAACATATTTACTTTTTATTTAAAATGAAGATTTTCGGCATTAGAACGTAATTTTAAATTATTTTTTAGCTAAAAAATTTAACGGGAAAACAGTAACAAAAATCGATATATTTATTTCATATTATTTACCAATGTTGGGTAACATCGTTTTTTATTGTAAATTACTACTGTACCTCTTTTAGACATTTTATTTAATAAAACTTGACAATCTTACAACTTAAATGCGTTTAATTTTTTTAGTTTTTCTTGAATTGTTGCTCAAACTAAGTATTATTTCATTTTACATTGAAACAGTAAAATATTTCAGAAAACATATCTTGGTATGTATCATTAGGACGATAAAATGTCTAATATTAATAAAAATTGGCGCTAATTTATGTTAGTTATTATTTGTATCATATATTAACTAAATAAAATTAAAATAAGCCGGTTGTGCCAAATGATGTGAGAAGGTGCTCGTATACTAACAACTTAGTACTAACCAAAATGTTTACATTGGGTAAGTTGAAAGGTTAGCTGTGGAGACAGTGGTAAGTATTATCTTTATTTAACATTTTTTACTCAAAATAACTGCCTCAGTATATGATTTAATTTTATTACACTGGTCCTGAATCCCCCTGCTTAACCAAGTGTATCCGCTATACTATGTCGTTATCCGCTTCATAGTTCATAGATGTGTACTTCTGTAGTCACAGCTAAATTATTATGTAAAGGAATTTACGTGATTTTAAAAACGGTGCAGCTGCTAGCTTCTCCTTTTCTTATTTTGCGATTAACTCTAATATCAATGAAACACTTTTTGTTTGAAAATTTTAACACATAAGAATAGTTTTTAGACATATTTGAATTTAAATTATTTAATTACTTAAATTCGTAATAGTTTTTAAAAATGTGACTTGGTCTTTTTTATTAGTTATGTTGGTTGCGCTTCCTGCTAACTTCACAGATGAAAATTCATTGTTGAATGACAACAATTTGAGGGTAGGTATTATTTATCATTTATCTGTCAGTTTTGAAATCGCCAAAAACATTGCGTTTATAAATCTACTTAACGACGTGTTTTCAGTGCGTTTATGGACTCATAAGAACACCGAAATAGAAAAATATATAAATGAAATAAATTTGTCCTCTCGAATCATTTCACATTGCTATATATTATTATCCCAATAATGTTTTATTTATATAATGTGGAAATGATAATGTAAATATACTGCAGAAAGCGTTTATCAAACGTGGATTATAGAATAACTTTTATGCTATTTGAAAATTTGAAGTAATTTTCAAGAATTATCTTCCACTGAATTCGTTATAATTACAATTGATCATTTAACATATTTAGTCAAAAAATATTCAGTATTCTAAATATCTAAACTTTTCTTATTTAACTTATAAAAGCTGGTGATTCATTTTGTCCAAATCACTTACAGGAGAGCTCAACTTTATTTACTTGACGATTTCAGAGTATAACAACTTTCCCTAAGATTCTGAATGATGAAAATAATGAATTTGAGAGCTTCTTCGCTGGGTGGATGTTGGGATGTAACAGTGCTTTTCAAGCTTGTTTAAGACGTGACACACTTGTGCCTTACTATACAATAGTGCGACACCCCTGTTTCTCATAAGTTGTCAAAGCATTCATATATTTTTTATCGCCAAAAATTGATACTTTGTCGACACTATTTTTGTAACTTTTTTGACTAACAAAACTACATGACACCCTTACTTTCGACTACTGGATTGCAGTCAAATGAATAATTTTTCCAAAATTTGATTATACATTTTCCTTCATATTCAATAGATATAGAGTTAAAGAATTATAAAGAGATTAACTTGCAAAAATCAGGCAGCTTTGCTACATATCATGGAAACAATTGATATATTCAAAAAATTCTAATTGACAGATATCAGAGTCAAGTGCATCAAGTGCAAAACCAAAGATGGAAAGTATAGGATCAAAAAGTAGTATAAGTCATAGTGTTCCTTGCAAGTGACATGCAGTTGCAGCTTCGCCTCAGGATTGGAACTTTCAATGCCGGAAGCACGAGGAAGGCCAAAGAGAAAAGGATTGTATCGCAGAAGACTTGAGATAGGAAGAACTGTGTGAAGAAAATGCGTTGGACAGGAGTGAGTAGAAGAAAAGAGTAAGAAACAGCGACCCCTAATAAAAGAGGGAATAGCTAAAGAAGAAAGAAGGAAGTATCATATACAATTTATAGAATCTCGTCAAATAAACTTTTGGTATGAAATTTGTAAAAAATAGTACGTTTTCCTGATACAATTTTGCATGATATATAGAATCTTTTCCAAGGAACTTTTGGCATGGGATTTGTACAAAATACATCGAATTTACGGAAGGTCTTGTGCTGGCCGCAACAGATTTTTTGTTGGTATATTTGTTTTTATGCAAATTTGAAAGTGTCTAAGGATATAATTATTGAGATTTTAATTCAGCATTTATTTATATAAGGCCCGGTTTATCACACATTTGTTATATGCCGAGCGGATAAAGTTTATGTTGCTGGTAAACTGCCTTTTAAAGTTATTCCGTCTATCATTCAATACTTATGCCATTGGTAGAAAACAAGAAGTTTAAAGTATTTACGGTATAGTTGGTAACAATAATTTTTGACATTTGACCATTGAGTAAGGTTATGTATATTATGTTATAATACTGGAGTGCACTTAGTTATTGTGTTTTTCATATCATTTTGAGCGTTTTACGGCTTTTTAATGACTTCCAACAAACAAAAAAAAGAAAGAGCAGCGAATTTTTTACTGAGTGAAATAGAGTTACTAATAAATTTAGTTACAAAACATGCAAAAAAAATTGAATCAAAGAAAACAGATGCAGCTACGTGGAAAACTAAGGAATATGAATGGGAAAAATTGAAAATAGAATTCAATGCGTCCAGCAGCATATATCAGAGAACAGTAAAATGTTTAAAAACAAAATACGAGTGTATAAAAAAAGATGTTAAAAAGAAAAGTGCTCGTCAGAAGCAAAATATATATATATATAAAACTGGTGGTGGTTATTTCCACGAAGTTAAATTTACCCCAACCGAAGAAAAACTGTTAAGCTTAATATGCTTTTCAGTTGAAGAACTTCCTCCAAGACACGATTGTGATGACAGTAACATAATATGAAATGTGTTTGTTTGTAAAATGTATTTTTTCAAATATTGTTTATTATGTAGATGAATTTATTGTTTCTAATGAAAGAGCGCAAACCATAGATAACAAGGATAGTATTCTGCAGAGAACTACATCGACTATGTGCAGTGAAATTCCTTCAGAGGTTTTGACCGTAGATTCGGTAAGGAAGTTTTTTTTTCTGAAACTGTTCACTATTAGTTAATACTGATTTTTAAATTATTACAGATTTACACATCTATTCCATCTGAAGTCATTGTGTTAGAATCACAAGCTAGTAAGTTTGTCTTGTAAAGAATTTATGTCATAGAGATTATTTAAACTTTCATCTCTCTGTTTCTGTTAAAAGGTAAACAAAAGCGAAAAATCTCTGAAACAAAAAATTAAGCAATTGAGAAAGTGGCACTGCACTGTTGTCTTCTTGTATAATTATAAATAATAAATTAAAAATGCGACGAATGCAGTAATAAAATATATGTATGTTTATTAATATTTTAATGTACAAATATGAATTAGTGTAATTTTTTGGAGAATATTTTTTAAATTTTTATAACAATAAATAAATTCAATATTACAAAAGTGTAGTGAAATAATTTTGTATCAGTTCATTTCTAACAGAATTATTTACATTTTCATCAATATTGTATAGTGGTACAGTTTCATTTATGAATTCTTCCAATTCGGGATCAACTGCAAATTCTAGTTCATTTCTATCCACAGCTATATTGTGCAATATTGCAGTTGCTACTATTATATCTTGAACTGTTTCTAGTTTCACTCGCATTCCCAAAGATAATACTGGGAATCTACGTTTCCAAACTCAGAATGCTCATCTAAATCATTTCTTGTTCTTATTTCGAATTCATTGTAAGCTATTTCAGAAGCAGTTATGGGATTTAAGAGAGGTGTCATTAAATAATTTAAGCTCGGATAACCACTATAACCTAATATTAAACTATTATTCATTCCTTTTTCGAATTTAGCTTTAAGGAAAGAATTATTAAAAATTGTGCTATTATGTGTAGCTCCAGGCCATCTAGCAACAATATCTCTAAATTTTAAGCGATGATCACACGCAGCTTGGACATTTAAAGAAAAAAAACCTTTTCTGTTTCGAAAAAGTTCAGCTTGTTCACCACCTGGACTTTGTATTCTTATATGTGTACAATCAAATGCTAGCAATGCTCGTGGAAAGGCTTCTATGTTGTAAAATCTTTTTTGTACTATTAAAATTTCTTCGCCTTCAGGTAAAATCAAATATCTACCTCGTAACGTACATAGTGTAGATGCATTTGGATTATTAGCGATATATCCCAAAACAACTATTTCAATTTCTTGATCATTTCTGATCTGTCTATGATTTTCACGTTTACATGAAAATGACCCATTATTTTTTAAATTTCGTGTTATCCGCTTGATAACATTTTTTCCTGGATGCGGTTTATCAGGGTATCTTAAAGAAAAAATATTGGAAGCTTATTCATAGTTTTTATGACATTCGCCAAAAATTAATAACAAATTCAACAATTCGTCGTTTGTATAAATTCTAGCCATATTATTTAAAAAATAATCACTCGAGAAAGAAATATCAATTTTCAACGATAGAAATTATACAAGAAACAAACTAAAATTAATTTCACAGAACACTGAACAAAACAACAATTTGGAACAATAGAAATCATACACATATAAATTAAATTGTCAGGTAACAGATAACACTGAACAAAGCAAATAACAATTTGCAACATTAGAAAATATACAAATTAAATTGACAAATAATAATGAGCAAAACAAATAATTTGCAATAAAAATCCTACAACAAACTAATCAAATTGACAGGTAACAGATTTTGTTTTTCGTTCATAGCCTACTAAAAAATAGTAATAAAAATCAAATTTATTTCAACTTTAAATTAATTTTCTCAATATTTTTGTTATGTAAGGGTATAAAATAATTATATTTTTGAATTCAGGAAAAAAATACTCTATCGAATGAGAAAATGTAACTACCTGTTGTAACTTGAAAACTAGTTATTCAAAAAAAATATTTTACTCTTTAATCGGTCTTGGTCTTCTACAAGATTGTCTTATAACATTTTATTGCATCTTTAATAGTGTAGAAATTATTTGAGGTAGTTCGTTTCGCTGTTACACCCTATATATATACAGGATGTCCCATTTAAGGTACGAATGCATTGGTATCTCGAGAACCGTAAGAGCTACTAGGTTGGTTAAATTAGACAAAAGTTGCCCCATTAGGAGGCTAGGTGTTTCGTTATTTGCAAAAAAAATGCATATGTCACTAGATATAGGTGAATATGTAAATTTAGCGATTTTCTTTTTTGCTTATAACTTTGTTATATGAAATAATACGAGATTCTGGTTTGCACTTTCTTAATGCACTTTTGTATGGTGGATTTGCAGAAGTACTCAAATTTTTTTTATATCTAACCATTTATGAGTTACTGATAGCAACTTTTATTTTTCATATGGAGGTCATATTAAGCTATGGCATTTTTAAATAGAGTTTTTTTTTTGCTTTACAATGGTATAAAACAATAATAATTTATTTTTATAATTAACAGAAAAATTAACAAAAATTGTTATACTAAAATTGAATTGAAAAAAGTAAATCGAAGGCTGCTATGGAAACAACGAACAACAAAAAAGTGCAACAATTGAATTTCTGAATTTTACTTGACAATAGTAGATTATTACGAGTAATAAAAATAAATTTTTCTCGTTGGGAAAAATATGATATGTTGAGTTGTTACATTCGTTGTCAAAGTAACGCATTTCATGCTGCAGAAATGTATTTTGACATATCCAGAAAGACGGCAACCGAATATACAAATATTTTCAAGTTTACGTCATAACTTACTTATATATGGATCTTTTACAAAGCCTAAAAGAGATGCAAGGTCAACGGATGAAGATCAAGAAAACACTATGATTCAAGCATCAATGAGAAAAATTGAAAATAATTTTAATGTTCCTCAATCTACTGCTCATAGAATTTTAGAAAAACACAAGTACCACCCCTGTAAATTCACAATTTATCAAGGACTTAGGCCAGGTGATAATATGAGACAATTAGGTTATTGTCAGTGGTTTATAAACCAATGTGCAAATAATCCACAATTTAAATTCAATGTTTTATTTTCTGATGAATGCAACTTTTAAATAATGGCTTATTTAATAGACACAACCATAACTGGTCTACAGAAAACCACATTTATTAGAAGAATCACGCCATCAAGTTAGATATGGTTTCAATGTATAGTGTGGTATACCAGGAACTCGGCTAATTGGCTCAATCATATCTAACGAAAATTTAAATGGCCCAAGATATTTAAATATGTTACAAAATGATATTGAAGATATTCTGGATACATTGCCACTTCGTCAAATACAGAATATGTGGTTTCAACAGGACGGAGCTCCTGCTCACAATTCACAGGCCACAGTACAATATTTAAATATTAGATTTGGAGGACAATGGATAGGGACCAGCAGCGAAATTAGGTGGCCTGCTAGATCTCCCGATTTAACACCATTAGATTTTTTTATGGGGATATTTAAAATATAAACTTTTTATTCGGGAATATCAGAATGAAAATGAATTACGAAATGCCACTGTAAGAATTATAAATCAAATTAGGCCAAGAATGCTGAGAAAAATTATAGAAGAAACAGAACGAAGGGCGCAGAAGTGTGTGGAACGAAATGGCGGGTTAATTGAAAATTTATTGTAAAGTTTTCGTAAATTATTTTTGTATTTTTAACTTTAATCAAATAAACTTGTTGCAATATTTGTTATGAAATAGTTATTTTCTTCCATAGCAGCCTTCGATTTACTTTTTTCAATTCAATTTTAGTATAAATAAAAAATTTTGTTAATTTTTCTGTTAATTATAAAAATAAATTATTACTGTTTTATATCATTACAAAGCTAAAAAAATCTCTATTTAAAAATGCCATAGCTTAATATGACCATATGAAAAATAAAAGTTGCTATCAGTAACTCGTAAATGGTTAGATATAAAAAAAAATTGAGTACTTCTGCAAATTCACCATACAAAAGTGCATTAAGAAAGTGCAAACCAGAATCTCGTATTATTTTATATAACAAAGTTATAAGCAAAAAGAAGAAAATCGCTAAATTTACATTTTCACCTATATCTAGTGACCTATGGATTTTTTCACAAATAACAAAACACCATTACAATAACCTCCGAATGGGGCAACTTTTTTCTAATTTAACCAACCTCGTAGCTCTTACCGTTCTCGAGATGCCAATGCATTCGTACCTTAAATGGGACACCTGTATATTAAAATAATAATGGGTGTGGAATTAGCACGCTTGTGAATTTGGCACGCCGTTTTTTCATAACGCAATAAGAAAGGGCAAGAGGGGTTAAATATTTAGAGTCGTCACAAAACTCTTCTTAACGAATACCAAATTATAGAACATCATTCATAACCTGTATTTCCTAAGGGCGTGCTGGGTTTGTAGTTTGGCACGCCTTTTTCATAACGCAATGAGAAAAAGAGAGTGACAGGGGTTAAATTTTTAGATTCGTCACAAAACTCTCTTTGACGAATATTAACTTATAGTACATCATTCATAATTTGTACTGCCCAGGACATGCTGAGTGTGAAGTTGGCACGCCATTTACCAGACGCAATAATTAAAAAGAGTTAAGGGGAGTTAGCATGTTAGAGTCGTCACAAAACTGTGCTTAAGGAATACTAATTTATAGTACAACTTTCATAATTTCTATTGCACAAGGTCGTGCTGAGTGTGAAGTTAGCACGCCATTTTCCACCCGCAATAATTAAAAAGGGTTGAGGGGAGATAACTTTTTAGAGTAGTCACTAAACACTGTTCAACGAATACTATCTTACAGTATCTCTTCTATGATTAGTGCTACACAAAGGCGTGTTGGGTGTGAAGTTAGCACGCCTTTTGCCACATGCAATAACTAAAAAATAGGAAGACATGCTACATTCGTTTTAATGTTAGAAAACTATACAAAATTAAAACTAACGTTCAATAAAAAAAATAACTTCTATACTTATATGGAGCGTGCCAACTTCACGGCCCTCTGTGAATGAGCTTTAACAGGAGTGTTAAAAGTGAATTAGTTACCTTGGTAATGACGAATGGAACAAGTCGACACTTTAGATATATAGTGAAAAACCATTAAAAATGCAAATTTAAATGAAAAAATAGTGTTGTAGAAAAAATAGTGTATGACATACTTGCTAAAAGTTTTCATAAAATAAAATATCACTGTTAACAGTTTTATTATAAATAATTATTTTATTGAAAAGTGTTATTTCAGCATTCTTTTATAGGTATATTTTTCATAATTTTATGTCTAGTTTATATCCCAGTAAATACTGCTACATGATTTTTCATTTATAAAATAATACTGTGAAATATAACTACATACATAGTAATAATAATAAAAATTGCACTTCTTAAGAAGTTACATATACGCAATTAATAAACAATACATACGTATGTATTTTGATAATTAGAAGAAAAAGGGCCTATTTTTTTGTTACTACTACATTTATTCGTGTTTATATTACATTTTTTGCTCAAATGACGTGAGGATTAAAATTTTAAAGTTTGTTACACTGTATATTTGTGAACATCATTACATGTTACATCGGCTGCACCTAATCGTTAAACAGCTGTTTATCCATAAAAGTATTTAACAATGATTTAAGGCCCAAAATATATCACCCAATAATATTTTCTCATCTTCATTCATCCATCTTTGTCATAAAAATAATTTGGTTTTTTGGTATTACGAAGTTAATTTAAAATGTCAATAAGATTACTAAATTTAGCCTTCCCCAAAAATATATTTCCGGGAAGCAAAGCATCTAAAAGTATATCATATATGATAACATTATATTTGACGTATATAAAAGTTTATCGAAGTAAGCGTTTCCGAGCCGAGCCAGAGAAAGATGAACTATGCCACAATGGGCTATACAATTTCTCCATCTTCTACTTCTTGCGGTGTTCATCGTCTGATTCTCTTGTGCCTTTATATCGCGTTTCGCTCGACATTGGTTTAGACATGAGGAGTTTGTACACCCATACATCGATTGAATAAATTCCTCCGAGGTTGAAAAAAGAATAAGGTTTAGCGCCTGTATTTCCCTAGAATATCAATATTCTACTTTAAAGAATACAGAATACTCAATTTAATAAATGTGCTCAATATTCTTGGATATTCTTGTACCTGTTCTATAAGGAGATATTAAAAGAAAGTTTTAAAGCTTTGTTCTTAATATTGTTAACTTATGTGTAGGTTAAGTGTGAGTGTGTACAGAAAAACCGTAAGAATAGAAAAGATCGTTGTTAAATACTGAAGAAAAAAAAGAAAGTCAAGTTTGAAATGAATTTAAAATTCCAACTTCCTTTCGGGATTTAAACATAAGAGCTCTGGATTGCTATTATAATAATTTAAATGATGAATTAACTTCGAACATGACAAAATTTCGGTTGATAACGGAATTCTCTATTTATTTACATTTAAATTGCCAAAAAGTCGATCGTGTGACAAATGAGGAAATTTTAAGGCTAAGTGGACAACGAAGTAAGGCAGCGGTTACACTGTATGCAAATTCGTAAGAAAATTCGTTCGAAATTATCAGAAGTAAACAAATCAATACAAATAAAATAAATTTTGATAAAGGTGTTTCTAATAAATAAAATTCAGTTTCTGGATCCACTGGACTTTTTGCAGAACCACTTTGTCTATTTATTCGGATGAATAAATTTCTTGCGAATAAGTAAGACAAAGTTACATTGGCTGGAAAATCGTCGTACGAATACGAACATAATTTTCAGTTTGCGTTTAAGTGCAATGGATCCAGCAACGGAATTTTATTTGTTAGAAACATCTTTATTAAAATTTATTTTACTAGGAAACAACAGACGCGTTTGGGTAGAGGAATACTTCATATCTAGGACAGAAAACGGAGAATTTGGAAGATCATTGGGCAAACTGCGAGAAAACGATCAAAATATTTTTGACTATACGAGAATGACGCAATCTAGAATCAGTTATAAAATTTTGAAAATAATTTCTTAATATGAAAGTGTTAACACTAATTAAAAGCCGGTCATCCAAAAAAAACCAGTGCTAGAATTGACAACAACCATTCTGCGTCAATCCGTAAGCGATCCTACTTTATCATCAAATGAAATTTGTTCAAAAATACGGGAACAATTTGATGTTAATTTTAGTGATCGCACTGTGATATGACGGTTATGTGTTGTAGGATTACTAGGAAAAGTAGCCGGTAAGAAACCTGTACTATCAAAGAAAAACAGGAGGGTCCGAATTGCATTTGCTGAGAAATACTCGGCATGGATATGTGCAGAATTGAATACTGCTCTTTGGAGCGATGAAAGCAAGTTCAAAAGGTATAATTAAAGAACAGTATTCCATTTTTCACTCGTCCACGATAAATGTTCCTCAGCAAATGCATTTCTGACCTTCCTGTTTTTCTTTGTTAGTAGAGGTTTCTTAACGGCCATTATTCCTAGTAATCCTACATCACGTAGCCAACGTATCACAGTGCGATTAGTCAAATCAACATCAAATTGTTCCCGAATTTTTGAATAAAGTTCACTTGATGATGAAGTAGAATCACTAACGGATAGACGCCGAATAGTTTTTGTCAATTCTAGCACTGGTTTTCTTGGACGACCGACGTTTAGTTTTAGTTTTAACACTTCCATATCAAGATTATTTTTTAAATATCTTTAATACGCCACTTTTACTGATTTTTAAAGTTTTTGAAATATTGCACTGTTTCGCAGCATATTTATGGACCTGTACTACCTTTTTTTGAAAGTCGTGTGAAAAATATTTATTTCTTCCCATTTTAACATCAACTTACTAACTAAATGACAAAATAAAACTGAAAATAAGACAATTAATATCATATTATTATCTTTCTGTACTTTTGTCCACCGAAAAAACAAGTATATGCTATTTCACTTAAATCGTACAGCCAATATCAAAAGTTTTCTTGTGAATTTATTCTTCGATAAACTGACTTCAGAAAATAAGATTCAGATTTGCGAGAACTATAAACATATTTTTAAAATATTTAAAAGTTTCCATACTTTTGTCCACCCCTGTACATACTTGTATTGATTTGTTTACTTCTGTTAACTTGTTAATTTCGAACGAATTCATACGAACGAATTTTCGTGCGAATTTGCATACAGTGTAACCGGTGCCTTACGAATTCAAACGAATAATATTGACAACAAGAAACATTTTATCAAAACAATATCTTATTAGTATTAGGGAAACAGTATATATATATATACAGATGTCTCTTAAATAGGGGGACATGGTTTAACCACAGATTCCTGAGGCTAAAATAAGACGATTTAACCAAACTTGCTTCTACAATAACAATTGTTTTACGGGTTGTCAAAAATTTTCTTCGCAATATTCCATAATAAAATTTAAAAATAAAATCTGTTTAGTGATTTAAATGCAAAATTTAATTATTTGTAACTTTTATTTGAAAAAAAAAATAATTTCTGCGAGTTCCGCCGATATACATTTCTTTGTAATTTTGTTTTAGTTCCATGGCTATCACTGCAAATGAGCAATATTTGCAAAATTTTAAATTCTATTGTGTAGGATAGTAAACGTGAAAAATGAACTCTGTTTTTTTGTATAGGCGTAGAATTTAATTATCTACAACTTTTATTTGAAACATTTTTGTCTAAAATTAATCGGGAAATTTTGCGCAAGGAAAAACAGATTTCCTATGTTAAACACCTATGGCCCAATCATGAATTAACAGCCTGTATATATAATATAAAACAACTGCAGATATCTAACTATGAGTTCAACAATCAGATATAAATAAACACTGTTTTAAAACTATTATTAAAAAAATAAACACTCTAATTTGTCACATTAAAAAAATAATTAAAAAAACTATAACTATATATAGTTATATAACTATAATAGTTATAGTTTTTTTATCATTTTTTGTGTGCGCACGGGCCCATTCGCCTTTTGTTACGCCACTGAGCAAATAAATGTAATTACGATAAAATTGCAGATAAATCAATTCCAATTTTGGTGAAGAGTATAGGCCAGGACAATTATATTCTGGCTGGTAACCTTCGCCTCGTGACTGTTCACGGCCTAATTAAACATGATATTATTGACGTTATTTGGTATAGAATTAAAGTGATAATGTACGTAGAGTGGTTTTACTTTTGTAACACTTTCACTATTTCACTAACAGTAAAGTGAAAAAAAAAAAAAATCGCAATACAACAAAGTTAGAACGTATACTTATTTATTAATAATAGTTTTAAAACTGAGTTTATTTATGTCTGATTGTTGAACTTATAAATCCAGAATTTTTAAAAGTTTGATCTACGAAGGGCTTTTATTTTGGTATAGGCTCTAAATTTCTTAACCAGCCCTCATGTAGCCAAATATTAAAAGTAAACCCCTCAAGATCGGTCTTTAAAATGTATTATAATACGACTATACTTGTAAGACAATAACTTGATATTACTTTTTATATAACATATTTTTTGACAAATTTTTATTTCTAACTCTTTATTCGCGGTACACACTTTGGGAACCGCTGATCTATAATCACCAAACTTGTTATCAAATGTTAAACACAAAGCCCGAAGTCACAGATGTATGCAGGTTTAGGGATATTAAATATTGTTTTTGATATGTACCAAATATTCCGTTTCTATAATAATAATTTGAAGTTTAGCACTTATTTCGACTTTGAAATCTTCTTGGTACCTAGATGTAGTGGAGTAATAATTCTGTATTTTTACATTGTACCTGGAAATTATTGTATTGGTCAAATGAAGAATGTTGAACAATGAAATTTAAATAAAATAATAGTGCTTGAGGATTGATAAAAAAATATCAATCGATCACAGTTTAATCCTAGTTACATTAAAATTATTTTTAAAGCGATTATTTCTGTAAAAGTAGTCAGTCTTTTAAAAGTAGAAATCTGCTAAACTGGTATGAAATTCAATACCTAAGTTTATTTTCAAAATTTAATAAATTATTTTAGAATTTATTAAAAATATTGAACTTCTGTTATGAAATAAGCGAACCTCATTATAGGTACATTAAGTTTCGTATTATGTACTTCGAATATAAAAAAATAATGAAAAACATTTAATTAAAATTGTTATTAAATTATAATTTTTGCAGTTAGATTAAATATTTATTTAAAGTTCTGAGTACATCGGTAACTTAGACCATTAGTACCCGGTGCGGTACAGTGTTACATTAATATATTATATGTTTTTATAAATATCGATATTTTTACAATATTCTATGGTATTGTTTAGGTTTGTGATGTTGTCTCCTAGGGCTTCTTCTATCGTCGCTGCCATTCGGTTCTCTATTCTTTGTTGAGTGTACTTGGTACAGTGTATTAGTAGGTGTTCTGTTGTTATTAGTGTGTTACATATGCTGCAAGTTTCGGGTTCTGTTTTTTCAAAGATGTGCTTGTGGGTCAGATTTGTATGACCGATACGTAATCTTGAAATTTTTATTTGGTCACTTCTGTTAGACGGGTGTGTCCCTCTGGTTATGTCTTGTTTTATTTTTCTTAGTTTATTATTTGTGGTTGTCGTCCATGTGTCCTGCCAGTGGTTTCTTATTTTGTGTTTGGCATGTTGTTGAAAGTCCTTGGTTGTGGTGGGACTGTATTGTATATCTTCCTGTATCGCTTTTTTCGCTGCCCTATCCGCTGCTTCATTTCCTTCGATTCTAGTATGTGATGGCGTCCACAAGAGCGATACCTCGTTCTTTTGTCTTATTTTATGTATTATACTTTGAATTCTTTTGATAATTGGTTGTGTGATGTACATTTTTTTGATATTTTGTATGACACTTAGTGAGTCTGTGGCAATTATGTAATTTTGGCCAGAGCTTTGCAACTTTTCTATTTCAGATAATGCTGTTAGTATGCTACTTGCTTCTGCTGTGTATATAGATGTATTGTTTGGGAATCGTGTTTTTATTAAATATTTAGTATGGTTTTGATTAAAAAGTATTTGTGTAAAGCAAAGATAATAATATTTTAACAATTTTAATACGATTATCTAAAATATTTTCGGCATAATAATTTAATTACTGTTTGAAAATAAATTAATAAAATAGGAGAGACAATATTTATTATATATCAGTATTGAAGCTGCAAATATCTTGATTACATAGTGGCTTTCAAATATTTTTGTTTCGTAGTATCATAAATAAATATTATATACTTAAGTATAATTTATAATAATATATAGCCTGTGTGACAGGCTAATTATTCACACTTCTACATAGCGCATTGTTCACGCTGAATATATATCCATACCGTTGAGGATGGTGTACTCCTATACGACACATGTAAAAAGAAATTGTGGAAGATTCAATGTCTCTGCTTGAACACGGATTCTGTGGCTCAGTTGGTAGAGCGTCTTGCTAGAAATGAGAAGGTCCGGGGTTCAAATCCTTGCAGAGTCATTGAATTTTTCATAATTTCTTTCGTCGTTTAATTAATATTCTCCGTGATCCTTAAGGCCTAATTTTTTCATTTATAACTTCTGGTAGGATCAAAAATAGTTTATTTCAAAAATATAATTTATAAAAGTAAATAAACACATGAGTTTCTTTTAATAATAGTATATACATATGTATAAACTTAAAGATATCCTAGTATATATCTTCAGAAATATTTAGTTGTGCATTTGGGGTAAATAAGTGGTCAGCTTATATTGTTCAAATTTATCGTAATATGTCGTAATAATCGGGACTATTGTGTAACTCAATCATAATATTACTAGAATAGTTCCTCTAGTTTTGGTTTTAAATGAAATCATCATTATACTCAAGAATGGAAATCTGATAAAAAGAAAATTTCAATGCTAGAATAAAATAAAATGTATAAGGTTGATAGAGATAATCTTGTAAATCCTACATGTAAAAATGAGTTTAGCCTAATACATTTGATTCATTAATATGTACAGGTGACACTGAAATTTATAATATTTATAACTCTCATATTTCAAGTGGGACACCTATATATTTTGATACGAGTATATTTGGAATCTACGTAAAATAACGAATTTAACGATATTATGCTTGAAGCGAATTTTTTATTCAAGAAACAAAACGTAAGAGAAAATTATGAATAGTTAACCCGGTACATTCCAAATATGTAAAAATGTATAGCCTTTCTCATTTGAAATATGAAAGATAATGTCACTTCCGGTTAATCCGCAAGCGCTGTCATCATGCTAAATACCATGATTTGTGAGCCCCGAATCCTAAATTACAACATGAATATACATACAAAGAAAATTAAAAAATAATGATAAATAAAAAAGTTATTTTGAGTGACCCGTTTTTCAATGCCCACCTGTATATAAATGAATTAGGCATAGCAGCATGAAACGTTTTTAATGGATCACATAACTGCTCGTAACCATGACTATGTATCAAAAATACGTTATAATCATTGTTAAAAATAAATAATATTTTTGTTAATACAGATGAATTTAGAATGTTGTAGACTAATTACATGATTTCATATCAAAAACACAATGGGATATAATCGTTGTCAAAATTGACAGCATGGTTTAAGTAACTATAAGCGCTATCCATTTGTGATGTAGTCTGAACAGCATTGTTTTTAATAAAACATAATTTTTACTAAGGAACCAGTAGTAACAGTTGTATTTATAGACCGTTTACTGCCATATTTTATTCAAAAGCTTCCATTATTATGTAAAGTAGCACCGAGATTATGAATGGAGTTTTAATCATTTTACCCTAGTTAAATTGAGTATCAAATTTAGTACGGGAAGCGTTAAAAGTTGATCTTGACCCGAATCTAGTTACAAATGGAAAGCGCCGTGTGCTTTTTGTGGCTGGACCTAAGAAGGGTCGGTTTTACCACAAAGCAGATGAAGCGACCACTTTGGGCTCTTATACAAGGGCTGTTCTCTTTCTAGCATAATGTACTAAAATACGGTATTTCAGTCTGAAAAATTTGTTACATTTTCTCAAAATATTCCTCATTAGTCAATACATTTTTTCATTCGAGAGAACTAACTTTCATAACATTTTTATATTTTTCTGAGTTTTGTCATTTGTCTCTCTTTTGATAGCATTGGCAGCGTCACTGGTCGCCATAAAATGCATTTCTCGCAATTTATCTTTGACCTGTGGAAATAAAAAGAAATCGTAGGATTTCAAGTCGGGAGTGTATGGTGGACAACCCATAAATTTAATGTTTTACTTATTTAAATTACTATTAGAGCGGCTGTATGTGGATTTGGACGAGCGTTATCATGACTATAAACCACTTATTTGGGCCTTTGTCGAGTTAACGGCGGTCAGTTGTAAATATGGTGTTGAACAAAGATTGTATTCAGTTCGTTTTGACGTATGTGTGGGGAAATTTTTAATACCTATATTGCTTTGAAATTATTTTCTAGAGCCAATATTTTGAAATAATAGTTTCAACTAGGTATTACTGTTCAATATAATTAAGGATTACCTGCAAAAACGTTTTCGGGTAATTATTTTGTTTCCAATTTTGACTAGTAACAGGTTACAATTTATTAATAATAATAATAATTATTATTATTTTTTTTTCTTTAAGCGAAGCTTAGTACAAAAGAGTTAGTACATATTTAATTTAGTTTCCCAATATCGAATAATACAAGACAATACAAACATAAGAAGCCACGTAATTATACATAATTGACATTAGGTAGCCGTAATATTTCGGCAATAATTAGTCCGAGGGCTACGACACTTCACTATTCTACTCGAGTCATGTACGATGAAACGAGTCAAACAGGGCATTCGCAAAAAACGATGATAATTTTTGCACTGCACACAATACGATAGTACAAAACACTAAAATCATGTTGAATGAAAATTATACATGTTTAGATAATTTATTATAAGATTTATGATGAGGTTTAGTCCAAAGTTTGTAGACTTATCATATATAGAGCTTCACATCACCACACTATTCTACTCAAGTCATGAACGGTGAAATGAGTCAAACAGGCTATCTGCGAATAACAAAGAACACTATTGCACTGTACAAAAGTAGATTTTGTAAGTTAATTATTGATGATAAATAATTTTAATTTTAGCGATGAAGTTACGTAATTAAGTCTGTTAAGATAATATTATTATTATTATGGTTTGTCATGTTATATTTTTTTTAAATATTCTTCTCTGATCTGATTGAATATTGGGCAATTGTATAAAAAATGGTACATACTATCTTCTTGCATCATATTGCATATAGGTAGTGCAAATCTCTTCACTTGGGAATTTATGCTTTGTTGTTTTTAAATATAGTTGGGAGTTTTTTGTGTTTGCCGTACGTAGCTGGATAATTGTTCTTAGTACATTTATTGGTATTGTCTGTCCCAAATAACCAAATAACATGTTACAATTTAGATATGTATAAACTAACTTAAAATAAAATTTATTTGCCCCTTACCGCAATATAAAATCTAAATAATTTACTTCTAGGAATTATTTAATCTGTCATTCGTTTATGTAATCACTCAGCCTATGAAAAAGTGTGAAGGAAAGGTTGATATTACTAGAACTATAAACTTATAGTTATAATATTTTTCCTAACGCAAATAGGGTATTATCTCATTATTTTTAATTTTTTTTTCTTAAAGAACAGGTATATCTAAGAATCTAAGAGTAGCTGTGAAAACCCGAGTTAAAAATTCCATTTAATAAGCGAGATATTAATTTTTAAAGTTTGATTTTGTTGTGCCACGTCATAGTGACGTACTAGTTGTCCAGTACCAGTGGTGTACAATCAGTGGTTCATAGCTTTTTGAGAAGGTGTTGACCAAGTATTGAAAAAGGTAGGAAATAAAATATATTTCATTACAACTTACATACTATTACCAAAAAAACTGAAGAAAATTATAAGATAAGTAATCTAATTAATTGATTACATATTTTTCATTATATTACGAAAACATTTTGACATTCTCAAACTATTAGTGGCGCTTGTATAAGTTGACTCGTAAGTTTTGTTTTGAATGGGTTGGAGATTAGAGTTCATTTATTACGTTTATTGTTTTGTTTCTTCTGTTAGAGTTTTGTTAATATTATTTCTTAAAGAAATAGTTCTGTTTTGCCTAATTCTTTGTGGTAAGTACACATTCAAATCATTTATATAGTTCTGATAAAATTTTATTGCATCTTCTTAATGGTTAGTTACTTCATTTTGTTTTTATGCAAATATTTTAAAAATAATTCTTGTCACAGTAACTTTTATATTTTGTTAAATATATGGATATCAAATAACAAACAAGTAGGTGACACAGCGAGTAACAAAAAAAAATAAATAAATAAAAAAACAGACCACCCATGCAGCTGTGCTACGAACGATTCGAAGTACACCCGAGTATGCACGTACTTAAGATAAGGTGTGTTACCACATTTAAACATGGAATAGGGATTTCAATTTATCTTCCATTGATAGTACAACTAGTACGTCATCAAAATTTGAATTCTTTATATCTTTTGAAACAATCAATTTATAATGTGTTTTTTTTTTTGTTTTAATCCTCTTGTTTACCTACAAAATTTAATATTTTTCATAAATTTTTATTATTGGCAATCATGAGAGTACCTGACAATTTTCTGTGTGTTTGTGGTAATATCTTTTAGGGTAATAAATTATCGGCTTATTTCAGCGAACTCCGGACAGACTATTCTATGACTGTTCTTCATGATCCATGATGACCGATATTTTAAAGGACACAGAGATAGACAACAGCACACACACAGAGATCTTATTCTAGGGGCCCTAAAACGTTCTTATTCATTAAAAACTCTCAACCGAATTTTTTGGCTATAGACAGTACCTTCCTTACCTAAAGGTGAGGGAAGTTATACCTCTGATAGCTGTACCATAGTTTACCTATAGTGTAATATATAATTAAAAACTGACCGTACTATAATCATTGAGAGCTATAGACTATAGTTGTAACATACTCAGTAATCTTAAAAAGAGTAGTGGCTTTCATTTGTCACGAATAACTTTTATTGAACTATAATCATTTTGGAAGACCTAAATAGCCAACTGGTACTTTTTTCATGATACGAATAAAAACAATTTTCGGCGCCTGTGGCAACATTATGAACCATATGAGACGATCTGCGTGCAAAACGTAGGAGCGTTTAATACGATCTGTCTCTTGAGCTAGTGTTAAATTATGTGGAATCCATCGAGCACATAACTCCCGTACACCTAAATGATTGTGCAAGATAGTGTTTCTAACGAATAGTAACATGGCAATCTTCCTCATGCATGCAATAGCAATATTTTCTTCAGTGCCAGCTTTGTGCCGTGCTGTGCGAAGCTGCAAAATGCTCATTGTTAAATTTCATGATTTTTCGCAGAGGTGTATTCATCATTTTATTATACCAATACCTATTTAAAATGGCTACTATTGAACAACTTTATAAAATAAAATAAATATTTTAACTGATTTTTAACAGTCGCTAAACGAAAATTTTCGTTGTCAATAATTCCATTCGATACTTCCTATTCTATCAAAAATAGTTGCCCTCAATTGTGAAATCTTCATTTGTGCATTCTTTGCTGGCATATTATTATGTTCTTGTTCGTTTGTCATTGGAATGCTCTCTGCAATAGTGAACCAAGTATGCGATAATGCTGAAGACGCTTCGAACCGTCTATTGTTTCCTCCCCCGCCCGGCCCAACAGTGCTAGGAAATTTCCCGCGTGCCTGCGCGTCTAAGAATTCCTCCCGATGAGCATTTCACGGGCCCCAATGAAGGTACGAAAAATGCAGCTGGAATGCATCGTTGTCATATATACCTCGCGGTTTTGCATATAATTCGACTCGCTTTCTGCTTTGTCTTTTAAGTCCGGTTATTGGATGAATCTAATCAGTATTCCACCGCCGTTATTATCGGAAATTAATTTCTTCCTGGCGGTCGTAAAATATTTGCGCTATGGAGGTATTTCGCCGACTGCGAATTTGAATTGTGAATTCTGCTCGCAGAGAATATTTAGTTGTTAGGGAGAATATTAATGTATTTTCTATTATGACAGTCAAAAGTAAATGTTAGAGATTTCTATTTATATAGGCAGTAAAAATGAGCATTAAAAATTGTAGTACATTCGTTATACATATGTGTTTACAATATGAGTATAATACAAGTAATTTTTTTATTTCAATATTTTATTACTACATTCGTATAAGTTCTAATATTAATTATTCCCTTTTCATGCACTAAAAATTATAGGCATATATTGTTGATATAGTACTCGTAGAAACAATATAAAATGAAACAATGGCATAAAAAATGTACAGTATTAAACATTTGTATAATGTACAAATAAATAAATTTAATATATCATCACATCACGTTATTATATACCTTTTGGTGGGTATACCAATCTTTTTAAATTGCTATCAAAACCTGATGAAAGTAATATTCGGTTAACCGCGATAACTAACGGGGATAATGGATAATCGTGGTTTGCCTGTTTAAATCGGTTGTTCATCTAGCAGTACTAATAATAAATATATCTTATTAAAGTAAAAATATTTTATCTAGTATAATGCATAAATATCTTCGCCAATTTAACCTTCTAACCACTGAGTCGTGAAAAATACAAAATCAGCTATTTCGAGTACAATTGTTCCCCATCAATTTCTTCAAATGTATGCACGTCAATTATTATTTTTATGTATATTTTACGATTTATTAGTAATATAAGCATTTTTCTTTATTGCATACAAATTAAAACATATTATAATAACTCTTAACATTTACAAACATTTTTTGTTTGCTTGACAGTGACAGTGTGTGCTTCAAACACGTTCTTGTCACAAGTTGCACACGTAGTATTATCACTGATTTCGTTTACAATTTCTGCTTCTCTTTCACTGTATTCATTGTCGTCAACTAAACTTTTAGATACATACAACAGTCCTGTACCTTCTTCATCTGTATACAAATACTGCCGCATTTCGTTTTCCATCAGATTGTTCGGATCTCTTATTTTTGACATTATGATGTTTAGAATAGATTTTCGTAAATAATTTTAATAACTTGCACAAGAAAACCTATTTATAGGTTAGGGAAAAATATAAATGCGCATGTTAAAAAGCTTTAAAATATAGGCATCGACAGCTGCTCGGGGTACATTTTCCCCCCATTTGCGATTTTTATTCTTTTTCTTTTTGTAAATGTTGAATTTTTAATAAGAAATAAGTAATTCAAGGTAGAAGGTTTTTAAGTAAACTCTTACAGCCCGATTCACAAAAAAGTTTTAGCTAATCCTCATTTTTGGATTAGTGAATTCTATTCTATTCCGGCATTTAAAATTTAATTTTCATGATATTATCAATAAAGGTAGATACTAGGAATAGATTAGACTATATTTTAAGATATAAACTGTCAAAATTAGAGTAGAATTCGCTAATCCAAAAATGAGGATTAGCTTAACCTTTTTTTGTGAATCGGGCTGTTAAAGTCAATGCAGTTGTGCATTATCGCTTGCCACCTTTGCATGTATTTCGGATTTTTTTTTTTCGAAAATCAATTTTTATTTTACGTTGTACCTAAATTTTCTTAATGCTACATTTCATTTATATTTCGTATCGTTCTTCTATACTTTCGTAATTGTTCAAACCGGTACCCTGAGAATGGTCATTAGATGACCGAAACCGGTCAGTAATTTCAGTCAATGAATTTGAACAGTGTGAATTAGACTTTTAAGGGTTTATTTAAAAACTTTCTACCTTGAATTCATCCTTCACACTTGGACGTCCACCATTTTTCAACAGAAATAAGTAAGGTAATATTGACTACCCATAATTATGAATAAATTCATAAAACACTGTTTTGGAATAATGATTAAGTACTTAGTTACGCTGATAAAAGAAGAAATGGGGAACATTTGTACCCCATCAATAGTATGAAAGTTAATTTAAATTTCGGTAACTGTTATTGAGAATTGTAATTGCAAAAATCATTAAATAGACTAACTGTAAATAACTAATTATTCGCTTATTTGCAATAACCGGCTAACATATTAATCAAAATAATCGGTTACACCAAACCGATTTAGGGTGACTTTTCCAATCATTATATAAACCTCGTATAGCGTTATACTAGATATAAAATTGAAAATTGCATTTTATATACCTCGGATAAATCTCAGGTAGAATAAACACCAGTATTTCTTAACTCGTGAAAATCGGTCGTATAAACCTCGGATAACATTATCCTTGGTTATTATGATTACTACGTAAATATAGAAAATGTGTTGTTATTCATACATTTGACAGAGGTCAGTATAGTATTTCATCATCATTGTCAGAATAAAAAATATCGTTTACACAGGGAGTCCCAGATTTAAACGGCACAACTTGAACCATGGATTAAACACGTAAAAATAAGGTGACAAGTTCATTTGAGCAAATGTCCTTAAATGCTTTATTTCAGAGATATTCATGTTTTTCTTATTGGAGCAGCGCTACTTTAAAAAATCAACTTTATAACGAGATATCAAATATTAACTTATTATGTTATGACATAATAATTAAATTAATTATAGGTAAACGATTTGGCTATTGCCTAATTTCAATACAAAATTTAGTTTGCTTGCACCGAGTTCAGGAAAAGAAAAGTATCGATGAATTCAAACAAATTTATTACTTATGTACAATAAAATAATAACTATTTTGTATAACATTTGTTCAAAATGTTCACCTGTAGCAAGCAAACAGGCACGACAACGATCTGCCAGTGCATATTGCTCGGGAGATATGGTTTTGAATCAAAGAAATTCTCATCTTGGTTACATGAAAATCCTCATGCAATTAAAGAGAATAATTTCCACTATGAATTTCAATGTACATAAATAATAAATTTGTTTGAATTCATCGATAATTTTCTTTTTTTTCTGACCTCGGTGCAAGGAAACTAAATTTTGTATTGAAATTAGGCAATAGCCAAATGATTTACCTACAATTAATTTAATTATTATGTCATAACTTAATAAGTTAATATTTGATATCTCGTTATAAAGTTGATTTTTTAAAGTAGCACTGCTCCAATAAGAAAACCATGAATATCTCTGAAACAAAGCATTTACGGACTAGTGTTGCCAGAAGTCGAGACGAGACGAGACTTGGGGCCGGTCTTGTCTTGGTCTTGACTTGGTCTCGACTAGAGTCGTCTCGTCTTGGTCTTGTCGAGACGAGACTTGATGTCAGTCTCGTCTCGTCTCGAGTCTCGACAAGACTCTCGACTTTGCCTCCATTAACATTTTTTTTTTAATCCCATCTAATAGTACATAAAATTCTAAGAACAGCAGTACAATCGCGATTCAAAAATTCCAAATAATATTAGAGATATTTATTATTTTTCTGTAAACATCAACTTGATATTTGAGCTCTTGAAATAATTAATATGAAAATATACATACATACCGAGTGTCCTTTCGCGTATCCCCTAGTACGCGTATCACAGGTTGAGAACTTCTGCTTTATATCAAAATTTTGACGAATAAAAATATAGCTAGTCATATATTTATATGTTATTTATTTGCCAAAAAAATAAACTTATTCCAAAAACGTATTTAGAATAATAATGGTATATTCAATAAAAACTGTAGGTAGTTACATAAACACAATTCTCTAAAAAAAAAAAACACTTATTTGAAAAACAAATAAATTATAATAAACGTGCTTAAATTTATAAAATTAGTAAAAAAAAAATAGTAACTAAGAAACTTTAATAATAACAGTTGTACGGTTTAACGAATTATAAATAGAGTAACTTTCCAAAATTAGTCAGCTTTACTATAATCATAGAAACAGCTGATATATTCAAAAAATTGTAATTGACAGATGTCTGTGTCAAGTACAATATACATAATGATTGTTCGTGTTATAATTGTATTGGATTTATATTTTTTCCAAAGAACGTTCGGTATGGAATTTGTAAAAAATAGTATGTGTTCGTGTTATAATTTTATTGAATGTATAGAATCTTTTCTAGGGAACTTTTGATGTGGGATTGGTACAAAATACATCAAATTGACGGAAGGTCTTGTGCTAGCCACAACAGATTTTTTATGTACCTACTAAAACTTCATTTGCATGTTGTAGAAGGTAGAGTTAAAAATAAAATCAAGCCATGGAGTAAAAAGGATAGAATTTTTTGGAGATATCTAATAATTCTTCATATGGTATTTCTTTCTCAAGAGGTTCCTCTTTCCACTTATGAAACCATAATAATGATTCCTCATAAAAATTGTCTATGTTATGTTTCATTTAATTCTTTATCATACGTTTATACTTTTCTTTATTACATGGTTTTATATTTTTAGGATGCAAAATTGTTAGATTGACTAAAGTATTGTATTCGGAAATATTTGGATTTGGGTTGGGCAAACCTACCTACTTTTATTACTAGCAGATGTCTAAAAGTGGTTGTTATTGTCTGGTAATATGCAGCATTTATAGCACCGTTGTAAAATTTATTGTTCCATTATTGGATTTTTACAAGAAAAGAAATGTTGTGTTATTTTTTACCCATTTTTTTAAAATTATATTATATTAGGATTAGGGAATTGGAAAAACAGTTTGTTTTACACATTTGTGTATACAAAGTTTTAAGAAAATTGTTAAAGAAGGGCTTGTACATTACGACTTTTATATTTCTATTTTCTTTAAGGCTTTAAGTAAACGTTGATTATTGTTTTCAATTTTTTCATATGAATGAATTTATACAATGTATTTTAATTTTCTCAGGGGGCGCGAGCGCCTTCCCCCCCCTGGCCCCCCTGTATACGCCCATGGGCATCGGGCGAGTGTAATTGCATTTTCCATGTGTTCTTACGAGAAATGCTTAATACCAGTTTCTTAGAATATCTGATACCAATTTTCCCAAATTGTTATACCTGTAACTACATATTTTAACAATGTCCCTTACATTTCACTTTGTTGAGATAAAGTTTTACTTTCATTATACATGTAAAAGATACATAAACTTTTATCTTTTGAAGCAGATATTTTCCAATTTTTTTTACTAAATGATACATGCGATATTATTCATATGTTTCAATGGAAGAATTATTTAGGTGAATAAGAAGTACATCCGTTGAAAATGTAGAATATGGTTATTTTAAAACGGGAATTTCCCTAAGATCGTAAAATCTTTGTGTGCATTTTCGCAAAATTCTAAGAATCACAATAGATTCTTTAAAAATAAAAGAAAAATAATGTATATTTGAAGGGAACGTTACTTTTGTTATAATATATTGATTTAATAAATAAAACTAAAGTACATTGCTAACTTGCAGAATGCACCATAGATGTAACTTTTGTGTGCTATTTGAAAATTGGAAATATTTTTGAAGATGTAGTCAGTATTTCATATACCCAGTTGTACCAATATATTAATTGAGAATTAAACAAAAATTAAATTAAAATAACATGTGTAGTATAAAATAAAGGTTGATCTTAATTTAATAAAAAATATTGGTGTATTAAAATAACATAAGAATTCTAAATTGATACTTCTTTCATTTCATCCCACTTACATTGTAATTTAAATTCATTTAAAACTTATATTTGGATGATTTAGATGAATAAGGAATACATCATATTTACATAAATTAATGTTTCTGGGACACAATTATGAAAGTATAAAATTACAAAATTTGAAAAATTAATATCTATCTTATTTATTCGAATTTTCAATCAGTATTTACAGCAATACTCTCAGTTTTTGAAGGACTTTTAGAATAGGTATATGTTTAAAAAAATACCTTTGATCTGAAGTCGAGAGTCTTGTCGAGACTCAAGACTTTCTCGACAAGACTTGATGCTAGTCTCGTCTCGTCTCGACTTTTCTAGTCGAGACCAAATGATGGTCTCGTCTCGACAAGACCAAGACGAGACGAGACCAAGACCAAGACTGGTCTTGGTCTTGTGGCAACACTATTACGGACATTTGCTCAAATGAACTTGTCATCTTATTTTTACGTGTTTAATCCATGGTTCAAGTTATGCCGTTTAAATTTGGTACATCAATTTAATATCGTGCCAAATGCAGATTAGAATGTAGAAATAATGATAATTGTTGACGTTTGTTGACGTTTATCAATGTCAAAATGAAAGTAGTGTAATCAAAGTAGACAATACCATTTTTCAATGAAATAGTATGCCTTGATAAAAAAACAAGTATTGTAATAATAATAATAATGGTCTTGGTCTTGTGGCAACACTATTACGGACATTTGCTCAAATGAACTTGTCATCTTATTTTTACGTGTTTAATCCATGGTTCAAGTTATGCCGTTTAAATTTGGTACATCAATTTAATATCGTGCCAAACGCAGATTAGAATGTAGAAATAATGATAATTGTTGACGTTTGTTGACGTTTATCAATGTCAAAATGAAACTAGTGTAATCAAAGTAGACAATACCATTTTTCAATGAAGTAGTATGCCTTGATAAAAAACAAGTATTGTAATAATAATAATAATAATAATAATAATAATAATAATAATTCAACTTAGTCCAGTCATTAGGTAGATTTACCCTGCAAAAGGTCGGGTATTTTTGATATTTGGATATATTATATATTTAGGGGTCCTAATAAAAAATGCAAGTTTTCCCCCTCGGGGGCCTTCGGGAAGCACCGCCAACTTGGGAAAAAGGCGCAAAGAAACGGTTTTTTCTAAATATCTCTTCACATATTTGCATTAGGGCAAAATAGTTATGTTTCAATTTGCTGACACTAAAATTTCCTACAACTTTCATCTAATACATTTTTTTCTATAACCAATAGATAGCGAGCTAAAGAGCTTCAAACAGAGCTAATTTTTGCAAATTGCCCTAATGCTTCATTTAGATCATATTTTATTATATTTTTTAAAATATTTTTTTCAAATTACTTATTGTTATTCATTTATTATATTAGTTATTGTTTAATTTTCATTCTAAACAAGTTTTATAGTCCAAGAAATTTATGATTTTACCTCAAACTAATTATAAGAAAAGCTTTTAAACGGAATTCTATCCAGAAAATGCGCTGAATAACATATAAAAAAATTCCGGAAATCGGAGCACGGGAACCTCCCGCCAATTGGGAAAAATGGCGGCATATTTATGTTTTTGGCCATTTGCTCAAAACAATTATGAAAGATATTAAAATTACTTAAAAAACAAACAATATTACATATTTAATACATAGTCTAATAGATTTAACTATTTATAGCAGTTTACATTCGTAGTGGCATCGAAAGAAGTAAATCATTGATACCATTTTATAATAATTGTCAATGTATTCCTGCAATTTTTTATTTTTTCATCCACCACTCTAATCATGTTAAAGATACGATAACGCGGTTTGAAAATTTGAATTCAGCATGAAATTCACTTTCTTATCAAGTATTACAATTTTTTTTCCGATGAGCAATTTGCGAGTTACTAACAAATTAAACTCACATGAAATTCCTCTAAAATTTTAAACATCTGAAAATCGGCTCATTTCTCATTTTTTCATTCAAAATTTCGACACGATTAAAGATGAACAATATTAAGTATTTAATATGTGTTAAAGTCATACTGAATTCAAATTTTCAAATCGCGTTATCGTATCTTTAACAAGATCAAAGTGGTGGATGTAAAAATAAAAAATTGCAGGAAAACATTGACAATTATTATAAAAAAATCTGATGTGGCCAACACAAAACCTCCCGCTATTTAATTTTTATTCATTTAAATACATACCTACCTACGTATTTACTAACGCTGCAAACTGTTCCATTGCAGAAAACTATTGCTTTATTTACTATTTTCTTTTTAAAATGCCACTATTATTAATTTGAAGTGGTTAGTTTTTTGACAGTGACATTTACTGTCAGTTACATTCATTTGATAAATGAACTGTGTAACAAAGGAATAGTTTTTATCTTAGGCTTCGCGACTAATAAAAAAAAATATTTTTAAATTTATCTGTAAAATGTATAGAAAAAGTAGGTATTAATGTATTCCTGTAGAAAATTCAATAATCTTTAATTTTCATAAGACATAAAATTCGAAAAAATGGCATTTAATGGTATTTTTTGAAGAAAAACCACTATGAGCTTCAGGTAAAGTGCCATTTCCGGTTATCTGATTTACACCAAAATCTAATGGCTTCTTTTCATATTAGAATAGGATAGAAATACAAGGTTTCAGAATTTTCTGAATGATAGTTTGAGTTAGAGCGAAGACAAAATCCATACACATGCACACATACGCACATACGCACATATACACATACAGACATCGTCGTGAAAATGTTAAATATGGATTCTAGGGACCTTAAAACGTGGTCATTTACTAAAATCTCGATATGAGATTTTTAGCACGATCCCTATACCTCCCTTACCAAGGGTAGCGGGAGGTAAAAAGGCATCAATAATTTACTTCTTTCGATGCCACTACGAATGTAAACTGCTATAAATAGTTAAATCTATTAGACTATGTATTAAATATGTAATATTGTTTGTTTTTCAAGTAATTTTACTATCTTTTACTAAGTTGGCGGTGCTCCCGAAGGTCCCCGAGGGGGAAAACTTACATTTTTTATTAGGACCCCTAAATAAATATATCCAAAAATCAAAAATACCCAACCTTTTATGGAATAAACCCTTATTTTTCTACCAAATGACTGCACTAACTGTACATTTCGTGTAAATGTACGTCATATGTTTTAAATAAACGGAAATAAAACTGCGTTATTTCAAAAATAATAATGAATGTAAATAGGCTGAAAAGAAGATAATTTTATTGTTGCAGTACCAACCTAAAGTTATTCTTAGCGTAACTATCTAAAAGATAAAAATGCGTTGTAAAAGACAGCTTTTTTATCGAATGTATAGTTGCTGGGATAAAGTTATACCTCCGATAGCTACCATAGTTAATCAATCAATAGTAAAACTGGATCTTAACCGATTATATGTTCAACCGTTTTCCTATTGTACTGGGCTGGACAATGAATGAAGAGATTTTTGGAGATATAGGTGTACTTATTGTTAATTTTATTTTAATGTCGTTTATTATATGGGTTTTCTAAATATATTTATGTTTTTAATTTTTGTTATATGTATGTATAAGGCAGTATAAGTATAGAGATAATTAAATTTCGGGCTGTGATTAAGTGTCTTACTCTGAACAAAACAAGGAAAATATGCTGAAATCATTTTTGAAGAAGCAGTTTTTAATAAGGAAGAGAGTCGATTGAAGACAATCTTCGCCCGAGATCTGTTGAGGTCACTTTGCCAGGAATTTTTAATATTCTATCTCAACATCTAGGGATGCCAGAAGTGAGTACGAGATGGGTACCGAGAATGCTCACGCCGTTTCAAGATCGGCAGCGTGTCCAATATTTTTAGAGTTATTGGTAAACCGCAGTAACCGGTTAACAGTTTATAGGATAATCGTTTAACCCAGTATTTTTGTCAGCACTGCTTGTCATGTTACGCCCTCTTTTTTTGGTCAAGCTTGGGCCTCTTTCCGTGGTTGGTAAGGTTATACAGAATAAAATAATATGAATACCAATACAACCATAAATATATACACTAAAATTACATTTAATATTTGTGCATAGGTAGCAAGAAATAAATATATAAGAAAAATAACCCTTGATTTGTGCACCCCGTACCGTCATAAAGGATGCTTAGTAACAGTCTTTACCTCATCCTATGAAATGAAGACTACAAGGTTGTCGAGGACTGAGCATAATACAGGTTTCTTTTGTTCTATTTGGAATTATTCATAATTTTAAAATTAGTTTTCTGTCGAATTCAAAACCGGGTATTCAAAACTATATAATTGATTCCTGGTTACGCACTAATTTACACTCGTAGACACTACAAAACAGAAAAACTACCTTATAAAATGTTTTCAGGTTATGATGGGTTTTAATATGATTTATACGGGTGCGTGAAGTTGGCATAACGAAGTTGGGCACAAATTATGGGACTAGTCTAAATAATTTGTGCCCAATTTGTGCCAATTTGTGCCCACAAAATTATTTTCGAAATTTAACAGGGTTACGAAATAAAAGACTTTTAAAAATTTTATGCCAACTTCACGCCAGCATAATAAAAATAAAAATTTAAAACTTTTATTATTTAAATAATTTGGGCTTAATTTGTGCCAATTTGTGCCCATGGTTTGACTAATTAATTATAACTGGTTCATGAGTTATTAAAGCTTAAAAAATTTTATGCCAACTTCACGCTAGCATAAAAAATATTGAAATTTGATATTTTTATTAATGGAATAATTTGTGCCTAATTTGTGCTAATTTGTGCCAAATAAATGAATTTGATATAATAATTATTATCAGAGATATTGACAGTTGTTTTTGTGGAAGTGTGAAGTTGGCATAAAAAAGATTTTATTTTAAATTTATTTTTACATCAAATCAATGCTTATAATTTGTGCCTATTTGTGCCTATACTATTTTTCATCTGTATTTATTATTAGATGTATTAATAATAATTTTGCAAATGTGTGAAGTTGGCATAAAAAATATTTTATTTTAAATTTATTTTTACAGCAAGTCGAAGCTTATAATTTGTGCCTATTTGTGCCCTTGGTTTGAATAATTAATTACAATGGGTTCATGAGTTATTAATGTTTAAAAAAAATTACACCTTGTCAAGCTATAGATATAGAAAATAATATTCAAACTTGAATTTTTTATTAATGAAATAATTAGTGCCTAATTTGTTCGAAATTGTGCCAAATAAATGAATATGATATAATAGTTATTATCAGCTATATTGGCATTTGTTTTTGTTGAAATGTGAAGTTGGCATAAAAAATGTTTTATTTTCAATTTATTTTTACAGCAAGTCAAAGCTTATAATTTGTGCCTATTTGTGCCCATATTATTTTTAAAAAAATCTGTAAGCAATAAATAGAAAACTTAAAAAATAAATAAAATTGACGGAAAAATCTAAGTTGAAAAGATTCGCTGAAGTGTTTACAAAACTAAAATATTATACAGGCTGTAAATAAAAAATTAAATATAAGGTAATACAAATAAGGCATGTATAACAAACTTTACAAAAAAAATTATTTTTTGAAAAACGGAGCGTATACGAAAAAATTTGAAAATTCATATGTATAAATATATAAATATGTATGTATAAAACATATAAATAGAAATTCTGGCTAGATACGTGAAGGTACGGGGTTCAAATCCCTGCAGAGATTGAATTTTTCATAATTTCTTTCGTCGTTTATTTAAAATTCTCCATGATCCTTAAGCCCACTTCTTTCTTTAAGAAATTTTATAATGGAGCAAAAATACAATTACTATATACTAAGGATTAAAATATAACAACAATTATTTTAAATAAGAAAAAGTAAAAAATATTTATTGAGGTAATATTTTTTAATATCATAATATAGATCACGAACATGTTTCATTTTTATTAAATTCAAATAATATACATATTTTTACCATAAGATTGATTTTTATTCCACAATATTTAAAATTTTCATTAAATGTAAAAAATTCTTGAACAGTTTCATCAATAAACTGTTGTAGAAATTTGTTCCTAATTATGCCCTTTCTATTTATTTAAATCTATAAACAAAAAACATAAAACTTAGGATGTAATTATTGATAATATTTAATACGGTTTTTTTTGCTTTTTGTGAATATTTGAAAATGACAAATCTCTTAGTAGGGTAGAGGTATACAATGTCAATGTACTTAGATCGCCCTGCCTTATTGTACATTTTCCTAACGTACAAATATTGTCCACGAAGTTGGCGCGCTTATATAAAAGTATACTTCGCAGTAAAAATTGTAAATAATAGTACTACCAATATCTGAACCTATTCTGATTCAATGTGTGTAGTTTTTAATTTTATGAGCGGGCGAAGTAAGCAATAAATAGCAGTTATTGTTTTTCTTGTAGCCTACTGAAATATACCATAAAAATCGTATTTATTTAAATTTCAATTGAATTTTTCTCAATATTTTTGTTATGTTTGAATTAAAAATACAATACTCTCCAAGTCTGACATAAAAGTTATCGTGGAGGAAAAATCGTCACATTCACACACATACAGACAGACAGACAGACAGACATTGTAAAAACGTGTTTTGTTGTGGGGACCCTAATTCATGCTTATTCACTGCAAACTCAATATCGAATTTTTGGACCGACAACATTACCTCCCTTACCTATGGTAGGCGGGAGGTAAAATGATATGAGACAAATAAAACACTGTATTTGCCGTTATTTTTATAATAAACTTTATTTTATATTACTCAATGATAGTACATTTGAAGCTAAATATAAATAATGTTGAAATCTCTTAAACCTACTATTTTTCAAATGTAATTATTTGATTCAAATATCTATAGACGTTAGAATATGTTTGTATCACAATTTGTATTATAGATGGCACTGTGACATAAAATCTTGATTTATACAACGTTTATCTGTATTTTTATGAAATATGCTAATAAAACTTTGGCTCGTACTAAGAACCTACTTTTATAGAGCCGTTTTAAAATTAAATTTCATTCAATATTCTACCATTTTTGTACCGTGTACATACTTTGCCTTATTGTACATTTTCCTAACATACAAATGTTATATTTATTTTTTTATTTGGAGCTTGTTGTATAGGCTTGAGCCCAGCGAATCTTTTCAATTTAAGATTTTCGCGCCAATTTTTTTTACATTTCTAGTTTTCTATATATTCTTTACTTCGCGCGCTCACAAATTGAAAAAATACTCACATTGAATCAAAATAGGTTTAGTAATTGTTAATTCTGTTATTTACAATTTTTACTGCGGAGCATACTTTTTAAATTTTGAAGCCGTAAAGAAGAAGTTATAAACTTCATGGACAACATTTGTACGTTAGGAAAATGTACAATAAGGCAAGGTATATACAGGGAGATCTATGTACATTGATATTGTATAAGTACCTTTACCCTACTAAGAAATTTGTCATTTTCAAATATTCACAAAAAGCAAAAAAAAAACCATATTAAATATTATCAATAATTACTTCCTAAGTTTTATGTTTTTTGTTTATAGATTTAAATAAATAAAAAGGGCATAATTAGGAACAAATTTCTACAACAGTCTATTGATGAAACTGTTCAAGAATTTTTTACGTTTAATGAAAATTGTAAAAATTGTGGAATATATAATTTTTTCGTATAAACTCCGTTTTTCAAAAAATAATTTTTTTTGTAAAGTTTGTTATACATGTCTTATTTCTAATACCTTATATTTAATTTTTTATTTACAGCCTGTATAATATTTTAGTTTTGTAAAGACTTCAGCGAATCTTTTCAACTTAGATTTTCCCGCAATTTTATTTATTTTTTAAATTTTCTATTTATTGCTTCCAGATTTTTAAAAATAATATGGGCACAAATAGGCACAAATTATAAGCTTTGACTTGCTGTAAAAATAAATTTAAAATAAAATATTTTTTATGCCAACTTCACACATTTGCAAAATTATTATTAATACATCTAATAATAAATACAGATGAAAAATAGTATAGGCACAAATAGGCACAAATTATAAGCATTGATTTGATGTAAAAATAAATTTAAAATAAAATCTTTTTTATGCCAACTTCACACTTCCACAAAAACAACTGTCAATATCTCTGATAATAATTATTATATCAAATTCATTTATTTGGCACAAATTAGCACAAATTAGACACAAATTATTCCATTAATAAAAATATCAAATTTCAATATTTTTTATGCTAGCGTGAAGTTGGCATAAAAATTTTTAAGCTTTAATAACTCATGAACCAGTTGTAATTAATTAGTCAAACCATGGGCACAAATTGGCACAAATTAAGCCCAAATTATTTAAATAATAAAAGTTTTAAATTTTTATTTTTATTATGCTGGCGTGAAGTTGGCATAAAATTTTTAAAAGTCTTTTATTTCGTAACCTTGTTAAATTTCGAAAATAATTTTGTGGGCACAAATTGGCACAAATTGGGCACAAATTATTTAGACTAGTCCCATAATTTGTGCCCAACTTCGTTATGCTAACTTCACGCACCCGATTTATACCCTTTTCATCTTTTTGCACTATTTCAAAAGTCGGTGCAGTTAAACTTGTTCTAGTTTTGAAATGGTTGTCATCGAACACGTTGCACAATACTACCTCATTTGTCATAAAACCCATTAGTGCACAAAAGTTAACACAGGAGTATCATAGTTCATGACATCGACTCGAGCTTGAATGTTCCCTCTCTTTAACGTATTTATCTAAAGCTTCATCTTTTTATATGTATATCTGACACATATTGGACACATTATTCTGGCAAATTTCGATTTTGATAAATTGGTCAATCATTTATTATTTAATAATGAATAAATTTGTGAAAGTTAAATTATTCAGATAAAATTATACTTGTCGGAGTACGGTACAAAAATAGTTTTATTCATTTACACCACGTAACAGAAAAACGATTTTTAATTTATCCACTTTAAAAAGCTTTTTCTGATTTGGTGAATAATTTAGTGGAAAATAAAGAATATAAAACAAAAAAAAGTGCTTGAAACTACAGATTTATTCCATGTTAAACAAAATAAAGATTTCATGAGAATCTGCTGCATACATGGATGATGCTAGAGAAAATACCGGTAATGTTCGTTTTGTTTACTTACGAAACACAGAACGAAGCGGATATAACTGAAGTTAGTTCACGTATTGGAGTCAAATCAACTTTCCTCCTTTGTAGTAGAAATTGCAGTGGAATAGTATAGCATATAATGCTAATTGATAAGAATGATGATATAAAGGTGTTTCAATAACTGGACAGTATTACGCTGATCTGCCGAAGCAATTAAAAAGGTCATAAAGGAAAAAAAGAAGGAAAATGTAACATTGACTGTCTATAATGACCTCTTGGCTTTCAAACATTAACTCATTCTCGCTATCTAGACCAGCGGTCGGCAACCTACATGCGCTAAAGTGTCACTTAATATTTTTTTAAAAATATTACACTCAGTGTGCCACTGAAATAAATCTACTTCAACTATATCAAGAAAAATTTATTTGAATATACTAGTACACATTACAATAAATTAATATATTAATAATATAATTAAAAATTACTTTATATAATGTTAATGACTCCCTTGAGATTCAACTTTTGAATAAACACGAGTCACACAATTCAGGGGCGCTACAACTGGTGGGCGGTACTGTTACAACCGTAGCGTGATCGGTTGATGATCACAGGAAATATATATATATATATATATATATATATATATATTGTGTTATATTTTACATATAAGAAAGGAAAAAGTATCCAAAAAAATTTGTATAACTTCGTGGCACGCGTGCAGCAGAAATAACATTTAAAAAAAGCGTTTTGGGAGTTGAAATTTAAGGACGGTGAGGAAATAGAAGATGCAATTTCTGGTTATTTATTAAGAGGGAAAAGGAAAAATAATAATTTTTATTGAACTTATATTAAATAACCTGAGCAACGGGTATGAGGTGAACGTCTTGTACTCTGTTTCGGAAACGTTAATCAGCGCCTTGTTCAATCAAAGGTTGATATTAACGTTTCTGCAACCGGACATTAGCTTTGAATGGAATAAAATTTTGGTAATGACGATATTTTTGTACCTTAGAACATTTAATATTGTAGTGGAGAGTGCGGAATGGATACTTTGTATACGACTAGAAAATTGGAAATAATTTTTAATTTGGAGCAAAGGGGAATTTTATTTATGAACGATCAACCGGTGATACTTTACTTAAAGCCCATTGCTATTTTAAACATGGAATTGGCGGGATGTCATGTGATGGCCACATCAATTTTTTTCTTTATCTCCAAATAATAAGCGAGATGTGAGGTATTTTCAAAATAAACGAAAATCAGGTTTTATCTCAAAAATAAAAGACATTTAGTAACTATTAAAATTTTCTCAAAAAGTTGACCCGTAAAGCCCTACAGTAATTTTCTAACGTGCTTAACAAAAGTAAGTTTTCATTTAAGGAACTCGAATTTGTTCTATCCATATTTCAAGAAGTACCGAACTCGCCGAGTTCAAATTCACTATGTTACAAGAGGGTATAGAATTCTACGCAGTGACAAAATGTATAAGATGAAAAGTATGCAGACCAATATAACTTCAAATTCATTTATTATTTTTAAAGCGCACAGATTTTAAATTTAAATCCTTTCATTTTGCGGAAATTTATACTATTAAAATTTAATACTTTAAAAAGTAGGTACTATTCCTATTTTTATTGCTTGCTTATAGCAACAAAATCGATAGAGTGATGTTTTTTAGTTCAGGCTAAGAAAATTGGGATAGTTAACGAGAATATATTTTTTCTCACGGAAAAAAGTAATTGAATGAAAATATATTTATTCGTTTTTTACCTTTCGCTACCCTTGGTAAGGAAGGTATAGAGATCGTGATAAAAATCGCATATCGAGATTTTAGTAAATGTCCACGTCCCCTAGAATGCAATTTTAACACTTTCACGATGATGTCTGTATTTGTGTGCATGTAGTATATATATATATATACAGTGTGTCCCATTTAGAGGTGCCACTATTGGGATCTCGAGAACTATAAGAGATACCATGCCGGTCAAATGGAACTTTTTGTGCACCTTTGGGAGGACATCTCAGATGTGCTTTTGTTTTTCCAAAAATTCTCATAGGGCACTAGATAATGACGAAAAACTGAATATTGTTGATTTTTTCTTCTTCAAATAACTTCTAAACTATTAGTAATTGAGAAAAACATTTCAAATATAAAAGATAGATATTTTATTAGCTAACCAGTGACGTACGAAATAAATTTTTATATCCGTAAATTTTCGAGATATAACACAAACTTATATTTTTTTAAATGGAACCCATATCTGATTTCAGTCTCAAAAAAATAATTATTTTTTTCTCTTTTCAATGATGTAAGGATTATTATGTTTTATATTTGTTTTACTCCTAAGAGTTAATTTTTCTCTTTATTTTCCTGAATTTTCTTATTATTTCCCAAAAAAACATTATTATTTTTATTAATTATATTGTATTTGATCGAAATAATTTGTTTTATGTCTTTATTACTTAATATTTTTATTCTAGACTCATAATTACAAATTACACTATAATGTGCCAAGGGCGACCAGATACAAAATATTATAAAAATTTGTTTAATACGAGTTTTGAGCAAAATTTTCTAACGAAATAAATTATTTAAATAGAAGGAGTATTTCTAAATAGAAATCTACCAATATTTTCAAAATAATTATAAATTTAATAAAAAATAAGGAAAAAATAATAATTTTGAAGGCATATATATACAGTGTGTCCCATTTAGAGGTGCCACCATTGGGATCTCGAGAACTATAAGAGATACCATGCCGGTCAAATGGAACTTTTTGTGCACCTTTGGGAGGACATCTCAGATGTGCTGTTGTTTTTCCAAAAATTCTCATAGGGCACTAGATAATGACGAAAAACTGAATATTGTTGATTTTTTCTTTTTCAAATAACTTCTAAACTATTAGTAATTGAGAAAAACGTTTCAAATACAAAAGATAGATATTTTTATCAACTAACCAGTGGCGTACTAAATAAATTTTTGACCGGCATGGTATCTCTTATAGTTCTCGAGATCCCAATGGTGGCACCTCTAAATGGGACACACTGTATATATATATGCCTTCAAAATTATTATTTTTTCCCTATTTTTTATTAAATTTATAATTATTTTGAAAATATTGGTAGATTTCTATTTAGAAATACTCCTTCTATTTAAATAATTTATTTCGTTAGAAAATTTTGCTCAAAACTCGTATCAAACAAATTTTTATAATATTTTGTATCTGGTCGCCCTTGGCACATTATAGTGTAATTTGTAATTATGAGTCTAGAATAAAAATATTAAGTAATAAAGACATAAAACAAATTATTTCGATCAAATACAATATAATTAATAAAAATAATAATGTTTTTTTGGGAAATAATAAGAAAATTCAGGAAAATAAAGAGAAAAATTAACTCTTAGGAGTAAAACAAATATAAAACATAATAATCCTTACATCATTGAAAAGAGAAAAAAATAATTATTTTTTTGAGACTGAAATCAGATATGGGTTCCATTTAAAAAAATATAAGTTTGTGTTATATCTCGAAAATTTACGGATATAAAAATTTATTTCGTACGTCACTGGTTAGCTAATAAAATATCTATCTTTTATATTTGAAATGTTTTTCTCAATTACTAATAGTTTAGAAGTTATTTGAAGAAGAAAAAATCAACAATATTCAGTTTTTCGTCATTATCTAGTGCCCTATGAGAATTTTTGGAAAAACAAAAGCACATCTGAGATGTCCTCCCAAAGATGCACAAAAAGTTCCATTTGACCGGCATGGTATCTCTTATAGTTCTCGAGATCCCAATGGTGGCACCTCTAAATGGGACACACTGTATATATATATATATATATATATATATATATATATATATGTGTGTGTGTGTGTGTGTGTGTATGTGTCTATATGTATGAATTTGTCTACGCTCTAATTCAAATACTGCCACTCAGAAAATTCTGAAACCTTGCATTTCGACCCTGATCTATTATGTAAAGAAACCGTTATATTTTTGTGTAAATTGGTTAACCGGAAATGGTACTTTACTTGAAGCTCATAATGATTTTTCTTCGAAATATACCATTAAATGTCATTTTTTCGCATTTTATGTCATTATAAAAATTAAAGACATATTATATACATTAATACTTTTTCTATATATTTTAAAGATAAATTTTTAAAAAATAATCTTTTTTATAAATCTCAGAGCCTATGATTTAAAGATTACTTTGTTACACAGTTCATATTTCAAATGTATATAACCGACAGATAAATGTTACTGTTAAAAAAAGTAATCATTTCAAATTAATAATGGTGACATTTTAAAAAGAAAATAGTAAATAAAGCAGTAGTTATATGCAAAGGAACTTAATATAGTTTGCAGCATTCGTAAATATAGGTATGTATTTAAATTAATATATAGCGGGAGCTTTTGTGTTGCTCGCATCAGATTTTTTCTTAATTAGTTTTCTGCATCATACATAAATACATGTAAACATTCGTTGGGGCTTCAAATTCGACTCAAAAAATAAATGTTTTTCAGGGCGCGAAAAGCATTCCTGTCGTGCAATGTAATAATTTTTTCCTGAACTCTCCCATTTTTGTCGTGTAATATTTGACGTTCGACGTACTAATTTTATCGTGCCACTAGAGTATTTCAGAAGGTAAAGTAAATATATAAGTACGTGGTAGTATGGAATATTTTCAGTAACGGGGTTCATACAAATATGTGTCCAATTAAGAATAGTGCTGCCCTCATAAAAGAACGCCAAGATGACCTCATTAAAGCTGCACGTGTCAAGAGAGTGCATTGAAGTCGATGGTCGGATTTTTTGAACTTTACTTATTATTAGTGTCTTTTATTCCATTTATCTACGATAGTACGTAAAATTGACGTTTAGATGTCAATTTTTAGGTTGTAAAACGGTTGTTTAATAACAAGATTTTATTAGTTTCGGGTTGCTGAGCTACGAGTGATTCAAATTTTTAAACATTCTAAATAAATAATAACAATAATAAAAATAATAATAATAATAATAATAATAATAATAATAATAAATAATAATAATAATAATAATAATAATAATTAATAATAATAATAATTAATAATAATAATAATTAATAATAATAATTAATAATAATAATTAATAATAATAAAAGGTGAATATTTTGTAATCATGCCAAACTTCTCATTTACTATTGTGATTATAATTAATATTTTTTATTTATTGGGTATTAGATTGTATCGTAGATAAAATATTGTACGATACATATGCGTAAAGCATTTCGACGGTGTGGAAACCTCTTTATGGCACCTTTTTGCGTTTTTAGCTTTTTAAATTAAAAATATTGTCAATTTTATATAAAAAATACTTGAAATACGTGAAAAATAATTAAACAATAATTTAAAATATACTCCATAATATAGTCATTAATGAAGCACTATTAATAAATTTAATATACTGATTTTTCAACGTCCTGCAAATTTTGATTTTTTGACTTCGAAGTTATCCAATGTGTACCATCAATTTTTAGTCACAGGTCTTACAACCCTCGTTGCACTCGTCTATTAATTTTGATCCATTCTTTCATTACTGAAGACTAGCTATATGTATCATAAATACACTGTAAAAAATTTCTCTGTAAAATTACTATAATTGTTATTGGCGTCCAAATTGCCTAAGTGAATTATAGTAAATTTAGAGTTAAATGTAATTTTGTCTACCATTTTTAAAATTACATAAACATAAATACCATAAAAATTTTGATACATACTTTAAGTAAATTTACATATTAATAATATAAATAATTTAAATTTAAATAATTTAAATTTACTATAATAAATTTAGAATTTGTCCATAACTCCTGTAAAAATAGAAACTAAAATAAAAAGAATTGAGTTTTTACATAGTTCTTATAAAATTTGACAAAATTGATATAGAAATATTAACATATCACTGTAAAATTTCATATATTTATTGTAATATGAATATTACATAGTAGTTCTAGTAATTTTTTTATATTTGTATTAAAGCCTTTCCGTATCACCTTTTTTGATGCAATTTTATGGGTAACGTTCAAACAGCTGTATCTCTGAAATTATTTGAAATGGGCACATATTTATTATATTGTTTTTTTTACTGAAAATTTTCCATACTACTACATTCTTAAAAATATTTGCTATTTCTTTTGAAATTCATTCTCCATCGCAAATACTGCTTTACCTGGAATAGCACTGTCATTGTCAGTTTTGACATTAGTTGCCACTTCTTTAGCCGTCTTATTTAATATATTTGGAAGTAAATGTAATAGCAAATGTTATGTAAGTATTAAATTGTCATGTAGGTAACTAAAATTTTATTCTATTCAAAACTAATGCTCGATTGCAGAAACGTTAATCAATGTCTAGTTCAATCAACGGTTCATCAAAATGAACAAATTCGAATCAATTTCCTTGTCCTTATGACAATTAAATCATTGCTGTCAAAAATCGCGTAGCATTTCTTCGTTTTGATGAACCGTTGATTGAATCAGATGTTGATTAACATTTCTGAAACCGAGTATAAAACGTTCACCTCAAACCCGTTGGTCAGGTTATCTTATACGAGTATAAGTTCAATAAAGAGGAAATTGAGAAATTATATTCAGTGATTATTGTATTAAATATATTAATATATTTAGAATGCGCAAAAAATCAGGTCATATGTAAATTATTTTAGTACTATTTTTTTATTATTTATTTATTTATTGGTATTATCGACCACTTCAATTACAGGATTATTAGTGCTCCAGCTTAGTAGTATAATATGTAATTACAGTTTCAGTATATTTACTTGTTTTTATTGTTTTAAGATACAATAGAACTTTCTTTAGATTTTCTTGGTTTCCTAGGCAACCTGGAAATGTGGTTGGTAGACTGCATAATATACGTTGGGAGATTAAGTTTCTACACTCGATGAGTAGATGGTCCACTGTAGGTCTAGTATCACATGTTGCGCACTTTTTTGGGTGGATTCTTTCAAATGTATAGTCGTGTGTTAGGAGGGTGTGGTCGATTCTTAACCTTGTTGTTGCTATTCTTTCTCTTCTGTTAATGTTTATTTTTCATGGTGTTACTGTCTTTAATTTGTCTTAGGTGTTTGTTGTCAGTTTGGGATAATTGATGTTGCCACTGTTCCTTGATTTTCCTCTTCATTTCGCTTACAAAATCTGTTGGTGGTATAGGGAATCTGACAATGTTTGCATGGGTTGCAGCTTCTTTAGCAAGGGTTTACGTTTCCTCTAATGCCGCAATGGGATGGTACTCAAATGGTGGTAATAATTTTGCCCTCTTTTATACTTCTGTATAGGTACACTTGGGTTTGTTGGATAGGAGGGATAGTGGTGTAAAGGTTTTTAGTGGTCTGGATAACACTCAAGGAGTCTGTACATATTACATAGTTGTCTTTACTAGATTGATTTATGAGTCCTGCTGTTTTTAGTATACCATATGTTTCTGCTGTATGTATGGATGTTTATTTTGGTAGATGCTGTAGGTTGTTCAATGTTTCTGTGACTAAAGCACTTCCGATTTCAGAATCCATTTTAGATCCATCCTTGTAGATGAATTTGTTATTTTTGTACATTTTTAGTTATAGAAATTCATTTTATATTACAGCTGCAGGTGTGTTGTTTTTGTCGTATTGTTTAAGTTGTAGGTTGAAATTAGGTTGTTGTAATATCTATGGTGGAAGCTGCAATTCTTGAATGACTGGTAAGATTAGATTTTTGTTATTTAGCGTGCTTATTTATGATATTCATTTTAATTTTTTTAGTGATTTTATAATTTCTTGGTATGAATATATATATATATATATATATATATATATATATATATTTATATATATTTATTTGCGTGCAGTGTTTTGTTTATCTGATGCTAATTTAGTTATACAGATGTTTTCTTCGAATTGTTAGTGGTGGTTTTCCTGTTTCTGTCATGAGGCTAATAATAGAGCTAGTTTTAATGCTCGTTATTATTCTCATCGCTGAGTTATGGATTACTTCGATATTACTAAGTGATATATATATATATATATATATATATATATGTATATATATATATATATATATATATATATATGAAACTGCCGTAGTCTAATTTCGATCTAATTATTGCTTTCTATATTTTCATTAGACTTTCGTTATCTGCTCCCCGGTCTTTGCTGGCCAGTGTTTTCAATAGATTAAGTCTGGAATTACATTTTTTTTTTTAGTTATTATTATTATTATTATTATTATTATTATTATTAAAACTATTCTAAGTATGGTTGATGTACCAACACGGTGATTTTGTGTTTCGTCAAAAATGTCTTGATAGACAGGGTGTTGTGTTCCATGTGAACAATCACTCAGATTTCGGAAAAAACAGTGTCAGTGCACGGCCGAGGCGCTAATCGTCTCCGATCTCTTTTCTTCTTTAAATCTTCTAAACTGTTCGAAAACTTGAGTACTAGATAGGCCCAAATCACCATAAACATTCTTCAACAAAACGTACATTTCTGCCGCTGATTTTTCAAGTTTCATACAAAATTCCATATTGACACTAACATGTTCCTAAATTTACAGGGAATAAAAAAAAATCTGGTTATTTAATAGCCACACCTCGTATAATAGGGAAATATTATAGAAATTATAACATTAGATAATAGTAACATTCCAAAAGCTTCTTGTCTCACTAACTTTTGTAACTTTTTAGGTTTAACGAATTATAATAATATTAATAATCTTTTTGGTAAAAAACTGGATTTAGTATTATCAAATTTGGATTACACCGTAAATGTAAATAAAGCTTCGTCTTCATTAGTACTGGAGGACGATTACCATCCCGCACTGACTACCGACATCGCTTTTTCAAATTCCAAATTACCGAAATTCTCCTCAAATAATAATGTAAGATATAATTTCCATAAAGTAAACTTTCCTCAACTGTTTAATGATTTATACTTATGCGATTGGTCCTTTCTTAACATTTGTGAAAATGATAATGAAGCTGTAACTAAATTTTATGAGGTTATGTACAATAAAATTAATATGTATGTTCCAAAGTCAAGAAAACGTAAAACGGAATATCCTATTTGGTTCACTCCCGAAATCAAATATAATCTAAAAACAAAGGTACACTTCAGGAAAAAATAGTTAAAATACAAAAATTTAAACTATCTAATTGAAATTAAAAGATTAAGAACCTTAACCAAGCATCAAATTAATAATGCCTATAAATTATACTTGACTAAAGAAAATATTAAAACTAACCCCTCAGAATTTTGGAATTACGTTCATTCCAAACAGGACATTACCCGTATCCCAGCTATGCTAAAAGATGAAGCAAACGTTTACAGTACTCCACAGGAAATAGTAAATGCCTTTGCAAGCTTTTTCTCTAACTTTTTTCAGGCAAGCTCTACCTCTGATATTCCACATGAGCACTCAAACTACTTGCCATTTAGTATAAATAACTTTTGTAAAGATGATATTATTTCCATAATTACTTAATTACCTAGCAAAACATCTGCAGGAGAAGACCAAATACCTTGTTATCTAGTAAAAGACGATCGATATGCCCTAGCTAAGCCTTTAACAAATATTATCAACCTGGCTATTGACACCCATTTATTTCCTGACCGATGGAAGAAAACAATAATAACGCCAGTTTTCAAAAAGGGTAATAAAACTTGCATTGAGAATTACAGACCCATCTCATTACTTAATACTTTTGCCAAAGTTTTTGAAAAAGTTATTTACACTGTAATATACTCTAACACCAAATCATTAATCTCCACAAATCAACATGGTTTCATGTGCGGCAGATCCACGACAACTAATCTTGCAGCTTTTACTCAATATGTTTCTGAAATTCTTGATGTTCGCGGACAAGTAGATAATATATATTCAGACTTTTCTAAAGCATTCGACTCTATCAATCATCAAATATTACCAAAAAAAGGTGAGTAAATATGGAGCAACACCCAAATTAATCTATCTTCTACAATCTTATTTAACAAATCGAAGTTTTGTCTCATATAACGGCTACTCTTCATTTCATTTTGTCCCATCCTCAGGGGTGCCACAAGGTTGAAATTTAGGTCCTTTGTTGTTTTTATTGTTTATTAATGAACTATTAGAATCATTTACATGTACAGCTCTTGCGTATGCCGACGATATAAAACTGTTCTATAATATTGCTTCATTAAACGACGTCATAACATTGCAAAATAATATAAACTTTATGGTAGAGTGGTGTGTAAACAATAAATTAATTTTAAATCCAAACAAATGTTGTTTCATAATATATACTCGTCGACGAAAACCCATATTATATCAATATAAAATTAAAAATATTTTTTTGTGTAAAGAGGAGTCAGTCAAAGATCTTGGTATCACCTTTTGCTCTAATCTAAAATTTACAGAACATATAAATAATATTTGCAAGGAATCCATCATATGAGTATCAATTAACAGCTATTAATAGAATATATCGTCGTTTCTTGAAGTACTTATCATTTCGAATTGACAAAGTATACCCTGAAATTGGTACTGATCATAACAGTTTATTACAGCGTCATAATATACCTTCATTGGATATCAGATGAGAGCAACAATCTGCTAAATTTTTACTATTGCTTCTGAATAATAAAATTGATTGCTCCTTTTTATTGTCTCGTGTTACATTACATGTTTCTAAGCAAACATCCAGATATCAAAGGACATTCCATATGCCAGCTTCCAATACGGATATTCTTCAAAGGTCACCAATCCATGTTATGTGCCGCAACGCAGAAAAACTTTACGAAAATCTTTATCTTTAAATATTTGTAATTTTCAATCTATTATGTATAACTAAATATGCTAGCATATACCTATAAGTTTAACCTCATTTTGTATCTTGTATTATTTCTCTGTAATTGGACTTCTGTTGGGAATAAATTATTATTATTATTATTATTGTTATTATTATTATTATTATTATTATTATTATTATTATTATTATTATTATTATTATTATTATTATTATTATAACATTAATCTTGACATATTTTGATAAACTGTTATTCTCACCATATTCATGTCCTTATCGTAGTTTATTCCAAACTAAGCAGATTTACATTTTGCTGTGGAAATCTCCGAACAATTTATAAAGCCTTTGACAGAGCCACGTGCCAAGTACATAATTTTATTCCCAACCACTGCAACTAAATACCCTTTAATTCAGTGGGATGACCAAGATAGAACTTAGAGGGCAACAACGAAAATTATTAAACGCGAGAGGCTGAATACAAAATACGTAGTAAAGGGCATGACGTCACGGCACGCGGACGGTGACACATAATATTAGTGGATTTCATTTACTGAAAGGAAGTTCCGTCTCCGTCTACGCATTCCCTTCTAATATTTGATCCAAGAGTTTGTGAAGTCAACAGCGCTTTGTGTACAGTTTAAATCAAAGTGTTTGTGTTTATTTTCTGTATGTCTCTACAACGAGTAGAAAACAAACCATTATGTTTATGTGTTCATTTTTTAAAAATATGTTAATCAGTAAAATTGTTCTATGTTCTAATTGCGGTGACAAAAATGATTTAGTAACTATCAGAAAAAAATATGATGGTGCTAATAAAATTTCGGAAAGACAAATATTCACAGATCACCATTTGTTGAATCTAGATTATTTAATTAAGAAAAATAATTGCTCCAACACATATTCACATAGGTGGTCTTTTGTTATATACTCATAAATTAAGTTCAATTAACTTCATTATTCAAACTACAATCCCCCGAGTAAAAATGAACATTTTTACCTCTCGCTAAGAGAGGTATGGGAATCATGCTAAAAATCGCATATCCAGATTTTAGTGAATAAGCACGTTTTAAGGTCCCTATAATCCGGTTATAACATTTTTACGATGATGACCGTGTGTGTCTATGTGTGTGTGGATGTTGGAACCACGGTTTGTCAAATACTATGACTTAAAAAAATATTTAACTGCAGTTCCCTCAATCTGACATTCCTGTAAAGAGCTGATTAGATTTTGGTAAAAATTGGATAATAGTTTCTTTAAAAAATCTTCGAAATATTATTTTATAAAAAATTCTATAATTACTAATATTAAAGAATATAAAAATCTCTATCCGATACATTTAAAATCTTTATTATATCTTCTATGGAGTTAAAAATAGAGACATATAAATATATAAAATAATAAGTTGTAAATGTATCTCGCAACCCATGGAAAACAAATGGAAAAATTAAAATGTTTGTAATTGACTGACAAATGTGAGTGTCGAAAACCCAGAGACATTACTGAAGACTTTTTCTGGGAAGTGCATTTAGTAGTTCTTATTTTATTATTAATTAAATGTTTATAATTATAGATACATATATTTGTATTACATATACCCTGCAGAAATACCGCCAATCTCATCAATGAATTGGAAGGATCTCGAACATTAGAAGAATAAGAGTGAATAGAATGAATTAAAAAATGTAAAAATATGTAAAAAAGATAAGTGTTTTTGTGTGTATCAGAAATGTCAAATATGCATGTACAATACTTATATAGCCTAATATGAAAATGGCGAGAGGTCTTGTAATGGCCGCAACAGATTTTTTATACACGGTAACACCATGGCCGCACCAGGTCCATGTGGCTAACAAGTATGGCCATACTGCAGGACAGACGAGTTGCTGTCGTTATGCGGCAGTGAGTGTGTATTTTTACTTTTATTATTGTATTGCGCAAGGCTTGTGGCCGTGCTTGATCGCCAACCATGTTGCTGTCGCAGTGAAGCCGAATATCATTATTACTCGGGCAACAAAAGATGATCTGAGAATACGGGCCTATTACTTTCCAAATACTACAATAAATAAATAAAATAAATATATCATCACGGCATATTACCCATTTCTGGGTGTGCCAGTATCTACAACACATGTAGACATCGGTAATGATGACGATATATTTTACCGTGTGGGCGCTTACCAGGCGTCACCTCACGGGCACTCATAGCTGGTGTGGAGAGTGCACCACAGGGTTCACTTTTGTGCCAATTAAAATTGGAAATATTTGGCGTCTGTCACTACAATGTGTTTTAAAAAACCTAAATCGGAGTAGGCTATCAGAAAAACGAATGCCAAATATATTATTCAAAGAAATTAAAGCTCTTCTTCTTGAATCATACTTTAGAAATGGAAATAAATTAGAAAACAGCGATTGGCAATATTCTTTTGCAGCCTCTTATAATAAATTTCATGAAAAACTTCCCAATGAAGCAGCAGACAAATTGTGAAAGAGACTCCATCGACATCCGTTCGAAGGTTCAGTAAAGAGCTTAATTTATCCGTTGGTACCACACATAATATTTCGAACGAAAATTTGAAATTGTCCTAATATAATTCATTTATTTCATCAAATTATGCCCCGAGATTTTCAACCTAGAATAAATTATTACTCTAACTGGTTTTTGGAAAATATGAAGAATAATGACGAAATTTTATAAATTACTTTCTTCACTGATGAAACGTGATTTTATCATGATTGATATATAAATTCCCAAACTATAGAACTTTAGTCATCATACAATCCCCTTGCGTTTGTTGAGAAGCCTCTTCATTCGGTTAAACTTGGTCTTTAAGTTGCAATTTCAAGAAGGCGCTTAATTCCATTTTTTTTTTCTTGAAAACGTAAATGCAAATTTTTGTTTTGAACAAATATATACTCCTTTTATAGGACAATTGGATAATGAAGAACTGCAACACGGAATTTTTCAACAGGACACTGCTACTGTTCATACAGCGAATTAACCATTATATTATATAAATATATGGCCCCCAAGATCTCCAGACATAAGTCCCGACTTTTTTCTTATTCACGTTCATAGAACCTATAATTTCACTTTGTTATGCACTCATACGTAGCAAACTTGATTATTTCTCAGCTGTTTCGAATCCGTCTTACAATTCATATATATTATCTTTAAAATCTATTCAGAGTTTTTCGAAGATATTTATATTTAAAAAAAACTACTGTTCCTATACTCAGATTTTTCTCTGTCATATGGATTTATGAAATTAATACAAAATTATAAATAATGATGATCCATCAAGTGTAAGCCTCATTAATGTACGCATGCGTATCTTCCTTGAATTCTAGAACCAAAAAATTCTTCCTTTGTTTTCACGTACAAATATTATGTTATTATTATGGGGTCCCGTGGCTGCGTGCCTGAGTGTCTGGTCGCGAACCTGGGGGAACCGGGTTCAATCCCGACAGACGCCAAATATTTCCAATTTTAAATTGCACAAAAGTGACCCCTGTGGTGCACTCTCCACACCAGCTATGAGTGTACTATGAGGTGACTTCTGGTAAGCGCCCACACGGTAAAATATATCGTCATCATTACCGATGTCTACATATGTTGTAGATATTGGCACACCCAGAAATGGGTAATATGCCGTGATGATATATTTATTTATATTATGTTACATTCATCGTAACATCTTAATCATGAAATTGAGTCTAATGTTATATTAGTTTATTGTAATTTTCTTACATACCGCTTACTGTTTTCATTGCCATTATTCAGATTCTTAATTTGTTCCTGTCCAAATTTGGGTTCATCTGTTAGCAGTGTATTGGTGTAAATAAATAATAACTAAATAAAAAATAATATATGTACAAATCGACCTCAAAATTTATTGGAAAGGACTATTTAAAGATTTTTAGAAGAAATAATACTTGAAATACTCATCAAAGAAACAGAAAACATGAAACGACGAGTGCATTCGTGCCTTGAGAATAATGGACAATATTTTCATCATTTTCTTTATATAAAATATCTGTTTCCTTCTTTATCATCTTTTCTTATTAAAATTACGTTTCAATTATGGCAACTTGACTTTTTAGTTCAATAACGATCAGATCTGTGTTTCTCTGTTCATAGCCTACTCCGAATTAGATTTTTTTTTATCACACTACAGTATTGTTAGAATCCAGAAAAATAGGATTCGAGTAACAGCATGTCAAAATAACCGGTTTCTCGGATATTTAATATTTACATTTTGAAACTGAAACTAAGTTCAGTTCTTCACATTGAATCTTGTTCTGAATCCTAACTTAGGATCCGAATCTTCATTTCGAAAAACAAAAAACTTAAGTTAAATGGAATTGATTGAAACCATTCAAAATAGGTAACTATCTACAGCGATCGAATATTAATTCAAATTTTATGGTACCCTTAATAATAAATTGTCAGCTATTTATAATTTTGGAAACAAACTTTTTTCTAAATAGGTGGTAAAGTTATAAATTTGAAAACAATTCGAAATGCCTAAAGGATTGCCGCATAAATAGATTTGTTCAGCTCTGAGATCCGACAACCGATATTTTAGATTCGAATCTGACATTTGATATCCGAATTCAATATCCGATACTCAGATCCGTTTTCTGAGATCTGGATCTGAAATCCAAATAATTCGATATTTAATTATTCGGGCATCTGGATATTTTTGAGTCCAAAACCGAATCCATCAAAATCTGAATCCCAGTCGTACTAAATACTTGTGTTACAGTATAAGATTATTTGTATTGTGTCAATAAGTAAAATGAAAATAAGAAAAATTAAATTTTCAAGGAAATAATCGATCATATTTTGTGTTATCATAACTCATTAGAACTTTTGGGAGTACAAATGTGCTATGGCCTCCCGAAGGTACACCGACGTGTTAACTCATATAGTTATAGAGATCCCAAATGCAACATTTTCTCATCTACATTATAAATGATTATCACGGTAGTTCATTTAGTAACAACTTGTGTAGCTCCATAATATTTAGACTCGAGATGCGATGCGATCATAGGTCATGATTTAATTAAAAAAATAAAAAATAAATAACCCGAAGAACTAAAGTCCTAATTTCTGCTGGGAACTAGGAGTCTAAATTGAATTGAATAAAGTTGCTTTGAATATATATATATATATATATATATATATATATATATATATATATATATATATATATATTACTAATTATAATGTTATTGTTTATACATATGTACATGTAAAATGCAAGACTTAAATAATTTCGCCTAATGACATGTGTAATACTCTCGCTGATTGGGAAAAAACCTAATTAGATTCTCTACACTTCAACACCTACAAATTATATCCATCTTGTTTAACACTCATTGTAGTCTTAATACATTTATTTATTGTTAATTTTTGTTTCAGGTTCGTACATATACAGTTCTCCAGTAAAAAAAACATCATTGTATTGTAAGTAATAACCATTGAATCCTATTACTCTGGGAAATTTACAATGTCAACTAGACTAGAGGATATAAATAATATAAATACGTATATCGAAATTTGTCTGCACAATTTCTGATATTTGTTTTAAGGTGGCTACACAATAGCTTGAAAATGTGAATGAGTATACTTCCAACCTCACCTTTGGCTGTTAAACAAATATTTTCATACAAAAAATTAACGTGTCTGACAAATTTTGAGTATAAATAAATTATTAACTACAACACAGTCGTGAAATTCTCAGATTTATAAATAACCTTTAATTAATTTTACACTTTTCCTATAAATTGTCAGCTAGTTTTATCACTAAATAACATAGATTAATATTTATCATCCATGTAGTTTTACTGCGAAATTATGGTTGCACAATTTGAATACGAAATACTTCTGTTCGATTTTGTGCAAATAATAAAGTCAAAATACGATGTCTAGCCAGTTTGAGAAACGACCACCTTCATTTATCTTGGATAAAGCTGTAAAATCTTGAAATACATGTACTAATAAGTACATCAGAATTTGTGATCAGTTATTTGTAAAAACGACAGAAAGAAACTGGTTGCGATAAAAAATAAAAGTTTACTTAACACATTTGATCCCAACACATAACGAAATGGTACCAATATAATTGTTTTCAAAAATGTTCCTCAAAATTAATACCTTACATTCGGGAGCGATGATTAAAAACATATATTAAGTACATTCATAATTTTTATTTTCAATGAGTTATAAAATATGTGTACCTACTCATTTCAGAACAACGGAGCGATATAAGTTAACGTAATCTACCAGTCAAATCGTAGACTGGTCACGATAACCTGATTGTGCACGAATGCTGTCGTAATTCACATGATTTTATCAGAGTATTCACGTCACTAAGGTTGTATTAGTTTAGGAAAGTTTGTGTTATATACTTGCCACCATATCTAATAATGGTTCACCAAAACTCGATTTGATGTTGTATTATTAAATATTAAGGTCGTATGTAATATACACAACTGGCCAAAGCTAAATTTGCTATTATATTTCAGTGTATGATTTCTATGGACAAGGAACAAAACTAGTTAAGGCCGGACATTTCGCAATCTTCATTCACATAAAACCAGAAATTTATTTGTTATAAAATTGAAATGGCTACACTCTACCAAATAGCAGTAAATGAAAACATAATTAATCCATGTAGTAATATTAATGAATAGTTCCTATATATTGGAAATATTAGTTCGTTACAATTTCATTTATTTACGGTTCATTGCACAGTGTTTAAATTACAATTTTCAACGGTATTGAGGTTAACAGTACAAATCATTATTCCCATCATTTGCAGCTCAACAGCACGTGTACCAAGGCCTCAAGCATCATAGGCATTCGGTTCGTGACCGATCAAAACTAGTGCAGTTGGAGTACTTAGTCTGTATGACAACCATTGGTTATTATGAAACCAGATTGACATATAGCACCATATTTGTGTATATGTTCGCATACAAGTACTATTAATTTATGATATATTAGCATTCTCTCGACTACATTCTCAATCGGCTGATAGATTCGAATCACGAAACCTCAGATCCGATCAGAACATAGAGAGTCATAGAACACGATCAGTAGCACCAGCTAGCTAGGTCCACATTTGTATCAGATCAGCATACCAATTCAAAAAATCTGTTGTGGCCAGCACAAGACCTCTCGCCATTTCCATATTAGGCTATATAAGTATTGTATTGCACTTCACTTACGAACCGTCGTTTTATAACAAAATCTTACAGAACATTACCCAAATATTGTTTCTTACTATATTTAGCATGTCTTCTGTACACATATAATTCAAATTATATCTATTTTTCATTGTATGAGGAAGTTTCTAAATGTCAAATATTGTTCCAATTCATTAACCAGATTGGCGGTATTTCTGATAGATATATGCATTTCACCACAATTTTACCTATAATTTCAAATATTTAATTAATAAAACAATAAGAAAAGTTAAATATACTTCCCAGAAAAAGCTATCAGAATGTCACTAAAACTGTTGATATTTGACAATGACATGTGTCATGTTATAAACATTGAAATTTGTCAACTGGTTTCCTTAGTGCCTTGGCCTCTGCGATTAGTATACTCTATAAATTATAGAGTCTTTATCTCTAAATCTATACAAGACATAATAAAATTTTTAAGTGTATTAGATGGAGAATTTTATGTTCTTCAATATTTAATAAAAAAAACTCCCAAAAAATTATATTTAAAAGATTTTTTCTAAGAAACTACTACTTCCGGTTGTTCAATTGTTACCAAAACCTTTTCAGCTCTTCCCAGGAATGCGAGATTGAGGAAACTGCAGTTAAATATTTTTTAAGTCTTATAGTTTTTGAGGAATCGTGACTACAACATCCAGACATACATACATACATACACACACACACACACACACATACACACATCCACACACACACACACACACACACAGACATCATTTTAAAAATGTTATAATCGGATTGTAGGGACCTTAAATCGTGCTTATTCAATAAAATCTGGATATGCGAATTTTAGCATGAATCCAATACCTCTCTTAGCGAGAGGTAAAAATGATACGCAATGATACATTCGTCTGATCACAAGGCAGTTCTATTTGTACTCGTATTTAGCAGTTTTCATCGGTCTTATATTATCAGTTGTTTATTGGCTTGTTGGTTCCGGCCCTGACAATGGCTCTTCAGCTGTAATTGGTATCAACAACTATTGCACATTAAAAAATAAGTCGATAAGATCACGAATGATCACGGCGAAGTGTGATTTTGTCAATGGGGGATGTCATGGAGACATTGCGGCTGCGCAGTGCACATGGCAATGATAATGAATGATGATCGGGAAAATGCCTCTGTCTGTATAACATATCTTCCTTTCGATGTGACTACAGAAGACCGACTTTTGATAGTAACAACACTGATCCGATCATTGTATCATTTTTAATACAGAACTATGTTTTTACAAGCCGATCATGATACAGATTTTGATAATAAGATAGATACAATGATCTGATACAAATTTAGTATATATCTTAGGCGTAAACTTGTATATAGTTAATAAATAGTTAAAAATATGACCACCTTGTTGACATTGTTGCAAATACTTGACACCCGTACAGTACCCTGGGGAAGCATCGCCGCGGTTTCGCACACGAATAATCTCCCGGCTCGTGATGCTATCGAGCACGCTGGATTTCCGTTTTTGCTTTCATCCGTTTCGCAGTGCAGGTTGGCGTGGTGCCAAAACCGGCGCTGGTATTGAACGCAGCTAGCGTCCCGACACTCGACGCTGCCCCATGCCGTTCGGACGCCGACGTTGCAAGCTTCGGACGGAATGGAATACGATATTGCCCCAAATACAACTTCCACTGTTTACGACAGATTAACGAATATACAGTGTTTTAAGTGATATCCCCAAGTTTTTAGATAGCTTAAAAAATTGGTTTTTAATCCGTCTGCTAAATTTTGCTTCATATATAATGAATAAATTTAGTTTTGCAGTAGAAAATAGTTTTGATGAAAGTTTATTCCATACATGAAAGTTTGAAATATATCTCTTTATTCATTTTGAATTATTAATTATAATTCTAGTATTGATAAAAAAGAAATTAATTTTGAAATTTTTTGTTCCCTGTAAAGAAAGATATATAAAGCAATATATTTGTAAACGTAAAGTTATTTAATCGAACATATTTCACATTATTACAACCGGTATGATATTATAAATCAACAATTAATTACATAATGAGGAATTGACAATTTAATTTGTTATCAATACATATTGCTACTTGTAAAATTGATGAGCTTTGAATATAAATTTGTTCAAATTACCAAACAAAGGTATATTTAATAAATATTAATTATATGAGACATATAATACACGAAATCGACTGAAATTCAAATAAATTAATTTGATCTATAAATAATTGCTCTCTTTGTGCGCCATTATGTACTTGTATGCATCACAATTATTTTTATTTGTGGCGTTACATTTTATATTGTAGCGAGATTGTAAAGATCAAAATTTTGTCTTTATGTGAAACTCCTAGTCATTTCCTACTAGAGTTTGGACATTTTCGCTTGTAATTTTTCCAAACATACCTAATCTAACTCAAAAAAACGCACACACGCAAATTTTGTGTGATAGACTAGGTTATTTTCACGTACAAATTTAGAGAAATAACAAAACAAAAATACTTCTTTCGCATATTGGGCACAATTACTGGTATTATTTTCTTTTAAAAAATAAATTTATGGCGAGGAATACAACTTTACTTATTTCTGAAATTCAGATTATGAAGATGTGAATCAAACATAACACTAAGTACTTGTTTTTTTCTCCTCTGTTACAATCTTTGAAATAGTTTTGATAAAAAAGTATATGTCATTTATTATTATATTTAAACAGGGTTTTATAAATACTCATTATTTTTACTAACATTTTTACGTCATTTGTAAATTTATCATTGTAAATTTTTTGTAATTAAAGTTATATATGTATGTTCACGTAGATAGCATTAAAGAATTTCTACGAAAAGCACTTAAAAATTAAAAATATAGATGATTAGATTAACCAACATGTAAACCATTCCTAAAACCCGAATGTTCCTGATGATGAGAGGGACAGGGATTATATAGGGATTGAAAGATTATTTAATTAGAAACTGAAACTGTGTCATTTTGAAGTTAAATCGTCCACCAAACTAAAAATTTGTAGTGAAAATTATTTGCTGATAATAAATTAAATATATTAGTCAGGCGTGAGACCATTTTGATGTTTTATCTTTAAAATTATGTGTTAGGGTAACTATCGTTAACTTCGTGATTATTATCCAATATAGGTACAATGCTTGACTTGTCCAAATTTTTAGTATCCTCTGATAATCAAATCATTTGTACTGAATACGAATTTTGAAATCCATATACGAGATGCGAAGTTGGTTACCCTATTCTCTACCGTACAAACGTATTCCTTTTCCCGAAAAAGTTGCATATGTCACTAGATATTTACATATTATTGCATTTTTTGTTTCTGCAAATAATTAAATAATACAGGATTTCTTTTATTTTTTAGGACACTATTTTATTGTCTTTTGATTGACGAGAATACTATGAGTATTAAATTTTGAATTATGAGAAAAAATATATAATTTTTGATCTGACTGTTTGTTTTAAGATATTTTTTGAAATATTACCTATATCTGGCAAACAACGTCCGCAATAACACTGTTAATATAACGTCCAGGTTGATTTCAAAACTGGAGACAGTTCCCTATTTTTTTTTTTTTTTCTTTGGGAATATTCGAAGGAAAAAGTTATGTAAATAAGCGCCGATGTTTGCGTTTGAATTGAGTAAATAAAAATATTCAACGGGATATATAGGGAATACCGCAAGAATTATAAAATAATCATGGAAGATGTTTTAAAAAGAGGATTGTGGACGCGCAAGAGGACACCACTTGCGAAATATAATATTTTTTCAATTTACTTAAAAGGAACTCCAAAAAATATACTTCATATTATCCTGTTAATGAATAAATATTTAGTTCATTTGTCTTATTTTTTAAATTCCGATTTCGAGAAATTTTGCACCATTCCGTAGTTATAACTAATTCGGAAGATGAAACCTCTGGCAGCATCAAACTTCCCATTCGTATAACGTTGTTGAAGTACATTGGGTTTACATAAGAACTAACACCGTTGAATAAAACAAAAATACATTTTAACTATTTATAATTTATCTGTATCAATCTGAGATACTCTGTACCTATACAAAATGCCTCTATAATAGGGGGACATGGCTTAACCACAGATTCCTGAGGCTAAAATAAGACGATTTAACTAAATTTGCTTCTACCGAAAGTGAACCATTTAACCAGTTCTTAAAAAAAAAGAACATACTTATAATAACAGAATGCTTAATTCGATTTGGATGAAATTTGGTATGCCAGTTCATATGGTTATGTCATCTTTTAAGATGATACTTGTTATTAGTGAACCACTAATGCCCCAACAATGATTAGAACTTTTTAATGGCCACGCCGATAAGGTCAATTTTTTTTCTTTTTTGCGGAAAGATATTTTCGATAGTAAACTTTTCTCTCTCTGTGTAATTTGTGATATCTGTTACGGATTACATAGAAAATAATAAAACCTGAGTGACTGCACCGTGAATTTTTTAAATAAATTTAATCTAGCAGTCCACCTAAATATCAAACAACTAATTTTTAGTGACAATAACAATTGTTTATGGGTTGTCAAAAATTTCCTTCTCAATATTCTAAAATTAGTAATATCCGTTTGTTCGGCCTAATAGTATTTTACTATCATTATTATAAATAAGACGATTACATAGCTTACTCCTAAACAAGTTGAGAAGATTGATAACTCGTCACTGTCATTAAAAATTAGATGTTTGGCATTTAGACAGACTGCCAGATAAAATTTATTTTAAAAATTTAGCACTGCAGACACTCAGATTTTATTTCTTCTGTGTGAACCGTAACAAATATCACAAATTACACAGGGAGAAAAGTTTACTATTGAATGTATCTTTCTGAACAGAAAATAATTTCACGTTGTCGGCGTGGCCATTAAAAAGTTACGGTCTAATCTATTTTGGGACACCTAAGTTTCATACACTATGTGGTTCACTAATATTAACAAGTATCATCTTAAAAGATGACATATTACCATATGAACTCTCATACCAAATTTCATCCAATTCTAAGAAACCGTTCTGTTATTATAAGCAAAATTAATTTATTTTTTTTGAGAACTTTGAAGCAAAATAAATGACTAAATAGTACACTTTCCGGTAGAAGCAAGTTTATTTAAATCGTCTTATTTTAGCCCCAGGAATCTGTGGTTAAACCATGTCCCCCTATTTGAGAGACAGCCTGTATATGTTTTAAGTTGTCTGTAATTTTAATATACAGAGCGTTAGAGAATGCTTTGGTCATAAGGATAGTTTTATATTGAAAAATGCAGTTAAAAAGTCATTTTTCTCTCCGGTTAATATTTTCTTCAAAAACATATGTTTTTTTTATATAGCAGATTTTAAGAATTAGTGAAATAATATATACGTATAAAATCTTAAATTACCTACCTTACTTAACTACATAACCAATTACGATGAATAACAGATTTTTTTCCGCAATTATCCAAATTTGTGTTGGCTGTCCTCGAATTTTGGCCAAAGCAATCCCTAACACCTATATATGTGTTTTAATTTTAACCCTTCAGAAGGATTAAATCCTACACTATTTTTATAATATACTTATGGATGTTTGTGAATGTGAACCCACTCTGCCTTAGTGAGTTTCGAACGCAGAACCATGAGCACGATCATGACTAAGAGGCGTTACTCTAACCATTGAGCCACGGAGCCGACAAACATTAAAATTAATGTCTTTTTAAACAAATACAAAAACTCTTAATAAGTCTTCGGCAAAAATATGATGAAAATATATATTCTGATGTAAGGTACAAATAGCTACACTTAGTCTAAGCATAAGCAAGACATCTGGAGAAGTTAAATAAATAGTATGTGCTTTAAAGAAAACAAAAATTTTCATTTCGTTCGCACATGAATGTGTTGGCAACGTTCGAATGCAGGCTTGGCGAGATTCGCTCGTAGCAAATAATGAAGATTTACGACATTCTGGAATATATCCAGATTTTGTTTTTAATATTTGTCAGGTATGAAAGTACTTACATCTGACTATTTGATTATTAAAGAAGAGCTCTGCTCAAATATATAAATTACATATAAATGCTCTAAAGCTGTGAAAATTACTTAGTAAAATTTTAATTCTACCATTTTTCAATATTATTACTAAATTAAAAGAAAATGGCTAATAATTATTCAATGATGATCTAAAGTTGATTAGTTTTCTACATTTAATAAAGAAATAATAATAAATACTACAAAGCAGATAAAATTTTATTTATAAAATATTATTCTCATTGAATGGTAGAGAAAAACCAGTACTAATATATTGAAAAATTCTTTCAAAAGATTTTATACAAGATCGAATTATTTGAAATAGTTATTGAATAGTCTTAATGCTATATATGTAACCAGTTTAACATATTTACCAGAAATATTCATATTAACATTTCAAGTATAAAATTTAATCACTTGAAAAAAAAGGTATAGTACAAACTTTAAAATAAAATATTAATTTGCTAAAATAATAATTACGAAAACAATTACAATTCTAAATAAAATAAAAAGTTAAATCGAAGTTTTTGCGCTCGTCTATATTGTCTGTTTTTACCTCTGCAATTAATGTTTTTAACAACTGAAAATTTACGAGAATTTGTTCAGTAGAAAAAAAAAAAAACGTTCAATCATGTGTATTATTTGTTTTGAATAGCCATAGTGTCTTTGTCGGTTGATTTTGAAGAGTGATACAAACATAATAAATTAATTAGTTGTCTTTAAGTTACTCTAACAGTACCTATATTATTTTATTATAATGGTAACTGAATCTCTGTAATTCTTAATTTATTACTTTGACATCTATAATTCGAAAATTCGATAAATCAAAACTTCTTTAATAGGGTATTCTCATTATTTTTTAAAAATTTTTTTACTAAAAGAACAAGTATATCTAAGAGTACTTGTGAAAACCCGAGTTAAAAATTCCATTTAATAAGCGAGATATTAATTTTTAAAGTTTGATTTTGTTGTGTCACGTGATAGTGACGTACTACTTGTCAGTACCAGTGGTGTACAATCAATGGTTCATAGCTTTTTGAGAAGGTGTTGACCAAGAATTGAAAAAGGCAGGAAATAAAATATATTTCATTAAAATCTTACGTACTATTACCAAAAAAACTGAAGAAAATTGTAAGATAATTAATGTAAGTAATTGATTACATATTTTTTATTGTACTAGGAAAACATTTTGACATTCTCAAACTATTAGTGGCGCTTGTCTCGTATCTTAAGTTGGCTCGTAAGTTTTGTTTTGAAATGATTTGAATGGCTTGGTGTTCATTTATTAAGTTTATTGCTTTGTTTCTTCTGTTCGAGTTACGCATCGTATTAACATTATATTATTTCTTAAAAATTTGATTAATTTACTCCAATATTCATATTATTTGCCTATCGGAACGGAATAATAAACTTGAAAAAATTTATACTTATCGCGAATATTTGGTTCGATTCTTTCAGTCCCTCATTTTACTATCTTCCGTAGTTTTGAACTTGAAGATGGAAGAAGTCAGCGTTACGTATCTAACAAATACATGGTATCACGAAGTATTGCGAATTAATCTTGTGTGCCCTAATTAACCCATTAATTCCCACCGTTGCGTGAACGAAACATTTTGCAAATATTTTTTTCTCTTATATTTTATATAAAAAAAATATTTAAAGCAATGTTTGTGTTAATAATATTCTATTTCATAATATCACTTGAAATATAATTCATATAAGCTAAAAATCTGATTGTAACCCATCCCCAAATTATACCAATTTCTTGCAGTTGATCCTTCCCAATCTAATGAGCCAATAAAAAATATATAGAAATAAAAAAATACCGCAATTACATATGAAATGGATTTACATAATCCTCATTTCGAATAATATTTTTAGACAATGTTTTAAATTTTATTAGTTTTTGAATAATAAGCAATTAGTTATAATGTTGCGTTTACGCAACTTTGGGATTGCTGAATATGTCGTATTTTTGTTTGCGGTCTTTTTTGAACAAGTCAGTTGTTGCATTTCCACAGAAAATTCGGTCATTTTTCTTATATGTTCATTCTCAAATAGTCGTGTTGATATTTACGGTTTCGTAAAATTTTTACAACTATAATACTAGTAAGCAAGTAGTTATTACTATGAAACATTTTACAAATAATACTTATTACTAATATTTATTATATGCATAAGACATTCATCAAGTGCAGAGCTACTGGCTTTATTAGAATAGGATGACTATTTACAGTGCTTTTTTTGTAGAAAAAAAGGTGCCGGAACGTACATTTTATCAGTGGGAAAAACTTTGGTGGGGCAGAGTATCACGAAAAAAAGGCGCCGCAGGGGAAATTTTTTTTTATTCAAGGTCAAATGCCTTATAATTGAAAGTTATTTTTTTTTTCAAGCAGCATGTTTTTACCCTTTCACGTACAAAAATAAATAAAAAAATAATTTTGTTTTTTATTTTGAAAAAAAAAAACATATGTTGACATTAATTTATGGCACTAATAAAAATTCATAATAATTTTCACCTGCACAGCTTGTGTGTAAACATTTAACAGAGCGTATATTTTTGTCATTTATTATTATGCGCATATGTATAAAGTATAAATCAGGAGTCGAAGCTTAGGCGATGTGCTGTCGAATTACTAGATTAAAAACTAGATGTGTGAATATTTCATTGGCGTAATTTTTATATCCGCAACTTAATAAAATTATCAAAATAAATAAAATAGTAAATAATTTTCAAAAAAACGAAAACCCGTCGAAAAAAGGTGCCGGAACGCCGTTCCGGTGCGTTACATTACAAAAAAAGCCCTGACTATTTACAATAAGCTGAAAAAATAGACGCGATATACATATCAAGATATGTGAACGAAATTACGGATGAAGAACTTTTCGATGAAGATGTGTGCGAGACTGAGAAAGATATACCGGACATAGCTGGAACATACGAAGTTCATATATATCTGCCCGAAGAAAAGGAATTAGATAAGCCCATTGAAGAAGAAACTCGAGAAGAAACTACTGTATAAAAAAGAATCACCAAACATCCAAAAGTAAAGCAAAGAAAGTTAGTCCGAATTGGGAGAAATCCAACTTACATAATTTCTTCACAAAAGTGAAAAATAGGCTTTTATTGAAGAAATTGAAAAGAAGATCAGGGAAAATCTCCCTCTGAAGTTTTTGTACTTTAGTGACGATGTATTGAAAAAAAAATCTAATAATGGCCAGTTAGATAATTTTGCTAAGTTTTCAAAATTGAGGCACATTTAAATCTTATTTGGTTATTACGCTTTTGAGAACTGAAAACCGGATTACAAACAATATTCGCCAAGTAAAAGATGACGAAGCAGGACCTAGTGGATTACAACTTCCGTCTACGTTACAAAACTACTGAAGGCCATCCAAAAAAGCGTTACCGGCTAAAGTGAGATATGGCAATATTGGGCATATTGTAATGCAAGAAGAGAATAAAGTAAGGAGAAGATGTAGGTAGTACAAATGAAACACAAACTACACGTACCAAAAATGTTAAGTTCATCTTCATACAGTTTTTTTTTTTTTAATATTTCATAAGTTGTAAATCCCAAAGTTGCGTAAACGCAACATTTTGTTGTGCCATTTGTAATTTAAAAAAAAATTATTTTTTTTTCACTAGTGTCTAAAATTATGTATTTTTGTTTATAATAGATAGTTTTTGTACTGAAAAATATATTTTTTCTACCTTTGGGAATTAATGGGTTAAAGATAATTTATAATAATACAATATAACGGGGGGATAACAACAATTTTCAAACAAAACAAATGGATCGTTTTTTGTGACGGTGATGTCATAAGTTTATTTACTATACTATAATTTGATGTACCTTCTATGAATGATGCAATTATTAAAAAATATAATTTACCTGAACAATATATCTTTATGTGGAACCAATGTATTATACTTATTAAGCGGAGAAAGGTTGTTGTTTCAAAAATAACTACATTAGATATGTTTGAGTTTTCGTCCCATTGGCATCTTTATGTATTCTTCTCTTAAAGTACAAATTACTTTGGCTACTTGTTTTACAAATACTGATGCACCAGAGATACTAATTCCAACAAAATTGTCTATAGGTAAAATTAACTTTCATTTGCTTAATATCTTAATGATAATAAAAGGTTATTTATCCTCTCAATTACATTATTTCTAATATATAGAAAAGAACTGGAATTCTATTTTTTTTTCTGCACCAACATTTTTGTTGTAATCATAATAAATAAATTCTCTGAGATGCTTGCATTATCATGCAATTTTTTGGTAAGCAAAAACGAGTTACGAATTCATTATCAGTGTAATTATTAAAATAATCTACTTTACTTATTCCTTATCTTTTTCACTTCCATAAAGGAAAAGATTTTTTTCTATATCCCCAATACCTTCTAAATCTTCAATAGTATTCATTTTTATGTGTATGAAAAATTATTTGAGATCTGACAGTAGATAACTACCAGATAAAACACTAACCAGAACTTCATGTGGCGTTAAATTTACGACATTTTTAACTTCCATTTCGCTCTAACCCAAGGTGTTAAGAACAATTTTGCAACAGAAACATTGGTTATAATTAACTATCACTTTAACTAGAAGTGGTAGGCGCGGGCCTAAATGATACAAAAAATCATTATTACACATGAAAGAGTACAAAAAATAGTTATTTTTTTAAAGTTTTTCTAAAAAAAATATATTCAAGGTAGGGGGCTGTCTTCTAAAAGATCACACAACTCATTCACTCATTTATGGAGAAATGGCAGTGATTTCCCGGCGAATTATGCCGTTAAGGGCTTTAATGTTTTGAGGTAGGTGTATGTATGCCTTTTGTTTATGATAGCCCCACATAAGAATGATCCCGAGGACTGACCATTTAAGGTCAGAGTGACAGTGGGTATCAAGCGTTGAACGGGCAAATCAGTGTGGCAAATATCTACAGTTTACAAAATGGCTCGAATGAGAGCAATTTGCTTAATGTTCTTACTACTTGTACCAGAAATCAAGAAATTAACCGTATCGATTTTTCTGTTACTTGAGAATATCTATCCGCACATTTAATTATTTGCTGGAAAAAGTTAACCATCGCCTGGAAAAATTTCTACAGATCTATCGATCCGGATAATCTTATAGTTTTTGGTACAAAAGGAGGAATTATAGCGTCAGCATCCGATTCAAGCGTATCTAAAGAGTTTCTAGAGATCAGATCGCCATGAGTAAGGAAATGTCTGAAGTGCTAATAGCAGAAATACAATTTAGAATGTAGAATGTAGAAATTTTTTTTTTTTCCAGGCGATGGTTAACTTTTTCTAATAAATAATCAAATGTTCGGAGAGACATTCTCACATAACAGAAAAATCGGTACGGATTAATTTCTTAGTTTATCTATCCCCTGAATTTCTCAGTCGCATAACTGGTTTCATCAGAATACAGCAATAGCTCATAAGGCACAGAGATCCATGCAAGTTTTGCTAAAAAATGTTTCCGGGGAAGCTATCCCTGCGCGGAGATGTTGGATGGCCGCACTGGTCACCTAAACTTACTCAGGAATCAAAAGTGTACACACACTAACCTCAAAATATTATAGCTCTGAAGAACATTATTCGCTGTAACAAAATTAATAATAAGACTGCTTCTATAATTTAAATTTTAAACAAATTTTAGAAGCAATGTACACCATTTAAATAATATTATAAACTCTTAAAATAACCTGTCTTTTTTGCTTTTTCTCTCTTCTTTTTTACACCTTTATCTTTCAATTTAGCGCCAATATTCTTCCATTTACAATTTTTGTTTTTGGCAGAGTTTTTTTTTTGTCGCCATGGAGAATAATACTTTTCTCATTGTTTTTGCTACAGTTGTCAATAATTCCTGGATTTAAGGTAACATGAAATAATGTAAAACCAAAATATACTGTTCTATTTGGTATAGAAATTAAAATTTGAAATTGCTAAGTTGAAAATTCTGCATGTGTTTAATATTTAAATTTATTTATCTCCCTCACTTGCAATAACTAAAAGCGTGTGGATATAACACGCTTGTCTTTTTCAAAAACTCATATTGTTTCGAGTAAGTTACTCCATGCCATTTTAAAACTATGCTCGTTATTGACAATATTGTCACTGTAACGATAGTTCATTTATTATTTCGGATATATAAACATAATAGTCGTACGTATAGCTATTGTCTGTCAGTGTCACTGACATTGTATCGGTATCTTATCTTTCACATATTTGGTTTCACATATGATAATAAATGTACCAGTTGACTTATTTTTGAATTTTGAATTCTTTCACTGCAACATATATTTTTATAATAACAATTTAACAGTAGTATCTTATGCACCCCCACAAAAACGTAGAAAACTAGTAAACAACACTCCTGAATTTAATAAAATGGGTGGTGCTAAAATCTTTACTCATATACTTCGAAGATAACACCGATCAAACTCCTTTAAAAAATTAAACTGTAATAGCCTTATTATTAACTATGTTTGCTACATTAGAACAGAATAAATTTCAAGTAATAAGCAATTAATTTTACGAATTATTAAAAAAATATTTTTGATTAATGATTAGTATATATCATTTCATTTTGAATTATTGAAATTTTTTTGGGCAAATGTTTCTTTTTCCATTTTGTATATAAACAGTTGACACAATTTCATAAAATGAAATCTTCGCCGGTTTTATATCTATGAATATAAATTTTATAAAATAGATTAAAGAATAAGAATATAATTGAAAAAGTACAAAGAAATAAATATTGCCTAGTACATTTTACGATAAATATTTGTGAAAATTTAATCAACGTTATTGGATGCCAATACAACTGAGTGAAAATGTAAACTATTCCACGCCTAGCTTTAATTTTCCACACAAAGCTTTGTAATTCTCTCACACTGAACGAATACTGCAATATTTTTAAACCCGTGTCGCTAACGGAAATATCGGCTACTGTAACTCTATATTAAAGCATTTTTAAAATTAGAAATTATTTCAAAAAGAAAAGGTGCTCTAATGTAACAAGCCACCTTTGATGAAAAAATTTACTCCCTCCAGAAAAATTTGTTTGACGTTGCGCGGATGGAAGAGGCCTATAGACTGTGAATGCACATAAAAGAACAGAAAGAGTTTCTTACCGTCTCAGATCATATAGTAAGTATTCTTTCATACAATTTTTCACTCTCTACGTTTAAGATATTTTGATCTGAAACGGTTTAGTCTAGTTCACTAGGCAATAACATTTCCCAAGTCTGTGGCTGCGAGATAATGTTAATCTCTAAGCGGAAGTTTATGTTGTTACGGTGATATATTGTTACTTAAATTGTTGTTCAGTGTCCCATTCGATGCATTTAACAATGCTCCAGTGTATGTCCGCAGCCGATAAGCTAAATAATCGATGTCGCCACCAGCTTTCTTTACGCTCTTGACACTTTTCTATTCAACGGTTTTATTATAAATTTTGATATAATGTGGTTGAAAATGAGATTTCCGCTAACTCAGTGACAAAAGATGCCAGTGTTTTCATTCTCTGAATTTGAAGCTTATGTTAAAACAACATTATTTGGTCTACTCATGATTGAGCTAAAACGTAAGGCTCAACTACAGCACTAAAATTAATCTTATATAAATAATTATAATTATATTTATAAGAATAATTCTATTTGGTTTACACATAAGCGTTCACAGTTTTCCACTTATATTAAGTATTCACATTTATTTATATTTATTCCAAACTATTGTGAGCTATTTTGATACTAAATATGTCGTAGTAATTTTTTTTTATTAATATAAACTTTTATTTAAAATAAAATAGAATATTCAATTATTATAAAAGAGTCGATAAATTTACGCATACAATAAAACTAAAAACTAATTTTTCTTATAGTCATATTTTTGCTACTCGTCTGTAGACGTCTATAGATTCGCAACAAAAAATGTACTGTTTTCTCTTCAAACACTGAAATTTTAATTTATAGCCAATTAAACATTTTGTATAATATAATTTTGATTTCGAAATCAACTGAGTTAGCTAATAAAGTTAATACAGATATATATTTTTGATATTTTCTGTTTTTCATCGTATTTTCAATAATATTTCATTAATTATTCTACCTTTAAATGAACTATTCGTGGCAGATAAAATAGCTTATCATGATTGAAAAGATTTCACTGAATGCAGCTCTTTATCAAAAAAAAAAAAGAAAATATCCACCTCATCCATTAAAAGAGTACTTTTCGGATTTGATATATACGAGCATTGATTTTATATATAAAATATATAAAATCAATGGTACAAGTGATTATTAATTATAAAAGTGAAACTTAGTTGACAAAACCAGGAAATTCTATTTTGTGAACTAGGCCTGTTATGGCTCCAAGCATTCACCGTTAGTATGACCTTACTAATTACATATGATTAGTGAGCATTGTTTTTCACTGACAATCGTTTAGGTTTAGGGATTATTTTATAGAAAAACATTTCGAATAACAAATATTAATTATCGGCATATTTTATTCGAAGTATTTCTCTCAAAAATAATCTATAAATGGCTGACAGAGAAAAAGCAACGCTAGTCAATTACTCGCTAATCACACTAAATCTAATGTTCATGCTAACGGTCGATGGGTTTAGCAAGGATACAAGTCAAAAAAATGAAGAAATTTTGACATTATCTGTTTTTATAATTAATGCCTGTTTTACATTTGTCAATGTTCCCGTCAATTTCTGGAAATTGAGCTTAAAAATTATTTGCATTAAACCTGTCAATTTTTAATCAATTAAACTAGAAATAGAGCATATACTATTTTTACTTTATTTATGTTAGATATTTTATTTGTGAATTTACGTCTCATTGCCATATGTATTTAGTTCTTAAGGTACAAATTGCTTCTTTCACTTGTTTTACAAATTCTGATACAACAGAAAGACTAATTCCAGTAGAATCGCCCACGGATGCATACTTCCATTTCCGTGAAACCTTAATCAACACGGGTCCGATCTTCAAAAGTTTCCGAAATATAAGGCAGTGAAAAATAAATGTATATGGTATATTCCTCTGCTATCTCGAAAACCATAAGAGTTACGACTTCGATTAAATGAAATGATACTTTTTGATTACCTTTTGGAGGTAATTTTTTATGTGCTATTGTTTTTCAAAAAATAAAGTCAAATAATTGTACTAAGGTAAATGTTGTTGCAACTTTGGCCAGTATTTAATTTTCAAATAACTTCGTAACTATATGAAATTGAAATGAAGGTTTCATTTTAAATTTTATTGTTTTTTCTAGGCTATTTTGTTTGATCAATATGTTTGCCATTTTATCTTCGATTCTAACACAAATTGGCTTGTTTCTTTGAAACCCATGTTTATTACTCATTTTGGTCAGCATTATAAGTCCTTAAAAGTTATTACACTTGTTTTTTAACAATAATTTATTCCGTAATAAATGTTCATGTCCAGTCATATGAATGAGTAAACATTTACCAACTGAAAATTTAAATTATAGTATTTATTTTGTTTGGTCTTGCTTTGTCGCTGTTGAATTCATAAAAGTTTTATTATATTTTATTGCAATCGATACAACTCAACAATACAAATATTTGCATATGAAACTGAGAAAAAACTATTTCGACCGATCATTGAAATACAATTTTCTATGGATAGCATCCGGATATCACTACAATATATATATATATATATATATATATATATATATATATATATATATATATATATATATATATGTATATATATATATATATATATATATATCAATTTGAAGCTGTATGGCAATATACGTTACAAATAAATTGGAATCGTATTTTTCAGTATTTCTATGTAATGCATATATCATTTTATTCGAGCATTTCATTTTTTACCTCTCGCTAAGAGAGGTATTGGAATCATGCTAAAATTCGCATATCCAGATTTTAGTGGATATGTACGTTTTAAGGTCCCTATAATCCGATTATAACATTTTTACGATGATGTCCGTGTGTGTGTGTGTGTGTGTGTGTGTGTGTGTGTGTGTGTGTGTGTGTGTGTGTGTGTGTGTGTGTGGGTGGGTGTGTGTGCAGATGTGTGTGTGGATGTGTGTATGCTGGAACCACGGTTTCTCAAATACTATAAGACTTAAATAATATTTAACTGCAGTTTCCTCAATCTGACATTCCTGGGAAGAGCTGATTAGATTTTGGTAACAATTAGACAACCGGAAGTAATAGTTTTTTTAAAAAAATCTTCTAAATATTATTTTTTGAAAATTTCTGTTGTTACTATTATTGAAGAACATAAAATTCTACATCCGATACGTTTAAAATTTTATTATACAGGTGTCTCTTAAATAGGGGACATGGCTTAACCACAGATTCCTAAGGCTAAAATAAGACGAGTTAACTAAACTTGCTTCTACCGGATAGTGTACCATTTAGCCAGTAGTCTGCTTCAAAGTTCTTCAAAAAAAAAAAATTTTGCTTATAATAACAGAACGCTTTATTCGATTTGGATGAAATTTGGTATGACAGTTTATATGGTTATAAGTTATCTTTTAAGATGATACTTGTTATTATTAGTGGACCACTAGTATATAAAACTTACGTCTCCCAACATTGATTAGACCGTAACTTTTAAATGGCCACACCGATAACGTAATTTTTATTTTAGAAAGTTTAGTCAAATCGTCTTTTTTGGGCCCAGGAATCTATCGTTAAGCCATGTCCCCCTATTTCTGTGACAGCCAGTATAGAAAAATGTAAAATATTTTAGTGTGCTCTTAAACACAGTTGTCAGGTAAAATATTAATATTTCTGAAATGAAATCAAAATAACTTTTCTGCAGTCTTTGCAATAAAGATTCATATCTTGTTCCTAGAATATGTAAATTAAAAGTATTCGCATTTTTTTAGGGATCTAAGAAAAACTATGTTAATTCAAATGTATTGAAGTTCTTTTATTAAAACATTCTATTTTCATTCAATTAATTGAAAATAATATACCGTATGCCACCAATAATTCGTTCTATTTCCACAACTAATCATCTAATCAGCTGTAAATGACCTCTCAAATTAACGTTACAATTTGCAAATACGTAAGCATAAAGTATTTACAAATGATTTGATACAAATGAATTTTTGCTGCATTGGAAAGTAATTTGTATAAATTAAATTGAAACATGTTAATGTCATTAACAGTGATTGAATCAATTGGTATATGATACGAGCAGTCGGTGTGGTGTACAGATGTCCTGTAGGCAGGATTATTCAGGATAGGTAATCCGGTTATCCTCTCGACCACACGTTTCAATCATTTCCTAAAGTGCTTATCAACAAAGATTGTGGGTTGTATATCCTCTGGCCAATTTTGTCACGATGATTGAATGTAAACCAATTCAACAAATTTGTTACACGTGATCTAGAATCCTTATTTACATACAACGTAAATTAATTTGAAATGAAAAGCTATTTATGCAACATACAAAAAGTTTGTGGATGCGATACGAAAAGTAGCCAACTGCTGCTTTTTGCAACTACCACACTTTATTCTATGATGATATACTAGTATTATGCAAAAGTATACAAAATCAGTGATTTGAACTGAGTGGTTCAGTTTTAAGCAGCAATTTACTTAGAAAATAGTTCAATCAATTAGCTTTTCATACAAAATTGGAAATTTTATTTTAAAGTTCATGGATTGGACACCGGTTTTAGTCAGTTGCTAAAAATTAACCACATTGTTACAGAATAGGCCCCTTTGTTTTACATGCGTTGTTAAAAACATCTGTCAACATAAACATGTTTCTTAAGAGCCACAAAAAACTTATAGGCCTACTTTTAATTCTCATTTAAATTTTTGAATAATAGTAAATTTAAAAAATTAGCATCCTTCTGTTATGCAATTAAAAGATAAAAACGTAACTGATTTTACAATGCATAAAATTACTTTATACTCTTAGTGTACCGTAGAAACATACGAGTGTATGCAGCGACCTCAGGTTACGCCCCTTGTAAAATATTTTCGCTTAGATTATTTTCTAAATAATAAAATCATTTACATAAATTTTGGTTATTTCTAGGAATTTCATTAATATACATTGGTTTAAAGCTGGTAGCACAGGTAAACTCCGTAAACTCATTTTTTGGTGTCTTATATCGCGGAAACTATTGAATTTATCACCCATGTTGATTAAGCTCTTTGTTAACTCATTTTAGTCAGTAGTATATGCCCTTAAAGTTTGTACCTGAAGTTGTGGTACACCTCTATATAACTATTTTAATCATGGAATTCAATAGTCGCAACAATGTCCTCATTTACCTATACAGAATATTAAAAAAATAGAGGTCAAAAATTTAAAGATGAGTAATACTTCTCAAATAAATAAAGAAAAGTTCATATAAATATCTATCCGGAAATACGTAGTTTCAGAGCCATAGCGATTTAAATATTTTGTTCCTATCAAATACAACTAAAACCTTTAATAAAATTATAATGGCCTCAACAATGAAACAGTCAATTATGGATTATGAAAAAAAAAGTCAAAATATCTTTCTTTGCGTTTGCAAATCCCGGGTCTATTGCGAATTATATTGTAGATTGCAGCCATCCACAGTTCTTTGACATGGGTCATCTGACAACCAATGAAAAAATCTGATGTGCCCACACAAAACCTCCCGCTATTTAATTTTAATTTTTTAATTATAATTTAAATACATACCTATGTATTTACCAACGCTGCAAACTGTTCCATTGCAGAAAACTATTGTTTTATTTACTATTTTCTTTTTAAAATGTCACTATTATTAATTTGAAGTGATTAGTTTTTTGACAGTGACATTTACTGGCAATTACATTCATTTGAAATATGAACTGTGTAACGAAGGAATTGTGTTTATCTTAGGCTTCGGGACTATTAAAAAAAATATTTTTAATTTTATCTGTAAAATAGAAAAAGTATTAATAGTCCAGTCAATGGAGACCAAAAAAGACCTTTGCCTTACAAAAAATGGGGAAAAAACATTTTTACATATGTTGTTTGGGTCGAGACGAGGATGAAAAATTCAAATTTGTGACCTTGAGGAGTCTTGGCGTGAGCCGCCATCTTGTATCAAAAGTGCAAAAAATGAGTTTTTCGCTATTATCTTGAAAACAGTGGCCCGTATCAAAATTTTACAAGAATACAAAATTAAAGCTCGTTACTTTTTGTACAAAAGAGTTCTTGCATTTTTTACCTAGGATGAACTCTCAAAGAGTTATGTTCCAAAATAGGTAACCAGAACAACAATTTGTGAAAGAAGATTTAATCTTTCAAGGTATACACAATATTAACTTTTTTCATACATACTCTAATAGATTTTGTTATTTATAACAGTTTACATTTGTCGTGGCATCAAAAGAAGTAAATTATCGATGATTTTTAAATAATTTTTTTCAGCGCTTTCCCACAAATTCATCAACTACTCTGACCCGGTTAAAGATGCGGTACCGCGGTTTAAAAATTTTAATTCAATTTGAAATTCTCCTTCCTGTCAGGCTCCGATGAGCGGTTAACGAATTATTAACTATTTAAAATTATATGAAATTTCACTAAAATTTGAAACATCTGCAAATCGGCTTAGTTTTCATTTTTTCTTGTAAAATTTCGACACGTATTAAATGCACAATAATGCTTATTTTTAAAAAATTAAAAGGAGGCCGATTTGCAGATGTTTCAAATTTTAGTGAAATTTTATATAAGTTTAAATTGATAATAATTTGTTAACCGCTCATCGGATCAAAAATCGTTTAACGCAGTACCGTATCTTTAACCGGGTCAGAGTGGTTGATGAATTTGTGAAAAAGCGCTGACAAAAATTATTTAAAAATCATCGATAATTTACTTCTTTTGAAGCCACGACAAATGTAAACTGTTACAAATAACAAAATCTTTTATACTAAGTATTAAAAAATTAATATTGTGTATATTTTGAGTGATTAAATCTTCTTTCATAAATTGTTGTTCTGATTACCTATTTTTCAACATAACTCTTTAAAAGTTCATCCTAGGTAAAAAATGCAAGAATTCTTTTTGTACAAAAAGTAACAAGCTTTAATTTTGTATTCTTGTAAAATTTTGATGCGGACCACTGTTTTCCAGATAATAGCAAAACACTCATTTTTTGCACTTTTGATCCAAGATGGCGGCTCACGCCGAGCCTCCCCAAGGTCACAAATTTGAATTTTTTATCCCCGTCTCGACCTAAACACATGTTAAAATCGTTTTTTTCCCCACCTTTTGTAGGGTAAAAACCTCTATTGACTGGACTATAATGTATTCAATAATCTTTAATTTTCATAAGACATAAAATGCGAAAAAATGGCATTTAATGGAATTTTTTGAAGAAAATCCATTATGAGCTTCAGGTAAAGTGCCATTTCCGGTTATCCGATTTACACCAAAATGGCTTCTTTTCATATTAGAATAGGATACAAGGTTTCAGAATTTTCTGAATGATAGTATTTGAGTTGGAGCGAAGACAAAATCCATACATATACACACACACACACACACACACACACACACACACACACACACACACACACACACACACATACACATACACACATACAGACATCATCGTGAAAATATTACAATTGGATTCTAGTAAGGACCTTAAAATGTATGATCCCTCTATACCTCCCTTACCAAGGGTAGCGGGAGGTAAAGAACAAAAGACCATCTTCGACTGTTTTTCATTGATACGGCCTCTATGATTTTATTTTTAAGACAAAAAGTATTATACACGCCGTCAAATGATTATGGACTGATGTTCAACTTTTATCCCTTTCCGCACCGTGTCCCTTGCCAAGCAGTGTTGCAGCTTGTAACTTGACATGACCAGGAATGAAAGCAAATGTCATATAATACTAATTGAAATTTTTAATATATCGTAAATGGAGAAAATATAACAAATAAGTAAGGTAAGACAGTAATACGTAATATAAAATATAAAAATTGTCTCTGTAGAAAATTTATATTTATACTATTTTGACCAAAGTTACCACACATCAAACTAAGGTCGCGTTTGCGTTAAAATACGATAACCGGCGAAATCTAAATAAAAGGTAAGAATAATTGATTATTAGGTGAACAGTGGATCTGCCAACACAACATGCTTCTGCAGTCAAATCCAAAGTTTTCTTAATATTTAATAAATTATAATTTTTTTAGGATGTAACGCCAATTTTTTGAAAAAATTGTGTACATTGGTAATAATTGTATTTGCCTACCCATTTAAATCTTGTTTTCCTAAACGTTTTTTATAAGAACCAGGACTATTTAATTTATGAGTTTCACTCATTTTCTTTTCCAAAGTCTAAATATAATGCAATTTAAGGATTGGGTATAAAAAGTGCACGCAAGTACTAACGAAAATGTCAGAATATAAAATTACATTCACAGATTACAGATATTTGTACAGGTAGACTCTTAAAAAATTTGGCATCAGTGTAGAAATCTCCAGTCCATAATTATTTGACGGCAAGTATAGTATGTTAGAAATGTGTTTAAAAATCCTAATTCGTAGTAGGCTATGAATAAAAAACGTATATCCAGTTGAAAGTATTTAATTAAATGTCAATTTGACACGAGATATTGTCAAAAATGTTATCCAAAGAAATCAAGCCTTTTCCACTTGAATCCTTATTTTAAAAATAGAAATAAATTAGGAAAAGGAGAGTAGCAGTATTCTGACTTCTTCTTTACTATCTTTTCTCCTTAAAATTACATTTCATTGAGTTTTGAGTTGAATAATGATCAGACATGCATTTCTGTGTTCATAGCCTACTCCGAATTAGGTTTTTTCTGAACATACGTCATAGCTTTGAAGCTATACATTTTAGGATATATGTTTATATGTTTTTATTTTATTACTTTGAAATGCATTACCCACCACTAAATTTTTGACCTCTATTTTTTAATTCACTGTATAAACATTAGGTAGTATTTATTTGTAATACTCTAAACAGATGATAAAAAAATATTTTAGTTTATTATTACTCTTATTTCTATATAAGTAAACACAAAAATATGGCGTATGAACATGTAAAAACTCAGAATAACATCGGGGTTAGATAGGTGTGTTACCGAGCATATTTTGAAGTAACGTTTAGGTCCAAATTACTTTTTCATTCTTTTCCAAGGGAAATATTTTCAGTATTTTTGTTCATGGTATAAAATAATTAAATTATTCATGTGAGACAAAAAGAAATACTACATTTAAAATCTTTATTCTACAAGAAAAATAAAAGGTACAAAAATGCATTATAACAAAAGAAACAATTTCACTGCGAATAGTGTTATTGAGGGGTTTAGCCCTACAAGCAGAGGAACTTCAGGCAGCGATAAATAATTGCACAAGGTCCTTTCTTAAATTATTCTCGGCAATTCTCGTTTCAGCAGAATGAAGCAACAGCTCATACGGCGCGGATATCCATGCAAGTTTTCGAGAAATGTTTCCTGGGAAGCTGATGTCGCCTAACAGTGCATTTTGCGAATTCTTCTTGTGGAGCTATCTGAAATCATAGGTGTATACCGACCTCAAAACCTTAAAACACTATTCGCCGGGATATCGCTACTATTTCTTCAGAAATGACTAAAGGAATCGTGCGGCTATTTAAAAATCGTCTCGAAAAGTGTATCGCACTTTGAAGATATTATTTTTGAAAAAAACTCTTTTTTATAATACCTATACAATGAAATTTTTTGTTTTATTTTTTTGAATAAATATTTTAAATGTGGAACTTCTCGCTGGCTCGCTTTTTATATTACTTTAGCATTCATAATACGTTTAGATTTATTATTTTGCACAAAAATGTATTATTTTTTTAAAAAAATGTGTGCACTTTATAAGAGGATGTAGTCGGTAATTTTATCATTTTATTTTCCATCATCCAGAGATGTCCGCACCGCAGGCATACTTGTTGGAAGATTTGAAAAATTGCAAAGTACACTTAGTGAATACCAGTATTTCGTCATTTGCAGACCTTTCACGAGCACAATCGCATTGAGATTAAGGAGGAAACATTTGGAAGTACGTTTCCTTTTACTCGGGACTCGGAAGCGGCCATCTTGAATAAGAGATCGTGCGGAATATATTTTTACGGCGCGTAACTGGCTCGTTGCATTTCAGCACCGTGCTCGTTTCTCAAGATATAAAATGATTTGTGATTGCACTTAATGGACTGTGGAAAGGTTCAAAAGAGGAATTCAGTTGTCTCGCGCGCCTCTTTACCATCCGTCTTGTTCTGGAGAAGGGATCAAATGGTGGCAGAGGCGGTGGCGTCGCCCGAAGTTCCGAGCGCCCGTTTTATTTGCTCCGTCATGCGAATCGTATGTCACTGTTACATTTGTCTGATACAGCTTGTTAGGCTTGGATCGCGAGGGCTTTGTCACTGTCGATACCAATTCCAACACTACTACTAGGTCAGCCATCTAGATTTATTCAATTGAAACGTTAAACAATACACATTATTGCTCATAGTGATAAATGATTATCTATTTGAAAGAATAAATATTTCTACTATATTAAATTGATTACGATTTTTAGACTATTATTCACAAATTCAATTCATTTTTTATGGGAAGTCTGACGATAGAAGTAAATATTTAAAATAAGTAATATTCCTTTCTTTTGCACAATTTTTCGATTATAAATAAAATTTAATATGCACCTCGGCACGGGAGTTTCTTTTTATTACTTATATATGATTTATTTTTCACATTCGTAATAAAACCTAGAATTTCAGAGCCTTGAGATATAAGTAACTATTTTCCTGCAAAAATATTTTATTATTATTAAATAATTTTAATTCTGCATCGAGTTTATTAAAAACTTAATGGGGATCTTTTTGTTGTTGACATTCTGTGGTATAACCTTTTAATTTTGTACATATCAGTATAATATTTATATACGTCGATCTGGTCCAACTATTCCTTGTTTATGCTTCAATTCACTTAGCACGCTAGCAATAGTATCCCCATTCTAATAAAATTCTCAAAATGTTTCATGAATATTTTATTTATTACTAATTTAATAATACTCAGTGGCACGAACAACTCCTAAATTTTAAGCGACCCTTAAACAAAAGAATGCAAATAGAAAATTTTGACGCACGTGTCTAATGTTACATTTCGATACAATTTTGTTAATTTAAGGAACGTTTAAGATTTAAGTTACGTTGGCGCAAATAGAGGAAATAAATTTTATTATTCAAATGTACGTCTTATGCAGATGTCATTAGAAGAAAGTGCTTGAGAAGCTAATTTGGGACATCCGAAAAATAATATTTCGCTAACTATTGCGAATTTTTACATTTTGTTTTCCAAAGTAGACTTAAATGCTAGTGAAAATATGCAAATTCATCAACCAAATGGTACAATTGCCTATTTATTTAATTTCCCTAACTATAGAGGAACCTGAAACGTTAAAATGATTGACAGCAAACAGTTATGGTTAGGTTTCCCAGGTTATAAGTGCAGAGTGCAGAGCGGACTTCGTTCATTTATCACATTGTTTCTCCAGTGTCTAAAACGACGCTTGTGGCTGCTTATCGCAAGCATTTCATCTTAATTCATCACAGTCCGTAGAGACCGGCGCTATCTAGCCTTCATTCCAAAGCTAAAGTTTCACTGCCCTCTATTCCACTCTTAAATTCAGCCAACAATGAATTATGGATATGTAACTCGACGATTTAGAAATGAGCCTTTGATTACTCATACAGAAATATGATGACTTTATCAGACTATTAACTGCCACGATGGTATAATTCAACCATTAAGTTGAATGCTTATATAATAATTACTTCCACTTTTTTATTTATTGCTTGCCAGTAGCTTAAGCAGCCTTTCAACATTACTGTGCAATAAATATTGATGCTTTTCATATAGGCTTCAATGAATTGATTTAAATTGAGCAATAATTCATTTCATTCTTTTATCATCCGCAGGTATTCTTTAAAATCCAACTTTTTTCCTATTACTACGTAGATAGTGTTTTAGCAAAGAAATAGCGTTGGTTTAGATAAGGATTTAAATTATGCCTTTTGACCAGAAAATAAACCTAACCAAATCATATACGCAAAAAAACTCTCTGTTGTTAATTCGACAGTAATAACTAATATTTACCGAGATTTGAACCCAGGACCTTTCTATGTCTAGTAGGATGCTCTATCAACATAAAAATTCTTTTTTCTGCATTTATAATTGAATTATTCACGTTCTGAATGTTAGTAAAACAACTGTATGAAATGTAGTTAAGGCTGCGCGCCAGTCAAAATCATGATTTAGCGATAAGTTCTCAATTTTTTCCTCAAAACTGTGAAAACATTTCAAAATGCAAATAATAGGAGTAAATAAGGAGAGATCAATGATTTCAAAATCACATTTTCAAAAATTGTATATAGTATTATTGATGAGAAAAAAAATGTTGAATTCATTAAAATCTGAAATTATTATTTTTTACATAAATGAATCCAAGTCATATATGGAGCAGTTTTATGTTAAAAAGTTGATATCACAGGAATCACAAGAAAACACTGAATATAGCTAGATACATAGAATTTGTATAATATGATTGAATTCTGAGAAAATAAGCCAACATTTGAACAATGCTAAATCTGTACCTTTAAAAACATTTTTTAAATAGATTGTGAGGTAATTTATAGGGTAATTATTATACTCACTATATAGAACTTTGGCTCAAGAATCACATGATTTTTTTTCATTTTTTTAAAATGAAAATTACAGCGCCTGGACTCTCTGAAATGTTCTTCCAATGTTAATTATAGGCAAATTTAGTTTACTCTTTCGCCACCACGTGCCGCATGAAATTTGAGCTGTCGAAATGGAACATAAGGAGGAGTTAGGGAGGGGCTTAAGTTGTTAGATTACGTAGAGGGGAAAAATATTGAAATAGTGAAATAAACTGCATTCGCTTCTGCAGCCTATTCAACCTTTTAGGAAAATCGGCATTGCGTGAATTTATATTGTTTTTATTTGAGTTGTGAAAAATGGGTTTTCAATTTGGAAAACGCATAAGAAGTAAAAGAGCTAAAATAGCAAAGAAAATTAATTTGAAAAGGTAAAATACAAGTATGTATATTTTTATCAAAGCACTGCAACTTCAACCTATTTCAGAAATGAAACTCGAAATAAGGTGTCTTCTTCTTTGGAGAAACAAAACAGTAGTACATATCGCATATAGAAATAGGAATATATTAAATGCAAATAATGTAAACTATAATACTAACAAATCAGTTACATAATTTTTTGTAAAAAATAGTAAAAATATAAAAAAAAACGAAGATTTAATTCTTCTCAAACTTTGTATTTATAATTTATGTAAAAATACTTTTCCAACCAATGATAATAAAACATTTTCTAGTTATCGTATAGTAATCGTATCATATAACATAAAAATTTGGAAAATATGTACTTCAAAAGATAAAAGTTTATGTATTTATTATGTGATGAATAATGAAAGCAAAACTTTATCTGAACAAAGTGAAATGTAAATTGGAAAAATACTACCTTTTTTAGTTTATGTTCTGTATTTATTAATTTAAACCCAACGTTTCGGCACCATAAACTGGTGCCTTCTTCAGGGGATACATTGACATTAATTTTTTAATTAACAAAAATAACAAGTAACCAAGGTAACAAGAAATATTCATAAATGTTACCTTTTTTATGTATACAATTTTCTAGACAATATATGCATGCCCGGCAATAACATGGACGGCGAACATGCATCTTCTCAGGAAAAAATCTCCTTTTGCCAGAGGAAAAACCGTCCCAAAAACTGGCAGAGAAGTGATCTGTATAACTCAGAGACGCTTTATCGGTAGCGAAATACTGCAGCCGTACTCTTTATAAACAGATGTTAGAAAAAGTTTATAAAAAATTTAAGTCGAGAGGGTCTTGCAATAATTTTCGTATCTTCAAACTTTATTTGGTGGAATTCTTCCAAGGCATGTTCTGCAACGGACGATTTCTCAGGCTGGTTCAATCTGATCGATCGATGATGTTTGCTCAATCTTGTAGAAGAAGAAGAAGATACGAAAATTATTGCAAGGCCTTCTCAACTTAACAACAGATTAATAACAGAAGCCATTGAGATTTATAAAACAAGAAATATCAATCTCAATCATTGTGACGGATTAGAACTTTTTCGGACGGTTTTCCCTCTGGCAAAAGGAGATTTTTTCCTGAGAAGATGCATGTTCGCCGTCCATGTTATTGCCGGGCATGCATATATTGTCTAGAAAATTGTATACATAAAAAAGGTAACATTTATGAATATTTCTTGTTACCTTGGTTACTTGTTATTTTTGTTAATTAAAAAATTAATGTCAATGTATCCCCTGAAGAAGGCACCAGTTTATGGTGCCGAAACGTTGGGTTTAAATTAATAAATACAGAACATAAACTAAAAAAGGTAGTATTTTTCCAATTAATAATATGAGTTCTGAAAGATATTTTAATAATTTTAAAGTGAAATGTACCTAAGGGACTTTGTTAAAATATGTATTTACAGGTATTACAATTTGGGATAATTGGTATCAGACATTCTAAGAAACTGGTATCAAATATTTCTTGTAAGAACACTTGCAAAATGCAGGTACACTTCCCTCGCCCGGTGTCATTGATCATAAATGCCTTTGTTTTCTTTTCGGCGTATTTTAATCTAAAGTTCAGTTCAACTGGATTTTATAAAAAAACTAAATTAGGGATATCCTTGTACAGGGATTGTAATTCATAATTAGTATACGATACTGAACAAGCTAATAGACTAACATCGTCAATTTTTGGCCGCGTATGTAAAAGAAGATGTTTAGGTACGAGATTGTTTATTTAAAAACCACATAATAACAAAATACATAAAATACGGTTTGGATAACGAATACATAGGTATTCGTATATTTGAAAATCAAACTAATAAGAAAGTTATTCCTTCGGGTTTATTTATTGATGAAGAAAATGGATATCTAGCAGCAAGTCCCGATGGTAAATGTTATGTAATACCGGGTTTCAACTTTTCTATTACAGTTTTAAATGGAGATGAACTACTATCAAATTTAATTATGTTTTTTTTGTTATAAAAAAAGTAGACACCCTGTATACAGAATGTCACAGGACAAGCTTACGCTATTATTATTTTAAAAACTATTCAATATTTTTTTTATGAAATTTAGTACCTAGTAGGTTTCCGACATGCCAGTTTCAACTAAAATATTTTCAAAGCACAGTTGAAGTACAAGAAATTTAAAAACACTGTTTTTTAAATGGAACACTCCATTTTTTATTATTTAAATGAATTCTTCTTTAGAAAATAGAATTAGTTTGTGTTGCATATCCCATGTTGAAAGTTGATCATTTTTAATTAGAAAAACTTAAGTTTTTTGTAATTTAATTTTACGTTGACGTAGAAATTAAATTTTTCAAAAATTATCGGTTGCTAATTTATATTAGTGTAAACAAAAGCTTTCTTTTTAAAACAGTTTTTACAGATTATAGAAATTCGATTCCATTCTCGAGATATAGAGTGATAAAGAAGTGGCCGTTTTTAGAGAAAAAATAAAAAAAAGTTGAATTACGACGGAAATTGTTAATCGTGTGTAAAATGTTTTTACTGTTTCATATGTAAAATTTTCTGCTGAATTCGATGGTAAAATAAAAAATATAGCATTCTATTTAAAATAATAAAGTTAGGGGCTACTTCCGGTTAAACCGGAAGTGCTACTGCTTTGAAAATATTTTAGTTGAAACGGTCATATCGAAAAACCCCTAGATACCAAATTTAGTAAAAAAAATATTGAATAGTTTTTAAAATAATAATAGCGTAGGCTCGTCTAGAAATAAACAAAATTCATTTTAGATACAAGGCCAATTACACATTTCATCATTTTTATTAACAAAGATACTCCTGTTTTCATTTTGAAAATCGAAAATTGATTTATTTTGGGAAAAGCATATGAGAGATCAACTTATTAATTTTTATAAGAAGTGCATACTACCAGAAATTGTTTTGCGAAGAATTCAGAAGGGCTTTAAATGCAGAGAACCTCAGTAGAATTTATTCCTCTCAATTGTTCAAAATAATGGACAATTACTTTATTTTTAAATATTAATTTCAAAATATAAACAAGGATAATTCCATTTTTAATCACAAATAAATGTTTGAATTATAATAACTGTTTTATTTTTCCTTGTCACTTGATACGTATTTCATTGATATTATACAATTTGTTTTCCTCGGTCGAAACACGCACCCTGGCCATCCCGGCTTTCTTTTCAAGTAATTTATAACTCGTAAGGTACACTGTTCTGATTGGCTGTAGCTACAGCTGCACTTATACAACCTAGACATCAACCAGATGCACAAATTTTCTACTGTGCTGCCATCAGTCGGCTTAGAAACAAAATAACACTCCTATCCCGCGACGTTAACTACCAAGCCACTCTGTCAGATGAGTACTCATTGCTCAGAGAAGAGGGTGAACTCGGTTAAGACTAATATTAAGACTGACGAAAAATTTACTGACTTCAAGGAGATTTAATAGTTCAGATGGTAGAATGTCCTACTAGACATAGTCCTGGGTTTAAATTCCGTGAAGTTAATGAATTTTTCACAAAATTCGTGATCAATAAATATCGGATGGCATTTAAAAAACGATTCCTGTTTGAAACTCAATAACTCCGGAATGCACTGAGATATCGATTTCAATTTTTTTTTCTCTTGCAGACAAAGGGTGAATTGTGACCCTAGCAAATTGAAAATATTTGTATAGAAAAACAAGTGCATAACGTTTTTCGGTTTTCTAAATTTACAATTTAAATTTACACGTTAATAATTTTATAATTAACTCAAAACGAAGTAGGCTATTATTGAAATAAATGTAACTGTCAGTAACATTTGGATTTAGTTATAACATTTTCATAAATTTTCTCTAAATTTTGTGTAATTATCTCGAGTTTTCTTTTAATAATGGCACCTCGCTTAAGTAAATCTGACTGAGATCATTGCAACTAGGTATCAAGAAAAAAATTATCGTGCAAAAAAATACGGAGGAATTTTTAGGGAAGAGGTGGCCATTTTCTAGCACAAATTATGCTACTAGGCCACTGATAGTATCTGGATCAATTTTCAGAAAGCTGAGACAGTTCATGTACCAGTAACTTCGCAAATGACAAAAATATATTTTTAAAAATTTACCGTCATTTAAACAATAAACATAAACCCACATAAATATAGAAAACCCCTTTTCACATTAAAATAACTCTGCATTCACATACACAATCACGCTCCTGCTAAAAATAACCTCAATTGTATTCCATCCTCCTGGCAAATGGACTGTATAATTGTTATAAGACATTAATTTCGAATAAATTACATTTACATCCCATATTTCAATGTATATTTCAACTGCTTAACGGCCCGACGGTAAATACATACAATAAATTATAAATGTTTTAATATTTTTTCTTTTTGTGTTTTTTACACTCCCTTAATCATAAGCTTTATATAATAATAAAATTGTATTTTAATAATATTTCTTACATAAAATTATAATAACACTATATTATATGTAATGTATTTTTTCAACCGTGGCCTCATAATGGCATTATTGTAAAAAAGCCGAAATCGTTCACCTCTAAGGATTTTTAACTTTAACTTTTGAAAAAAATACCAGGTTGCTTATACTCTTTACCTATTTGTTCCACCATGCATTCAGAATTGGAGAATTTCATTCACAAATGTTGAATAATTACCTTACATCGTTCGTTAGTACTTGTAATCGACAATTCATTATAACCAGATTTGCTTTCAACAAGTAGTTAAGTGACGGACAAGTAACAAAGCTAAAAGTAGATTTGATCGTATGTATAAACATATCATTAATTTACTTTTCATAAGTCTACTCAAAATTAAATTTTCTCATACATGTAAACGTATTCATTATTTTCTGTCAGCTTTACTTGCATCACATATACAAATAGGTAGTTGACAATTTTCATTATGGCATAATAGGGTACAAGAGTTATGTTGCTGAAAGTGATTCGTTCTTTTCTGTCCATTGCCTAAAAATTTGGGTAAGGATTAAGGCCATTCTAGTACAACGTGCTTGAATATATATATATATATTCAAGCACGTTTTACTAGAATGGCCTTAATCCTTACCCAAATTTTTAGGCAATGGACAGAAAAGAACGAATCACTTTCAGCAACATAACTCTTGTACTGTCTGAAATGATAATGAAGGAGGTTCAGATTATTGCCATTCACCGTTTTCAATTTATTTCTGTTTTAATATAAGGATTCAAGAATATTTCTTCAGATAACATATTTGACAATATCTTGTGTCAAATTGACATTTAATTAATTACTTTCAAATTGATACACGTTTTTTTTTTTCGTAGCCTATTCCGAATTAGATTTGTTTCTGCACGCACCACTTGAGTAAGTTAAATAAGTGAAAAAGAAAAAAGACTTTTTTTGGATAGATCGAAAAAAATGTTTAGGACAAATATTGTAGTAGATAGTTTAAGGATTTTATAAATGTTTTACTTTCAAAAATCGATGGAGTGGTTATCAAAAAATCATGTTCTGAATTTTTTGATCGATCGCCATTTTGTCATTTAAACAAATAAAAAATAATTGTAAATGCCAAATGTTTTAGAGAGCGTAAAGGTAAATTTGGAAGAAAATATTTTTCAATAGTCTTTAAAATAAGGGAGTTATGACGATTTTTCGAAAAACAAAAGAACTCCATTAACTACGAACCGGGGCACCAAATCAAAAATTGAAACTAAGAAAAGTTGTTTGTTTTAATGAGTTCTACCTACCATTTTCGGGTATAACGACTTAGTATTAACACCCTCTATATATATATATATATATATATATATATATATATATATATATATATATATATATATGTTCATGTATGTATTAATATAATATGTATTTATTCAAGTGTGAACACACATAACGCTTGAACGGCTGAGTTTAATTTAATCAATTTGGAAGTAAGTGTTATTCGAGGATTGTGCTATAATATCCCATTGATTTTTAATTAACATTTATTTTATTTGTTATTAAATGTTTATAATATCAGTTACTATGAAAGGAATATATCCAAAAATGGCAGCAACACCCGAGCCACGTGATGGTTAATAGCGCATAAACGAGACGATATTGTTATTGGTGTTTACTGATCTTTTGAATCGGCATCATACATTTTTATTACTGGCGATATTGGCATTGTTTATGTTATTTGTCCATTATATGTGTCTCGACTCAGCTTCAACAAGGCGTTTATATTCTGAACCTTTTTACGATTAGATTTTACTTCAAGCCATAAGAAGCAGTAAATAGTACTAGATGGGAGGTTCATTAGAAAACGGTATAAATGTGTTTCCTTTAACAAAAGAAAAAGTGTAAATGACAATATCTACGGTTCATGTTGATTAGAGAATAAATGGTAGAGGTATATCCTAACTATATGCATCACCCAGTGTTTAGAATTCTAGAACTAAGCAGCTTAACTTCTGTCCTAGACACATTCATATTGTACTATTGCTCCAAAACTGCCGGCAAATTGTAGTAATTTATCCTTGTATCAACCAAGCACAAACGCAATTTGCGTCATCGGATGCAGTTACAGAGCTTGAAAACCAATATATTACAATGATACAGTGTGTTCAAAAATATCCTAACTCGGAGTAGGCTATGAACAGAAAAACTTTTAACTCATCATCCTTCAGTTCAAAAGTCAAGTTGTCAAAATTTGCCTTGAATTGTAATTTTAAGGAGCAAAGATAATAAGGAAGGAAACGGTATATTGTTATTTTCCGTTCTCTAATTTATTTCCATTTCTAAAATAAGATTGAAGAAGAAAAACTTTGATTTCTTTAGATAATATTTTTGACAATATTTCGTGTCAAATTTACATTTAACTAATGCCCGGTTTCTCCAGAGCAACTTAAGACTTAAGTCGTTGTTTATTCCTAAGTTCCGCCTTAAACCGTTGCACCACGCAAAAATGTCAAAATGTACGGCGTAAGTAGCCCTTAAATGTAAGTCGAAAAAAACTGTGACTTATGTGGTTGTGTCATATGTCAGCTGACATATCGATAAGTCGCGGTAAATTTGTTTCATTTTGGGCTGTTACGGCGTGAAAACTAAATGATATAAAGAAGAAACGATTGAAGAAGAAGAAAAGTGCTCTGTGAGATTGTAGACACAATGATTTAAAGAGAATATTGAAAATAAAAGAATCATTGCGGTGTCCATGTCCAATATTCAAAAACATAACACCTGGAAATTAATTGCCGCAGCATTGGCAATAAAATGTGGGCAAATATGAAGACTGACGCAAGGAAGACGACATTGAAGAAAAAGGCTTCAGTGGTGGTCCAAATAAAATTATTAAAAATAAATAATATATTTGGAAAAATTAATTCTGTTACTTATTTGTCGCGGAGGCCTACCATTTTCGATAATACCGATTTCCTTCATAGTATCCACGACGTTAACGTCGTCAAAATTAGTGAAATCCTGTAAATCCATACCGAATATTGTTGAATGAATACAAACATAAACCCTAATAAACACAATGACAGCTTTGACGTTTGGCAGATGGTATTTTATTTTGAATCGCTAAATTTCAAATTGACCAATCATAGAGCAACATTACACTGTTTGCCAATTAGGGCTGTCAAAATCTGCTGAAATTGCTAACCGGTTAACCGTCGGTTTACAGACCGGTTAACCGAAAAACCGAATAACCGGTTTTAAGTCAATAACCGGCCGATTTTTAACCGGTCAGAAAAACCGGTTTTTAGCCGGTCAAAAAACCGGTTTTTAGCCGGTCAAAAAACCGGTTTTTAGCCGGTCAAAAAACCGGTTTTTAGCCGGTCAAAAAACCGGTTTTTTAACCGGTCAAAAAACCGGTTTTTAACCGGTCAAAAAACCGGTTTTTAACCGGTCGGAAAACATGTTTTTAACCGGTCAGAAAACCGGTTTATAACCTTTAATTTGGTGCATGTTCAAAAGTTTTCTCAAAACGTATCGAGTTTTAAGGGCGCCGTTAACTTTTAGGAAACATCGTACTTCTTCTTTGGGAAATTTCGGTAAACTTTGCAAAGTTTCCCTGTGTGCACTAAAATCTTGACAATTTATTGTTTAGCAATGGTATATGATATACGTATATATGGTATGCGAGCAATATCTTCGATTATTATTCATGTTTCACCAACTCCGTATTGATTCGGAAGGTTGTTGAAATGCTGTATTTAAAATTGTTTTCGATGTTGTTCATATAGATCATCGCGTCTAATACAACTTTAAAAATTTTTTGTCATAAATTTTAATTATTACTGTATATTCAACGATTGCTGAAGATGGGCTTTCCCTAAGCCCGAAGCGTCCGTAATAATAGTATTTATATTACATCCGAGGTGGGAAATGTTTCATTACATCCGATGGCTTATGTATATTACCGAGAGGCGAAGCCTCGAGGTGAGATAAAGCGCGAGGCTGTAATGAAACTCCCACCGAGGTTATGTATCTTATTTTATTCACAATCATCCTCATTTTAAATCAATAATTTTCAAAATAAATCAATGAGTTTTAACCTTATTAATATTTTTTGACAGCTCTCTTAAAATTTGTTTTAACTTACTTTATTATAAGGATCTATGACAATGTTGCTAGGCAACCTCTACATAAACGTTTCCAACCCAAGAGGTAAAATCTGTTATTTCCAACCTAAGAGAATGTCATTAAAGTTAAGAATGACGTATTTCCCAACCTCCAAAAGGTTAGGAATCGGTATATTACTATAATGATTGCGAATAAAGAATTTTACAATACACGTGGACCATTTATGCCTTTTGTTTTCATCTATAAACCATTCAACGCTTGGTCCTTTCACCCCTTTCTTCATTATTAATATCACGAGCTTATATTTAATGAGAGAATATAATGAATTTTTATTAAAATTAACTGTCAATGTTGTAAAAATGCCATAGCAGTTAGTAACGAATAGAAATAAGGTGATATTCTTTGTTTTTTATCATCGCTGTGATAGACATGTAACTATGGAAATTCTGAATGTTGATTGGCGGAAAACACGTGACTAATGAATTATTTCCTATTTCAATGTAATTTACTTTTATTTCAAAAATATTATTAAAAGAAATAATAACAAATTAAGGTTGGTAACATTGACAGTTTCAATAAGCATTTGAAATTTATTTATTTTGATATATGGCATTTTGTCAAGAGCTATTTAGACGTTAGGTTATAGTTAATTTTTTTTAAAAAAAAGAGTGCTATGAACCGGTTAGAAACCGATTAAAAACCGGCTATAAACCGGCTACTAACCGGTTAAAAACCGGCTGTTGACCGGTTAAAAACCGGCTATTGACCGGTTAAAAACCGGCTATTGACCGGTTAAAAAACCGGCTATAAACCGATTAAAAGCCTGCTAAAACCGGTTAACCGGCTAGCCGAATATTTCATTATTGAAAAACCGGTTTCCGGTTAACCGATTAACCGGTTAAGCGGTTAACCGAATACTTTTGACAGCCCTATTGCCAATGTAATTTGTGACATAAGTTAGGTTCTCATTTTTAATTTGCTGGTGCAACGCAGTTTGGATATAAGGCATACTTACAATTAAGTAGCACTTTAATAATCAATAATTTAAGTTGCAGTGGAGAAACCGGGCATAATACTTTTAAATTTAGACATACGTTTCTTTGTTCACAGCTTACTCCGAGTTAGGGTTTTTCTTTTTTTAAACGTACTTTACAGCATATATATTAAAATAAATAGGAACTTCAGTCATGTAATAGAAATGTTCTATTTCTTTGTCTATGTTTGGGAAATATTTAATATCTTTGTTGTAGTGTCCAGATGAAGGAAAAAATATTTTCGAAATGTAGACAAAGAAATAAAACATTTCTATTACATGACTGAAGTTCCTATATATATAAAGTTTATACAGTCGTTTATAAAAATCATATTAAACTTTACAACGCTGTTTTCGTGATATATGATATGTACAAAATATTTATAACGAAACCTGTTTCATTGTTATTAGTACAATATTTATTGGTAAATGTAAACATGATTAGCTTACTGGAATTGTAATAAGGTGTAAAAAATTCTAGATATCATTCAAAAAAAATGTCGGCCTGTATACTAGTTTCGACACCTGGTGTGTCTACCTCAGGATTCAGGATCCACAAATTTTCACAAAAGGACTGATTTCTACTAAAGAGTATATGTACATGCTGCCTTCTATAAATGGAATCGGACATTGTCCCAAAAATTAGCTCAGAACTAATTTTGAACGCCTGAAAATACCCAAACTTGAATTTTTCTAACGAATATTGCTTAATCATAATTGAACAGAAATAGTAACGATTAGGTTATCTTATAGTTTATCTAAAAGAAACTGGCCTCACGATTCATGTACCCCCGGACTGAATAACTTTTATACTTGTCAAAATTGTGAAAGTGCGGTCAAAAGTGACTAATGTATTATTAACCATTAAGTATTCACTTAAATTCTTATTTCAATCACAAAATGTGTCTCAAATGAATAACCCTTTAAAGCTAAGGTCTCAAAACTGCAGGATAGTAGAGGTAAGGGTACACACTAAAGGGTAGGCTAATGATAAAAAGGGTAACTGTAAACCCTGCCTCTTAAAAAATTCAAAAGCAAAAATTGTGACAACCTTCCCCAGTCTCCCTACCTGAACATGCAGGAAACGCTACAAGCAGGTATTGATAGCATGCTAAGAAGAATAGAAACCTTATTAGATCTAAACTTTATTTGACAAAATACTAAAAAAAAAAGTTTTATAATTCAAGCAATACATACTTTTTTCTCTTGACGATAGTTTTCATTTTTCTTTAATGTCGCCAAAAATATAACTTCTTAAACTCATGTTGTAATTTATAACCATAAAGTTGGTCCCTAATTTATGCTCAGTAACATTTCTTCCTAAGCATCCCGAAGTCGCTAGACGCGAACTTTATGTTTACTGAAACTTATTATGAGTTTAAATCATAAATAAATTAAATAAAATTCTCTTGCCGGTTTCGAAATTCAAGCGTTATTGTTCGCAACAAAATATTTAATGAGGTATACGAGTAGAATCAACTTTTATAATATAAATTTCATTACAAAATTCAATAATGAAATTAAATGTATCATTTATTTGCAAGAATATTAATTATAGTTTTTATGTAACTATTACTTTGTTTTTAAACAAGTAGAATCATCATCATCAGTGGCACGACAGCCCTTATAGCAATGTTTCTCAAAAGCTGTGCCACGGCACAAAAGTGTTCTGCGAAAATGTTTTAAGTGTGCCGTGAAATATAAAAAAAAACTTAGGATTTTCAACTCTCACTAATATGAAATAGCAGACTGAAAATTCTCGAGAACGAACTGAGTTGCTCTGACCAAAATATGGCCTAATATTGTAGAAATAGCAAAACATTATCAGTCATCTCACATGAATTGCATTCACTTGATCTTTATCATATATTTTAGTGATAAACAATTATTATTTTTTAGTTATTTTTTAATATACCTATCTTTCAAGTATTGTCTGTCCTGCAAAACTTTTTGTGGATCTTTATACATAGAGATTTTTAAGTGTCAAAAATTTTTAATTTATATTTGTCACGCCCGACTAAATTTAATATGTGATTATTTCAGTAAATGAACGACGAGTAAACTGTTAAACCAACTAAAAATTGGTATTTCACAGTTAACCTGCGATCATCAAATAACGCATCTGTTCCTATCACATCTTTAAATTAAGTTTACTCGGACACTAAAGTTGAAATTATTTTTCGTTAATTTTGTTTTACTTGTGTAGTAATATAGAAGTATAGCATGCATCTATAGCATGCATCTATAGTATACATCCCTATATCCTTGAGAATATACGAGGGGAGTTTTTTATGTTATCTACCTAGCTATGAAAACAACGAGTTAGAGAACAAATAAAATTTTATTTTTCTACGTAAAAACCGTTAACACTAACACACTTATTCCAACGTTTTTCTAATAAAGCTACGCCTGCAAAAAAAATCTTTTGGTAATTCTGCAAAATACGACTCCACTGCGTTTTCCAAGTCATCATTCGATAAAAAGCGACTCTCTCTCAAATGTGTTTTGAGTTTTGGAAAGAAATAATAGTCGGTCGTGGTCAGGACTGTAAGGTGGATGTTCCAATTCGTCAAAGCCGCATTCATTGACTACTGCTTGAACAATTCGTGCTTTATGCACCCTGCAGTTGTTGTGCAGAAGCAGCATTTTCTGATCATAATTGCGGGGTCTTTTTTTCGCGTATAGCCGCTTTCAAGTTCTTAATTGTGTCTTTGTAGACATGAAAATGTCACAGCAACTTGACATAAGAAAATTGTCGCGATAGCATATTGTTTTCATAGCTAGGTAGATAACATAAAAAACTCCCCTCGTAAGAAAAATATCAAGTAAGGTTTTGGGAATTGTTGGGTAACTAAACAACAGAAAATAAATAAACATTCATTCCTATTTCGACTTCAAACTAGTCAACATAAATGTATTTTTTATATTAGAATAAATTGTTATTATTGTTCATATTATATATATATATATATATATATATATATATATATATATATATATATATATATGTATATCTTTCTAAAATTTAATTAAAACTTATTTTTACAACGGCGACGGCTCCAGCCGCCACAACTGGTGACCCCTTGATTATTTTGAACACTACCCTTCAGTATGGGCGAAGAAGAAGAACATGCCTCACCTAATCCTCCTGCACAAGAACTACAATATATTTCTGCTATAACTTCAAATAAATTTCCCGAATATTATCCTGAAGATCCTGAACTTTGGTTTAAACAAATCGAAATAATTTTCAATTCTCACCATATTATTTCTGAAAGCAGCAAATACAACGCATTGATTACAGCTTTGCGTCCAGAACGTGCAGTTGATATACGAGATACGACCTCTGGATAAACCATATACTACTACCAAAGCAGCACTACTTCAGCGAACCATTCCTACGGAAGTACAAAATTTGAACACCTTGTTAAATATCAATGCCTTAAATTATGACAAACCTTCTCATCTGTTACGAAAAATGAAGCAACTTGCAGGAACAAATCAACAAGATTTTAGAGCATCTCTTTCTTCAAAAGCTACCACCAAACATACAATTAATCCTAACTTCCTCCACCTTGTCAAACATTGAGGAAAAAGCTAATAATGCAGACAAATTAGTGGAAATAGCTCAACCTGTCATCACTCCATCTCAACCTGTCAATACAAACGAAATTAGAGAATTGCAAACAGAACTTCAAAATGTCAAAAAGTTACTCACCAATTTAACCAGCTCTCCTCGAAATGGGACATCGACACCTACAACTCCTCATTTTTCTAGACAGAAATACTGGCCCTCTCTCTCCACTTCCCATGACGGTAGAAATATCTGCTGGTATCACTACAACTTCAATGAAAAAGCAAGAAGATGTCAACCAGGCTGTCAATGGCAGAACAATAATTTAAAGTTTGCTCCTAATAAAACGGTTAATATTCATACCATTATTAAATGTAAACAGCCCAATTCTTATACTAGTTGCAGCACTAGTCCTTCCGTTTCCAGTCCTCTCTTCTTTGTAACTGACAAATTGTCAGGTTGTCGTTGTCTAATCGACACTGGTGCAGAAGTGAGTATTATCCCACCTAAATTCACACAAATACACAGTATACAAAAACATTCACTCAGTGCAATCAATCAGACAAAAATGCAAACGTATGGTACTGTCAATTTGACACTTGACATTGGACTTAAAACTATTTTTAACTGGAAATTTATTATCGCATACGTTAAACACGCAATTATAGGAGCAGATTTTTTACAACACTTCCGTATAACCATCGATATGACTAATCGAGAACTTCATATTAACACTTCATTTTTCAGAAGATCTTGTATTTTTTTAATTCAATCCGATAATAAATTTCAAAATATTTTGAACCAATTTCCCTCTTTAACTAACCCCTTTGACTCCAAAACAGTCATTAAACATTATGTCACTCACCGTATCATCATAAACGGTTCTCCTGTTTTTAGTAGACTTCGTCGATTACCTCCACAAAAACTCATTGCAGCGAAAGAAGAATTTAACAAATTATTAGAACTCGGTTTTATACGACAATCATCAAGAAATTGGTCATCAGCCTTACATATGGTTAAAAAGAAAACCCCAAACACTTGGCGTCCCTGTGGAGACTACCGCGCATTAAACAGCATAACACTCCCCGATCGTTATCCAATTCCTCACATACAAGACTTCACTACAAATTTAGAAAACGCAATTATTTTTTCTAAAATTGACTTAGTTAAAGCATACCATCAAATTCCTATGGAAGCATCATCGATACCTAAGACAGCCATAACGACACCATTTGGACTCTTCGAGTATACACACATGCCTTTCGGTCTTCGCAACGCCGCACAAACATTTCAAAGATTTATTGACGAGATAACACGAGGCTTAAATAATAACGCTGCGGACGCACTTTCAAGAATTGAAATTAATTCCGTCACAAGCAAACCTAATACCTCTTATGATGAAGTAGCAAAATGCCAGGAATTCGACCCTGAACTAAAATCACTATTAAACAATACAAAAAACTTCTTACGTTTCAAAAAAATCAAATTACCAAACATATCACTGCAATTATACTGTGACACATCTACTAAAAAATTCCGACCTTTTGTACCACAAAATTCCGACGTTCACTATTTGAGCAACAACACTCTTTATCACATTCCGGAATTAACGCCACGCGAAAACTTATTTCCTCTAAATTCATTTGGCCAAATATGCATACAAATATTAAAAATTGGACACAAACATGCGAAAAATGTCAAACCTGTAAAATCATTTGACATACAAAAGCACCACTTAAAAAATTTCAAATCCCTACAGCACGTTTTGACAACATACATATAGACATAGTTGGCCCATTACCCATTTCCAAAGGATGTCGCTACATACTTACTTGTATTGATAGATTTACACGATGGCCGGAAGCCATAGCCATGCCTGACATCAAAATTGAAACCATCGTAAAAACATTTATATCAGGATGGATTTCCAGATTTGGAATACCTTCAACAGTAACAACAGACCGCGGAGCACAATTCGAATCATCATTCTTCCGCCAATTACTTACACTCATTGACTCCACAAGACAACGTACAACATCTTACCACCCGGAAACTAACGGTATAATCGAACGATTCCATAGACAACTTAAAACAGCTTTAAAAGCCTGTGACCATCCGGATGAGTGGCATGATAATTTACCTTTCGTACTTTTAGGAATTAGAACCTTTTTGGAAGAACCTTTACAATGTAGCTGTGCAGAACTTGTTTACGGAGCAAAGTTACGATTACCCGGGTGAAATTCACAAATCCTTTTCCACTGAATTCATTAACAATATAAACTTACCTCTATATTTAAGAAAATTAAAGAAATACATGTCTCAGTTGACAGCTGTAGCTCCTAAAGAAAACACATCTAACAAACACCCTCACACAAATCCAAATCTTTACCGCACTAACTTTGTTTTCATACGGACATATTCCATCAAAACCCCTTTACAACCACCTTACATAGGCCCATACAAAATCGTCGCAAGATCAGATAAATATTTTACCATTCTAAAAGACAATACATATGAAAACAGACAGACTAAAACCCGCCTTCCTACATCCTCAACCCACATCAGAAAACAAACAAACTCAAACTGCATTCGCCAGTCGTCACCAAGGAACCGAAAACGATTATAGTCCCAATAGTTTTTTTATTTAAGTATAATTATTAATATTAGATTTGTAAAATGTTTATTTATCTTTCGTCAAGGGGGGGGGGGGGGGGGTAGTAATATAGCATGCATCTATATTATACATCCGAATATCCTTGAGAATAAATATAAGAAAAATATCAAGTAAGGTTTTGGGAATTGTTGGGTGACTAGACAACAGAAAATAAATAAACATTCATTCCTATTTCGACTTCAAACTAGTGAACATAAAGGTATTTTTATATTAGAATAAATTGTTATTATTGTTCATATTTTATATATATATATATATATATATATATATATATATATATATATATATCTACAATTTAATTAAAACTTATTTTTACAACGATGACGGCTCCAGCCGCCACAGAAGTAGAAACGAAGTGTTGGTGTAGAAAGCGTTCTGTTTTTGTTGAATCAAGATATTTGCGGACAAGAATTGTCGATGCTCTGCAAATTGATTGAAAACACGAAAAGAGATTTCTAGTTGAGACATATGTACAGGATGTAAAGCGAAAGGTGAGGCATAGGCGTTTAAGATGGAAATTCAGTTTTTCTTTGCGTAAAAAAATCTAATTATTTTATGCAGAAATACTTCAAATAAAAGTTATAGATATTCGAATTTTGTATATAAATCATGTGAAACGATTATTCTAGCTCTTCATAAAATTAAAATAACACTTTCCCGGTTAGAGTATTTTCTTTTAACAATAATTTACAATATTCAAACTTGAACAGTCTAGTCTGATATGAGACATCAGTTTAATTTGATTACTGGATCTCAGAGTTCCATTTAAAGTTTACAGATTTTGGTTGGACTCCTCTATCCCAATCTCTCTCTGTTTCATTTTCTCTGCCCTTCCATCTCTTTCCTGATTACGATCCCTCTCTCTCTCTTTTCTTCATAGTGTTAGTACTTCTTCAATTTCAGGATCTTTAAATCTATCTCTGCTGCGATGCTTCTTTCTTTTTCGAGATCGACTGCTACTTCTTTTCCATTCACGACGCTCTCTGCTTCGAAAAATACATCGTTCATGCCTAGTCCTAAACCACCATATATTTCACTTTCTCGGTTACTATCAATATCTCACGTTGATAGTCGTCACGAGCAGAGTGAGTAATGTTAACTTCTGGACCACCTCTTTTCATACCTCTTAATCCTCCACCTAATCTCCTTGGAATCCATCGTTTAATAATTCTTGCTCTTTCCACATCACCAAGAATACGTCTACCATCTATCTTCTTTCTATTCGCAAGTTTGTATGCAGAATACAAGTCCCTCGCATGTTCATACTTGATGAAGGCGTATCCACGAGGTTTTCCATTTCTTGTATAATGAATTACAACAATCTTTTTAATTGGTCCCCGTACTTCAAATTCTCTTCGTAATTTAGACTGCAATGTATTGTAGTTAATTCGAGTAACAAAAAATGTTTGTAATGGATCTTCAGTCATATTTTGCATGGAATTTGAATCCCATACTGGAATTTCTTGTTCTAATTTACACGCTACTGGCTCTGCTCTCTAAATCTTTTTTCTAATCTTTCTTCTCCAATTTCAACTCTGGTAGGCAGCGGCGTTCTTTATTATTTGCACATTCACATGATCCGAACGTCTATGCTATATTTCGATGCTAGCTGCAATATTCGTTTAACACTTATTGACAACTAAGAAAAGCATTCGACATATTTAATTTTGTAGTTTAATGCCATATGCCACTATGCTATCATTCTTCCACATCTTAATGAAATTATTTTTAAAGCTTACTTCAAAATTCTGTGAAAGTGTTTACCGAGAATAGATTCTTTCTTATCTTCGGCACGCATAAAACGTATCGAATGCATCGATCTTCCTACTCACTATGGACATATTTCTTTATGAAAATGGTACCAATGCCATACGCTTTACATATGTCACCATCTCCGAGCGCGAACTCGATGTGCTCACACGAACGGAAATAACTAAAACATTCGCGATGGAATGTAATATGTTTGGATGTTCCCCTATCAATAATCCAAATATCTTCAATACATTTACCCATTACCTAATTGACCACTTCATGCATAGCACCATCGGTTTTATTCGTAAGAAAATCGCGTTTATTGGTGACAACAAATGCACTGACACTCGTGCACTTATCATTTTGCATTTTGGGTTTAAATGACATGTCATTTTTCTAATTGCAACACGTGCGGGCGAAATGTCTGTCAATGCTGTAAGACTTCCAATAATTTTTGCCATGACAGCAAGATCTGACATATTCTCGCCAAAGTACTTCAGTTGGCTAGCCATATGTTGGATCTTCACTATACTATGAACAACTTAATTCGTGGCATTCATTCGATATTCATGAATTTTTTTCATAATAATTTAATTATAATAATTTAATTGTTTCTTATACTTGCTCATGAATTGCACTTAAATTTGTCCACATCTCATTTGCAGAAATGCAAGTAATTAAATATTCCAGCTGTAAAATTTTGGTATTCCGCGTTTTACATCTACATGAAGAACTAATTTTGGTTATAACTGGTCGACCGGGAGTACATCCTCCCTTAAGGATCTTGTAAAAACGCAATTAAATGTAATTTTTTGACATTTTATGTTATTATAATATTTTATTTTCTAAACAGTTTGACAGCATTACCTTCATATTCAATGTATTTATAAATAACAAATTATACAGAAATTAACTTTCATAAACCTTGCAACTTTTGGTTGTACAACATAGAAACAGTGAAGACGGTCATATATACATACAGATGTCAGTATCAAATTTTACCTAGTATGTTCGTGAAATAGTTTTACAGGAAATATGTAATGTTTTGCAAGAAACTTTCTGTATGGAATTTATACAAGATATGTCAATATTTCGCCTTCTACATTTATAAACTTATTTCAGAAGTTTTTAAAGCTGCTGCATTGTCTGAGAAAAATGTTTGTCTTTACTTTTACTTTAAACCTATAATGCCTGAAATAAAATTTTAAACTTGTAAAAATATATCAGCGTCAGCAATTTTCTGAAAATATTTCAGCCTTGAAGTTTAGGAATAGCTTGCACTTTTCACGAATGACTTTGATTTGGAATGTTCCTTATTAGCATAAAAAAAAATATAATTCACTTTGGTGTACTCTTAAGTTGGTGAAATTCATACGGTCAGAAATACTGAACGTTATTTAACTTCTCTTGGTTACTATGAAGATGTGTTTTTCCTTGTGTAAAAGTCCGTTATAGCAATATTATGTGAGTATAAATGGGGGAGACCGGGACTGGTTGTCACACGGGCATGTTGTCCCAAGTCTCATTTCTCAGTCAGTACTGCCACGTAGGGGTTGTGACTCGAATTACTAAATGATAATATCATTGCGAATGCCTGCACTCAGTTCCATGTGCCCTGCGATAATTTTATGGATTTTATTGGTTCTTTTTTTATAGCTGTAAGTATTCGTTGAACTATATAATTAACTCTGATTATTCACTTTCTGATCAATGAAGTCAATGTCTGAAGTCTGAACTATTTTTCTGTGAATCTATAAGCTTGTATGATGTCACAAATGCGTGAAACTTTGACCGAAGACTTCCAATAATTTTTGCCATGAGAGCAAGATCTGATATATTCTCGCCAAAGTACTTCAGTTGGCTAGCCATATTTTGTATATTCGATATACTATGAACAACTGAATTCGTGGCATTCATGCGATATTCATGAAATTTTTTCATGACAGATTATTTATTTGTTTCCGATACTTGCTCATGAATTGCACTTAATTTTGTCCACATCTCATTTTCAGAAATGCAAGTAATTAAATATTCCAGCTGTAACTGGTCGATGGCAGATGAAATAAAAAACATTGCCTTTTGCGTTGTCTTTAACCCAACACTTTCCTTCTTCACTATCCTAGTCTTCAGAAACTTTTCGTGCGTTTGTGACGACGTCGTAAATACCATACGCACAAAAAGCGGTGCGCATCTGAAATTTCCATAGCTGGACATTCATGCCGTCGAATTTTATAATAATTCTCACGAAACCTTCGTCAGCCATAACGCGATACATTCTCGATACATGCGGAAAACATTTTTCGTCTTGTCAATTCATGGGTTCTTTATTCACTTCTGTGCTTATTTATCACAATCATGACATGGACCCATAACCTCTTGAAAAAGTGATGTGTGGAAGAGATAATAAGACACAGGTAGCAAATACAAACCCGTGTGGAACCACGGTTTCTCAAATACTATAAGACTTAAGACATGTTTAACTGCGGTTTCCTCAATTTGACATTACTGGAAAGAGCTGATTAGATATTGGTAAGAATAAAAAAAAAAAATCCAAATATTACTTTTTTGAAAATTTATATAATTACGAATATTAAAATTAAAAAAAAAACTCTGTCCGATACATTTAAATTTTTTTATATATTCTATAGACTTAGAGAAATATAAATATATAAAATAATAAGCTGTAATGAATCTCATAGCCCGTGGAAAAATTAAAATGTTTGTAATTGACAAAGAAATGTCAGTGTCAAAAATCCATATACGTTTCTGAAGGCTTTTTTGGGAAGTAATAATTAATATTTAATAACATATATATATTAACATTTAATATTTTTTATTTTATTATTAATTAAATATTTAAAATTATAGATACATACATATATTACATATATCCATCAGAAATACCGCCAATCTCGTCATTGAATCTCTCTTGAAGAATCTCGAACATTTAGAAGAGTAAGAGGAAACATTTATAGAATAAATTAAAAATATATATATATTAATAATAGATGTAAGTTGAATTTTTGTGAATGTACCAGAAATGTGAAATACAATATGGACTTTTATAGCCTAATATGAAAATGGCCACAACAGATTTTTATTTATAAAGAATAGATCAAATTATAATTGAAATTTAAATATCAAAAAATATACGAACAGGTGAAGTGACATTTCAAGAAAACGCCTACGTGACAAAATAATAATAATAATAATAATAATAATAATAATAATAATAATAATATAAGAAAATACGACAGCAATAATAATATTATTATAATAAAAACACAATGACCGGAAGCGTTGACTAAAGTAACAATCACCCCAATGTATTTCTAAATGGTAGTCATGGTAATTAGTTAGTCAGGGTGACTAAAATTTTGAGTAAATACTACCGGTCAATATAATTACAATATGAGAGTAAGAACAAAACGAAAAAGAAAGAAATAAAAAAAAATCAAAGTATCAGTCATTATTAGGCCAGTGTCGTTCACGAGCCTACATATTTTACTTGCATTGTAACGGCGAAAATAAAGAAGGACGCTGTTGTCCCTATTCGGTCGCCATTTTGTAATGACGTCCCTGCTCGTTCTCCATGCTGTCAAAGGGTTTGCTCGGGCGCCAATAATTCGGAAACACAGCATAAGGAGAGATGGTCGATCCTGTAAAGGACGCTCTCATAGCGTCGCTGAAAAGGATGGCTGGAACGCCAAAAAAGTGCTCGGATAGCTTAGTGGAGACAGAGTTCGGCTTTTGACAATGAAATCAATTGTAATCATTTTTAATATTTTATTAAAATATATTAAAACGAGAAAGTAATAAATGTAACAAAGCAAAGTAACAATGAACTAGCGATACTTGCAGGATATTTTCTCTACTACGCACGATCAACAATGAACGGGCAACAATGGCACACACCAAGGTTGCGGGAACACGCTATGAACGAGTAACAATGGCACACACCAAAGTTACGGGAACACGGTACGGATACAGTGTTGTCACTTTGACAACACTCATTAACAATCGCGATTTCAATCTAACAATGTTGGCACACACCAACACTCATTGACAATCGCGATTACGGCGTACAGCGGCCAACACCACTGCACAAAACAACCAGCTACACCGGTACGGTCCACCTGCTGCACTCTCTCACGAGCTGCCGGCACACACCAACAGCACTGAGTCAGAGGCAGCCAAGGTCATCCACAACCCGCTCACCTGGCCCTCACCAGGTTCGCAGAAGACGGCACACACCATCTTAGGCTCGTTGGAGAGCTAACGCTCCCTTGAGAGAGCACACACTCTCTCTTGAGAAAGCACACACTTTCTCCTTGTAGCTAACGTTCGAGCTCGTATTTATACCCCGAAAAACCGTTAAAAATATCAAAAAAGGTTCAAACACGTTTTTAGTCATCCTGCAAATTCTCGCTAAATTTAAATAAAAATATAAAAAATACAGTTTCATGTAGGATCGAACCGACGATATCTAGCGTGCTGGTCAAGCGCACTAGCCACTCGACCACACAATAGCTGACAGATGAACAACAATTTTATAAACATTCGCAGCTATAACCAAAATACAACAATACATTTTACAACAAACGACATACAATATAACCAAACAATTATACTGTATGCGTAAATCAAAACAATACAAACCAATAAAAAATGCAAAAATAATATTTTTACTTGTGGGATTTGAACTTTGATTTAAATAATCAAACTTTAGCAAAAAACTGACATGCTAACCACAAGACTATAACGTTAAACACGAAGAATAAATTTAAATCTAGTGACCATCGTCACACCCCCCTCCCACTTCGGAGACAAAAACAAAAAAGGCAGTTCAATTCCCACTAGCTTCAAAAACAACTTAACTTAAACAGGAACGGGAATATCAAAATTTTATTAAATGTTCAGAAAATCATAAACCTAATTTACACCCAAAACTTTACTGGTCAATCAAACATATTTACTCAACTCACACGTGTCTTTACACTACTGGTCTCCCCTGGCTGAACTGCACTGTCCTTCGGGCTGACTGGCTGCCTTAAGTTTTGGACACGTTCTGGAACTGGACCTCGCCGGGGCGCGCTTCCCGGTGGAGTTGTTCGCAGTTACCAATACTGCTCTCAGAGGGCGTGCGGACAGTGGACAACTTCGGGGGATCGGTCGGGGCAACCATAGGATGCCGGTCGTCGGCCATATCGAAGAAAACACTACGGTCGGCAGACGGACTCATGGACTTGACGAACATGGCGGCATCGTACGCCCTCCAGGTCACAGAACTGTGAAGAATTCACATCTCCGCACAGACCATGACCCCGAACACCTGGGGGCGACGGTAATACTTCTCACATCAGATTATTACAACGGGCTGTCTCGGAATCGACACCGTACGATTTCGGTGTCTCCCTGCAGTCTTCTCCCATGATTTCATTTCTGTCAAAAGGTCCCTGTTCGGGCGCCATTTGTAACGGCGAAAAGAAAGAAGGACGCTGTTGTCCCTATTCGGTCGCCATTTTGTAATGACGTCCCTGCTCGTTCTCCATGCTGTCAAAGGGTTTGCTCGGGCGCCAATAATTCGGAAACACAGCATAAGGAGAGATGGTCGATCCTGTAAAGGACGCTCTCATAGCGTCGCTGAAAAGGATGGCTGGAACGCCAAAAAAGTGCTCGGATAGCTTAGTGGAGACAGAGTTCGGCTTTTGACAATGAAATCAATTGTAATCATTTTTAATATTTTATTAAAATATATTAAAACGAGAAAGTAATAAATGTAACAAAGCAAAGTAACAATGAACTAGCGATACTTGCAGGATATTTTCTCTACTACGCACGATCAACAATGAACGGGCAACAATGGCACACACCAAGGTTGCGGGAACACGCTATGAACGAGTAACAATGGCACACACCAAAGTTACGGGAACACGGTACGGATACAGTGTTGTCACTTTGACAACACTCATTAACAATCGCGATTTCAATCTAACAATGTTGGTACACACCAACACTCATTGACAATCGCGATTACGGCGTACAGCGGCCAACACCACTGCACAAAACAACCAGCTACACCGGTACGGTCCACCTGCTGCACTCTCTCACGAGCTGCCGGCACACACCAACAGCACTGAGTCAGAGGCAGCCAAGGTCATCCACAACCCGCTCACCTGGCCCTCACCAGGTTCGCAGAAGACGGCACACACCATCTTAGGCTCGTTGGAGAGCTAACGCTCCCTTGAGAGAGCACACACTCTCTCTTGAGAAAGCACACACTTTCTCCTTGTAGCTAACGTTCGAGCTCGTATTTATACCCCGAAAAACCGTTAAAAATATCAAAAAAGGTTCAAACACGTTTTTAGTCATCCTGCAAATTCTCGCTAAATTTAAATAAAAATATAAAAAATACAGTTTCATGTAGGATCGAACCGACGATATCTAGCGTGCTGGTCAAGCGCACTAGCCACTCGACCACACAATAGCTGACAGATGAACAACAATTTTATAAACATTCGCAGCTATAACCAAAATACAACAATACATTTTACAACAAACGACATACAATATAACCAAACAATTATACTGTATGCGTAAATCAAAACAATACAAACCAATAAAAAATGCAAAAATAATATTTTTACTTGTGGGATTTGAACTTTGATTTAAATAATCAAACTTTAGCAAAAAACTGACATGCTAACCACAAGACTATAACGTTAAACACGAAGAATAAATTTAAATCTAGTGACCATCGTCACAGCATTAAATAATAAAATTAAGGTAGTGCCTCCGAAAAGACGGTTACCAAGAGCTCATTTGACTTGCATATTACTCTAAAAATAACAACAATAACCTAATCTAACGTACAAACGTCACGCTTAGAAAAGTCGGGCCAAGTTTTGTGCGTTAAGATTTGTTGTGATATTTAAACAAATATACCATTTCTGTAGTAACAAATGAGACGTCATAACTGAATTCGGGATCAGAGTATATTTCTCTAAAAAATAACAACAATAACCTCACCTAACAAACAAAAGTTACTCGTGGACAACTCGGACTAAGTATGAGATCTGTTAGTTCACTACCGGCTGCCATTTAGATTTAATCACTGTAGATGGGGCGCCGAATCCCGTTGATTATTTTTGGGAACAGACGTCGTTTGCGGAGACACTTCTTAAAATAAATTCGTAAAAACAAATTTTATTTTTGTGTGCAAAATAAAATGTGGTTAATGGTTAGTTATCATTCTTGATTTTATTTATTTGACAACTTTTATTTTTGCTTTTAAAACTCGAATTACGTTTTGACCAATCAGAGGGTAGAAATCATATCTCTGCCCATTCAAACTAAAATAAAGTTGATTAACATATTTTCGTTTTATATGATATACTATATTATTGAAAGGATATTTTATACTTACTAGTGAAAAAAAAAAAAAAAAAAAATGCATCATAAACATTTTCACATCATCTCTGTGGCAGAGTGGCACATATATATGGCTTGTGGCTTGGCTATTTTTAATTCCTCTTTTGATAAATTATATTCACGACCTGAATTTTATTAATACTATAATCGTTTAAACTCTATTCTTTAAAAGATTCTTTATCGTTTTCTATGTTTCTACAACTCCACTTGTAATACCACACTGATTGATTATAAACGTACAATTGAATAAATTGAATAAAGTTGTTAAATCGCTTAATGACTTCTCTGACGTGATTGAGAAGAAACTTCTGAGACAAATTATCTCACTAAAATTTAAATCGATTTGTAAACACAATAAAGTTACCTCGGGTTTCAAATGTAACACAAAATAATCACGAGCTTATGAATTCTCCCAGAGTCTTAGTATATTAACTGTGCGGTTTTTTGTAATGCTTCCTTCTTTGTGTTCGTGATTGGAATAATAATGATTAAGTGCAGAGAGATCGTAATTTACAGTTCTCTCCCTACGGGTGAAACGAAATTTATCGGCGGAGGAAATGACGGCAGGATGAAATATTCTCCGCATTTGTACTTCCACTATGAGAACTACGTGGACCAAGTTTATATAACACTTTAATGTTAATCAAGTATATTTCATAGTGGTCTACATTCTAATTCGCAATATGACTGTTATAAACTTTACAGCTAAATAAATTTCTGTAGCACAGCTCAAGAAATGTTCTCAACGTTCGTCTATTTAGAAGAAAGTTATACAAAACAATTATTTTGAAATTAACTTCATGTAATTTGAATTCTTATTAATAATAGACTGTTTCATTTGATTTTCCTCTGTGAAATGAGAACAGTATTTTTATCTCTCTTTAGATTATAGGTACCTACTTTGCCTCTCCTCACCCAAAGTTTAAAAAGTTATTGGTCTTTGGTCGAAAAATATCGATGGTGACTTTTTAATCAATAAGCAGGGTTTGGGGTCTATTCTATTTAGACTCGGTTTTTCCATCTCTGGATAAAGTGTCAGTTATCTCAACTGCCAGATAAAATAAAAATATCGCATCAATATTATCTCCGATACTACATTACCAAAAATTTTGGTATTCCGCGTTTTACATCTACATGAAGAACTAAGTGTGGTTATAACTGGTTAACCGGGAGTACACCCTCCCTTAAGAATCTTATTCAATGTATTTATAAATAACAAATTATACAGAAATTAACTTTCATAAACCTTGCAACTTTTGCTGGTACACCATAGAAACAGTAAAGACGATCACATATTACTACAGATGTCAGTATAATATTTTACCTAGTATGTTCTTGAAATAGTTTTACAACAAATATGTAATGTTTTGCAAGAAACTTTCTGTATGGAATTTATATAACATATGTCAATATTTCACCTTTACATTTACAAACTTATTTTAGAAGTTTTTAAAGCTGCTGCATTGTCTAAGAAAATGTTTGTCTTTACTTTTACTTTAAACTCATTATGCCTGAAATAAAATTTTGAACTTGTAAACATCAGCAATTTGCTCAAAATATTTCAGCCTTGAAGTTTAGGAATAGTTTTCACTTTTCACGAATGACTTTGATTTGGAATGTTCCTTATTAGCATAAAAAATATGATTTACTTTAGTCTACTGTTAAGTTGGTGAAATTTATACAGTCAGAAATACTGAACGTTATTCAACTTCTCTTGATTACTATGAAAATGTGTTTTCTCTTGTGTAAAAGTCCGTTGTAGCAATATTACGTGAGCATAAATGGGGGAGACTGGGATTGGTTATCACATGGGTATCTTGTCCCAAGTCACTTCTGCCACGTAGGGGTTGTGACTCGAACTACTAAGTGTTAACATCATTGCGAATGTTTGCATGCAGTTTCATGTGCCCTGCGATAATTTTATGGATTTTATTGGTTCTTTTGTTTTTTTCTTTTCTTTTTTTTGTAGCTGTAAGTATTCGTTGAACTATATAATTAACTCTGATTATTCACTTTCTGTTCAATGAAAACAATGTCTGAACTATTTTTCTGTGAATCTATAAGCTTGTATGATGTTACTCTGACTCTGTATCAATTTTGAGGTTAGGTTATATGATATTTCCGCCAAATCGTGATTTGTCTGAAATGTCTGTACAGGGCTGTTGCCACAAAAAAAAACCCGGGATGGTTGTCACGCGTGAAAAAAATAGATGCAGTGTGTACTGGGCTCACGAATTATGTACCCCCGTACTGAATAACTTTTATACTTGTCAAAATTGTGAAAGTGCGGTCGAAAGTGACTATGTATTATTGACCATTAAATATTCACTCAAATTCTTATTTCGATCACGCAATGTGTCTTAAATTTAAATTTCTGGCATCCTATTAATGTTTTTAATCAGCCTTAAATTTTAGGTTTGGTCTGTCCTAAATAAAAATTATTAATAAATTTTTATTTATTTAAATAACCCGTGCCAAGTAACCCCAAAGTCCATATCTGTGGCAACACTACGGAGTAAGGGCAAATTGTCACAAAAATTTGTTCAGTAAAAAAAAATAATTAATAACCCTTTAAAGGTAGGGTCTCAAACCTGCAGGTAAATAGAGCTAATGGTACACTGAAGGATAGGCTAATGATAAAAGCAGTAACTGTAAACCCTGCCTCTTAAAAAATTCAAAAGCAAATATTGTGACAATGATCCCTGGTCTCCCCTATCTGCAGTTTGCTTTGTTACAACTTCATGCATTTTGTGTAACTCTGGACGTGTATAGTGCGATAATTTTTGTTTAACTTGTTGTACATATTTTCGAAAACTGATTGTAGTTTCAAAATATACTGAAGCGTAAAAATAATATATTCCTTTAGTTTCATTTTCACAAAGATAATTATTAATGTAGGTAATTGTATTTGAGATTAATTATTGTATGAAATTATTATTTATTTATCGTATGCAAACATAACAAAGTTTAAAAATATAAAATTCTGAAAATAAAAATACAAAATCGTCAATTTGTTAATAATATAATTTACTAGACCTGATGAATCACCCAACATTAACTAGAACGGCGAGGAGCGAGGGCCCACTTTCTCCTGAAATTCTTCCTTTACGCTATTGGAAAACCGTCCGCAAAACTCTGGCAAGGAAGTGGTCTAGCTAAATTGCATTTTTTCATAAAATATTACAGTTTAAAACTGCTGGTGTAGTTTTAACCATGGTATTTAAAGAAATATAATTTGAACTTACTCTTATATGTTAGTACTTATTGTCCGTAAAATGTATCTAAATCTGAAATACTTATCGCACACAATTTTCTTTTCTTTCTCATAGTACTTAAAGTTATCAGACAAAATAAGACAAAGAAGCAATTAAGAACTCAAAGAATAAAATAATATAAGGTACCTATACAAATCAAAAAACACACTTTTCCATAGCAGCTAAGGGAAGTTGAATAAAATTCAGTATTTTTGATCGTGCAAATGTAAATCACACCAACTTAACGGTAAGATAATTGTTTTTATTGTTTCGTTTTAATAGGTAGGTAATTTACATAAGAAAATCATCCTGGTAATAACGCATGTTCCAAAGCAGAGCTTTCGAGAAAAGTGCAAGTCATTCCTAAGCTGTTTTCAGGCTGAAATATGTCTGTAAATCATCTGATATGACACAATAATAAAACCTGCCCTGTTCCTCGCGAGTTCATCATCATAAGCCTTATTCATTCCCCTCCGTATTCTGCAGATAATCCTGCTGATTTGTGGGTCGTGACGCCGCTAACACTGATGCCGAATCCGAATACCGATTCCGGTGCGTACGTGTGCAGCTCAACTCAGTACAGTGCACCCCTGTCTCGGATAATAGCTTCTCCAGGCTTACATGGCAATTGCATTTGGGTCAAAAGTGGATTAGTGATCGTGTGTTTTTTTCTTCTCGGTGAAAGATACATCACGTACTTCGTTGCTCTTTCAATTGCTGGATAATTTAGGAAGTCTTCCGCTTTGACGTGCAGTGTTATTTACTCTAAAGACAAATGGACTGATCTCTAAAGTGATTCTTTAAATTTAAATCATGACTTGAGTGATAGAAGATTCTCAAACAGAAACGAACATCTAACGTTCTTTTACTTTTCAGTTAATGTTATGTCTAATTATACTATTATACGAAACATATGAGAAGACTTATGATTTGAAATATTTCTTATTGCTTCATTTCCTCCTAACAATTTTTTTATTGATGAGACTGCCATTTGTAATGACAGTTCAGGCTACTCCAATGAAGAAAATAAATACTGTATTTGTTTATTATTTAAATCAATTAAACTCGCTGTCAAATAAATATGGACTGATGCTCAATTTTTTCCCTTCTCTCCACCCTGTACCTTGTCATGCGGTGTTGACGCTTCTTCATAACTTAGCATTTTCAACATGATCAATGGAATTGGCAACAGTGTAGAAATCTCCATTCCATATTTATTTGACGGCAAGTATAGAAATAATAACTAGTCTCACAAGCCTTGTTTTAACACTATTTTAAAAATTGTTAAATTTCATTATTTAATAATAATAAATAATATCAAATTTACCAAAATATGATTTGGAAGCAGAACCTAGTTTATATTCATACAATATTTTTAAGAACCTCTCAACAGGATTACATCCCAATTACTGCGTAGGTTCACATTCACAAACATCCATGCCTTAGTGGGATTCGAACCCAGAGCCCCGAGCGCATTCACGACTAAGAGGCGTTACTCTAACCATTGAGCAACCGGAGCCGAAAAAAATCGTTCTTCAAACGTAAGGATGAAATTAAAATATTGAAATTTGAATTTGACATTTTCTAAAACAGCATTTTAATTAAAACATGGCTTCCGTTATCAGCCAATATTTTTTATATGAGAAATTAGATCCAATTATTAGCTTCCATTACCCTCACCGTTAGGAAATGGGGGTAAAAGGAACTGGGAAATTGACCTTTTTGTGTTTTAAACACTTATTTTTTCATGAGAAATACATTTATTTTGTAGCTAAGTAACCAATTCAAAATGAAGAACTTTATTCACCTACTCAAGGTGGTGCAAAAAAAAAAAACGGAACAATACATATTTACAATTCTCCTTTTTATTTATTTGGACGTTTCGGAGATCCAGTGACCTCCATCTTCAGCAGTATACATTTTTTGGCTATACATAAATTGTTATGTCATAATATAAATTGTTAAATAAACATTTTAAAAACTTACCTAAGTTTTACATTTCTTTTATTTTATTTTTTACAAGCTGTGTTGTCTCACATAAAAAAATGTAAAAAAATAAAATAAAAGAAATGTTAAAACTTAGGTAAGTTTTTAAAATGTTTATTTAACAATTTATATTAAGACATAACAATTTTTGTATAGCCAAAAAATGTATACTGCTGAAGATGGAGGTCAAGGTACCAGATATAAGAAATATTAAGTAACCAAGGTAATAATTAAAAGAAGCTGAAATAAAAGATTGGTCCAATTTGTTGCCTTTTTGGAAATTTCAAAATTTTACTGTTCTCACTATGTCAGACAATATTGCCTGGAAATGAGGAGTAAATTATTGTGTGTGCATTTTGAATTAAATTGAATTTTGAATTCATCGCAATATGAAACCATGTGATTTTCATTATTCACAATAAATTAAACAATATATTGCATAATGTAAAACCAGATTAACATGCGAAACATGATTGATAAATTTATTTAAAGGTAAAACGTGCGAAAACTCTGTATTAACATATTCCATTGCAAATTTAACAAATATCCATAATTATTTGGGAGAAAATAAAGTATTCAGAACTGCAGTCTGTACGCTTTTATTGATTTCAAAACCTACGTTTCGATCATTGTTATGATCCTCTTCAGGGTTAAATTAAGTCAGAACAAATCCATCCATAATTGTTGTTTTGAATTTCAATTGAGTAAGATATGTATTAAAAAAGGATTTCTAAAAAAACGAATATAACGAAATCATTTACACAAAAATGTTTTACTAGCAGAGTAGACATTCACTGACATAAAAAAAAGATATTACACACGCCAGGAACAAACATTGCGCTTTTCAGGACTGAGTACAACAAAGCAAATAAATGAAAACAAAGTAATTCTAACAGGGTGAGATTTGTCATATCATCAGAGGAAAATAAATATGCAAAAAATGCTGGAATGTTTCACGAGAGAATTCTTTCTAAGCCATGTAATGAAGAACAAAAGCTGTGAAAATTTAATTTCATTCGTTTGCAATTCATATTTCATGTAGGTATGAATAATTCCAATAAAGATTATATTGAAAAGGTTTCGTAACAATTTTATAATAAAAGGTACGTATGTATACCTACAAATAAAATTTTATACGTTGTACATTCATGAATACAACAAAAACAAATTTCATAACTTTTGTACGGCTTTATAATATAAAAGGTATATTTAACTAATAAGCACGTGTTCAGCTCCGCAGAATCATATTTTCGTATTATTATAAATCGGTGTGTACGTACATATATTTACATTTATGAATCTTGTATTTATATAATTTTCAAACAATACTAATTTGAAGAATTTGAGAATTACTCATTTAATTTGTTGTAAAAATGAGAAGAATTTATTAGAGCTTGGTGTCAATCCGCGAACTAGATTATAATAAATGACAGCTGTCATAAATTAAATGAATTTATGGAAAACGGTTTAAACCAGTAATGATTCTGCAGCTACAAACTGAATAGTATTTTCCAACAAGTACAGTATAAATATAGTATTTTATTCAAAATCATTATATTAATATGCCGAAACCTATTCTAGTATGTAGACACGAGCCGCAGGAACGAATGCTTGCTGTATGAAGAGAATTTTATACAATTTTCTGTGTTGGTTTTTATTTACACTAATCTTTTATAAAAAAAATTCTATTATGAGGAAATATTAACAGAATAGTTAAATTGATGACATTGATTTGTGTTTTTTTTTTATATATTGTCCGTTGCCTAAATATCCAGAACACTAGAAACCGCGACGTAAGCGTTTAACATGGGAAACATATTTTCCCAAATATTATCTGTCGCATAAATCGTTATGTAGTGATTTTAAAATATAGATATAGATAATAAAATTCTGAAATTTTGGTTGTCAATATTTTTTTTTTTAAACTTACGCTTTTGAGGCCTGAACAAATTTAAATTAAAGTGGTAAAAATAGATTCAGTATGCGGTATTTTATGAAATGGGCTTTGACAAGCCGTCAGATACTCATTTTTGACGGGTTACTTGGTTTATCAGTTTACATGACGTTTATTTTTTGAAATATTCGCATACTAAATCCATTTTTACACCATAAATTATATTAATTTGGGTAACAAAAGCGTAAATTAAAAAATTTTAGCTTCTAAAAATTTTGAATTGTATTCTCTAAATCTTTATCTATAAAGCACTACATAATGTTTTTTTGGGACAGATAATATTTGAGAAAAAATGTTTTCTATTTCATTAAATAAGCATACTCGTAATAAAAATTGGAACGGCGAAAGGTATTAATAATTTTGCTATACTTAGGTCTTGTTTATAGAAATTATTTTTGTTAGCGTCTAGGCGATGTACTAGCTTTCATTCATATTCATTTTATTTTGTCAACTATTGCTATCTCGAAAACTGTAAATGCGACGGAGTCAGTTAAATCGGCAAACAATTTCTATTTTACTAGACTATTTCAAAGTTATATTTTTTATCACGAATGAGGAAAATAAACCATATAAGTGATAAAAAGGAACTTCAGTGCCGAGGCACATATTAAATTTTATTTGAAATCGAAAAATTGCGAAAATGAAAGGAATATTTATTTTATATTCTATCTTTAAATAGAATCTGTCAGTCTGACATTCAAAATTATTGCTAACCTCGAACATTGAAGTTATCGTAAAGATCATTCAATATTATGTGTTTTATCTCAAATTTGTTCACCGAAATTATTTAGTTCGTTCTTCTTGCACATATTTTTGTCATTTTATGTACAAATTAACTTGTACATTATACACCTGCCAAATTATCTTAAATTACCTATCTAAATTAACATATGGTTAGCAACACTGCAATTGCATGAAATCTAATGGACTAATTTAGTGTCATTTATGAGCTTTTAATGACGATTTTTGTTACATTTGTGACGATTTCAATTAAAATTATTTTTTTCATTCAATTGTTTTCAATCTGTGGGTACCAATTTTGAGAGACCATTAATTTTTTATTTACTTATAAGATAGAGAATTTCATTCTAAATTCACCGATATAATATTTGCATAGGTATCCTTAGATAACAATTTTTTTGAGAAAAATACACGGAGGACAATTTAAGCATAATTTGTACATATATGTGTTTGTTGTTTTTTGTTCAATGTAATTGTTTTTCACAAACATTTTTTTCGCCCATGGCGCACTTATTTTAGCCATATTAAAATAACGCTGATATATGTATATGTAAACATATTTTTCAAAAATCTAGTGGTATGCAAACATTATATCACTGATTTCAGAATAAAATTCTCTATCGATTAAGCAAATAAATAATATGTAGTTACTTTTAAAATAACAAAGTTGCTCTTCACAATTTGTGAACAACTGGTAGATATAATTTTATGCTCATTAGAATACTCTTGTAAAATAGAAATTGTTTGCTATTTCAACCAACTCGTAGTTCTCGAGATAGCAATAGTGGACAAAATAATATGAACATACTGTGCGTTTTTTTTTTTAACTTTTTTTTTAGAATTTAGTGATAAAATGAGGTGATAAACTGACCAAGATATCATAACAATATATAATGAAATTATTAAGAATTGGTGGTTTCTAAATATCAAAATTTGGTTTCTCTCTCCTGATTTATATAGTTTCTATTGAATTAACAAAACTATAATTTGAACTTCTAACTTTATTATTAAATCTATCTCTTTGACCGCTTATAAGGCTTACATGAAATACTGTGCAGTACATTGAATAATGTACGCAGAGTAAGAGAGATATCGAGAGGAAATCCGAACACTCTAGTGACCCAGGTTTCCCGGACTGCGGAACTTGCTTGTTAGCCGCATTTAAATGAATCCACCACGCCAGAGGAATCGAATTGTGAAGTTGGAAAATGTCGCACTAACTGTGCATGCAGATAGCTGTCTAGATGGCTATTAACTAGCAAAACGGTGAATAGTAGAATATCAAGTACCTATGAGCGCCAAAACTTTAGTCTCATTCAATTATCTATTATCATAAAGATTGTATCAAAAATGTGTATAATTTAAATTTATCCAATCAGATAACATATCTTATGGAAACAATAATATTTTACATTACAAGCCAGGTAAAACGGTTTTCATTGCTGAAAACAGGAAATGATTAGCGAAGAGTAGGCGAGCCTGTTACCTCCTTGAGGCAGTAAAATAGTTACCTGGTATGTATTGTAAAATATTTAACTTGTTACGTATATTAAATTTAAAATTATAGCTGAAACCTGTCAGTGGCAAATGACACTTATTCTTAATACATATGCCAGTGACAGTAACGACACACAATTCACAAACAGCTTCACTAACGTGGTAAAAATTTAACAAGTTAGCAACCAAGTTAGTATCTAGTACTGATTAATTTTCAAAAGTAGTAGGCGGTATCAATAAATGAAGTTTACAAGAGAATAAGTAACCTTTTGGTATCCTGAAAAGTATAAGATCTTCGACTTCATTTAAACAGGACTTTTTGTCAACCTTTAGGAGGGCATATCAGCTGTGCTTTTTCTAAACTCTTCTTAACTAAATAATAGAGAAAAATATTTGAATTAGCAAAACAAGAGTACTTTTTCAATGCAAACGGCTGAAAATATTAAAAGCTATGGCATTTTTTCATGCTTTTGTTGTAAACATTAAAATTAGTATACACTTATTTTACAAATAGGAAGTAGTAAAATATGATACTTTTTACTCTAATTTCATACAATTTTTTTTACGGTCGTTAAAAAAGTGTACTTTTCCACGCTTTTATTGTAAACGTGAAACGAATTGAATGCAACCAAGGTAAAAAGAGTCTTATTTCACGAATAGGAAATAGGAAAGTTTAGCCGCACGAATTGCAGTCGAGTGCATCATATCTTATGAAATAAGGCTATACTTTTTACTTATGTTGCATAAATAGCTATTTTGTATATACAATAAAAATGTGAAGAAAAGTGCCATAGCATCTCATGTTTTCATCCGTTTTCTTTTAAAAAATACACTGTTTTTTCCGCTTTTATTATGTAAAAAATACAAACTTTATAAATTCATTTTAATGAAAAAAGCGCACTTTTTCAGAGACGTAAATAAATGTATGCAACTTGGGAGTAAAGTTCTTTTTTACTCACTTGTTACATGTGTATTACCATTATGACGCTTTTAAAATGTAACCCGTATTTGGTTTTGTAAATATACCTATAGTTACTTGCTTCTACTGATGTACATTTCTATATTTATTTTACAACTTAAAAACTTTTCATAAACATTGTACCTGTAATCCATTCCCGACAGCGATAGAATTGTGAACTAATTCGCGAACAGGCAAATCATTCTATTGGTTGGGCTCGAAGTTTATACTCTTCCGACCAATACAGACTCACTTGTCTCTGTTCGCTAATTAATTCAAAATTCTCACGCTATCGTGAATGAGTTACTAACTTTTCATGCAGTTTTGAAAACGGATTTAGTTTTCGGTCTAGATTACGTGGAACTCTTTATATATAATTTTCAATACAAGTCTACAGATTTGAAAACAGTTTCGACGCTGCGCATTTGGTTGATGTAATAGTCGTTTGCACTGTTTCTACTTAAATATTAAGTACACCTTAAAAATAAAAATACGTTGCACCAATTATTAAAGGCCCTTTAGGTTGCAAACAGCTACCCTTAATTAAGCGGTAGATCATCTGTCACTTAAGCCTCCCTTAACGCTAAGGTGTACTCATACGCATGCGTGAAAGAACTTTACTTGAAATTTGTATTTCAACAAAATATTATAGTAGTACAACTTTTGATAGTGAGGTTCGATTTACAAAATGAATTTTGAATTTAATATAATAAAAGACGACGATGCATTAGATTAATAGAAAATGAAATTCCGCGAAATGTATATAACAGCGCTAACTATTTTCAATATTTTTACAAATGAAGTTTCCGTTTGACACGAAATACTGTATTAGATTTCAGCAAGTATTGAACATGAGGTGAAATTTCCGTACGTATTTCAATATTTTTTTCTTATAAAAAATAGTTTTTAAATAATCTCATGCGTGAAGAATTGTTTGTCCAATTAATGAAATATTGGTAACTACGATACCACGCACCTGGGAATCATCTACACACCATATTTAGCAAGCAGAATTATTATTGTACGCCTATCACGAGATATATAGCGTATAGCCAGATTGTACAACCGGTATATTAAAATGCCGATAACAAGGGAAGAAATAATTAAATTTTTAAATAATTTAACTTGAAATTAAATGTTATTATAATACAGGTGGCGAGGACCCAGATATATTCCGGAACAGGAAAGGATACTTTTCGTTGAATATTCAAGCAGTTTGTAGTGTAAAATTACAAATATTAAATGTTGTTGCACGCTAATATATACATATTCCATCCATACTTATATCTAAAATAAATTTTTAATTATTATTTATTAATATTTTTATTACCTTATTAATTTAATTGGTATTTTAAAATATCCCAATATAGCCGAGAGTTTTTCCGTCATAATCGAGTCATACGCCTGCTTAAAGTCAATAAGCAATATTTTTAGTGGAAGTTTATGGTCATAACTATCCGCAATTATTTCTTTGAGACTATGTGCTTGGTCAGTAGTAGCTCTGTTACTGCGGCAACCCTCTTGGTATTCTCCCAAAATTCTCTCTAATACTTCTTTTAACCTATTCCGTATGCATAAAGCTAATATTTTATATGCAATATCTAATAAGGCTATTCCTCTGTAATTATCGCTGTGTACCCGATCTCCTTTTTTGTAAATTGGACAGATTACAGCTTCTCTCCATCTCTGTGGCATTACCTCTTCCTTCCAAACATCCTGAATTATCTTATATTTTGCTGCATGTATTTCTTCTCCTCCATTCTTATATAACTCTGCAACAATCCTATTTTCTCCTGCGCTTTTGTTGTTTTTTAGGTCATTAATCACTTTCAGAATTTCTTTCGCAGTAGGTGGCTCTACTAATTCTTTGTTTTCTTCATCTATTTCATATATGTTTGGCAGCTCTTTCTCCATTTCTGTTTCACTATTGAGCAATTCATTGAAGAATTCTCTCCATCTATTCACTTTCCTTTCTCCTGTCACCAGATTTCCATCTTTATCTTTACAATATACACCTTTTTGTTGGTAACCGGCTTTCTTATTTTTCACTTCTTGATAAAAGTTTTTTATGTACTTGTTTCTGTAATTTTCTTCTACTTTTTCTAATGTTTCCTCCATTTGTCTTCTCTTTTTACGTCTACATATTCTTTTATAGTTTTTCTTTTCCTTCATGAAAGTATTATCATTTTCTTCACTATTGTTTTGATTTAAATTATTTTGTGCTACACTTTTTCTTCTTAGTGCATTTCTACACTCCTCATCAAACCAACTTTCAGTGCTTTTCTTGTTTCTTGTTTTCAAACTTGTCTTGATACTGAACATATTACTTGCTCTACCTGTTCCTAATTCTTTTTCACATTATCTGTGTATATAATTTTCTCTAATTTTTTTTTATTACCTGAGTAAATTTCTGTTTTCTCGATTCATATTGTAGTACTCGTATATCCGTATTACATTTCTCCATACGGCCTTTCAATTCGCTAGGAGTATGCGGTAATTCTTGCTTAAGTTTAGCATGTGCTAAGAAATGGTCACTATCTGCCGTTGCACCTCTTCTAGTTTTCACGTCTTTAATTATTGCATGTGCATGCTTTCTTTCAATCAATACATAGTCGTTTTGGTTACATATGTTATAGTTCATCTAGGGATCATTTTCCGAAGACTCGTTATCGTTTTATTATGGGTGCACAATAGCTAAAACCGCAATGCCAAAATATTTCGGTCCGTACAGTCGACCAGTTCAGTATTTGCAATGCTGGTATATATTCTACGCCCAGTATTCGACTGTAGACCAAGACTCTACAACATCCCTGGTAATCGGTTTAGAAAATCTGGAAAGTGCAGTCTTGGTCTACAGTCGAATACTGGGCGTAAAATATATACCAGCATTGCAAATACTGAACTGGTCGACTGTACGGACCGAAATATTTTGGCATTGCGGTTTTAGCTATTGTGCACCCATAATAAAACGATAACGAGTCTTCGGAAAATGATCCCTAGATGAACTATACTTCCTGGCATCTTCCACGTACCTTTATAAATTTCTTTTCTCATAAAAGCTGTACTCATTATCTTCAGATTTAGCTCTGCGGCAAACTCCACTAATTTATTTCCATTTTCATTTGTTACTTCATGCTTACTGTTTCCTCCTGTAATATACTTAAATATTTCTTCTTTGCCAATCTGAGCATTCAAATCGCCTATAATAATTTTCATGTCGTATTTTGGTATTTTACTGAAAATTCTAATTAGATCTTCATAGAACTTATTTTTAATCTCATCGTCCTTCTTATTTGTAGGTGCATGTACATTTATTATATTTATTTTTCTATACATACCTCGAATTCTTATCCGACATATTTTATCCGATATTGGGTCAAATTCAATTACCTATTCCTTCATTTTCTTATTAATTATAAAACCCACCCCAAAATACCTGGTTTCCCACCCACTGTTAAAAACTATATAGTCCTCCATTTCAAAAATGCTATTTAATTAATTTCATAATTTAAATTAAATTAAATTAATAAGGTTGGTCGAGATGGCGCATAGGAACACAAAATGTAAAGTGGTAGTAGATGGAATAACGTCAGAAGATTTTATTGTGAGGAAAGGTCTAAGACAAGGCGACCCAATATCTCCCATCCTGTTTAATTTGGTCTTCGAGTGGGCAATGAGAGAGAGTAAAATATATACCAAAGGATATATTGGTAGACAGAGACATCAAATCCTTGCAAATGCCGACGATATTGCCATAATCACTAGGTGGAAGGAAGAGCTGAAGAACATCTTTAAGAGGTTAGAAGAAACAACCAGAACAGCAGGTTTACGCATTAATGAGACCAAAACCAAATACATGCAAATTGGTGAGGAATGCAACACCTTTCTAAGAGTTACTACAGACAATAGAACGTACCAGTTTGAGGAAGTAAGGAATTTTGTATATTTGGGAGTGAAAATGACGAATAATAAAGATGAAGATGTGGAAATTGGAGCAAGATTGGCGAGAGGAAGCAGATGTGTAGGATCATTATTGGGATTACTTAAATCGAAGTCGGTATCACGCAAAGCAAAAATAAAAATTTATAAAACTGTAATAAGGCCTACAGTTTTATACGGGTGCGAAATATGGACCTTAAATAAAGTGAATCAAAATAAAATTAAAGTGTGGGTGTGTTAAGGAAAATTTTTGGTGGGAAAAAAGAGGGTGATATCATGGTCGGAGAATTAATGTCGAGATAATGAACATGTTTGGGGAGGTAGGAATAACGGGTGTCGTGAAAGCACAAAGACTAAGATGGCTGGGTCATTTAGTGTGGTTGCCGGTTAACAGAGTAGTTCGAACAGTGCTCAAGGGGGAAACAGGTGCAAGACGAAGAAGAGGACGTCCGAAAGGAAAGTGGTTGGATGCAGTTAAGAAAGACTTGGAACTTATGAATGTTTCCAAGTGGGAAGAAAAAGCATTCGACAGAAGCCAGTGAAGAAGAATAGTTCATCAAGCCAGAAGTCTGCAAGGCCTGGAGAGCTGACATATATATTATCTGTAGCAGAGCTGGGCAGTAACTAGTTACTTTAGGAACTTAGTTACTAACTAGTTACTTTTACGTAACTTGTAGCGTAACTTAGTTACTTTTTAAAATATGGTAACTGTAACTGTAACTTAACTTGCTGCGGAAAAGTAGTTGGTAACTTTACGGTTTTTAGTTACTAGTTACTTGAGTAACTTAAGTTACTTAAAGTAACTCAGAAATTAGAATGTAACTTAACACTTTCGCTGCGTACGACGCACACGTTGCGTCCCGTATGTTGTCGAACCATTGCGCACGCCGCGTCAGGTGCGTCCAGTACTCTATCTTGTTTCAACCGGCATTGTTTCGTCAGCCTTGTAAAGAGAACAATGTGCGTTGGTCACCATTATCAGACAACTACAGAAATGTGATTTGTGGGGTTAGTTTACAGTTTGATTTTTTTTTGCGTCATGGGTGACAACGACCAGGGCGCCTATTCTAATTCACTTATCGAGTCGCTAAGTCCACGTTTGTCGCTATCCCCACTACTTCAACGCAGTGATGACATACGTATTTGCGTCACAGCTTGACGTCATAGCCGCACTTCAGAGGGGGAATGACGTCGTAGCGAGGGTCGCTACATTTTTCGACACCTATGTAGGTCTCGCTAAGTTCTTTTCCACTCGCTAACTTTGAAGTTTGGTTATGTTAGTGTTTTGTTTGTAAACAAATGGCTGTTCGTGCGTTTTAATATTTTGTTGTGCGTGATGCTGAAGTAGAGGAGAGAAGAGAAGAGGCTAGAATTGCCCAAAGATTAATTAGAGATGCACATAATTCGTTTAATTTGCCCGAAGCGGAATTTTTTGTTGCACCACCTTCTATATTCTTTAACAAAATAGTTAATAATTTTCCCCTCGCAAAATCTTCGTGGTCCTCCATAAAATGGAGTAAAGTTTCTTTTTGTTCACTTGAAATTCTCTCCTCTCTTTCACGTTTTTGAAACATTACAAATTAAAAACGAAAATAATAAAAAAAAATGCTAAACTAATGAACTAATAAACTAACACTAATTTTATATGAATATATAACTAAAATAAATAAGAATTTAAAAACCGATATAAAAAATGAAAATGAATAAAATACTAAACTAAAATAATAAACTAACACTAAATTTAAATAAATACGTAACTAAATTAAAAAAGAAAAGAAACTAAAATATAAATTTAAAAAATCAAACTAGAAACCAAATAATCTAACTTTAATAATAATATAACAAACTAATTAAAAATAAAATAAAAATTAAAACTATAGATAAGAGATATAAAATTTTAAACACGACACAAAAAAAGCATTTAACAGTATAAGATCACAATCAAAACTGAAATGAATACTGTGAAATTCAAACTTAGCGCTTAAAAATACAACACTGCCATCTAGTAAAATAACAGTTACTAAATGGTGACGTAGGTCTACGTCATCATATGACGTCACTAACAATGACGCAATAGCGACATCTTACTGTCGCTACATTTAGAATAGACCTCCAGGGCTATTTACACTCAAAAGGGCTAAAAACACAAATATTAAAATAATGGCTATTACATAAATAAAAGATAAAACATCAAGCAAATAAACATGATTTGTCTAAAATGTTGATTTCAGAATTCAAGAGGTTGGACACATAGGTGCGTCGTTAGCATTGCCGAACAAAAGGTGTCCACAATGCTGCCGACGCACCGTATGCGTTTTAAAAAAAAAATACTGTAAAATAAGAGTAAAGACTTCTACATACACATAATATTAACAAATTGAGAAAAAAAAAACTAGAATTGCGCTAAAACTCATTACCGCGTTGCGGGTGCGACGCGTGCATTAATACGCAGCGAAAGTGTTAAGTTAGTCAAAGTAACTTAAAAAGTGGAATGTAACTTAGTCATAAAAAGTAACGGGGAGGATTAAAATTTCTAAGAAATATTTTGTTGAAGCTGATGCCTTTTTAGAAACACTAACTAAAACTGTTTTGTTTTAAATAAATGTCTGTCCAGAATGGGAATGTTGAGCGCAGCATCGCGCATACGCTCTGTAATGTGTAACTTTTATTTTAATACATAATTAAATTCAATATTATTGTTGATTGATTTCAAGCCATAATAGATAATAAAATAAGTAATAATATTCAATAATAATAGAGGTTTTGTACGGTAAACAGAAAAACTAAAAATAACACATTATTTAACTTTTAATTCTAGAATTAAAAAGTCACTAAATGTTAAATTTGACTTATAAAATATATTATTTTCAAATGTTTTCCTCGCTTACAAATGATACGTTTTAATAAATTATAATTAAACTGCCACTAGATCATCAAAATTATTCCAATTTTCAGGTTATACAAAAAATAGTGTATTTTGTTCGTTGTTCCAAGGGTTGCAAGACTTGAATTCGTCTCATTTTTGCAAATTCCCTTCTCACAAGATAAAAATATCACTTTTAATTTTTATATTATATTATAATGTAGGTCCGCAAGGCCTTTTTATCAGATTTTTGGGCCCTAGGCCAAATTTTTTTCGGGCCCCCCTCCCTCTTTATAGTAAAAAACAAGTACGTACAAATATTTGTATAATTATAATGTAAGTTTATTTATTAAAGAAAAAAATAAAATTGCCTGCTGAGAGAAAAGCTGATCAATTATACAGTATCGCATACTCGATTCTAGTTTGAGGTGAAATTTTAACGTAATATTTTGTTACTCCTCTCTAGGGACGGTTGGCGATTTTGCCGGGTCTCGGGAATATGTTATTAGCGTAGCGGGGCCCCAAATATTTATAAAAATATACTTTTTCATCAAATTTTCTTAGATATTTGAATGTGCGGGACCCATGTGAGCGCGGGGCCTCAGGGTGTGAGATTCCAAACAGTGTTTGATAGAAAAATGACGTTTGACATAGACTTTACAGATTGCTCGTAGGAAACTGACTGGCAGCTGTGATTTTTTTTACATATTCATAGGTGATTATTTGACTTTACTATAACACATAGCTCATGAATATTTAACGTGATAACAGTGAAATTTTGTGTGCGTGTGCAATTGTGCATATTATGCTTGTTTTTGTATACATGTGCGTGTTTGTACAGATTAATGTAGAAAATTTACAGTTTTTAATAATAATTGCAGACTACGTAAGGTTTTTTTAAATTTATTTTCTAGTTAACGGATTTAATGCATCATGCTATCGTATTTCCTAAATAATAAGTCAATATATTTAAGATATCAAAAACCGTGTTTGTTCGGGCTGCGATTCGTAATCTAAGTAGTCAAAGTGAATATAATAAGGAAGAATAATATTTCTTCATTTTAAAGATGCTAAGTGTCCCTTTTTAATAATAATAATAATAATAATTATAATAATAATAATAATAATAAATTTATTGCCCAACAGTTTACAAGAAAACCAATTACAGGACAAAGATAGAATAAAAAGTAATAAATAAATATATGAATTATATAAGTTAATAAATATACATAGATATGGATATGGAGCCATCCATGAAACAAAATGAATAAATTGAAAACTGCCTAAGATAGTAACAATATGCAAGTATACATAATAATATTCAAAATAAAGTACATTCTTTCAGCATTGTTACACCCGAAAAATGTCTTCAATGTGTACATCAGCATTGCGGCACATGATATGGACTGGTGAACGCCGAAGGATATTCGTACGGGTTTTAGCCAAGTAGAATGTCCTCGAATACCTGGAAGCAAACCTGGGAATATGGATAGGGATGCAAGAAAGTAAATATGGTGCATCAATTTTGTTGTGTATTAGCATCCACAAGAACCTAGCTTGAATGACATAAATTTTAAAATTTTCGATGTACACGATCAAGAGCCAATGACTAATAGGCATAAAAAGGATACCAGATTAAACTATCTTAATCAAATTTACTCATTACGAAAGCAAAGTACAGTGGTTTGAGTACCAAAAGATTATTAAACATTTTTGCAATGCGCATTAAGAAGCCAAGAGTTCTACTAGCCGAGTTACATACATCGAATATATGCTCAAGAAAACTAAAATTCCGATCGAAAGTAATGCCAAAATCTTTGATAGAAGTCCGTCTTTCAATGAGAACTCCAAGTATTGAATAATTAAAATTAATAACATTAATCTTCAACGTATAAGTAACCGAGCAACATTTATTATTATTTAATGCTAGTTTATTTCTTTCACACCACTGAACAAATATATCAATATTTGCTTGTAGATGTAAGGTATCATCAGGAGTACAAAAACGATTAAACAGTTTGATATCATTCGCATATGCTAAGACAGGGCAGGAGAATAGTTGAATTAGATCATTTATGAAAATAATAAATAGCAATGGGCCAAGGTTAGAGCCCTGAGGTACACCAGATATGGCTGGAAATTCACAACATTCCTCTTTCCCTTCTGAACCATTCTTTTTTATGATAGCATAGATTGACTCAACAAATAGAGTTCTTACAAAATCTTATACTTAACAACCTAGCATACGTTTGGAATAAAGTAAATAAATATAAGTACTTTATATTTCTTAATGCTTTCTTATAAACGTGACACAATGTTAATATTAAATGAAATAGGTTGTTTGCATATCTGACATTTGATGCTAAGTGGCGTTCATATTGTTCAAGTTTGTTGTTTCCTTGATATTATTTTTAATCATAATTAAAACGAATCACGATTAAATTAATCATGACATAGAAAATATTTATATTTATTTGATCAGTTTTCTTTTTACTGTTTGATCAGTAATTTTTATTTTAATTATCAGTTTATTACAAAATTAGTGATGAATTAATATGAATATTATGTCCAGGTTAGATTAGGTTAAGGTAGGTTAAGTTAGATAGGTTAAAATATATTTTTATAATAAATTACTGATTATTTAGTAAAAATACTGATCAACTAAATACATGCCTTTCGAAAATAACTATCACAAAATGAAGAACCACGGCTAAAGTAATCAAACAAATTTTTGTTTGTAATTAATCCTAAAAGAAAATAAAATATGTATTTTGTAATAGTACCACTTCAAAACTATGTAACTGACAGGTTATTCGCCCGGGCCATTTGAATCTAGTGATATACCATTTAGAAACGTTTTTCCGAAAGAAAAAGAAAAATGGATTTCTCGAGACAAAATGATAAATTTAAAATTTAATGGAATATTATTTTATTAATAAAGCTATTTAGTACATCATAAATAAAAATAACGTGTAGACGTAGAGTATACAACAAATGTATGGAATAATTTTTCGTATAGGTGGTAAAGATTTCGCTAACATTTAAAAAATCGTACAGCAGTTACACGGCAAAAAAAGTATTTCAGAAACTCTGGGCTAAAGAAAATTAGATAACGCGCCGGTGGTGGACACGACTAGAATCTTAAACAACCAAGCACTCACCCCGGCTAGCTATTTACCAATGATTAAAAAACAAGCAACGCACTGTCGGTAGAAATAAGGCCGGTTAGACATTACACGTGATGAAAACCCTAAATCAGTCTTACAGGATTCCACAACAGATTATTCTACTACTATAAAATATACAACTATGTATATATATATATATATATATATATATATATATATATATATATATATATATATATTATTACACGCCAAAATAAACGAGAAAATTAAAAAAAATGTTCATATTTATTTAATTCTTTTTTTTTCTTTCAGTTATATTAATATTTTCAATTTATTTACATCAGAAACCATATTAAACGAATTTTTTCGAATTGTGCCTAAGCTAACTGTAACGTCAAAACTAATAATTGAACTAATCCGACCAAAAATTGTTATGAATAATTTTGAGAACATAATTAACAGATAAGTATATAGTAAAAATTAACAAATAATGATGACCTGCAATTGATTTTCAAGTTGGTTCCCAATTTTTTCATCCCAATAAATTAAAAATTCATATTTTATACATGTTTAAAACAAAATAATGTAGACTCGTTATATATTATTGAAAACTTTATAAAATAAGCGAAAAAGATGACTATTTTTCATAGGTTTCTATTTAAAAAAATCATGAATTTGGGTTATAACTCGAAAATTATTATGTTCTCAAAAAATCTAATTATGCCATTTTATTCTACCTAAAAATAGTACAAAATTCGTTCAAACAATTTTTCTCTAATTATGATAGTAAATAAGTTATGAAATATTTTCAAATTAGCGAAAAACGAGTTTTTGCTTGCAGTTCAGATATCAAAGAAGATTGAACATTCTTTTGGTGACTATTAAACTTCATGATAAGTTGATCCAGTAATGTATAAATGGTTTTGCTGTATCGTTAATATTACCTGAGATATGTAAATTATACTTGACACTAAAATCCGTCAGTAAGTAATATTTGAACACTTTCATAAAAGAAGTAGTACTCCGTTTGAATACTATACTCTGGTGTACTTGTTTGTTGAAATATTGAACCATTTACTCATAATGTGTATATAGAAATAAGAATGTGAAAAAAGTTCTAGAGCTAGATTGTGGTTTATTTAGAGTTGCACTAAAACTAATAAAATTACCCCTTAATCTTAAAATTAATTTTAATGAAAACTGAATATGTATTTCGTGAATAAAGTTATAATCATCAATAGTACGAAATTAGGAAAAGTTAAGCAGAGTAGCCATGATTACTCAACTTGTCAACCATGCAAGAGGTCCTAACAACCCTGCACTACTCCTGCAGATATGAGTTTTTAGTTTCATATTGTTATTACGAGTATATTCTTTACATATTGTTATGTGCTAAATAGCTGACTGGAAAGTCAAATACGAGTACCTATATAAATTTTGAATTTTTTCGTTAATGCAACATAAGCAATATTTTAGAAAACATCAAGCAAGCGCATAAGCACAGTATTCAAACTGCAACACTGCAAGAAAGATTTAAGTGTTATACCCATGGCCACCCTTACTTTTATTGTCATTTGATCTTTATGAATGCGACGAAGTGCACTTTATTCAATTTAATATAAGTGTACTCTGTTGTCATGGGCGGCCTGGACACCTAGTGTGCGGTATTTCAGCTGAACACAAAGCGCACAGCCTGAAGGGTAGCCATAATTAGAAGTGGACTTTTACTATGTTGTCCGACGAAAATAATCATAATTATTCTGCTTCTGCTTAAATTTACTTTTCTTATTAATTTAACTCTCCTTTATTTAACCAACCTTCATGATGATTCTGTTTCATTCAAAAACTATACTCGAACTAATAGTCCAAACGGAAATCGAACATACTGGAACTCCAAGATGGGTAGTTACTGTCAGATATTTCTTGGAATCTTCATGCACTGCAAATTGTTTTATGGAAAACGGGTACTGCCCCTTCCTTGAGTATTAGTTGTGCTTTGAACTGTTTAATACATGTTTTCTGGTCGCCACCAAAAACATTTGGATACTTCTTCACTAACACATCTTTCTCTGATACCATTTGGGAAATAGTCACATTCTGGTTAGTATTTGGGTTTATTACAGGATCGGAAGGAAAAAGGCGATTCCTGAAAACAGATTTCCAACTAGAACACAACATATGTATCTAACCAGTTTCTTTCAATTAGAGGATAAATTACATTTTATCAACAGTAATCAAAAGGCAATATCCATACAATTGATTCTACTTTGTCATAAATTTTTCTTTTAAGAGCAAGATTTCCCCAGAAATAGTATTAATAGTATTTTTGTGACGTTTTAATTTTACAGACATCAAATGTTTTTGAAAATACTTTTAACTCATCACACTTATGCTGGCTCCATTAGCACTAGCTTTTTATTCGCTTTCACTTTCATCAACGATGGTTCGTGCAGAGAATACAGTTCGTGATTTATTTCATGTAAATACAATATGCAATCAACTATTTCTTCGGCCTCTTCAGTTTCTTCTACTACCTTGACTTTGAATTTACACATTCATGAAGTGTGTCCTTTTTTGTGACAGGAGAAACACTCCCAATCCTTGACAAGACAATTATCAGGATTATGGAAACGACCACGTCTCCAACAAAATTTATGAATTTTCTTATACTGCTGCGGTGGATTTTTGCTACCTTGAGGACGATTAGTCTGTTTGGTTCATATTTCTTTTTTGCTAGTCTATATTATCACTTGTAGATGAATCATGTTGCAGAGCTTTGCTGTGATCTGACGCTTGCTCCATATTGACAGAAATTTCACATGCTTCTTCAAATGACATATCTGCTTCTGACAGTAATTTGCGCAGAGTAACAGTATTTCTTAAACCGCATACTAATATATCATGCAAAGCATCGTTTAAAAACTGACCACAATTGCACGATTGTGACAACCTCTAGAGTTCTCACTCACTCACGGTTTCCTGTTCTCCTTGATCTCGCTTGTTGAACTTATACCGTTCAGCTATTACAAATCTAGATTTTAGACTTTAGAGCATCACTTAGTACTTTAAATTCTTTGTCATACGGGTTATTTGGAACCAGAATGCTCTTCAAGACACTTTTAGCATCTGCACCAGTTAGTTATAAACAAAGATGTTTTCATATTCTCTTCGACTATGTTGACTTATTGCTCCATGCGTTCTAAATACGATTCAGTATCATTACGTTTAACATTGTAGGGCTCAATACTTCTATTAAAGGCATTTTTGTTGGTTATTGCAACACGTTTTTTCACTACTTCCGCTCTTTTGCTTCTCACTCGTCGCCAATTATATGTTATGTTTTCGGTAGACAAGTAATAAATTTTACTGTTGAATACTAGGGTTTATTATACAATAATTTTCTTATACTGTATATAAGAACTTTTTCAAATCACTGCCAACCGTCACTATGGCGCGAGTATCCTCAGACAGTGTTACCAACGATCTTATATAAATTAACCCTAATAATTTTACAAAAAAAAACATATATAACACATGCTAAATCCAAATTTTTAAACAGTGTTATTATGTCTTTAACAGGATCTGAATGGTAGATGTAAAAATAAATAATGATAATTTACTTCTTTCGATATCAAGACGAATGTAAACTGTCATAAATAGTTAAACCTATTAGACTGTGTTAAATACGTAATATTGTTCACTTTATTTATAATTTAAATTTCCGTTCTAAATTGTTATATGGTTAAACATTTTTTACGTAACTCTTTCACAGTTCATCATTGGTAAAAAATGAAAGAATCATTTTTTGTGTAAAAAATGTTAAACCATTGATTAAATAATGTATATAGATTGGCAACCTTATGGGCATTTACGTAGCACACTGTACAGCGACGTATTATGCTGCCACCTTTAATAATTTTATTATTTGTCCGTACTAACATTCGATAAGACTGGCGGTAATTATGTTCGGATGTATTCGTGTGAAGTCGCTTGGAGTCGGAGACACGAAATTATTAATAAAAAATAATTAGATATTTAATAATCACGTAACTGTTTTTGAATAACAAATAAATTAATTCATTATTATTTTTACGGACACTAAAAATGAACTTCAAGAATTTTGTGAATTATGAAAAAAATATTTTTGACTAAGAATTAACTTATCGAAATGTGTATGGGAATTCTCAATTTTTTACCCTTTTATAATGTACCATACCGTGAGTATTTTTTAACGCGAATCATTGGGTTTGTCATATCCATGGTTACGACTTGATATTTGATTGACAGCAATGTATTTGCCCGTTCCATTTAAAATGAAACATAGGGAACGAATTTGACATTTGATAAGACGTCAATAGAGGTTAATTTTTTTTAAATAATTTTACCTGCATTCTAAATTAAAATTAGTTGTAGAAAAAATATAGTGTGCACCTTGTGCCCGAGTAGTTTTCTGACTCGGCTAAATATCTTACAATATTTAAATATAGTACTTCTGTCAGATTCGTTCCCTATGTTTCATTTTAAATGGAGAGGGCAAATACATTCCTGTCCATCAAATATCAAGTCGTAACCATGGATATGACAAACCTAATGTTTCACGCTAAAAAATACTCACGGTATGCATGAAATAAATTAAGGTATTTTATTTTTGGACAAATTACATTTTTGGAAAAATTTCAAATTCCAACTGTACTATGTATATATGTTTTTTTTATAGATTTACACATAGGTACATATACAAATAAAGTAAAACTTTGTAATTCTTACAATTTTTTTGTTTTCAAGTAAAAAAGAAATAAAATCAAAAAAAAGTATAATAAGACAATCTCTTCCTTTGTCAAACTCGCCTCGTGGTTCGTGGTTCGTTTTTTCTAAACTTGACTAGTACGTGACCAGGCCTTATGAAATATATCGTTTATAATTTTTTTCTATTGAGGTAATTTTATACAATGTGATTTAAAAAAAAAAATGCGACAACAAAAATATGACTTGGTACATTTTTGTCGGATATATTGGTAGCGCTTCCCGCTAACAATTGAAATTTCACATTTTGACAGTTTGTGAATTTTGTGTTGTGAATTTTGTCTGATTGTTTACGTTAATACATACATTGTAATAAACAATGCGCTTATAGATCTTCTTAACGACATATTAACAGTGCTTTTATAGGCTTAAAGAACACCGAAATAGAAAAAAATATATAAAATTGGTAGTGACATGGATCCATTTCCATCAAATACTATATACCTTGTATTTGCATTGTTTATAAAGAAGAGAACTATTTATTTTTATTAAAAAATAGATTGCAACAAGATAGTCTGAAAAACCATTTTTCAATCACTAGAAATAGAGGCGGATACAATCCAAATCCAACTGCAAAATAATTTAGGCAAAGAACATTAGAATTTTAAAACCAGTTGAAAGGGGCAACTGTAAAATAGATGAAGATGAAATTATTGATACAGAAATATCAGAATACATTATACCGCCGTAACAAAATTTATGTGAAATAACCGATAATGGTGAAATTATACGACCAGAAACTGTTGAAGACAGTGAAAATAATGACAATTATTATTAAAATAAACTTCCCGAAATTTAAACTTTAATAACTTTATGTGTGTCAAGTGATCGGGTGCGATTTTAACCACCTGGGTTCCATTCTAATTCAACCTGTTTCAATGACTCTTGGTAAGGCCTTTATTTAAAAAAGAATAGCTATTTATCACATATTTATGTTAAAAGTGACATTTTAATTTGGTGAAGCAGTGTGCTCAAAACTCTCAAATGCATATATGGGTACAACCGCTGTAAATTCATATTAAATTGTTTCTCGATTCAATGATAAATAAATTTTTATTAGAAATATTAAAAAAGTTATGGAATATGTAATGTGTATGTATTAAAAATAAATGTATAATTAAATTAAATTTCTCTGAAGAAATGACGAAATAAATTTAACAAATTCTAATTATAAAATTAATTGGCCACGCCTGAGGCTCCGCCCGCCGACAAGAACTATCATGCTGCTATCTTGTAGCGAAGTAAACATATGCATAGTAGACAACCGCCACACAGATGGCTCTCTTTCTCACAGAATAAAAATGTGTTACGCGGTTTGACTATAGCATTGCCAATCTATATATAGTATTTAATCAATGGTTAAACTTTAATTTCGTATTTTTGTAAAATTTTGACACAGCAATTTTTTTCAAGAAAATGGCCAAAAACCTAAATATGTCGCTATTTTTACCAATTGGCGGGAGGTTCACATAGTCCAATTTCGGGAAACTTTTGATATGTTATTCAGCGCATATTTTTGAACAGTATTCCGTAAACAAGCTTTTTTGCAATTTCTTTGAGGGGAGTTAAGCAGAATAGTACGAAACAAAAAAGGGAATTTAAAGCAAAAGTGAAAGCGTTAAACGCTGGGGACCGGTGAACCGTACTGGTTATTGGTTCAGCATAAAAAGGAATAGTTAAACAGAAAAACTATTATCGCCTCGTATTACAAAAAAAAACCTTAATTTTGAATAAACATAAGGCGAATGTGAGGCGATGCCCGTTCGGGTTATTGCCGTGCCGCTACTGCATGCGCTGACGGTGTATGTAAAATTTTGACAAACAACTGATATGAACAAAAAAATATAATTGAAACTTACCCAATCAGATGTTAAACTAGCCAAATAAATGAATAAAAGATAACAAAAGTGTATCATAACACCGATGATACAAGATAAAAATAATAGCACTGCAAAATTTGGAAAAAATACAGTCAGCACATAAGTAGTCCGCGGCACGCCAAACACACGAATCGAATCGAATTGACAACATGTGCTCGTCTACCGTTCAATTCACGCGGAAACACACAAAATATGTCGCTAATCAAATTGAACACTAAGATTTGAAAAAAAACCCGCGTAACGATTTTTTGAAATCGTTACAATATATATATATATATATATATATATATATATATATATATATATATATATATATATATATATAATTATTGGGTGTTTAGATTCTATCATAGAAACTATATTGTACGATGCACATACGTAAGGCATCTTTAGTCACTCAGGGGTCTTAAAATTCTGAGACATTTGTGACTAAAGTCAGTCTAGCTTTACGTACTTGTATCGTAAATAACTATTTTGGAAAGGGAAATTTAAAATTTAAAAAACACAAAATAGTAAGAAAATTATACAGTATTACTAAACATCCAACGAACTTAATGGACAGATCCAATATTATATACAAAATTCGCGAGAAAGTATACATTGGGCAATCGAGGAGATATTTGAAAACCCGACTTTCTGAGCATTAAAAAAACCTAGACCAATAAACATAAGTTTAACTTTAAAAAGACAAAATGAAATTAAAAATAAAACAAAATCAAAATAAATCCTCTCTCCGCCAACAAGGGTTCTTTACTCCAAATAAAACTAGATTCATCATGTGACATCTCTAAACCAAGAACAACTTCGTAGTTTAATGTTATTAGCTAATATCTATGTATGCACTTTTAACAACTTTTTAAGTGTGTTCAACGGTATCTTCATCTTTGTGATATACTACATCATAATTTTCAAAATTTTATTTTGTAATCTAACATGTAAGTAACTTCATTAGTTTTATATTTTCATTTTTAAAAAAAGAGATATACGAGTGGGCACTGTATTATCAAAAAATGTTTTCCAGAACTCTGAGGATGGTTCATTTGGAATCGAAACGTGGGTGTTATTAACCAACACTTTAATAAAATCATTCCATATCACGTGACTGAAACTCCATTAATTTAGGCCTTTTTCATAATATATAGGTAACCCCAGTCGAAGAATGTTATCGATTAAGTATTACAGTGTTAATAAATTAGATATTTCAACGTATATATTTATTTATGAAATTATTATATTTAAGCTAAATTATGCTTATAGATTTTTTTGGCTTATATAAGTATCATATTTTAAAATTTTTTTGTTATGATTTATGTAACAAAAATACTATTATTATAGTATCTTATGAGGATGGATTAATATTATTAATGTTAGCGACATTTAAATTTCATTATTTTTTTTTTTTGCTTCTGTCCATATTCCGATTAATTTCCTTATTATATATTAATATAAACAACATAACCTATAACTGTTATTTTTTGATTTGAAAATTATGTACAAATAATGATATCAATAATATACTTAAGGCAGCAGGAACAAAAAAACTTTCATGAAAACACACAAACTTACTTCCGATAGTGTCCGGTACTAAAAAAAAAGGTTGCATATAGTTTGTTATATTATGGAAGTATAACTAATTTTAAAAAATTTTGTACCAAAATATTTTTAAAATATAAAACTTTTCATTAATAATTTTAATAAAAACATGGGCGCTATATCGATATGACGTCATAAATTCAATGTAGTACTATTTAGATTATAATTTGACCTATATTATCCAAAATTTGTGAAAATAAAATACATGTATTTATATATATAATTGTAAATTACATGGAAAGGTATGACACTTATAATTTTTAATTAAAAATGTTTATAACACCAGATTTTGTCTTTGACAAAGTACAGCTATAGAGTTTTGAAAGTTACAGTTAGCCACCCCGATATCACTTTATTACAGATTATTTGAATCGGTTAAAAAGCATCTTTCATGTTTTATAAATTATAAAATTATATAAAAATCTCACCTACGATGACAACTCACACTGCTAACACATGAATGGATGACCGTTTACAGATATAATTAAAGATCTGTCACATAGAACTTTAGAGTTCAGTAAAATTAAAAAAATATATACTCAAAAAACATAAACATTTGGAAAGTGTAACAAACGCTGAAATTCATTATTTTGTTCAATCTTTCAAAAAAAAAAAAGAAAAAATGAGTACCGGACCCTATTATATTCGATACGAAGAAACATTACCATAGACTTCGAAAGTGAAATATGTATATATTTCGCAAATAAGTTTTATGTATAAGAAAGAAAAATATGGAAAATGTGGGATGTCTGCATTATTGTAGTACCATTATATGAGTAGATATGTACCAGTTGTAGGAATCAGTAAATTACGGAATAAATTCTAAAATAATTTACTGTAATTTACAATGAATTGCCAAATTCTGTGAATCGTAAATTACAAGAAAAAATACTAAGAAATTAACTAGAGTTCACAAAAAATTCGAGAAATTATGCATGTTGTTTATGTGCAGTTACTTATTCATTATTGTGTGGTGTGGTGTATATTTGAATACTGAGGGGTTAGAGGATGGTCTTTTCTTAACTAACAGAATGTGAATAAACGTTAAGGTCTCTATTGTAACCAAGGAATAGATATAAGACTTTCACTCTCCACCTATACAACTGCTGCATCTGAAAGATCATTTTCTGCGTATGCTAATACTCAAAAGAAAAATACAGAGTATACAAAAATAAATAAAGACCTATTTTATTTTAATTTTATTCGTCTGATGATTGAAAACCTGAATCTAATATCAATGAGAATGACAACGCTTCGGATTGTTAATTTCACTTAAACCAACTATATTTTTGTTATGCAAATTATGTAACATATGTAGTTTAATATCAGATATTAGATGACATTTTTGAAGACTTCTTTTTTCCTGTTAGCTGTTTGACAGAACATTTGCATATTTTAATATTTTTTTATGATTCTAAATATACTTATCTTTTAATTTCTGCAACCACAGTAATTTCTATTCGGTAATTTCTTGACAGTTTCTCGTAATTTCTTGGTAATGTACGTTAATTTAAATATTCCCATAAATTACAAAAATAACTTATGGTAATTTTACAACTCTGGTAGTATTATGGGTATAAATTCGAAGTTATGAAGTACAATAATGACGATTAAAAATAAAAAAATGTATTATCAAAAATTTTTTTTATATTACCTCTGATAGGCATTCTGATTGAAAATTATGTCATTACCGAAGTCTACAAATAAAACAAATTAGCACATCCAGTAATGTATAATAAATTCTGTCGTTTTTTATTTGTCTAACTCGTTTCAGCTTATTAATAATTATCTGGTAATATTTTAAACATGTCTAATGAATTAAAATTGTCCGAATTTTCAATAAGGATTTTATAATCTTTTTCAATTGTAACACAATTTTGAGAATCAAAAAAGATAATAATTTAAAAATATCTACCTTTTTCGAATTCAAAATAGAACTGTTTTCGTATTTTCCATTCTAAAAATCTGTCAGTTGAAGGGACGAGTAAATCCAAGGATTACCATTTTGAACATATTTTCAAATGGACAAAATGAATCCGGATTTCCCGTAGGAATTACAAATACTATTATCGAAGTCTTTTTATTCATGTAAATTATGAAGTTTTTAAATTATTACAAATTCCGTCATCTCATTATCATAATTTAATATTCTTTTATAAATTGATTCTTAATTTTTAAGTTTACCTGGGCAACAAAGTTCTAGATATAATTCCGACTCATTTTTACCTCCCGCTACCCTTGGTAAGGGAGGTATAGGGATCGTGCTAAAAATCACATACCTATCGAGATTTTAGTAATGACCACGGTTTAAGGTCCCTAGAATCCAATTTTAACATTTTCACGATGATGTTTGTATGTATGTATGTATGTATGTATGTATGTATGTGTGTGTGTGTGTGTGTGTGTGTGTGTGTGTGGGTGGGTGGGTGTGTGTATATGAATAAATTTTGTTGGCGCTCTAACTCAAATACTATCATTCAGAAAATTCTGAAACCTTGTATTTCTACCCTATTCTAATATGGTTTTCTTCAAAAAATACCATTAAATGACATTTTTTCGCATTTTCTGTCATTATGAAAAGTAAAGATAATTGAATTTTCTACAGGAATACTTTAATACTTCTTCTATATATTTTACAGATAAATTTAAAAATCTTTTTTTTATTAATTCCGAAGCCTAAGATAAATACAATTCCTTTGTTACACAGTTCATATTTCAAATGAATGTAACTGACAGGTAAATATCACTGTCAAAAAATAATCACTTCAAATTAATAATAGTGACATTTTAAAAAGAAAATAGTAAATAAAGCAACAGTTATATGCAATGGTACATGGAACATAATATAGTTTGGAGCATTAGTAAAAACGTAGGTATGTATTTAAATTAAAAAAAATTAATAGCGGGAGGTTATATGTTGGCCACATCAGATTTTTTTTACATATTTTATGTGGCATGTTTATTTATAAGAAACGTATGCGTACTTTCATTAAAATAATATTTTATATAAAACTCATTCATAAAATTTTTCAAAATATTATTATCACAGGCAGTACTAGACCATCTTCAACAGTACCTTCCACCATCTGGACCAATATTATTGCCTTTTCAAGTCTAGTACCGATCTCGTTGACCTTATTTCAATAAGCACCAATTTCAACTACGACCTCGTTCAACAATTTATTATATTTCTACATCTGACTGTGACAATTGTACAGCCATACGCTAAAAAAAAATCACAGGAATTATTCTTATCAACAATATATATATAATCTTTCTCAAAGAATAAATTCGCTTGGAAGCATTTTTATTTTAAAATATTTTTGAAAGGCTTATGGCTTGTGCCAATGATCGTCCAGTAATTAATCACATTTGATATTAAACTTGAACGTAAAAGTCATTGCGATGATGGGAGAGATAAAAAACTGTTGAAGTGGATTTTTATGTATGAATAAAAAGCTACTGTACTCATCCCATCCTATAAAGTCAATTAAGGCCGGATTTAATAAAGTTATCGTAATGCATACACAAGCTGCAAACATTTAAATTGCTGGCATGTTTAGAGGTTATGTATACATAAACTGATTTATGCAAAAAGATGAAATTTCATATCATGCTTGTTTATGCTAATAGATTATTGATAGTTGTTCAACCTAAATAAAACTAATTTAATAATTTAACTCATACGTGCTAAATTTAATGTATTATAATTTAATATTTTAGTGTAATAAATTCTGTAATTTGAAATTATAAAGCCGCTGTGTTTGCATTATTTATATTACTAAATTGAAATGTCCTAGTTACATTATATATATATATATATATATATATATATATATATATATATATATATATATTGTTATTCGATTGGGAGATGTATATACGTCATAGGCAGATTATAAAATCCATTTATTTTTAAAACACTAGTGTTTTAAAAATGACTAAGTGAATTGTATTGATGGGGTTAGGACTTAATTATTTTGAATATTTTTCTAAATATACCTTAACATGACCGATCCTAACACAAAAACTCTGCCCGAGTTTTGCAGGCGTCAATATTGTGCGTTTGGTTAGGTATGTTTAAAGTAATTACAAGCGAAAATATTCAAATATTCTTCTTACAATTCATTTGGTTGTTCTGAAAACGACTAGATCTTTTATAAGAAGACAGATTTTACAATCTGCTTGCGACATAAGTACATACTGGGAGTTTGTTTTAAATGATTTGTTATCAAAGAAAGATATCTCGAGCTCGAGCATGCGAGTGTATTAATAGTCATTATATATGAGTTGCATACACCATTTACACGCACGGTTGTAGGAATTTTTTTTTTTTGACTACGAGTATGTATGCTAGTGTGGGCCATGTTTCTTTGGAGGATTAACACGATTTAAAGTGACAGCAAATGCAATGGAAGTTAGATTTACTCTAATATCTATACGAGTATTATGTATTTACAAAACAATAATAATAATAATGATAATAATAATAATAATAATAATAATAATAATAATAATAATAATAATATTATTAATAATAATAATAATAATAATAATAATAATAATAATAATAATAATACTCGTACGCCTTTTAAAAGTGAAGTTACTGTCTTTCAAAAAAACGATCGTCCAGTTAATTGTCGGCCAGTTGACTATAGTCTAATTACCTCGCATCCTCTGTAGGTTCCGGCGCTCATCATCTCGTCACTTACTTTAACCTAATCCATGAATTCATCCAAATGCACAAAAACAACCCGCTCAAACTGCACACTCAAATGGCGCAAATGTGATATGAGCGATTTACAGTTTATTATTCCGAGGGCAACAGAGTGTTACATGCGACGATGTTTTTATGTTTTGCTGACATTTTAAATTCGGTTTACTCGCGAATATATTAGTTAGTTTTATGTTTATTTTGCATTGACTGTAGTACTGTATTTGTGAATGTAAAATCCAGGAAGCCAAATAATGAAGCATAAAAGATGCAGGTTATGTATGATACACGGAAAGGAGACAGTAAACCATTTATCATTGCGAAGAATTGTAACTATATAATGTAAATAAAGGAATTTCTAGATATCAGCCACTATATTTTATTCACTCTCAACCGTTTCGACTCCACATGGGTCTTCCTCAGGAGATGAACATTGTAAAAATGTAACAATACATATAATGTGTAATGAAAGTAATAAATAAATAATTAATAAATAAATAAATTAACATTAACATAAAAAATATGAAAGTCTAAGTTGTCCGTTAGAGTGTGGCACATCTATTTTCATATTTTTTACATTTTTATTCAATTTTGACGTTTTAAACTGGCATTATTAACTCCATAGCAACTACTACAAGTAACATTTTATTCAGAAGTGAATTAAAAAAAAAAATAAATCTATCATAAAATGTTAACTGAACTCTGCAGCAAATAATGTATTTAAAATAACATCAGGTACGAAAATAACACTCACCACAGTATTTATCAGCTATTTTCATTATTTTTCACGGCACAAATGACAGACAATAAAGCTTTTTAAATAGATGACTTAACGTCTATCATCGACGATTGTCATGCACAGCCTGCTAACTGACTAGTTTTTTTATTTTGTCAAAATTAAATAATATATTGGTTTTTATTATTATTTCGTCAAAATTGAATAAAATATTGTATAAACCACGTGAGCTAAGTATTTTTATTCACTCGAAGAAATTAACTAAAGCTAAACTTTCTTCTCGTGAATAAACATTTATTTAGCTCACTTGATGCATAAATATCTATTACATGTTAGACTTTTCAAATTTTTATATGTATACATTTAATATTTTGACGACTGTGTTAAATATCAGTTTAACATTTTTATTCATATGACTTTCCATGTTAATTTATTTAGGTTTTTATTAATTATTTATTTATTTATTACCTTCATTACACACTATATGTATTGTTACATTTTTACAGCGTTAATCTCTTGAAGAAGACCCATGTGAGGTCGAAACAGTCGGAAGTGAATAAAATATGGCTGATATACAGAAATTCCTTTATTTACATCACCATTTCCAGCCAAGAAAAAACCCTTTTCCAATACATAAAATATATTTCTTATATCCTTATTAAATAAAAAATGTATTGAAACAACATATCGCAAATAATCCTTGACATAATTTAATATTTTACATATATATTTTAAGAGCATAAAATTGTGATTTTTTGAATGATTTTTTTTTTTTGAAATTACGCCTTTCATAACTGAGTAAATTTTAACTCACAGTAAAAATAAATCTAGTATGTGATTATTAACACAAAAAAAAAAAATGTAAAAGTGGTGTTCGACAGTTAACTCTATGTTCATATTTAATAAATAAGCACAATAGATTTATTTTTACTTTACTTTTAAACTAAGTTTACTCGGTTAAGTTTGGATCCAATTAAATTGATTAAATACTAAAAATGTAATGGTGATATTCTTATAAAAACTTTAAAATCCACTTCGATTTACAAATCTAACATAAGGACAACTTCTCTTCCTTTTCTTGAAACTGTAACGAAAGTATTTTTGTTACTGTAGTGTAGACATCATATATTAATTAACATTCCTACCTACAATTGTGTTATTCTTGAATTATGTTGCTATAAACATGTACGCTAACAAAAAATGTTAACTAACAATGTTTGTTTCATTATGCACCCGGCTTAAAATGTATAACATCGGCCATCCCTAGAATAATTATAGTTTAATTTAAATTATTGTTACATCTTATTTGTAGTAATTAATTTGGATGCATTAATTTATTGGGTTACGTAATATATAGGTTATTTGGGTGGCAATATAAATTTTGAGTAGTATTGTATGATGAGATTATAGTGGTATGCATTTTTTTTATTATTTATTTATAACGCTAGTGCAACATATTATTTTGGCAAGCCAATGCAGTAAGATTTTGTATCTCGTGTAGTTCGTAGTTAGGTTAAGTAAAAATAGTAAAAGGTAAAAGTTGTTTGTATTCTACAAAATCCTACTATCAGAGAATAAATAATCACATTACCTTTTTACTCAAAGGATTTTTTAAGAACGGAACATCTATTTATAATAAAACAGAATAACGTATACACTTGATGTAATGAAGGAATATAGGCACCAGTATAATTTGATTTATCTACACGAGCCAGTGGTAACGCATAAGTTCATCTCACAAATCAATCCTATCCGAAGTTCTCATTCGGAACATCGATAACTAAGAACATCTCATTTCAGTCACATCTCGTGGTACCAGTATGCCCTCTGTCGGTTTGTACTTCTGTTTCCAACTAGTAAAACCAATTAAGTTCCATAATTGGCCTCCGCACATGGTGCCGATGTGCAGCCTCTGTCTAGTGCTTAGACAGTTAACAATACACTCAAATAGACACTGATTAACTCTGCAGGCACAATGAATCTGATACTGATGCGAATTACTTTTATTAAGTTCCTATCCAATTAGTCCAGAAGGATGCCTTGTCTTCACTTCGGGAAACAAAGAGATCGATACAGTGTCACCAGTTCACTGGTCACTGGACAATTAAAATGCCACTGCAGAAAAAGAATAAACTAAGAAAAACTTGAGATGAATGTATAAGCGTAAAAATGTACTTATTTGTTTAATAATATATCTACCTGCATGGATTATAATACATTGCGATATGGGCAGTCTGCTTTTATTCGCAAACTCTGGAGAACTATGAGAGTTACGAAGTCATCTAAATTAAATAAAAGCTGCCGAAATAGGAGGCAGGACAATTTAATTCAGGGATCGGCAATCTTTAGTATCTTATTGACTACATTTAACATTATAATTCTGTCCGTAAAATCAACATTTACTACCCTTCTCAATAGATAACTAGTTTAAAAAAGTATGTGCTTGCGCACTTTTACATTAGATTCTTATTGGATTAAACGTCACTTTTAACAGTTAAATGCTCTTTATAAATCGTAATCAATTATATTTTACATTTCATAGACAGTAGGAAATCTCTTCGCGAGCCATACGAAATCATTTGGAGGGCAATAAGTAGCTGGTAGCCAATATAAATTTTACATATTTACATATATACTTGTACTGCTTTCAGACACAGGTGATGATGTGAATAATTACGTTTACAGATGAAATTAAAAATAAAAGTATTAATTCCTGATTTATGGGATTATGAAACATTTTTTGATGAAATATGAATCAATAAAAATATTCTAATTTATGTTTCAATTAATTTTCATTACTCTCTAATTATTGACCATTATAAATTTTATAATGTTATGATCTTTTTTTAGTTGTACATCAAATATTAACACAGTGAATCAGTTTTTTGCAGATTGTTGCCTCCCAGTTTTAATTGATGGCACTGGTTGTGGTATCAATAAAAAGATAGAAAAATTTCAGCAGGGAATGACGCTAAATACATATGTAATATTTTAGTCCCATAAAGTAATTATTAAATTTATTCAATTTCGTATTAGTAGCAATAGCCACGGCATTTGAACAAAAAGATAAAAGTGTTTGACATTTTATCTTGTACTGTAATAAACACAATTTCCTATAGCGGACAATGTTTAACCGAATATATAATTCAAATCTGCTTATTCTTTATTAAACCGTTTTTTAAAATCAATTACATTAAATGGTTAAAAAACCGGCTAACAAAATCATTCAAGAAACATGAAGCTCTTATATTTAAATTGTCCATTATAATTACTTTTATTACATTTACAAATGTTTAACCGAGTCTTCTAACAAAAAAATATTGGTTTCGCGTTTAAAATCTCTTACATGGAGTTAAAATACTACGGTTAAATGATTTTGTATACTGTTTTTGTTTAGGTATAATATAATCTCCTCCAGAATAGCACTTTTTACCTCTCGCTAAGAGAGGTATTGGATTCATGCTAAAATTCGCATATCCAGATTTTATTGAATAAGCACGATTTAAGGTCCCTAGAATCCGATTGTAACATTTTTAAAATGATGTGTGTGTGTGTGTATGTGTGTATGTGTGTGTGTATGTATGTATGTCTGGATGTTGTAGACACGATTCCTCAAAAACTATAAGACTTAAAAAATATTTAACTGCGGTTTCCTCAATCTGACATTCCTGGGAAGAGCTGAAAAGGTTTTGGTAACAATTGAACAACCGGAAGTAGTAGTTTCTTAGAAAAATTCTTCTAAATATAATTTTTTGGGAGTTTTTTTTTATTAAATATTGAAGAACATAAAATTCTCCATCTTAAAATTTTTATTATATCTTGTATAGATTTAGAGATAAACACACTATAATTTATAGAGTAAACTAATCGCAGAAGCCAAGGCACTAAGGAAACCAGTTGACAAATTCCAATGTTTTAACATGACACATGTCATTTTCAAATATCAACATTTTTAGTGACATTCTGATAGCTTTTTCTGGAAAGTATATTTAATTTTTCTTATTGTTTTATTAATTAAATATTTGAAATTATAGGTAAAATTGTGGTAAAATGCATATATCCATCAGAAATACCGCCAATCTGGTTAATGAATTGGAACAATCTCTGACATGAAAATGTTATAAAATAGATATAATTAGAATTATATGTGTGCAGAAGACATGTTAAATACAATAAAAAAACAATATTTGGGTAAAGTTCTGTAATATTTTGTTGTAAAACGACGGTTCGAAAGCGAAGTACAATACAAATATAGCCTAATATGGAAATGGCGAGAGGTTTTGTGCTGGCCACAACAGATTTTTTTATATTTTGTTTTCTTATTGTTAACGGAATATTCTGAGAAAACTGTAATTTTCTTTGTTGTAAACAATAATTTGTGTTGTACATTTATTTTCTTCTTTTAATAAAGTATATAAAGAACAAAAATTTTGCTCTTCAAGCTGGAATATTTATTTTCTGGGTGCACCACTGAGCACGAATCTAGCACTAAGTGCAGATAGTATTTTTACCAAAAAATTATTAAAAGAAAAAGAGGATGTGAATCATGGGATACCACAAAAAAAAATGATAAACAAAATACGAAGCTGTGAAATCAAGTTCCTGAGAAGAATAAAAAAGAAAATAAGAAAAAATAAAATACTAAAATACGGATTGAAACCTTTAGAAATCACCTCCAGGCAAAGCCAACAGACCAAATAATACAACAAAGAGAAAGACAATTGAGATAGCTTGGATATACACTCAGATTGGACGACAACAAATTTTTAAGAAAGTCTATGAGACAAAAACATCTGGAAAATAAAGAAGAGAATGACCTATCAAAACTTGAAACGAGGAATTATAAACGCAAAACAGCTGAAGATAGAGCAATTAACTGGAATGAAGTCAAACAATTAGCTCGAGAAGAAGGAACCTGGAGAGAAATCTGGAGAAGAACTCCAACAAGACAACTACCTCACTCCAGTAACACCGAATAATGGAAACACTAATGCCAAATTGTATCACTGATCTTAAAATATAAACTTGATTTTATTCAGTCAGCCAAATAAATTGATGTTAATTCCAAATGAATATATTTTAATTGCAGAATAAAATTTAATTAACTGATTAACCAAGTTTAATTTTTAAGTTTTAGTATTGCAACTGGCTATTAAAAATTAACTAATTGCATATCAAAAAGAGTTCACTTTTGACATTATGTCTGATTCCTAATGTCGATTAACAGAAACAAATACAAACCTACCATTAATATCCAATATTTTTTTTTATTAATTTCAGATATGGAGATATCTGACGTGACATAAATTTTCTTTGTAAATATTTCCATCAAAATTTAAATAATGATATCTAATTTTATTTTTGATTTCATTGTGCATATTTCTACTATAACTTTATCAAGTTGCCACTTATTATATTATATATCTGTTAAGAAAGATAAATTTAAAACTCAACTCACTAATAATAGTATATTATTCAATTAGCATACAATGTAGGCTATATTACACGACGATAAAGTTTAGAATACCAGCTGTAGGCGAGTATTGTAATCATCCGAGAGTAATGAAGCCATTATATGCGAGTCAAATCCTATACTGTATCTACAACTATCAATTTCACAGATTAAAAATACATAATAAATCTATTTTGTGTGGTTATGTTACAGACGTTGGCGTTTATCAAATGTCAGATGTTGATGTCACATGTTGGCATGAATAACTGATATCTTTATTAATAAGTAAATAACTCGGTAGTATAATTAAAACTTTTAATCAATATTTACTTACACGAGTTTATAAAAGTAACCATAATACAATACAATACAAAAAGTCTATGGAAGTACCGTGGAATATGAATATTTTATATTCCACTAGTGTAATATGAATAGCATATTGTGTTTGAAGTTGGCTACATCATGTAGGTATTTGTAATTGAATAGTTGTAGATAAATATTTTTTCTACTCCGGTAAAATTATGGTAGTCATAATTCACTCTTCGCGGCCAATCACAGAACCGGAAATTAGTTATCTATATCTATATTCATTCTGCCGCGGTCACCCTTCCTGTGGCCGTGTGACACCAATTGTACAAATTTTACAATACACTTTCGCCAATTGCCAATAAGTACGTAGTTCCCTTATGACGGTTTGCACCATCGTCACTTAAATTTTAAGTGTTCCTTAAATAGACAATATTGCATCGAAGTGAAAAGTCAAATGAATTAATATGCCTTACTGTCCAAATTTCGTTTTGCATTTTTTTCCTCTGAGAGGTATTGGATGCATGCTAAAAATCGCATATCCAGATTTTAGTGATAAGAATCCGATTTTAACATTTTGACAATGATGTCTCTCTGTGCGTGTGTGTGTGTGTGTGTGTGTGTGTGTGTGTGTGTGTGTGTGTGTGTGTGTGTGTTGGAGGGACTATTCTTCAAAAACTATAATTTAAGACCAATTTAATTACGTATTCCTTAATCTGACATTAATGGCAAGAGTTGAAAAGGTTTTGGTAACAATTGGACAACCAGATGTACCTAGTAGTTTCTTAAAAAAAATCTTCTAATTATTATTTTTTGGAAATTTATGTCATTACAAATATTAAAGAATATAAAATTCTCTATCCAATACATTGAACATTTTTATTAAATCTTCCATAGATATGGAGATAGAGAATTATAATTATATAAAATAATACATTGTATAATGAATCAAACAGCCCATGGAAACTAGTTGAAAAATTTAAATGTTTATAATTGACATAAATGTCAGCGTCAAAAATCTAAAGACATTACTGAAGGTTTTTTCTCGGAATTACATTTAATATTTCTTATTTTATCAGAAAAGTGATCCCTTTGGTGCACTCTTGATACTAGCTTTGAGTGCCCGTGAGGTGACGCCTGGTAAGTGCCCACACGGTAAAAATATATCATCATTACCGATGTCTACACGCATTGTAGATAATGACACACCGAGTAATATGCCGTGTTGATGTATTTATTTTATTTTACATTTTTATCATTAATTAAATATTTAAAATTATAGATATAGCTGCCGCACATTAAATTGACACTGTTCTTTAATGCGGATAATCTGAAATTCGTACTTGGCAAAGTCGGGATGTGATAGTAAGTATGCTATTGTTGTAACAAGGAAAAGACTCCGTCAACGTCTAAAATTGGTATAAAAAGAAAGGGGATTCATTTATAAGCCAAAGTATGAACAGTATGAGTGTCAACTAAACACAGGCTTGCTGTACATAAATTTGATCATATATCCTCTCGTCCATGAAATGTAAGAATCGCGAACATTTAGAAGAGTAGGAGGAAACTTGTTCATAGAATGAAAAATAAAGAATAGATATAATTATAATTTTTTGTGTGTACCAAATATGTTAAATACAATACTTACATAGCCTAATATAAAATGTTGAGAGGTATTTTGCTGGCTACAGCAGATTTTTTGTTAAGGGTTGCTTAAATTTTAAGTCTTGATGGTGCAACTGCGCATTACTATCGTAAATCTAAAATCAATTTAATGTTCTGTTTGATAAATATTGTTTCAATATATTGAGAATTTATAAAATTCTTTCTAAAATATTTATTGAAGTTTTTTACAAATTTACAGGAGTAGAAAAAGTATAGTATTATATTCAGGATTATGGTCATTATTCACTCGGATGATTTGCATCATCTTCGTGAATAATAATTTTCCATAATCCTTCATATAATAAAATATTCTTATTCTACTTCATAATGAATATTATGAAATCGTGAATTAAAAGATAAAATGAAACACTTTTCCTCCGAACTTACAACTATAAATTAGAAAACATCTTGCTACTTAAGACTCTCATAACAACATGAAGGGTGTAGAATGCTTTTAAACACCACTGATCCCGCTAGTAACAACCTCATAAAATGTCTTCTTTAATGCTCGTGCAGTAGAAAAGCTGAGGTAGACCCTACGGGTATTAACGTACTTTTGTGAGACACAGAATTACATTTATAAAGATATAAATAAATATGACAAGTTGTAGAAAGTATATTTACATTTCAAGCTCTTTTACATTCACACTAAAATTTTATTGAGATATTTATAGCAATTAAAACTTATGTTAACCTCCTCCATTATTTTCATATCTATATAAACTTATGGCTATTTGCCTGAGTGTTTGGTCGCGAATTTGGGGTTCCGGGTTCGATCCTGACTGACGCTAAAATTATTTCTATTTTTAAATGGCACAAAAGTGACCCCTGTGGTGCACTATCCACGCCAGAAATGAGTGCCATCATCATTACCGATATTTGCTTACAAAGCAAATTGGCAAAATCATAAATGGGTAATGTGCCGTGATGATATATATATATATATATATATATATATATATATATATATATATATATATATATATAGGCTGGCGCTCTTAAGACGATCCACCCTTAATAACATTGAAACGAATTGTGTTAGATATACTCGGTTTACGCTAAATGTTTTAACATCTAGGGGGCCACATTTTATTAATATTTTTGTTTTTTTAATTCACAAATCTCACCTCCACCACTCTCAACTTTTAAATCTTAAATGGCAACATACCCCTTGTGACATATCAAATGGAAGCTCTTGAAAAATGCTATACAGGCATGTCAATAAATTGATCTTTGAGTAAACACGTGTCTACAGCTGCTATTGAGCGATTACCCTGCGAACAAGATTTTTCTAGTATATATATAGTGTGTCCCATTTTTATGTACTACCTGGAATATCTTCATATCGATATTTTAGTAAATGACCACGTTTTAAGGTTCCTAGAATCCAATTTTAACATTTTCACGATGACGTCTGTATGTGTGTATGTGTATGGATTTTGTCTTCGCTCTAACTCAAATATTGTCATTCAGAAAATTCTGAAACCTTGTATTTCTATCTTATTCTAATATGAAAAGAAGCCATTAGATATGGTGTAAATCGGATAACCGGAAATGTCACTTTACCTGAAGCTCATAATGGTTTTTCTTCAAAACATGCCATTAAATGCCATTTTTCGCAATTTTCTGTCATTATGAAAATTAAAGATTATAGAATTTCCTATACGAATACATCAATACTTTTTCTACATATTTTACAGATAAATTTAAAATTAATTTTTCTTATTAATCTCGAAGCCTAAGATAAACAAATTTCCTTTGTTACACAGTTCATATTTCAAACGAATATAACGGACAGTAAATGTCACTGTCAAAACACTAATCACTTCTAATTAATAATAGTGACATTTTAAAAAGAAAATAGTAAATAAAGCAATAGTTTTATGCAATGGAACAGTTTGCAGCGTTAGTAAATACGTAGGTATGTATTTAAATTAATAAAAATTAATTAGCTGGAGGTTTTGTGTTGGCCACATCAGATTTTTTACAATATAATATATAATCGAAATGAACAAATAACGATATGTACATAATTGATTTTTTCATTTTATCTTAATATTATTTTTACCACAAAATATTAATATTTCAAGTTTTATTCATGTTTAAACACACAAGAATGTAGAAAAGCTCATGCGGAAATTAGACACGAGATAAAAAAATACTATTTACACAGGAGTTGCATACAATGATTTTTCCTACAACCGAAATGTTAGTGCTATTTCTCATAATATTGAGTATGAGTGTTGTGACGATGGTCACTAGATTTGAATTTATTCTTCGTGTTTAACGTTGTAGTCTTGTGGTTAGCATGTCAGTTTTTTGCTAAAGTTTGATTATTGAAATCGAAGTTCAAATCCCACAAGTAAAAATATTGTTTTTCATTTTTTATTAGTTTGTATTGTTTTGATTTACGCATACAATATAATTGTTTGGTTATATTGTATGTCGTTTGTTGTAAAATATATTGTTGTATTTTGGTTATAGCTGCTAATGTTTATAAAATTGTTTTTATGTGTCTGCTATTGTGTGGTCGAGTGGCTAGTGCGCTTGACCAGCACGCTAGAGATCGTCGGTTCAATCCTACATGAAACTGTATTTTTTTATATTTTTATTCAAACTTTGCAGGATGACTAAAAACGTGTTTGAACCTTTTATGAGATTTTTAACGGTTTTTCGGGGTATAAATACGAGCTTGAGCATTAGTTACAAGGAGAGAAAGTGTTTGCTTTCTCAAGGGAGCATTAGCTCTCCAACGAGCCTTAGACGGTGTGTGCCGTCTTCTGCGAACCTGGTGAGGGCCGGGTGAGCGGTTTGGCGTTGACCTTGGCTGCCTCTGACTCAGTGTTGGTGTGTGCCGGCAGTTCGTGAGAGAGTGCAGAAGGTGTACCGTACCGATGTAGCCGGTTGCTTTCGTGCAGTGGTGTTGGCCACTGTTTGCCGTAATCGCGATTGTCAATGAGTGTTGGTGCGTGCCAACACTGTCTTAGTTTGAAATCGCGATTGTTGATGAGTGTTGTCAAAGTGACAACACTGTAACCGTACCGTGTTCCCGAAACTTTGGTGTGTGCCATTGTTACTCGTTCATAGCGTGTTCCCGCAACCTTGGTGTGTGCCATTGTTGCCCATAGTGGAGAAAATATCCTGTAAGTATCGCTGGTTCATTTGTATGATTATTTGCCGATAGAATGCCAACGATTGTTACTTTGCTTTGTTTTATATATTACTTCTCATTTTAATTTATTTTAATAAAATATTAAAAATGATTACAATTGATTTCATTGTCAAAAGCCGAACTCTGTCTCTACGAAGCTACCCGAGCCTTTTTTGCCGTTCAAGCCACCCTTTTCAGCGACGCTATGAGAGCGTCCTTTACAGGATCAACCATCTCTCCTTGTGCTGTGTTTCCGATTGACTAGCGCCCGAGCAAACCCTTTGACAGCATGGAGAACGAACAGGGACGTCATTACAAAATGGCGACCGAATAGGGACAGCGTCCTCGTCGCCGTTATAGTGTATGAGTGTACAGTAATATTGTTAGTGTTAGTAAATTAACCGGATGCATTTAAAATTCAAATTATTACTTAAATACAGACTTATTCGACACACACTATGGGTATACTTTATAAAATTTACCAACTTCAACACTGTTTTGCAGGGCAGCTATTGGAATTTGTAGATTGGACTTAATGATGGTTGCTTGAAAACCCAAGACATGCACAAGTTAACCAATACATTAACATTATCTATTCTAAACAGTTAAAAAACATATATTTCTTGTAATCGTACAAGATGTACATACATATGTATTTATAAAACTAAACGATATATGTATTCGTATTGGAATAATAGATTACAAAATGCATCCTCTGAATGTAGCAATAAATATACGAGTATTATGTTGTTTGTGTCCTGTTTACTGTAAGCTTAATATGTTATTAGTTAGTTAGTCCAGAAATAATCCATTCATAACACTTCGAAATACAGTTAACTTTACTGATTTAGATTTTATTTAAAACAGTTTATTTCTAAAACAGGTACTTGGTACTCATTATTAAATTACTAGTATATAACTACCCCTAGATAAAAATAGATCACCTAGAAGAATATGCATAGGTAATTGAAGCATGTAAATTCAAAGAATGCTTAATTTCTTCTGCTAAACCAATTTTGATGAATTGTGGTATAGAGATAAATTGGACCTTAGAGAAGGACATATGCTATCTTTTGTCGCGAAAATAAAACTTGAAGGGGTGAAATAGGGGATGAAATTTTGTATTGAGAACCCATCAATTCTCCCGCTGAACCAATGTTGACGAATTTTGGTATAGAGATAGATTGGACTTCGAAGAAGCAAATAGGCTACCTTTTGTCCAGAAAATAAAACTTGAAAGGGGTGAAATAGGGGTTTGTTTGTTTGAAGAACCCATCATTTCTCAAGTTAAGGATATAAAAGTTCTTATTTATGCTTTTGGTAAGAAATAAAGAGTGTTTTAGCGATGACTTTAATTATTTTTTTATCTTTGTATCTATAGTTAAGTTTTAACTGTTAGCAGATTTTTGATATTTGTCGGACAGGTAGCTTGGATCATTTATACATAAGTAAAAATACCCGAAACATGTGTAGAAAAGGGCGCTGTTAGGTGCGGTGCGAAAAATTACTGGTACACGTGTAGCTAATCGTTATTCTAGCTTGACCCGTGCGCAGCCGGGGCGGGTCAGCTACTATAGTTATATATTATAATGTACCAACTTTGATTAACTAAACTTAGCAATAATATTGTTTTTGGAATTCCCATTTCTTCGTTGGAACATCCAGTACACTTAATAAATCAACACTTAATAAATAGCATTCGTATGTACTTCAAATAAATGTTAACAATATTTCATTTCACATTTTTTCACTTTAAATCGATCGTGATAAAACAGTCTGTAACAGAAATAAGTATATTAAATTTAACTAGTGATAGAACTCGGCAAGAGCAATAATATTTCTTAGTAACTTTTTTTGTAAATCTTCTAGATATTGCGTTAAAAATCTTCAAAGTTTAGTTAAAAAAAGCATTACCTGCCCAAAAATACTAAAAAAATAAAATTTAAATAATGTTGCTTTGAAATATTGTTGCTCTCGACGTGTTCTGTCAATGTCGCTTACTTTTTTCTGTTTCACCAGTATACGAGCCCCTCGTCATAATAGTTCGTCGTAAATCCGTTTTAATGTCGAAATTATAAATTAAAATACGTGTCATTAACGTTTAATATTCAACAAATTTTATGTTGAATATAGTAGAGATTATTCTATATAAGATATATCAACATTAAAACACGTTTCAATTTTAACTCTGTATAATTTAATTCAAATATAAACATGGTTGTTTGCTCTAAGGCGAGGGGCTCGTAATTTTTTTTCCAAAAAGTAAATTGCGATTTCGAAAAATAGTTACTAAGAAATATTGTTGCTCTTGCCGAGTTCTATTACTGGTTAAATTTGTTGTACTTATTTCTGTTACATTCTGTATACAAAGGAGTATTTAATGTCATAGATTTGTTAGTTCGTTGATGAAAATAAAATCAATAAAAGGTAATGCAATGTGTTAATTGGAGCAAGTTTTTCAATTTATATGAAACCCAAAGCAGCAAAAAATTAGCCACGGACGAATCTGTCGGAGCAGTTTCTGAACGAACATAAAATCGATTATTTAATTAGGCTGTGTGTGGTGCGAACGCGTTCGCGAACTCGCGGCTGTCACCCCCAGGCCAACTTGATCTCCGCGAGAACAAAGCCTTCCTGTCTCAAATGGCTGACATATTGGAATGAATTCCAGCGATGCAATACCATATCATACATATACTACCAATTTACTCACTATATTAAAACATCAGCTTTGGAGCCGCGCATTCTGACGTCTCACTGCTGTTTTCTTATGAACAACCGACAAAGAAATTGAGGAAATGTATGGAAATAATACCGCATTCTCTGGTTCGATCTTTGAAGTTTTAATCTCAACTGGAATAGAAAATTATTCTTGGTTCATTGGGGACACACACAATCTGAATTTATTCAATACTTTTGAAAAATTTTACGAAATGTATGTATTTGTATTTGTTGTAATAAATGAAACTCTCATTGTAATATAAAAATTGAACAAAATAATACAATGTAGGTATGTGTAACAATTTTTCGGTAAATTTGCGAGAAATTGTTTCTAATATTGTAATGAAGTTTGCATTTTTATTTCCTTTTTGCTAGTAAACACAATTAACGTATTACCTAATTATATTTTAAGGTAGACAAAAAATAGATATTTTTTAAAACTCAGCAATTTCAACTTATGTATATATCAAAAATATACCATTTCTGAATTGTCAACTTTTGTTCTAACAGCAAAATATGAAAAAGTCTGATGTGGCTAGCCCAATACCTCTCGCCATTTCCATGTTATGTTATATAAGTATTGTATTGCACTTCGCTATCGAATCGTTCTTTTGTAACAAAAAAATTACAGAACTTTATCCAAATATTGTTTTTTATTGTATATAACATGTCTTCTGCACACAAATAATTCTAATTTTATCTAGTTTTCATTCTATGAGGAAGTTCCTAAATGTCAGAGATTCTTTCAATTCATTAACAAGATTGGCGGTATTTCTGATGTATATATGCATTTTATCTATAATTTTAAATATTTAATTAATAAAACAACAAGAAAATTAAATGTACTTCGCAGAAAAAGCTATCAGAATGTCACTAAAACTGTTGATTTTTGACACTGACATCTGTCATTTACAAACTATGTCATAAACATTACTATGTTATAAATATTTGAATTTGTCAACTGGTATCCTTAGTGTAGTTTAGCCTCTGCGATGTATTACATTCGATTATTTTATATATTATAGTCTTTTTATTTGTAAATGTATACAAGATATAACAAATTTTTTAAGTGTATTAGATAGAGGATTTTATGTTCTTCAGTATTTGTAATAACAAATATTTCCAAAAAATTATATTTAGAAGAATTTTTCTAAGAAACTACTACTTTCGGTTGTCCAATTATTACCAAAAGCTTTTCAGCTCTTCCCAAGTATGTCAGAGTGAGGAATTTATAGTTTAACAGGTCTTAAGTCTTATAGTTTTTGAGGAATCGTCCTTCAAACATCCACGGGTACACACACACACACACACCATCGGAAAAATGTTATAATCGAATTCTAGGGACCTTTGTTGTAAATGTTATATAATTAGATCTAGATTGTTTAACATAATATTAATTATTAAATCAAAGTTTGCTTTCATATTAATCAATCGAAGTTTGCTTTAAAACAATAAATGTTGTAGTCATATATACATAAAAAAAAGTTGTTGATGTTACTATGTTAAAATTGATATGTCAAGTTTTCGTTTGTGTTCATTTTAAAATAAATACTTTTATACGTTCTTCTTGTAATTCTGTGTCCAGTTTCTTGTGATTCATCTTTCAGGATTGGTTTTACGAATTATACAACAGGTTATGGGCCCAGCACGCTTCCACTGCGCATAATATATACTAGAGACTTCCTAGTACATATAGAGTAATTTTATTTACAAATAAAGAATGGCGTCATTTGGGCCGACTACGCGTATTGTAACTCTGACAGGGCCAAACAACTACAGGCTCTGGAAGTTCCAATTACAGAATCATCTACGAGTAAGAGGCACTATAAAGATTGTAACTGGAGAGGAAGAAAAGCCAGTTGGAAATGGTACAGGAAATGGAGCGCTAGAGGAAGTAAAAAGATGGGAAGAGGCAGATGCATATGCAATGTCAATCATCGGCGATACAGTGGACACTGATATTGCGATTGATTTGATAGATTGTGTCAATTCGGCTGCTATGTGGGCCAAAATTGCTGGTAAATGTGATGATAATACCGGCGAAACTATTGGATCGTTAATCGACGCTGTCCAGAATTTAACAATGGGTGACATGTCCATGGAAGAATATGTGAAAGATGCTAAAAACAAGATTACCAAGCTCAAAGCTGCAGATGAGAAAATAACTGACAAATATGCTGCTGCACAGGTATTACGTGGTGTACCAGAGACATACAAGTTCTATAAGGTCACCTGGGATAATAAGAAAGAAGAAGAGAAGACTCTTGAAGCACTATGGCGAGGTCTTCTGAGAGCAAACTAACGAGAACAGGAAAACGGAAGCGGGTCAGCATTTGCTGCGAAAGGCAGTAAAGGAAAGCAACCGAAAGATTCAATGAAGAATCAGAAAAAAAAGAAACAAGTTTGTTTGTGACAGTGACAGATGCGTCAACTTTCTTATGTCAATCAAGAGATTGTGCAGGTGAGTGGTCCAAATGGATTGCAGATAGTGGTGCAAGCTTTCACATGGTCAACGATCGAAGCTTGTTCTTTGAGCTTGATGAAAGCAGAGGCGGAGAATCCATCAAATTAGCAGATGACAACAAGATCTTATCAAAGGGAATTGGTAAGGTTAAAGTAGAGGTCTGGCTCAGTGGGAGTTGGAATGAGGCCATCATGGAGGAAGTAAGATGGGTTCCTAGTTTAAAAGGTAATTTATTTGCATTTAATGCTGCAGCCAGACACGGACATGAAGTGATCACAACCAAAGATGAAATTAAGGTAATGTACAAGGGTCAGATCAGTGCACAAGGTATGTGGGACGGAAGTTTATACAGAATGAAATTTCGGTCAAAGGGACCATATCATGCCTGTACATCAGAAGTAACATCACTGCGAGTTCTTCATGAAAAGTTGGGTCATGCAAGTACTACAACACTGCGAAAAATGGTCAAGAACGAGTCTGTAACAGGTATTAAGCTTGATAAAGTCGAATAATTCGATTGTGAAGCCTGTGAGTACGGGAAGCAAACAAGAAGATCTTTTCCACCGGCTGTACCCAGATATGTAGAGGTAGGTGACATTGTTCACACAGATTTAAGTGGTCCTCATGAACCAACTTACAATGGAGCAAGATGGTTTATGGTTCTGAAGGATGATGCAAGTGAGTACAGAATAGTTAATATATTAAGACACAAAGAAGAAGCTGTCAATAGAGTACTTGAATACTGCGCGTACATTCAAACACAGTTCAAGAGAAACGTCAAAGTTGTCAAGTGTGACAACGGTACGGAATATGTCAATGAAAAACTGAAAAGTGCTTTGGCCAAGGATGGAACTGTATTGGAATTGACAGCGCCATATAATCCTGAGCAGAATGGAAAAGCAGAACGCGAAATCCGTACTTTGACAGAAACTGCCAGGTCAATGTTATACGGAAGAGAACTGCCGAAGATTCTCTGGGGCGAAGTCGTGAAGACAGCAGCGTATTTAAGGAACATGGTCTGCACGACGAAAAGTTTTTGGTACAAATTGTTACGTTAACGTACCAAAAATCAAGCGTAAGAAATGGGATAAGAAGGCCGAGAAGAGAATATTCGTCGGTTATCAAGGCAGCAACAACTTTCGCACTTATGATCCAGAAAAACGAAAAGTAGAAATTGCTGCAACAGTGACATTTGGTCACAAAGAAGGAAATTTCAAATTTTCGAAGACATCCGTTATTGAAGTAAATAATAATAATAATAATGATGATGTAGAAGACAGAACTATCCAAACAGGCGAGTTAGAGAAAACTTCTAATGAAACAGTCAAGCCAAAACAAGACACACATGAAGAACCGATGAATCTTCGAAATCGAAATTTACTGAAGAAACCAGACAGGTATGTTCCGCAACCGCATGCATATGTTTCTGTTGTAGAACCAAAGACGTACGCTGAAGCAAAGAATGAACCCCATGCCGAGCAGTGGGAGCAGGCCATAAATGAAGAAATTGAAGCCCATGAAAAGAACTCGACTTGGAAGATAGAAGAAAAACCAGCGGACCGAAGACCCATCGACTGCAAATGGATATTCAAAGTGAAGCAGGTACCAGGTGAAGAAAGTAGGTACAAAGCAAGACTGGTGGCCAGAGGTTTTACACAACGAGCTGGTATTGATTACGAAGAAACCTACGCTCCAGTTGTACGCTACGAGAGCGTGCGAGCATTATTGGGAAAAGCAGCTGCCGAAAATCTCGAAATGATACAGTTCGACGTAAAGACAGCATTTCTCCATGGGGAGTTAAAAGAAGATATTTGGATAGAATTACCAGAAGGTCCGTGGCCGAAAGAAAAAAGAATTGTGAAGCTAGTGAAAAGTTTATATGGATTGAAGCAGTCCCCGAAGTGTTGGAATGATAAATTTGATGAATTTCTTCGGAGTTACAAACTTGAGAGATCCCCAGCGGATAATTGCATCTACGTGGGCAATAAAGAAGGTGAGAGACTTTATTTAGCACTCTACATAGATGACGGACTCGTACTAAGTCCCTCAGAAAAGGTATTAGAAAATTTTGTGAAAGAATTGAAGACCAATTTTGAAGTAAAAATAAACGAGCCAAGATATTATGTTGGTTTTGAAATTGAGAGAGATCGAGACAAAGGAACAGTGAAGATTCACCAGGCAAACTATATTGAAAAATTGGTTGAAAAATTTGGACTGACAAATGCCAAAACTGCAAGTGTACCGCTAAATCCAACAATTAAATACTCCAACATCATGTGTCCAGAAGATGATAAAGAAAAAGCAAAAATGGCGACGAAACCCTATAATGAGCTACTGGGCTCATTACAATATTTAGCAAACGTAACACGTCCAGACGTCGCCTATGCAGTTAACCTGTTGAGCCGTTTTAAAGTAAATCCTGGAAATCAGCATTGGGAAGCAGCAAAACACATCGTTCGCTATTTAAATGGGACAGTTAAAGAAGGTATTACATACAGCAAGCAAAAGACTTCTATTTTGCAGGTTTATTCTGATGCTGATTGGGCCGGCGATCAGGATGATCGCAAATCGACGAACGGTTACATAATGTTAATGTGGAATGGCCCCATTTCCTGGGCATCAAGAAAACAAGAATGCAACGCACTTTCAACCCTCGAAAGTGAATATATTGCTGCAGCTGCGACAGTACAAGAGGTGAAGTGGCTACGGCGGTTATTATCGTCGGTGAATGGCCAAGAATGCGAAGTCGAATTATTCGTCGACAACCAGGGGGCAATTCAGTTTATCAATTCGAGTTCAAGATGGCTGCATTAAATTAAACTATGTTCCATCGCGAGAACAGTTAGCAGATTTTTTAACAAAGAGTTTGCAAAGAGACAGATTTAATGTTTTAAAGCAACAATTAAACATAATCTCGAACTAATTAAGTGGGAGTGTTGTAAATGTTATATAATTAGATCTAGATTGTTTAACATAATATTAATTATTAAATCAAAGTTTGCTTTCATATTAATCAATCGAAGTTTGCTTTAAAACAATAAATGTTGTAGTCATATATACATAAAAAAAGTTGTTGATGTTACTATGTTAAAATTGATATGTCAAGTTTTCGTTTGTGTTCATTTTAAAATAAATACTTTTATACGTTCTTCTTGTAATTGTGTGTCCAGTTTCTTGTGATTCATCTTTCTGGATTGGTTTTACGAATTATACAACAACCTTAAATCGTGCTTATTCAGTAAAATCTGGATATGCGATTTGTAACATGAATCCAATACCTCTCTTAGCGAGAGTTAAAAATAAAAAGTAAATGATACAATTTATACTTTTTCATTTATTTTAGAAAGATATCAGTAAAAAAAAATTTAATGAAAAAGGATGTTAATGATTATATTATTAATTTTCAGTATGGTTCCGTATGACTGCATTTCGTAAGAAAATGTAACCGTTTTTCAAAAGAATTGTATTTGCCGAATAATTATTGGAAATTACTAAAATTCTTAAGTTAAGTAGATTTTATTTTGTTTTTTCTGAATAGCGATGTGAACTGAATAAAGTTATTATATATCAATTTAATGTTTTAACAAAAGAACATTTGAAGGTTAATTTATTTATAGGTAACCTAACCTAATGCAAATTTTACGTAATTGGTTCCAAGAACGTCTAGATTTTCCTCAAATTCATACTAGCACTTCGCATTAGATCTTTTCCAGTCTGGTCATCTTACTTTATTGTTAATTCGAGCCAAGAATTTATTTTTAAAATCTGATGTTCCAGTATCTTTTTCCGTTTTTATTATTAAGTATATGGTTGTCCTTCTGATTCGTTTCCGTTGGGAGTGCAACTGCAGAACAAATACGAACGCTATCAATGCAGCGATTTTGTTTTACTCAAAGTCAGCTAAAAATTTTCACCTGAAATCAAATTTGTCTCTCTACTTCAAAACAGTCCCTTAGTTACTAATAATATTTGATAAGTATTATCAAATTAAATTAAAATGGTTATATTTTTTTAATGATTTCATAAGTACTTATCTTATAATTTTTTATATGTATGTACTTTATTTCATTTTATTACCTGAGAACTGATTTTGAGATATACTCGTATATTGTTACAATTTTGAATACATATAATATCGCCTTCGGATATTGTGATTTGTGATATCGTAAATAATTACCAAACTACTATATCCAAATAACATTTCTAGCATTGTCAAAGTTAATTTACACGCATAGTTAGGATATTGGAAGTTGAATTAAGTAATATATCTCTAATTACAATGTATCAAAATGTGCAATGATATTTATTCCTTTTTTTCTTTCCAGGTACGTTTTCAACAGCTCACAATGCTCTACTCACATTAAGGTAGTAATTATAATAATTGCTATTTGGTTAAATATTAACAGCCCGATTCTCAAAAAAGTTTAAGCTAATCCTCATTTTTGGATTTTTTATATCTTAAAATATAGTCTAATCTATTCCCAGTATCTACCTTTATTGACAATAGCATGAAAATTAAATTTTAAATACCGGAATAGAATAGAATTCACTAATCCAAAAATGAGGATTAGCTTAAACTTTTTTGTGAATCGGGCTGTTAATGTATAATGGGGGTTTCCAGGTTTCCACCATAATCAAAATAATGAAAAATAACTCTATTACGCTAAAATATATTAAATGATTAAATATTCTTCCATTTTTTTTTAAATGCATGAAAACATTATACTGCGTTTGAATTGCAGCCGGGTCGTGACGTCACGCTCCGGATTGGTTTTACAATTTTATATTTTACCTGTCAACATAGGAGTAGTTCACAGTTTTCGATTTTACCTATATTCATCAAATAAATTCGAAAATCTTCTTCTTCTTCACAGATCCTTTATACCCTTTATAGGGTGTCGGATATAGTTTGCTACTACTCGTTCCTGACCCATTGTTTCCATGCTGTCCGGTCTTTTGCTAGTTTTTTCATTTCCTCCATATTTTTTACTCTTCTTTTGCTTATCTCTTCTATTCGTCCCTCCCATGTTTTTCTTGGACTTCCCCTTGTTCTTTTCCCAGTTTTTTTTTATCACTTTTTTAACTAGATTATCTTGTGCTCCATTCTTCTGATTTGTCCAAACCAATTCAGTTGTTAATTTTGTATTTTGCCTTCTCCGATCTTTTTTGTTTCTGAGATTCCTAGTATAATAGTTCCGCATTTCGCCATATTCTCATTTACTTCAATTTCTTTTCCCGTTAGCGAGGTTACGTTCCAAATTCCAATTTTTATTTCTTGTTTTATATTATTACTATTCTTTTCCTGTTTTGTATGTCTATTTACCCTTCCATTATTGTCTTTATTACTATTAATATTCGTATTCCCAAAGTCTTATCTAGTTGTCTTATTTCTATTCAGTTTTCTTTATCTGTTTTAGTTTTTTGGAATTTGTTTTCTCCTCATCTTCTAAGGATACCAGTTTGTTTTCTTTCATGTTCCATTTCCATATCTTATTATTCACTTCTAATTTGATATCTTACCTGTACTATTACGTTCGCGTTCTGTTCTAGATATGTCCCTAATATTTTTCTGGTTTGTTCTATCTGTGTTTGTAAGTTCTGATTCTATGAACACACTCTTTCCTTCTCTATATTTTAATTTCCGTTTCGTTTTCAGCACCTCTATTTTATCTTCCCAGTTGTTCATTTCCATTATATATCTGATTTCGTCTATTTGGTTTATCGATTTTGGTTTTCCTTTAATTTTTAGTTCCTTTTCCAAAAATTCTTCTACTTCCTTACTTCTTGCCTCTTTTGTTATCACACTACTAAATTATTCTTTACCAGGACCGGACTTCAAATTCGAAAACAAATTGTTAATGATATAGGATTAAAATGTATTCCTTTGTTAATTTTATATTTCGTTGTCTTGTAATTTATTATTATTAATATTAAATTATATCTATGTACCTATTTCACGTAAGAAAACAGCGTCGGTTTAGATATGTATATAAATACTGCTCTTTGATTGGTCAGAATGCTCACCCAGTTCACAAAAATGAAAAAAAAATATCACTTGTCAGCTGTCAATTACCAAATAAAATCTGCAGATATTTAATTATGTTTTGATGTAATTTTAATATTCAAGACTCGTACATTTTGCAGATAAATATATTTTTGTTATTGGTAAAGTTTGGTTTCACAAATTATTATTTTTTATTATTTATGCATGTAAAAACGGTCTGCTCTCAAGCGCCATCTGCTGTTTTCTTACGTGAAATGAAGAAAAATGTAATGTAAGGAGTGTTAGTGAGCAAGGAATTAACGCTACTAGGACCATACCATTCGCACCATCTATTGGCGTTTAGCAGACATGTGGGTCGTGACGCACTATCGTGGCGGTAAAAATTGGCCGTTTAAACTATCTACAAAAATGATGCTTTCAATCTTTTTTCACAGAAAACCTGTTATATTAAAAGTGTTTTATTTATTGTATTACATACAACTTTTCATGAAGAATAACATAAAATAAATTGAAAAATAGTGGAAACCCCCATTAAATTTTTCTTGATTTTAAAATTTTACTAGTAATTCAGTATTAAACATAATATTATCATTAAATATCACTGGTTACCAAAGCATTGCAAATGACATGCACTTGTTCAAATTTAAAATGCAATCCGTTTAGTCCATTGTTTCATGATTATATAAGACAATAAATCATAGCATGAATTATCCCGGAATGAGTGCTGTTTATACCGGACAGTATAGAGCATACGAATCGTAAATCAACAACTAATACATACGTATTTGAATCGTATATGCCATGTGGGTCACGGGGCATAAACTTATCGAGTGAACAATGCAGCTTAGCATCACCTTGGTTTGCTCGCCGTACCCATCGTCATCTCAAAGGCAGAATGTCTGAATCAATATTGGGTACGCACAATGGTTGCAATCCTCCCAAGTCTGTAACACAAACACTGACCGCAGCTAATTCCGTCGGTCGCCGCTTGACCGAGCGAATGCTTAGCTCCAACTCATCTAATTCAAGTATTTGTGTATACTTCACGGGAGCTGGTAAACAGTCTCTTCTTTATAGCCGATTCCTGATTCCGTGAAACCTCTTTAGTGGAATGAAATGTTTTGAAATTCAAATTGGAACAATCGGAAATATTCAATGAATGAGTTTTCTTTAGTTTCCACCGAGTCTGTAGGCCATGTTGATTTACGTCCGAGGATTCCGTTATCGAGCGGGTTTTTCAAACACTTCCGGACTGCTCCCCATTTTCTTCTGCCTCATTGTGTATGCGGTGTGTTTTCTCACTCGCTCACACTTAGCAGTAATTACGTTCGTTCGGCGTGCGATGAGCGCTGCCTATCGCCACCAAAAATGAAAATAATCATAGCGCCCCAGTCTTGCTCCCGCTCCATCTTCGTTTATGATTTTCTGCTCTTTTATTATATTCAGCTTCAGCACAACAAAGAGCAATATTGCTACATCTCCTAATAATCTAACATAAATATTTATTGCTCAATTATAATATCATTAAAGATTGTAACTATGTATATAGTTAAGTATACAGAGTGGGAGATTCAAATTTGAACAAGTAATGAATTCAATATTTACATATACTTATAATTTGTATTTTCATTTTCACTTTACGATTACAGTATTATCATATTGTGTTATTATAAACCGCAATATAGAAGTGCCTAGGTATAGTTTAACTTTATATATTATAGAATAAATCACAGGTGACATCCGTTGTACGGGTAAACCAACCTTAAAGTACATACTTACTTTGACGAAACCTGTAATCGGCTCAGAAATTGATTGGAGGGTACACAACAAGAAGTTACTAAAAATTTATTGAAAAATTACTACGATATTACTGCATAAAAAGTACCTCTCGCTAAGAGAGATATTGGATTCATGCTAAAAATCGCGTATCCAGATTTTAGTGAATAAGCATGATTTAATGTCCTTATAATCCGATTTATACGATGTGTGTGTGTGTGTGTGTGTGTGTATGTGTGTGTGTGAGTGTGTGTGTGTGTGTGTGTACTTGTGGGTGTTGGAAGGACGATTCCTCAAAAACTATAAGATTTAAGACCTGTTTAACTATGGATACCTCAATCTGATATTCCTGGGAAGAGCTGAAAAGGTTTTGGTAACAATTGGACAACAGGAAGTAGTAGTTTCTTAAAAAAATCTTCTAAATATTAATTTTTGAAAATTTTTGTTATTACTAATATTAAGGAACATAAAATTCTACATCTGCTACATTTAAATTTTGTATTATATCTTCCATAAATTTAGAGATAAAGACGCTAATATATATATATATATATATATATATATATATATATATATATATATAGAATAACGAGACGTAATAAGTCAAGTAGACTAAACTAAACTAAGGAAACCAGTTGACCAAGTTGATATTCTCAAAGCTTTTTCTATATATAAATTTTGATTTTGGAATCGAAGTTTTTCAAAAAAATTAATTTTTATTTTCTAACTTCATGTCTTTATTTAAACAGATTCGTTGTTGAACATAATAACAGCTTGTAGAAAGTGATACAAATAACACTTATGCCTAACTATACACTAGTTTATATACTAAGTTTATCATAAACAAATTTGATAAGAAATGATGGCATTTGTGATGGTAGTGAATCATAACTCCTCCCCTTCAAGAAATGACATTATTTCAGAGGATTCAATTCTAAGTCTATCTTTTCTTGGTTCACAATTTTCTTCTGCTTATATTCTAAAATACGAGTATATATTCTCTTTTTACATAATATGAGTATAATAATGATACTTATAATACTTAAAATAATATATAATATAGGTACATGGTGATTGTCAATCCCTTTTATAGATTTGATTTGGTCTAGGTGTGTAATATTTAACTTGACTCTATTCAATTTATTTATTTCTGGTATTTGTTTAATTTCTATTTCTTTTATAGTGTCGAAAATGTATTCTTGATATAATGGTTCGTACTTTTGGAATTGCCAATTTTTTATAGTGCAGATATCTTGTTCATTGATGAAGATACCCTGTACTTGTTTATATTTGTAGTTGTCTCCGCAATTAAACTCTAAATTTTGGGGATTTGGGGAAAATATAATTACTTTATTTGTAAATGGTATTTGTGAAATGTAATTTTTTGTTGCAATCTCTTGGCTTAGACAATCATCATATATTTGTTTGTTTAGTATGTTATTAATACAATTGCTAATAGGGTTATAATTTGTTATACAATATTTATTATTTATAAATTTACGTATGGATATATATATGTTATTATAGCTAGTAATCATATTGTTTTCCTCTGCTAATTGTTTGTATGATAAATCGTAATATGGTACTGGAGTAAATTGTTGAATTGGGTATAAGTTTTTTGTGTAATTTGGGACCGCTAATAAGATGTGTATCTTATTATTTTGTAGTGTACAAGTAACATATACCGTTTCGAGTGTTTGTAGTATATTTGGGTTCTGTGTAATGTTTTGGAGACTACTGGGATCTATTATGGTTATGTCTAATTGATTTAAAGAGCAGAATTCTAAGGATTTTATGACATTGTCTACTATGCTTTTGAGTCTTTGAATATATATTAAAATTTTATTAATTTGGATTTCAGTGTGCATAAGCGCTTTCCAACTTTTGTCCTGTTTCATTATTACAATTACTTCGTTAATTGTCGTTCGTAGTTTATTTTCGTCTAGTCTTACAGTTTGTAATTCTTTGTTAAATTTATCGGTCAAAGTTTGTTGTTGGCGGATAATTTCGTTTGTTTGTGCCTGTAATACTTTTTGGTTACTACTGAGTTGTTCTAAAATTGTATTGTAACGTTCTTCGTCAGCAGCGTCTAAATTACCTGTTATTGATTTTATTATAGATCCGAATCCATTTATCAAACCTCTCTTCTTCCTTCTTCCGAATAATTTGATTATGTTAGTTTCGTCCTCATCATTAATTTCATTGTCACAAGTATCTTCGGGATCTTGTGTTTCTAAGATCAGAGTGAATCTAGCAGCCGATTCGCAGCAGCCGATTCGAACGAAAAGTATTTCGGACAACCCCACCACGGACGAAGCATAACACAATGTAGAGATAAACACAATAATAAAGAAAGTAACGTACTGAGTATTATTTAGCAAATATTAACCTGTAAATGTATAAAATATTATAGAACATAGTATATATTCAATGTGTTCATAAATAAATAGTAATAAATAACAATTTAAAATATTAAACAACATAAAACAATATTGTGAGACGCAAAAGTAAAATGCCGTTTATCACTATAAATGAAGGCCGTGACAAAACTAAATTAACCACAGTCATTACTACACATCCCCTGCATATAAAAATGTAAAAATTATTTAAATACTTAGGGGATGAGGGATAATAATATACGTTTAAATTCAGAAACAAAGATTTTTTTTTTTTAATTTACTAGAAGCTGTGACAAAACCATATTACTACCAGCTGTTACTTCACACCATCTGATTACAAAAATGTAAGAATTATTGAAACATTCAGGGGATGAGGGATAATAATATACATTTAAACACGGAAGCAACGACAATTTTTCTTGTTTCAAAGTTATTATTTTTTAAAAAAATTACTAGGAGCTGTGACAAAACCATATTACTACCAGTCATTGCTACACACCCCTTGATTACAAAAATGTAAAAATTATTGAAATATTCAGGGGATGAGGGATAATAATATACGTTTAAACCCAGAGGCAGCGAAAATTTTTCTTGTTTCAAAATTATTATTTTTTCAATAAATTACTAGAAGCTGTGACAAAACCATATTACTACGAGTTATTACTTCACACCCCCTGTTTACAAAAACGTAAGAATTATTGAAATATTCAGGGGATGAGGGATAATAATATACGTTTAAACTCGAAAGCAACGACAATTTTTCTTGTTTCGAAGTTATTATTTTTAAAAAAAATTACTAGAAGCTGTGACAAAACCATATTACTACCAGTCTTTGCTACACACACCTTGATTACAAAAACGTGAAAATCATTGAAATATTCAGGGGATGAGGGAAAATAATATACGTTAAACTCAAAAGCAGCGAAAATTTTTTTTGTTTCAAAGTTATTATGTTTTAAAAAAATTACTAGACACTGTGACAAAACCATATTTCTACCAGTTATTACTACACACCCCCTGAATACAAAAATGTAAGAGTTATTGAAATGAGGGATAATAATATACGTTTAAACTCGGAAGCAACGACAATTTTTCTTGCTTCAAAGTTATTATTAAAAAAAAAAATACTAGAAGCTGTGACAAAACCATATTCCTACCAGTCATTGCTACACGCCCCTTGATTACAAAAATGTGAAAATTATTGTAATATTCAGGGGATAGAGGATAATAATATACGTTTAAACTCAGAAACAGCGAAAATTTTTCCTGTTTCAAAGTTATTATGTTTCAAAAAAATTACTAGTAGCTGTGACAAAACCATATTACTACCAGTCATTGCTACACACCCCTTGATTACAAAAATGTAAAAATTATTGAAATATTCAGGGGATGAGGGATAATAATATACGTTTAAACCCAGAGGCAGCGAAAATTTTTCTTGTTTCAAAATTATTATTTTTTAAAAAAATTACTAGAAGCTGTGACAAAACCATATTAATACGAGTTATTACTTCACACCCCCTGATTACAAAACCGTAAGAATTATTGAAATATTCAGGGGATGAGGGATAATAATATACGTTAAACCTCGAAAGCAACGACAATTTTTCTTGTTTCAAAGTTATTATTTTTTAAAAAAATTACTAGGAGCTGTGACAAAACCATATTACTACCAGCCTTTGCTACACACCCCTTGATTACAAAAACGTTAAAATCATTGAAATATTCAGGGGATGAGGGAAAATAATATACGTTAAACTCAAAAGCAGCGAAATTTTTTCTTGTTTCAAAGTTATTATGTTTTAAAAAAATTACTAGACACTGTGACAAAACCATATTTCTACCAGTTATTACTACACACCCCCTGAATACAAAAATGTAAGAGTTATTGAAATGAGGGATAATAATATACGTTTAAACTCGGAAGCAACGACAATTTTTCTTGCTTCAAAGTTATTATTAAAAAAAATACTAGAAGCTGTGACAAAACCATATTACTACCAGTCATTGCTACACACCCCTTGATTTCAAAAATGTAAAAATTATTGAAATATTCAGGGGATGAGGGTTAATAATATAGGTTTAAACTCAAAAGCAGCGAAAATTTTTCTTGTTTCAAAGTTATTATTTTTTAAAAAAATTACTAGAAGCTGTGACAAAACCATATTTCTACCAGTTATTACTACATACCCCCTGATTACAAAAATGTGAAAATTATTGCAATATTCGGGGGGATGTGGGAAAATAATATACGTTTAAACTCGGAAGCAGCGAAAATTTTTCTTGCTTCAAAGTTATTATTTTTTAAAAAAATTACTAGAAGCTGTGACAAAACCATATTTCTACCAGTTATTACTACATGCCCCCTGATTACAAAAATGTAAGAATTATTGAAATATTCAGGGGATGAGGGATAATACTATACGTTTAAACTCGGAAGCAACGACAATTTTGCTTGTTTCATAGTTATTATTTTTTTTTTAAATTACTAGAAGCTGTGACAAAACCATATTACTACCAGTCACTGCTACACACCCCTTGATTACAAAAATGTGAAAATTATTGAAATATTCGGGGGATGAGGGAAAATAATATACGTTTAAACTCAAAAGCAGCGAAACATTTTCTTGTTTCAAAGTTATTATGTTTTAAAAAAATTACTAGAAGCTGTGACATAACCATATTTCTACCAGTTATTACTACACTCCCCTTGAATACAAAAATGTAAGAATTATTGAAAATTTCAGGGGATGGGGTATAATAATATACGTTTAAACGCAGAAGCAACGACAATTTTTCTTGTTTCAAAGTTATTATTTTTTAAAAAAATTACTAGAAGCTGTGACAAAACCATATTTCTACCAGTTATTACTACATACCCCCTGATTACAAAAATGTGAAAATTATTGCAATATTCAGGGGATGTGGGAAAATAATATACGTTTAAACTCGGTAGCAGCGAAAATTTTTCTTGCTTCAAAGTTATTATGTTTTAAAAAAATTACTAGACACTGTGACAAAACCATATTTCTACCAGTTATTACTACACACCCCCTGAATACAAAAATGTAAGAGTTATTGAAATGAGGGATAATAATATACGTTTAAACTCGGAAGCAACGACAATTTTTCTTGCTTCAAAGTTATTATTAAAAAAAAAATACTAGAAGCTGTGACAAAACCATATTCCTACCAGTCATTGCTACACGCCCCTTGATTACAAAAATGTGAAAATTATTGTAATATTCAGGGGATAGAGGATAATAATATACGTTTAAACTCAGAAACAGCGAAAATTTTTCCTGTTTCAAAGTTATTATGTTTCAAAAAAATTACTAGTAGCTGTGACAAAACCATATTACTACCAGTCATTGCTACACACCCCTTGATTACAAAAATGTAAAAATTATTGAAATATTCAGGGGATGAGGGATAATAATATACGTTTAAACCCAGAGGCAGCGAAAATTTTTCTTGTTTCAAAATTATTATTTTTTCAATAAATTACTAGAAGCTGTGACAAAACCATATTAATACGAGTTATTACTTCACACCCCCTGATTACAAAACCGTAAGAATTATTGAAATATTCAGGGGATGAGGGATAATAATATACGTTAAACCTCGAAAGCAACGACAATTTTTCTTGTTTCAAAGTTATTATTTTTTAAAAAAATTACTAGGAGCTGTGACAAAACCATATTACTACCAGCCTTTGCTACACACCCCTTGATTACAAAAACGTTAAAATCATTGAAATATTCAGGGGATGAGGGAAAATAATATACGTTAAACTCAAAAGCAGCGAAATTTTTTCTTGTTTCAAAGTTATTATGTTTTAAAAAAATTACTAGACACTGTGACAAAACCATATTTCTACCAGTTATTACTACACACCCCCTGAATACAAAAATGTAAGAATTATTGAAATATTCAGGGGATGAGGGATAATACTATACGTTTAAACTCAAAAGCAGCGAAAATTTTGCTTGTTTCATAGTTATTATTTTTTTTTAAATTACTAGAAGCTGTGACAAAACCATATTACTACCAGTCACTGCTACACACCCCTTGATTACAAAAATGTGAAAATTATTGAAATATTCGGGGGATGAGGGAAAATAATATACGTTTAAACTCAAAAGCAGCGAAACATTTTCTTGTTTCAAAGTTATTATGTTTTAAAAAAATTACTAGAAGCTGTGACATAACCATATTTCTACCAGTTATTACTACACTCCCCTTGAATACAAAAATGTAAGAATTATTGAAAATTTCAGGGGATGGGGTATAATAATATACGTTTAAACGCAGAAGCAACGACAATTTTTCTTGTTTCAAAGTTATTATTTTTTAAAAAAATTACTAGAAGCTGTGACAAAACCATATTTCTACCAGTTATTACTACATACCCCCTGATTACAAAAATGTGAAAATTATTGCAATATTCAGGGGATGTGGGAAAATAATATACGTTTAAACTCGGTAGCAGCGAAAATTTTTCTTGCTTCAAAGTTATTATGTTTTAAAAAAATTACTAGACACTGTGACAAAACCATATTTCTACCAGTTATTACTACACACCCCCTGAATACAAAAATGTAAGAGTTATTGAAATGAGGGATAATAATATACGTTTAAACTCGGAAGCAACGACAATTTTTCTTGCTTCAAAGTTATTATTAAAAAAAAAATACTAGAAGCTGTGACAAAACCATATTCCTACCAGTCATTGCTACACGCCCCTTGATTACAAAAATGTGAAAATTATTGTAATATTCAGGGGATAGAGGATAATAATATACGTTTAAACTCAGAAACAGCGAAAATTTTTCCTGTTTCAAAGTTATTATGTTTCAAAAAAATTACTAGTAGCTGTGACAAAACCATATTACTACCAGTCATTGCTACACACCCCTTGATTACAAAAATGTAAAAATTATTGAAATATTCAGGGGATGAGGGATAATAATATACGTTTAAACCCAGAGGCAGCGAAAATTTTTCTTGTTTCAAAATTATTATTTTTTCAATAAATTACTAGAAGCTGTGACAAAACCATATTAATACGAGTTATTACTTCACACCCCCTGATTACAAAACCGTAAGAATTATTGAAATATTCAGGGGATGAGGGATAATAATATACGTTAAACCTCGAAAGCAACGACAATTTTTCTTGTTTCAAAGTTATTATTTTTTAAAAAAATTACTAGGAGCTGTGACAAAACCATATTACTACCAGCCTTTGCTACACACCCCTTGATTACAAAAACGTTAAAATCATTGAAATATTCAGGGGATGAGGGAAAATAATATACGTTAAACTCAAAAGCAGCGAAATTTTTTCTTGTTTCAAAGTTATTATGTTTTAAAAAAATTACTAGACACTGTGACAAAACCATATTTCTACCAGTTATTACTACACACCCCCTGAATACAAAAATGTAAGAATTATTGAAATATTCAGGGGATGAGGGATAATACTATACGTTTAAACTCAAAAGCAGCGAAAATTTTGCTTGTTTCATAGTTATTATTTTTTTTTAAATTACTAGAAGCTGTGACAAAACCATATTACTACCAGTCACTGCTACACACCCCTTGATTACAAAAATGTGAAAATTATTGAAATATTCGGGGGATGAGGGAAAATAATATACGTTTAAACTCAAAAGCAGCGAAACATTTTCTTGTTTCAAAGTTATTATGTTTTAAAAAAATTACTAGAAGCTGTGACATAACCATATTTCTACCAGTTATTACTACACTCCCCTTGAATACAAAAATGTAAGAATTATTGAAAATTTCAGGGGATGGGGTATAATAATATACGTTTAAACGCAGAAGCAACGACAATTTTTCTTGTTTCAAAGTTATTATTTTTTAAAAAAATTACTAGAAGCTGTGACAAAACCAAATTACTACGAGTTATTACTTCACCCCCCTTGATTACAAAAACGTAAGAATTATTGAAATATTCAGGGGATGAGGGATAATAATATACGTTTAAACTCGGAAGCAACGACAATTTTTCATGTTTCAAAATTATTATTTTTTAAAAAAATTACTAGAAGCTGTGACAAAACCATATTACTACCAGTCATTGCTACACACCCCTTGATTACAAAAATGTGAATATTATTGAAATATTCAGGGGATGGGGATAATATACGTTTAAACATATCAAAGTTATTTTTTCAAAGAATGACTCGAAGCTGCGACGAAACCTTATTACCACCAGTTAAATCTACACACCTTCTAATACAAAGAAGTAAAAATTATGTTTAAGTGAAAATAACCACAACCGTGACAAACCCATTTTAATAGAAAGAATTGCTGGATTCGCCCTAAATGCAAAAATGTATAAATGAAAATAGCCACAACCGTGACAAAACCATTTTAATAGAAAGCATTGCTGGATTCGCCCTAAATGCAAAAATGTATAAATGAAAATAGCCACAACCGTGACAAAACCATTTTAATAAAAAGAATTGCTGGATTCGCCCTAAATGCAAAAATGTATAAATGAAAATAGCCACAACCGTGACAAAACCTAGCAATTCTTTTTATTAAAATGGTTTTGTCACGGTTGTGGCTATTTTCATTTATACATTTTTGCATTTAGGGCGAATCCAGCAATTCTTTTTATTAAAATGGTTTTGTCACGGTTGTGGCTATTTTCATTTATACATTTTTGCATTTAGGGCGAATCCAGCAATGCTTTCTATTAAAATGGTTTTGTCACGGTTGTGGCTATTTTCATTTATACATTTTTGCATTTAGGGCGAATCCAGCAATTCTTTCTATTAAAATGGGTTTGTCACGGTTGTGGTTATTTTCACTTAAACATAATTTTTACTTCTTTGTATTAGAAGGTGTGTAGATTTAACTGGTGGTAATAAGGTTTCGTCGCAGCTTCGAGTCATTCTTTGAAAAAATAACTTTGATATGTTTAAACGTATATTATCCCTCATCCCCTGAATATTTCAATAATTGTTACATTTTTGTAATCAGGGGTTGTGTAGCAATAACTGGTAGAAATATGGTTTTGTCACAGCTTCTAGTAATTTTTTTTAAAACATAATAGCTTTGAAAGAAGAAAAATTTTCGCTGTTTCTGAGTTTAAACGTATATTATTATCCCCATCCCCTGAATATTTCAATAATATTCACATTTTTGTAATCAAGGGGTGTGTAGCAATGACTGGTAGTAATATGGTTTTGTCACAGCTTCTAGTAATTTTTTTAAAAAATAATAATTTTGAAACATGAAAAATTGTCGTTGCTTCCGAGTTTAAACGTATATTATTATCCCTCATCCCCTGAATATTTCAATAATTCTTACGTTTTTGTAATCAAGGGGGGTGAAGTAATAACTCGTAGTAATTTGGTTTTGTCACAGCTTCTAGTAATTTTTTTAAAAAATAATAACTTTGAAACAAGAAAAATTGTCGTTGCTTCTGCGTTTAAACGTATATTATTATACCCCATTCCCTGAAATTTTCAATAATTCTTACATTTTTGTATTCAAGGGGAGTGTAGTAATAACTGGTAGAAATATGGTTATGTCACAGCTTCTAGTAATTTTTTTAAAACATAATAACTTTGAAACAAGAAAATGTTTCGCTGCTTTTGAGTTTAAACGTATATTATTTTCCCTCATCCCCCGAATATTTCAATGATTTTCACGTTTTTGTAATCAAGGTGTGTGTAGCAAAGACTGGTAGTAATATGGTTTTGTCACAGCTTCTAGTAATTTTTTTAAAACATAATAACTTTGAAACTAGAAATATTTTCGCTGCTTCTGAGTTTAAACGTATATTATTATACCCCATCCCTTGAAAATTTCAATAATTCTTACATATTTGTATTCAGGGGGAGTGTAGTAATAACTGGTAGAAATATGGTTATGTCACAGCTTCTAGTAATTTTTTTAAAACATAATAACTTAGAAACAAGAAAAATTTTCGCTGCTTTTGAGTTTAAACGTATATTATTTTCCCTCATCCCCCGAATATTTCAATAATTTTCACATTTTTGTTATCAGGGGGTATGTAGTAATAACTGGTAGAAATATGGTTTTGTCACAGCTTCTAGTAATTTAAAAAAAAAAAAACTTTGAAACAAGAAAAATTGTCGTTGCTTCAGAGTTTAAACGTATATTATTATCCCTCATCCCCTGAATATTTCAATAATTCTTACATTTTGTAATCAGGGGGCTTGTAGTAATAACTGGTACAAATATGGTTTTGTCACAACTTCTAGTAATTTTTTTAAAAAATAATAACTTTGAAGCAAGAAAAATTTTCGCTGCTTCCGAGTTTAAACGTATATTATTTTCCCACATCCCCCCGAATATTGCAATAATTTTCACATTTTTGTAATCAGGGGGTATGTAGTAATAACTGGTAGAAATATGGTTTTGTCACAGCTTCTAGTATTTTTTTTTTTAATAATAACTTTGAAGCAAGAAAAATTGTCGTTGCTTCCGAGTTTAAACGTATATTATTATCCCTCATTTCAATAACTCTTACATTTTTGTATTCAGGGGGTGTGTAGTAATAACTGGTACAAATATGGTTTTGTCACAGTGTCTAGTAATTTTTTTAAAACATAATAACTTTGAAACAAGAAAAATTTTCGCTGCTTTTGAGTTTAAACCTATATTATTAACCCTCATCCCCTGAATATTTCAATAATTTTTACATTTTTGAAATCAAGGGGTGTGTAGCAATGACTGGTAGTAATATGGTTTTGTCACAGCTTCTAGTATTTTTTTTTAATAATAACTTTGAAGCAAGAAAAATTGTCGTTGCTTCCGAGTTTAAACGTATATTATTATCCCTCATTTCAATAACTCTTACATTTTTGTATTCAGGGGGTGTGTAGTAATAACTGGTAGAAATATGGTTTTGTCACAGTGTCTAGTAATTTTTTTAAAACATAATAACTTTGAAACAAGAAAAATTTTCGCTGCTTTTGAGTTTAACGTATATTATTTTCCCTCATCCCCTGAATATTTCAATGATTTTCACGTTTTTGTAATCAAGGTGTGTGTAGCAAAGACTGGTAGTAATATGGTTTTGTCACAGCTTCTAGTAATTTTTTTAAAAAATAATAATTTTGAAACAAGAAAAATTTTCGCTGCCTCTGGGTTTAAACGTATATTATTATCCCTCATCCCCTGAATATTTCAATAATTTTTACATTTTTGTAATCAAGGGGTGTGTAGCAATGACTGGTAGTAATATGGTTTTGTCACAGCTACTAGTAATTTTTTTGAAACATAATAACTTTGAAACAGGAAAAATTTTCGCTGTTTCTGAGTTTAAACGTATATTATTATCCTCTATCCCCTGAATATTACAATAATTTTCACATTTTTGTAATCAAGGGGCGTGTAGCAATGACTGGTAGGAATATGGTTTTGTCACAGCTTCTAGTATTTTTTTTTTTAATAATAACTTTGAAGCAAGAAAAATTGCCGTTGCTTCCGAGTTTAAACGTATATTATTATCCCTCATTTCAATAACTCTTACATTTTTGTATTCAGGGGGTGTGTAGTAATAACTGGTAGAAATATGGTTTTGTCACAGTGTCTAGTAATTTTTTTAAAACATAATAACTTTGAAACAAGAAAAATTTTCGCTGCTTTTGAGTTTAACGTATATTATTTTCCCTCATCCCCTGAATATTTCAATGATTTTCACGTTTTTGTAATCAAGGTGTGTGTAGCAAAGACTGGTAGTAATATGGTTTTGTCACAGCTTCTAGTAATTTTTTTAAAAAATAATAACTTCGAAACAAGAAAAATTGTCGTTGCTTTCGAGTTTAAACGTATATTATTATCCCTCATCCCCTGAATATTTCAATAATTCTTACGTTTTTGTAAACAGGGGGTGTGAAGTAATAACTCGTAGTAATATGGTTTTGTCACAGCTTCTAGTAATTTATTGAAAAAATAATAATTTTGAAACAAGAAAAATTTTCGCTGCCTCTGGGTTTAAACGTATATTATTATCCCTCATCCCCTGAATATTTCAATAATTTTTACATTTTTGTAATCAAGGGGTGTGTAGCAATGACTGGTAGTAATATGGTTTTGTCACAGCTCCTAGTAATTTTTTTTAAAAATAATAACTTTGAAACAAGAAAAATTGTCGTTGCTTCCGTGTTTAAATGTATATTATTATCCCTCATCCCCTGAATGTTTCAATAATTCTTACATTTTTGTAATCAGATGGTGTGAAGTAACAGCTGGTAGTAATATGGTTTTGTCACAGCTTCTAGTAAATTAAAAAAAAAAAATCTTTGTTTCTGAATTTAAACGTATATTATTATCCCTCATCCCCTAAGTATTTAAATAATTTTTACATTTTTATATGCAGGGGATGTGTAGTAATGACTGTGGTTAATTTAGTTTTGTCACGGCCTTCATTTATAGTGATAAACGGCATTTTACTTTTGCGTCTCACAATATTGTTTTATGTTGTTTAATATTTTAAATTGTTATTTATTACTATTTATTTATGAACACATTGAATATATACTATGTTCTATAATATTTTATACATTTACAGGTTAATATTTGCTAAATAATACTCAGTACGTTACTTTCTTTATTATTGTGTTTATCTCTACATTGTGTTATGCTTCGTCCGTGGTGGGGTTGTCCGAAATACTTTTCGTTCGAATCGGCTGCTGCGAATCGGCTGCTAGATTCACTCTGATGACTAAGGCGTAATTTCTTTTTATTGTCTGTGTGGACATGGGTATTGTTGTTTTTGTCATTCCGGACATAGGTGTTGGTTTAAACTGTTGTCTCGTCTCTATACCATTTTTGATATTCTGTCTGGCAAACATTTGTTTACCTGAGGGTCTTGCAAGTTGAGGATTAAATGGTTTTGAGGGAAATTCTTGTCCTGGGAATTTTCGTGGAGGTGGGTTAAATTGTTTAAAAAAGGGGTTTTGTATGTTGGATTGATTATTTATTTTGTGGAGTGGTGATTTGTGTACTTGTGTAAAGTTGAATTCGTTAGTGAGTATCTGTTCACATTCATCCAAAGTTTGTATGTTTTTGCTGATAAATAGTGTTCTTAAGTTCAAGGGTATTAGCGATATAAAATGTGTAGTGATTAGTGTATGTATTTCTGTTGTTATTGCTTTCTTTTCTTCCTGTTTATATGTTAATAGGGCTATTTTTGATGTGATTTTGTGGTATGCGGTTTTGAATTTTCCTAATGTATTATTAATATCGTTTGTGTGAGTAATCCGAAGTAATGTTAACAGGGTCGTGATATACGTACTCTTATCTTCGAAATTATTCTGAAGATAAGTTTTTATCTCTTCCCAAGAGTTGAACTCTTGTGTACTTAGAATATCTCTAGCTTTGTGAGTGAATTTCTTTTTTAGCATGGAAAAACAGTATGTTTTTTGTATGGCTGTGAGGTTTAACGTATTCATTACTGAGTAAAAATTGTCAGCTTCCTTGATGAATTCCGGGAGGGTTTTTACCTCTCCATCCAGGGCCGGCAACAACAGTGGTGCTCGCGGTCTCGGGCACCACACGTAAAATCAAATGGTGGTGCTCCGCACCACACGTTTAAGCCATAAATTATTACAATTTTTTTAATAATAATTTTATGTTATAAAGTTAAAATATTTATTAGTATTAGTACTGTAATAACAATTTTCCAATTTTGAAATAAAAACTATTTGCATACCAATCACTGCCATCTAGGCATGTGTTCTGTAACAAATTAAATCCATGTTACATGTTATGCGTATTGCACTTACGCCTGTGCGCGTCCTTTATTATTTGTATGGTAATGTAAATTTTAGCGACGCAGAGGAACATGAGTAGAAGCAGAGCCTGTCGACTAAATTTTAAAGGATTTATAATATTTTTTTCAGTGTTTTGTTTTTAATAGGTAAGGTAAGGTACATAATTTCTGCCACTATATTTACTTCTTTGTACGAAGTAAAGGAAGTATTGTAATCGCGACAAATTTTGGTTTCCACATTTCAACGTATATATCCATTTTGACCATCCCTGAATCCATTTTGACTAATTTCGTTTTTTCTTTTTTTAGACTGCTATAACATCTAATTGTGCACCTCCCTTTTCGGTCATTATATAACTTTCGGAAGTGGTGCTTTACTTGAAGTCTATAATAGATTTTAATGAAAAACTGTATTAAAGTATAATCCAAAACTTTTCAAATTTGGTATATAATACTTTTATATCAATGGGAATAACATAATAGATTTTGATGAAGGAAAAAACAGGCCGTAGGTTCCAATAATTACGACTGCTAGTCAAAATTATTGGCCTGTTTCTTCCTTCATTGAAACTTTTACAACGTTCCCGAATCATTCATTTTATAATAGATTTTGGTTAAAATAGTCTAATCGGAAGTGATACTTTACTTGAACCTGTTATCAGTTTTTCTTGAAAAAATGGTTATTTTGATTTTACAAGTAAATGCTTCAAATAAAAGTTTTAGAGAATTGAATTCTGAGTCGAAAACATAAGTATGATTAAATTAGCTCTTTGTATATGCGCGAAATGTAAATTTAAAAATTACGTACTTTTTGGTTTCTGTAATTAAATTTGCGATGAATTAGGACAAAAAATAACAAAAAAAATAAAGAATTTAATGTCAATGTCAAATTAAATCAAATACGTGCAATTTTATGATTAAGTCTGTTATAATACATATTTTAATTATTAACAAAATATATATGTATAGTGTATATCTATAGTCTACTTATGTAGTGTTTTTGTATTTTAGTTATAAGCAAAAACAAATGTAATGGCTTCGAGTGGGACTTTAAAAGAAAAGAATTAAGTTAAATATATTCTCTTTTTCTCGATCTTTCCTAAAATGTTCTGTGAACTGGTAATTTATTTTTTTACATGAAAGGGGTAAACATGCATTTGCACATCCCTTGAAAAAATGTAGCTTTCAATTATTAGACATTTGACCTTGAATAAAAAAAAAAATTATTTTTTCTGGGTTAGATATCACCAAATTTTTGGTGCACGATCCATCTCTGAGCACCACACACTAAAATTAAAACTTGCCGGGCCTGTCTCCATCATATTCCGGAACTCCATCAATGAAGTTTCTGATATCACTGATCGTAGCAGTGGCCATGCTGAATTTAATTTGAGATTTTGTTAATTCTTCAACTGAATATGATAAAGGTGAATTTATGGCCTCTGTTACTATCTGTTTAATTTTGTTGGTACTTTGTTTATTTGATACAGGTAGAAGTCTAAATTTGTCTTCTAATTCTCTGATATTGTCAGTGTTCATTAATTATATATTAATTTTGTATTATTATGTGTAACTTGTATATGCCTTGTGTCGGGGCTCGTTCTGATTCCTAACAGCGTTAGCCGTTCCTCAGAACCCTTAGTATAACAGTATTTGTTCGCGGACCGATTGCTATTACCGGCAAAAGTGTGCGTAATTACTACGAGTGTTTTGTAACTTACAACAGTATTATTATGATGTATGTTGTTCTCTGCATAGTAGTAGATGTCTTGATACGTTTCAAGTGGACGGGCGTTTGTATCTTTCCCTGCACCTTCGGTGTTGTCGATGGTGATGGAATGGGTTGTTCTACTGGGGCTGATCTCCTTAATCTCGTTGGGTTAAAGATGGGTCGTGGTTAGACCCTGGTGCAACCACTGTTTAGGTTGATTGTTGATGGAGTGAATATTTATGTGTTTTCACTTGTTCGATCGCACAGAGCAACAATTGAAATTGTTGAATAAAGTATTGCGCAGACTTACGGCGAATTTCAGCACACTGCCTTCTTTATTTGCGATCCTACCGACTGCGCCAATTTTGATTTTGGAATCGAAGTTTTTCAAAAAAATTAATTTTTATTTTCTAACTTCAAGTCTTTATTTAAACAGATTCGTTGTTGAACATAATAACAGCTTGTAGAAAGTGATACAAATAACACTTATGCCTAACTATACACTAGTTTATATACTAAGTTTATCATAAACAAATTTGATAAGAAATGATGGCATTTGTGATGGTAGTGAATCATAACTTATATATATATATATATATATATATATATATATATATATATATATATATATATATTCTATATAAATATATCTTGCTATGTAGACCAAGAACCACAAAATATCTATAATATTAAAAAAATACCAATAATTTCGTTAGTTATTATTTGTATTATATATGCGACAAATAAAATAAAATTTTAACGACTAGGCCAATTAATATGGTGTAGGGCTCGTAGTTACAGATGCCATGTATCATTTAGTTTTGTTCCTTTTAATATTCCAGAAGAAAAATTTATGAAGTAACAAAAATATTTCTAAATAATTAAAACTTTAAGAGACCATTTAAGACAGCAAGTAGACAAGATTGTTCTTTTAAAGTAATCTAGTTTTTATTACGTTTTGCGTTGCGGAAAATGATCAATTCTAAATTTTAATTTTGTGTAAAAACTATAAAATATTAATCACAAAACACAAGCAAGAATCGTTATCTCTGTTACTTCGCAGAATGCCATACTTATTAAAATTTTCTTTCTTTGATTTATTCCTGTAATCAATATTCTTGGGCGGGAATCAAAATATGCTTTGTTGCAATCAACACTTTTACAGTTACTAGAATAACAATATTGCCAATTGCCAGAAAATATTTCTCTTGGGTAGTTCTTTCTACTAACTAAGATTTTAATTTTCTATTTTTTTCAAAAAAGTAAAAATATAGGTACCTATAGTAAATCATCATTTGGTTCTTTGTAACATGCTAGTATTAAAACATTCATGAATTTTTTCGTAGATTCATTCTTGTATTGCAATCAATATTCATTTTATAATTATCGTATTTTATTACAATTATGTATTTCATTTTCGCCTTGCAAAAAAAAATACCTTTCAAATTTGATATATTAATGCCCGGTTTTATAAAGGACTTCCAAAGTAAATAAAATTTATTCCTTCAAATGACAGTCGAACTTTTGAAATTAATGTTATAAATGCCATAAAATGAATAAAATTGATTTGAATTTGTTAGTTTGAATAAATCTACTATGGAAGTAAATTTATTCTGCCCTTTATAAAACCGGGGGTAATTGATTTTTAAATCATTTATAATGACATTCCTTTCCAAAACGTCAAATTTAACTCACTGCTCACTACATTCTTTTACTTAAATGCAAGTCAATTTGAAAAAGATATACCTATACCCAAATGTATAAAATAAAAATCTGTTGTGGCCAGCACAAGACCTCTCGCCATTTCCATATTAGGCTATATAAGTATTGTATTGCACTTCGCTTTCGAGCCGTCGTTTTATAACAAAATCTTACAGAACATTACCCAAATTTTGTTTCTTACTATATTTAGCATGTCTTCTGCATACATGTAATTCAAATTATATCTATTTTTCATTGTATGAGGAAGTTTCTAAATGTCAAATATTGTTCCAATTCATTAACCAGATTGGCGGTATTTCTGATAGATATATGCATTTTACCACAATTTTACCTATAATTTCAAATATTTAATTAATAAAACAATAAGAAAAGTTAAATATACTTCCCAGAAAAAGCTATCAGAATGTCACTAAAACTGTTGATATTTGACAATGACATGTGTCATGTTATAAACATTGGAATTTGTCAACTGGTTTTCTTAGTGTCTTGGCCTCTGCGATTACTTTACTCTATAAATTAAATTAGTCTTTATCTCTAAATCTATACAAGATATAATAAAATTTTTAAGTGTATTAGATGGAGAATTTTATGTTCTTCAATATTTAATAAAAAAAACTTCCAAAAAATTATATTTAAAAGATTTTTTCTAAGAAACTACTACTTCCGGTTGTTCAATTGTTACCAAAACCTTTTCAGCTCTTCCCAGGAATGTCAGATTGAGGAAACTGCAGTTAAATATTTTTTAAGTCTTATAGTTTTTGAGGAATCGTGACTACAACATCCAGACATACATACACACACACACACACACACACACACACACACACACACACACACACACACACACACACACACACACACACACACACACACACAGACATCATTTTAAAAATGTTATAATCGGATTGTAGGGACCTTAAATCGTGCTTATTCAATAAAATCTGGATATGCGAATTTTAGCATGAATCCAATACCTCTCTTAGCGAGAGGTAAAAAGGGACGTAAGATACGACTATGGTTTTTACATGTTTTGAGAGAGAATGCCGACTAGAATTCACATTTTTTTCAGTCTAAGGGCCCAATTCTCAATTTTCACCATTGTGACATGATATGAAATAATAAATTTATATCATATCACTTGTCAGTGTCATGAAATTATTTGTCAAATGTTAACAAACACATGCATCAAATTCGCATTTTCTTGTTATATGCAACCAATATTGTCAAAATACGGTAAATACATACAGTGGCGCCGGCTTTTTATATTTTTGTCGGGTGCTTGAAACCTAAAAAGTAGTATTCTATACTATATATTTTTTGAAAAATCTGAAATAGTCACTCAAATGTGTTTTGAGAAATAGGAACAAATGTGAAAAATTTAAAATATTTATAAAATATTTATATATTTTACGTACCTATATATATACAAGGTGTCTCTTAAATAGGGGAACATGGCTTAATCTTTATCTTTATGAAAAAAAAAATAACTTTGTTATCGGCGTAGACATTAAAAAGTTACGGTCTAATTAATGTTGGGACACCTAAGTTTCATAAACTAGTGATTCACTAATAATAACGAGTATCACCTTAAAAGATGCCTTATAACCATATGAACTGTCATACCAAATTTCATCCAAATCGTATAAAACGTTCTGTTATTATAAGCAAAATTAATTTTTTTCGAAGAACTTTGAAGCAGAATTCTGGCTAAATGGTACACTTTCCGGTAGAAACAAGTTTAGTTAAATCGTTTTATTTTAGCCCCAGGAGTCTGTGGTTAAGCCATGTCCCCCTATTTAAGAGACACCCTATATGCATATATATATATATATATATATATATATATATATATATATATATATAAACTCTAATGAAACAATACATAAGATTAAAATAGTGTTTCAAAAATATTGCTAAAAATTAAAGATACCTATTTACATCTGATGTTCTGACCATTGACTGTAATGAAAACGTAAATTTTCCGAAATTAGCAAAATTATTGGAATATGGTTCTTGGAGTGTACGTTTTTTAGGGCTACAGGTTGACTCGAAATTTTTGTTAAAAATTTCGTGTCGGCCATTGTCAGTACGTATAGAGATTTTAGTGAATAAGCACGTTATGATGTCCCCAGAATCCCTGAATGTGTGTGTGTGTGTGTGTGTGTGTGTGTGTGTGTGTGTGTGTGTGTGTGGATCTTGTGGACACGATTACTCAAATACTATCAATCAGAAAAATGTGAAATTTTGTATATCCATTCTATACTAATGTGGGAAGAGCTCATTAGTTTTTAGTGTATATCGGATGACCGGAAGTATCATTTATACAAGTTTTTCTTGTAAAAAATTCATTAAATATATTTATTTAGCAACTCTTACTAATTAAAATTTAATATAATTGTACAATCTTCAATTCTCCGATAATAACATTTAGTAAATAACTCTAAATAACTTTAAATATGAATATATAATAAAATTTATTTTCATATATCGTCTTGCCTATGCGTCAAACAAAAACATAATTTTAATAACAATTTTGACATATTTAAACAATTGTCACTGTCAGGAAGTAATTACATTAAATTTAATAATGAAACCGTGTTAAGCGGAATATAATGGTAAAATATTTAATTCTAATCAAATTAAGGTTTGTAAAAATAATATATTTTCCATCATACATAAATATTAGATGTACAGGATGATCCGATTTAATTTTTTTCTATTTTTGCAGCACTATAAATTAATATTAATTTACAACTGCAACTATTTTTTCTTAAAGTCTATTAAAATATGAACCAAAACTTCTCAAATTTGGTACTAAAAGCTCATATATAATTTGAAACAGCATATTAGATTTTAACCATATATGATAAATCGAATGTAGTACTTAATTTGGAGCTCTAACAGATTTTTGACGACAAACAATAAAACATAGGTAATCCAAAATTTCGTATTACAGACTTTTCTATTTATTGGACAACAAATTAGATTTTATTTACAAACGATTAACCCGAAGTGATACTTTACTTAAAGCTCACTGCTATTTTAAACAAGAAATTGGCGGGAGGTCATGTGCTGGCCACATCTGATTTTTACAATGATGTCTGTGAGTATGTATGTTTGTGTGTGTGGATGTGTGGATCCTGTGGACACGATTACTCAAATACCATCAATCAGAAAATTTTGAAATTTTGTATACCCATTCTACACCAATGTGGGAAGAGCTCGTTAGTTTTTAGTGTATATCGGAGAACCGGAAGTATCCCTTATACAAGTTTTTAACAGTTTTTCTTGAAAAAAATACATTAAATATAATTTTTCAGCAACTTTTACTAATAATAATTAAATACAATGGTACAATCTTCAATTATACGATAATAGCATTTAGTAAATAACTCTAAATCATTTTAAATATAAATTTATAATATAATTTATTTTCGTATATCATTTTGCCTATGCCTCAAACAAAAACAATATTTCAATAACAATTAAATTTAAACAAATGTCACTGTCAGGAAGCAAATTCATTAAAATTAATAATGAAACCGTGTTAAGGAGAATGTATAATAATATATGTATTTGAATCTAATAAAATTATTAAGGTTTGTAAAAATAATATATTTTCAATCATAGATAAATATTAGAAGTATTATTGATTTGCTTCATTGTCTTCCAGAATATGGGTTTGAAAAGACTTTGTGTCAAGATGTGAGGACTATTTTGATTTTTGTTAAGAGTTTCTATTAGTTTTGCCAATATTTGTGAACTTTATTTTGTGTATGATATATTTGTTAAATGTAAAATAAAAATTGTTATGAGTGAATGTAAAAATATTTGAACATAATGATTTATATTGCCTGGTTAAATACCCAGCGGGAGGTTATGGGCTGGTCACATTAGATTTTTTTGCAATATTTTTGAAACAATGAGTGCCCGTGAGGTGACGCCTGGTCAGCGCCCGCACGGCACAAATATGTCATCATCATTACCAACATCTGTGATAAAGCAGATTGGCACCCTCAGATATGGATAATATGCCGTGATGATATATTTATTTACATTTATTTATTTAATTAAAGATGAACTAAATATTTATAGAGCAAATGTATTTGTTCGTACTGTGGATCTGCGAACAAAATGTGCAATATCATGTAAATCCAATTTTTTCGTGCTGGTTTTGTTTACATTTAAAATTACTATTTTGTGTCACCTCTCTTGAGTCATTGTATTGCGCAAATAAGCTTTTAATTTTTTTACCTAAAAGTGTACAAAAGTAATTAGAAGTTTGGGAGAGAAAAGTGCTGAGACAAATATTTGAAGGAAAAAGAGTGGGATATATAGTATGGAGAAGGACAAATTCAGAGATAATAGAACTTTTCGGGAGTGCGGATATATCAGGGGTAATTCGGGCACAAAAGTTGAAAAGGGTGGATCATATAATTCGTATAGTGGGAACTAAAACAGTAAAAGCGATTTTTAAAAAGGGGGGGGGGGGTGCCAAAAGGAAAAGAGGACGACCCAGAAGATGATGAGTAGATGCAGTGAAGGAAGATATATAAGAATTAGGGGTTCGAAGATGTAAAGGAAAAGCAGCAAACAGGGTCTAGTGGAAAAAAATTGTCCAAAAAGTCACGGGTCTACAATATTTGGAGAGCTGACATTTATTTATTTATTTAATAATCTTTTGGTGCCTGAAAAATGTGATATGTAGATGATTATTCGTGCATTTTTTTTTGTACTTTTTTTCTGCTGAGTAAAGTTGGCTCATTTATTTCAACATTTATTTTCAAAAACACTATCCCAAAATTCGTTGAATGAATTTTTGCGAATATTTGAAAGTAATTCGAGTACTGTAATAATTTTATTTCTAGATAAAACACAAAGAAACCTTTTGTACATCTTTATTGAGAAGTTCTATTGGTTCAAGAATCAATATTAATAATTTTAAATAACAATAAAATTGAAATTCCAATTTTTTTTCTAGAAACCATATTACTCTGCTCTCTGTTTGCATATCTCTCTCTCTTTCATGCCGTATATTAGTGCGTTCAAAGCAGAGCGTATAGATCTCGGAACTGAATCTCGTGACTCCACATCATTGTCTATACTCTATCGTATGATTCTGACGAATTCTCTTGTCGGGTGCTCAAGTCCCGGAGTACCCACGGAGTCGGCACCGTTGAATACATACAATATTAGACTTTCTTACTCATTTATATCAGATCACTTTCAAATTGAGAATAGCACCAAGTGATAAAGTGAAAAATTTTCATTGTATATCACTTTCGTGAAAATTGAGAATTGGGCCCTAAAACGAAATCGTTTTCTTGTTTTACGTCATCACATTTTCACTTGTTGACAGTCGCAATATTATTTTCACAGTTACATGATCCCATTCCAGATTTTTGATTGTTAACTTATTAAAAATAATATGCCGGGTATCCACAGAGAGCGGGGCACCTAAATTAACTTCTTTATTTATAATTTTATCTAATTGCAAGTTTATATGCGTAAACTTAACATATGTGGCATTATTTTTATGTATAAATGATAAATATATCGCTTTCGGTTTAATCGGAAGTGACAAAAAAAATATTGTTATTTTAAATCGAATATCTCTAAGCTTTTATATTTTTGAATTCTACGTTAAATTCTGAATACAATGATTTATCGCAAGTCAAATTTTGCTATAAATAATAATAATAACAATAATAATAAAAAAAATTAAAATAGAACAACAAAAACTGGCTGTGGCTTCATTTTGAACAATTGAATCGCATAAGTTCCAGAGAAATTATATTTACGCATTTTAATTGATGCATAAATAAACAATTTCAACAAATAATCGTTGTCGTGCCTGTTTACTTGCTACAGGTGAACATTTTGAACAAATGTTATAAAAAATCGTTTTCAGACGACCATTGTGATAAGTATGGCATATCAACGTAGTATCCTAACACTAAAGGTGAACTTATTACATTAGTGTTACGATATATTTCATATCGTAATAGTTGACACGGGTGCTAGGTTACTATGCCATTATTTTCTGGCTATATGTATACATTATTCATTTGACAGCTGTCCGTACGTTTGAACCTAAATTTCAGTTTTGTAAAAAAAGTAAAATTTATTTAAGCTCGTCTAAAAAATAATATTCATAACTTGTATGAAATACAAATATCTTAGCTCGTGTGTATTGACTTGCACTCCGCTACGCGTCGTGCGTCAATTTACACTCGCATGATATTTGTTATTTTTCATAACTTGTTACGAAAATAACTATATTATTTTATTGTACATAAGTAATAAATTCGTTTGAATTGACCGATAATTTTCATTTTTGCCCTGACCTCAGGCAAGCAAACCAGATTTTATATTGAAATTAGGTAATAGCCAAATCATTTACCTATAATTAATTTAAAAATAATAATAACTTAATAAGATAATATTTGATATTTCGTTATAAAGTTGATTTTTTAAAGTAGCGCTGCTCCAATAAGAAAAACATGAATATCTCTGAAACAAAGCATTTACGGACATTTGCTCAAATGAACTTGTCACCTTATTTTTACGTGTTTAATCCATGGTTCAAGTTATGCAAATCTGGGACATCCTATATACATATATATATATATATATATATATATATATATATATATAATATTTTACAGACTTCATAAAAAATGAAAATTGTTTATTTACTGACAATGGTTGTCTTCGCAGGGTTCAATGAATGTTTGGAATGTTTGATTTATTGATCTATGTGGAAAACGGAGAAATAGTGAGCGTTTTTCTACTTTGTCGCGCATGAGCGGCAAAGTGTTATTTTGCGTTAACAAAAGAGAGTGCAAATGGCTACTTTGTACAGTGACTGTAGAAAAAAAAATAATTCTGTGGAGTCTATTCTAAATCAAGTTGGCGTTTACCGGAACTAACATTGCATGTCTTAGTAAATGTTTTGAGGCGGCATTCGTCATTGTAATTGAGTATTTTCCAAATTGGTATTATTATTATCTTTATTTGTGTTTTATATATTTATTTAGTATAGTTTCGTTATCTTTAATGTTAGAATTATATTTAATTTAACTTTTTCATATCTTTTTACAAGTTGTTACATCTTTCAATGTTTTCTTAAAGTTCATTCTTGTTCATTTGAACAGGTAAGTCATAAATGTCAAATATTCTTAATCAAATTCATATATTCAGCAAGAAATGTTTCCAACATTTAGTTCTAATTCATGTCAATACATACATTAAAAATATCTACAAGTTCCATCTGGACATGATGTCATTCATGGGCGTTTGCCAGAAGCCTCCATGACATGTGCTACGAATTAGAATAGATCTCCTGGTAATTTATGATAAATTATGGTAATTTACCCAACAATTTACGCTACATCCCTCGTAATGATATTTAATATCCTTGCCACTTTAGGGTAATAATATCGAAAGGAAAAGTTGGCTCAAAATATTTACGAAAAGTTGTCACAGAAATATTATATATCAAAAGACACCTTGTTTATACAATATTATTTTAACAAAGAAGTTGTTATAATGAAGTAGACGGCATACCAACTAACTGGAAACTAGATTAAATAACGATACAGTTCGGTACACCGGGACCGGTGACTGTGTATGACAGACGATATGTTCCAACCATCTAAACGTCCTCATTTCAATTTTCAAAATTTCTTGAAAGAATATAAAAGATAATTGCAAATTCTTCTGATATTTATGTAAATTTATATTAAGGATGAAAATAGGTCACCAGAAGTATTATATATTTGAATTGCATTCCGTCGACAATGGAATTATCTCATTTTTGTCTGCACTGTACATGCACATTAATATCTCCGTTTTATAAAACTGAAACATTAAAAGTGGATAGGGATGGTTAAATAATATGCTTCATATTTTATTCGCCATCAGTCGCTGTTAGGAACCTCAGAGGATTCAGAGGAAGGCAATCGTGGTTTTACACCAGCTTATCTTAATGCAGAAACTTCAAATGCGCATTTATCGTTCTTTGCCAAAAAAATTTACGACGCACTTTCATAAAGCTTGAATATTTTATTAAAGTCATATTCACTTTAATTTCTGCTTAGTTATTAGATTTACATATACTTTTAACATGCGTGTACATATTTTTCTAAGATATAAAGATTTTAGGAAGATATCTCGGAAGATATATTAAAACTTATAACTTATTTATAAAACATTTTATCCAGTTAATTTCCTCCTTTCAATTGCAGCATGCAAAAAACGAGTTACGTATACATATTTAGTATTTTTATAAGCTAATGCTACTTTACTTTTTATTTTTTTTATTTAATTACAGCTTTATAAGTCCTTATCACGTGTGATACAAAGTAAAAACAAGTTCGAACTTTTGAATATATATATATATATATGGTTATCTATCTATGTTTCTTCACAACAAGTATGAGTGCCCGTGAAGTGACGCCTGGTAAGTTTTCACACCCATATCCACTATAGTCGGCATGGGGGGGGGGGGGGAATGAATAATTAGGTAATATTTTATTACCAATTGAAATGGCCAAAAGGTGCCAAAACCACTAAAAAACTTTATATTCGTTACCAAGAATAATTTCAATCTTCAACAATGAATATCATCCATTTTTAAACGACTTACTGCCGAATTCATCAGTAAATTGTTAATTAGTTACAAACTGCTCAAGGAATAAATGAGACAGTATTATTGAACAAAAGGATTAGTTTGCATATTTGACATTCGACGGTAAGTAGCGTTCATATTATTGCAGGTTCCAGTTTATTGTTTCATTGATATTATTTTTAATCAAAAGTATTTTGATTAAACAAATCATCATTTAGAATATTACAAAAACAAGAAGATCAAACACGGCTTAAATTGTAAAATAAAAATAATAAAGAACATGATTAATAATTATGAGTAGCATTTATTTAAGTTGATGAAGACTAGTAGATGGTGTAATAAGCAAAGAAAAGTAGTAGTATGAAAAATGAGTTAACACTTTGAATCTGCTATTTTTTCGTGTAGGTATATATTGGAAAAAATATAATAAATTTAAAATTGGCCATTGTCATAAAATATTTTTAAATAATCAAAGAAGCTACGTAAGATTCGTGATTCGTGAGTTATTAACATGGCAAAACATGTATGAATGAAAAAAGTTTGGTTATAGCTTTGTAAAAAAGTGTTTCTATGAAAGTGACTGAAATTATTGTAAAGTATTAAAAAAACATTCTGAAACTATAGATAAATTAATATAAAATGCTTAAAATTTGTATAAAATTCATTTTCAATAAGTTTGGAGCTAATTATTTAAATCTATTTCAAATTATTTGAATCTATATGATATTCATAATTAATAAATAGAAAATGAAATATTAATTTTGCACATTTTTTTATTCGCCGTCTATTTTTAAATGTCTTCAAATTCTATTTCTTTACAAAACTGCCTAAAATTTACATAAAACATATAAAACATTTTAAAAATATAATACAATATGTTTCAAATTTACGTATTTAGTATAATTTTGACGTAAAATGTGTTTTAAGTTTGACGTTTGAGGTTATGTCTCAGGAATATATTTCTCTGTTAATCTGATTGTTGATAGTTTGAAGGTACCTAAATGTTTGTCTGAATCAAAGAAACATGTTGATGTCATGCTTGTTCTAGAATATTCGTTACATATAAAAGAAAATATCTTTATAAAAAAAAATATACTCATGGTAATAATATTTTACATTACCTACGTAAAATATTCTCAAATATTGTCAATGTAAATTTTTTTTTTTACTCGTAAAAAATAACGTATAATACGTGACGTATTTTACGTGCCCATCCCTGGAAGTAATACGTGGTATATATATATATATATATATAATAATAATAATAATAATAATAATAATAATAAAAGTTTATTCTCCAAGTAAGACCAAAATTACATCGGTATATGGAATGTCAAAAATACATATATAGTCACAGATACAAAGTTTTCATGATGTTTCAATAAATAAAATAACTACTTAAAATTATCCCTAAAATATTCATTAATATTATAGTAACATTTATCAATTAATAAATATTTTAGTTTCCTTTTAAATAAATTAAACGAATCAATATTCTTTATATGTTTTGGTAAATGGTTATATAATTTGATACCTATTACAAATGGATCATTTAGAGTTAAATCTAACTTATGTTTTGGAAGCACTAAATTCTCTTTACCTCTAGTATTATAACTATGACAGTTCTTATATTTTAAAATTTGATCTTTATTTTTTCTAATAAATAAAATGACATTTAAGATATACAAACATGACAGAGTAAGAAACTTTTCTTTTATAAAACTATGTTTACAGGTACTTCTGTAGCTAAGGTTATAAATATTTCTAATGGCTCGCTTCTGTAGTATAAAAATGCGAACGGCATTAGGAGAGCAGCCCCAGAAAATTATGCCATATGACATTAGACTATAAAATTTAGCAAAATAAAAAGTTTTTGCTGTATATACTGTAGTATTTTGTGAAAGTTTTTGCTGTATTTACTGTAGTATTTTGTGAAAGTTTTTTAAGAACAAAGCATAGTGGAGCAAGTTTAGTACAAATATAATTAATTTGTTCATCCCATTTTAAATTTTCTGTTGAATTAATACCCAAAACTTTCTGGTTGCTTACTTGTGATATTATTTGATTGTTACATCTGGTTAAAATGCTAGTATTACGTTTAGTTGTTGAAAATTTCATTATTGCAGATTTAGTTGCATTTAGAGTGAGACTAAGACTTGCAAACCAATCAGAAATATTTTTAGTTAACGTGGACAAAGTATTTTCGGTATTAATTTCATTTTCTGGAATAATTTTAGAAAAATCATCGGCAAAACCAACGAAATTTGTATTAAGAACAACTCTTATATCATTTACATACAGAGAAAATAAAATTGGACCCAATATTGAACCCTGCGGTACACCATACGGGACTGGCTTGACATTAGACTTACAGTTATCATAATAAGCCAACTGCTCTCTATCACTTAGATATGATTTAAACCAAGTTGCACAAATACCTCTCAGTCCATAGCGTTCCAGTATATTTAACAATTTTTTGTGATCAACACAATCAAAAGCTTTTGATAAATCAATTAAAAGAGCGTACGTATTTACTTAATGATCTAAATTACTATATATAATATGTAACAAGTTCGCGAGTGCTGTAGTAGTACTACGACCTTGGCAAAAGCCATGTTGTTCTGAAATAATTATTTCATTTTTATTTAAAAAAGGTAGTATTTTATTTAGTATAATTTTTTCCAATAATTTCTGGAAAACAGATACTAAACTAATCGGCCTGTAGTTCGCAACATGTTCTTTGGAACCTTTTTTATGTAGGGCAATGACTTTTATTTTTTTCAAAACATCAAGAAATATTCCATTTGGTAGGAATTTCATCAATTCCTGCTGCAGAAGTGTTGTTAATGATAATATAGTAGTCACTAGTTCTTTTTCAGTTACAGGTTCTAAATAAATAGAATTGTTACATGTTATATGATTTGTGTTGTATTGATTTGAAGGTGAAGAATTTAAATTAGTATTTTCAATAAGTTTTCCAGCAGTAGCAGCAAAAAAATTGTTAAACATATTTGCCATATGCATGGAGTTAGAGGTTACTTCAAAGTCGTTACAAAGAGTTTTTGGTTTAACATGATTATTTTTTATAGTATTATTGAAATTATTGTTAATAATATTCCATATGTTTTTGTTACAGTGAATCGAGTCGTGTATTAATTGAATATTATATCTTCTTTTTGAATTTTTAATCATTTTGCGAAAATTGGTTTTAGCATATGAATATTGCTGTTTACTAACAATACCAGCTTTATACAAGTGAAACTTTTCTTTTAGTTGTTGTGAAGTTTGTTTAATTTCACCAGTAATCCATTTTTTGTTAGATTTATCCTCAGTTACTTTGGTTAGTGGAAAGCATATGTTAATATAATATGATAATGTATCCAATAAATATTGAAATTTTGAGTTTACATCATTTGTAGAATAAATATGACTCCAGGTAACACTATTTAAATGATAATTAAAGAGTTCTATTCTTTTTACCGAGTATATCCTCCTTTCAATGTTCTGTTTGATATCATCGTTCACAATGTTCAATAAAGTTAAACTCTGAACGGAATGATCTGAGAGAGTGTGTGGAATTACATTAGCGGCATAAGAACTTGCTTTAACATTTGTGTAAATATTATCAATACACGATTTCAATCTAGTTGGTTCTGAAATAAATGGATATATATTGAAAGAAGCCATTAAGTCTAGTAAATACTTCGATTTATTGCATTCTATCAAAATATTAATATTGAAGTCACCACATATAAAAATGTTACAGTTTTTCTCATAGTTGAAAATTTTAATTAAACAGTATTTAAGCTGATCTAAATGATTTTTTATATTTGTGTTTGGAGAACGATAAACTGTCAAAACATATGTTGTAATAGAATTGAGCTTAAATTTAATAGCACAACATTCAAAAATTTTCTCTATATTATATTCTTCAATGAATGAGACTTTTTCGAAATTGACATCTGGTTTACAAAATATAGCTACGCCTCCATTTTTGAAAGTTTTTCGATGAAAGCTCGTCGCCAGGCGAAAGTTGTTGATTTTGGCACTAGACTGTTCTTCATTTTCCAACCAGTGTTCTGATAAGCACAAAACTTCACAAGATTGATTGTCGAGAAAGATTTCCAGTTCTTCAATTTTATTTCTCACACACTGAATGTTGAGATGAATAATGCTGAAATTCGTATTATTAGTACCTACGCACCGTTTATTTTTTGATACCGTCTGCTCTAGTTTTCCGAAAAAACTGAAAACGTCTTATTACAAGTCCTTTTGGCCAGAACGAGTCCTCGTAAAGGGTATCTAAAAGGCTAAAACCGGCACTAACTTTAAAGGCACTATTATGATCACTTTCCTTAGACACTTTTTCAACAAGGAAAGTTTTTCCTGGGCATTTTTCTTCTAGATAACCTTTCAACTGTTCTTGCGTTGTATCTTTGCGTAATTTACCCACATATATCCAAGCACGTTTTTCACTGGCTTATTATAATGATACTGAAGAATTCGAAATTGATGATCCAATAATATATTTCTTATTTGTAGCATCAGTTTTTTTATTTTCAGCTTCATTATTAATATGTAGGTTATAATACAAATATATAGGAGACTATCAAGAATATTTGCTATGTTTTGTATTCATTTTTCTGTACTTTAATATATATTTTTGAACGATGTTAATTTTTTATTTTGAAATCGTACTCATATTTACATTTTGACAAAGGAATTGACAGAATAGTAATTTGGAAAAAAATATTTAAAGTTTTATTAAATTTATACTAAAAAATTTTGCCCTTTTCGGAGATTACACCCGGCCACCTCTTAGTTGTTCATTCATTGTTACCACATGATATAATAAAAACTATATACAATAAAATTTTTGAAAGAAGTCCGATCAAGGCCATCTACGAATTTTATCTATGAAATAAGATTTTATGCTGTCAAATTTAGTAGTGTCGTTTAAATAGTTTTTATGAGGTACACACGATATTATGTGCCTACATAAAAACTAAGAAAAAGACACTACTAAATTTCACAGCACAAAATCTGAATTCATAGATACAATTCGTAGATGGCCTTGATCGGACTTCTTTCAAAAATTTTACTGTACTCGTATTATAGATATTAAATGACACCTCAGTTCTTCATGTTTTTGTATATCAGAATAATTGAGTACAGAGTATGGCAAAAGTTGCTTTACCAAATTAAAAAATAAAAAAAATCTGTTGTGGCCAGCACAAGACCTTCCGTCAATTCCATGTATTTTGTACAAATCTCATACCAAAAGGTCCTTGGAACAGATTCTATATACTATCATGTAAAATCGAACAGGAACACATAGGTACTATTTTTTACAAATTCCATACCAAAAGTTCATTTGAAAAGGTTCTATAAATCCAATAAAATTATAACATAAGCTACACTAAGTAATGTCCTTCCATCTTCTCTTTGGCCTTTCTCTGCGTGTCACTTGCGAGCAACACTATGACATACCAATTTTAGATCCTATACTTTTTTCCATATTTGGTTTTGCACTTGCAACTGACATCTGTCAATTAATTTTTTTTAAATAATTATGTCAGCTGTTTCCATGATAAATAACAAAGCTGACTAATTTTTTAAAATTTATTTCTTTATAATGCCTTAACTCTACATCTATTGAATATGAAAGAAAATGAATAATCAAACCATATAGAGAAGATTATTTTCTTTAATAAATATAAAAACAAAATGTCAAAAAATAATATTTAACTGCGTTTTTTTAAGAAAAACTGTTAAAAACTTCAAATAAGGGTACTTCCGGTGGATCAGTTATAACCAAAATCTAATCAACTCTTCATATGGATGTACAGAAGAGGAATACGAAAGAATTATAATTTTTAGAATTATAGTATTGGAGTTATCGTCGGAGAAAAATTTGTCACACACGGACACACATACACACACACACACGGACACACACACACACACACATACATACAGACATCATCTTAAAAATAGTAAATTCGTATTGTAGGGACCCTAAAACGTGCTTATTCATTAAAAACTCACCACCGAATTTTTTGACCAAAGACAATACCTTCCTTACCTAAAGGTGACGGAAGGTAATAAGAACTAAATATTTATTTTGAAAACCATAATATAAAGTATAATGAGTCCGGAAAGATGCACCGCCTTTATCTTTTTTATTATAGGTAATAGAAAAAAATAGCTCATATAAAAGTTTTATTATTTTAAATATGCTATTTAATGGCATATATAGAATTATTTTATAAAGCCAGGTTTACAAGATACGACCATCAACCTTTTTTTTAAATAGCAACCTATAATTATTATATTAAAACATAAACCGCCATTTTTTCTCTTTTCAACGATGTAAAAGTTTGTATAACAAATATATGAAAAAATTCTAGAAGAATAAGAAAATAAAAGTTAATTTAATAATTTAAAAAACATGTTAAACAAGTAACAATTAAATTTCTATTTTATTTTATTTTTCATTGTTATACGTTTTGTTTATTTTCACATAGCCACCTAGAATATTTGAATCAACATAATTTCTAACAGTGTAAAATTTTCTTTTTTTCTCGAATATTTTCATTTATTTGATATACAAACTTTTACATCCTTGACAAGTGAAAACAATGGTGGTTTATATTTTAATAAAATAATTGTAGGTTGTTATTTAAAAACTAAAAGTTGATAGTCGTATCTTGTAAACCTGGCTTTAAAAAATTTCTCTATCTACCATTAAATAGTATATGTAAAATAATAAAACTTTTATATGAGAAAATAAAAACTCTCGGTATAGCACAAGTAAAATCTAACTTTCAGAACTAGAAAATTGTGTGGAAAAAATGTTTTTGAGTATGCTTATAAAAAAGTCAGTATTACTTTATATTCAACTACAAGAAAATATACGATATGCAATATAAAATATTCCAAATATTTCTTTACAAAAAGAAGTTGAAATATATGTCTTATATTAAAATGAAATATTGGTATTGCGGGTTTAAATGAATAAATCATACATAATTTACCTGGTACAAATATATGCTGTAATCCTAGAAAAAAACAAGTACAAAACTACGAATTTGGAGTCTTTTAAGTAGGCAAACAACTCGTTTATGTACTTTTTCGTGTATGCTTGCCTACGTTCTATTTTTAAACTATTTAAATGGTAATTTTCATTTTGCTAAACTTTAAAAATAGATATGTTGGCTTATTAATTAATTTCAAATAGATCACTATTTGCCATATTTTAAATATTACGTTTTAACAACAGAGCTATCGTTGTTATAGAGACTTCATCATATCAAAATTTTCTTGGCTTAATTACTGTATGAAAATACGTAATACATATATGAAACATAGCTCAACCATTAGTATACAAGTGAACAGAGAATAACGTGTTCAACACTACATGCGATCTCGAAAACAAGAATAATAAAAGATACGAATACGAAGTTGGTGAAAATTAAAGTTGTCGTATTAGAAAAATAATTTAAGTTATACAGTTGCTTTGCCATACATTTTCCCATCTTCTTTATCTAAATGCATATCTCAATTTACCTTCTACTTTTTTAAATAAAGAATACAATCTTTAAATAAAATCTTCTTCTTCAGCTTTTCCCTATGTAATTAGGGGTCGTTGTTTCTTATTTTCCTTTTCCATGCATTCCTATCCAACGCATCTTCTTCGCACATCCCTTTCTCTCTAAAGTCTTCTATCACATAATTCCTCCACCTTCTCTTTGGCTTTCCTCTCCCTCTTCGGGTGGTGGCCGCATTTCGCTTACCCTCCTTCCAACAAAATCTTCATCGCTACTCATTACTTGCCCAAACCATTGACTCTTTCTCTCCTGAACCTTTCTTGACACTTCCACTACTCCAACCATTTCTCTGATTGCATCATTCCGAATCCTATCCCTTCCTGTTTTGCCCACCGTCCATGTCTATACGTTGTCATTGCAGCGACTTCTACCCTCATTTTGTGGACTTTCTTTACTGGACATGTTTCTCTGTCATCCTTAAATATCGTTCCTTTTGTCCTTCTTACAATACTCTTATCGTACAACACTCCTATCATTTTTTTCCAGTTCATGCATTCAGCTTGGGTCCTGTGAGTAATTTCCCTGGCCACTTCATCTTTTTCAGTGACGTATTTAAACTGTCTAATTCGATCCAGTCTTTCTTCCAAAAATCTAATATCTCCAGAACAATATCATCTGTGAAGAGCATACTCCAAGGAGCCTCAGCTCTCACCCCTACCGTCAGCACATCCATTATTACATTGAATAGATGGGTACGGACTTAGCGCGGATCTTTGATGAGTACCAGCTGTCATAGGAAAGCGTTTTGTTAAACCTATACTTCTTCTTACTCTGGTGTAAGTTTCATAATACATAGCTTTCACCAGCCGCTCGTACTTCTCCGGTCTATGAAAACCAAATGCAGATCTTTTCGTATCTCCCCATACTTTTCTAACAACTTTCTCAAAGCAAACAAGGCGTCTACCCTCTTCCAAACATGAAGCCAGACTCTTCGATGGCTATTGATGTTTGTTTTCGCAACCTCCGTTCTATTATTTAAATAGAATATTAAATAGTTATTCCCTCTTCATCAATATAAATTATACGTACATGCATTTTAATTTTTTTTATATCCTGCTTCAACAAAAAAGTCCTTATATGTAGTAACCAGTGACCTATGCATTTTAATATATGAGATTAAATTTGTAATCAACACTTGTTGAATAGTTTAAAATTATACAAACAAAACTTTGTTGTTTCACGATTTTTAACTTACTTATTTCCGATCGTTTCGAGTACTAACATCTATCCGATAAATAGTACCTACAAAAATGTTACTATTTTTTTTTTATATGTTTAGTAAAGGTGAATCATTTCATCTATATGGAGATTCGGTATAAATTTAACAACGTTTATTCCGTGTCAAATGGAAAGATTTTCCAAAAGCTTCAATCTTAATTCCCTGTTAGCCACGTGTTTAATTTTAAATTGTAGTTAATGATTTCATTATTTTCAATTATTGACGGGTTTCTGAGTTAATATGATATTTTGTTGTTTAAGCTTGGTATATACTTTAGGTAATGCCAAATAATCGTATCTATACTGTGTCTGGTATAAGAATGCAGTGTAGCGTGGTATAAGGAGAACATTTCACAGATTTTAATTGGTGCAAACGTGTGACAGTTTTAAACTGTTCTAACTTTATGTAAATATTGCAACATTTTTAATGGATGTGTATAATAAATAAGACTTGCTAAATTTAATGTAAATGAAATAAATAATTTTTATATAAATATAATTCTAGATCACGTAAAGAGTTACTATAAATACAAAAGACAAATAACGTATTAATAAACATATTTTATATACAGTATATAGTTTCGCATATCTGATCGAAGTGGTCCTCAAATGGGTGATATAAGGCATTTTCGTAAAGTCGATCGAATTGATCCGATGTAATCTGAAGCGTTCGTAAAGCAATCGGGTTACTCTGACGCGTTCGTATACTCACACCGATCAGTCAGACCGAGCGTTCCGATCAAAATTTTTTAACACTAATCCATGTGCATGGTTAGTGCAGATCGCGCGCGTAAATTTGAAATTGTAAACATTTGTTTTAGAAAATGTATTTATTTAAATGTTTCTGATAATAAACACTGCAGCACAATAGCAAGTTTTTAAGAAAATATAGAAGTTGTGAAGTCTTTATGAGTTATCTCGAACTAATAAATAACCACATGAAACAATTTTTGATGGAAGTCGCCCCTCAGTCCAACTTGAGTCGTCATATACAAAATTATGTACAACTACAGAAACAATCACTATTTTCTTATTTTAGCAAGTTAAACTTCTTCTATATCCTTATATCTAAATGTCAAAATTATATACATATCTGACGCGTTCGAAAAAGCTTCGATAATAGGTTGGATCTGATATATCTACTACGTTATCGAACAGATCCGTCAGATAGCTCCGACTGCCATTACGGAAATGCCTATTAAAAGTGTTCCATTTCCAAATTGTGTGTCTGAATATATTTAGAGATTATTATAACATTAGTTTTTTTTTTATCGACATAACACTTGATTCTTACGATTTATGTATTTACCCTCAAAATGTTGCTGCGTAAACTGGTTTCATCAAGCTCCGCCCACCATTGTAATCTTAAACCAGATAGAGTATAATGCATAGCGACCTTTAAAAAAAATGCAAAGGAAATTTCGACAGTATTTTATTTTGTGGCAATATTGTCACTTTAAAGAACGCAGAACGCTTAAAATTTAAATTACGTTGGTGCATTCAGCCAAAAGTAAATTAAAAATTGTGAAAAAAACAAATGTTATTATATTTTATTCGTAAGAATTTTTATCAAAAAAGTAAATACAATACTACAGAGTGATCAAAAACAACTGATTTAGTTGGCAATTGATATGCTATTTTTACAATAAATACAAATATGTTATATTAGAGCAGGGGCCTGACAGCTAATAGGATTTCGAGTGATTAAAATACTTTAGAATATTTCACTCGAAAATTTACAGTCAATCACGTTACAGTATTTTTTAAGTTTTGACCAATAACAATCGAATATCAGTGAATATTTGCACTGTTTCGTATACCCGGGATTTGCACAATTGCAATTTTTCTCGGGAATAGTATATTCTATAACAAGTAATGTAATGGCTCATATTCCACACGAGCAAAAAGTTTGTGGTCCGAGCCGAAGGCGAGGCCTATGGTTTGCGTGTGTAGATTATGCCATTCCAACTATAATTTCTCTAACAAGATTTTAGAAATTATACAAAAAATGACCTTGATTCATTACAATATATTATTATATACAATTAAATAATTTTTTGACGCCAGTCCATAAATTGCTTATTAAACACCATTCATATCATTCTTTTGATTTATTTGGTAATAACTGGCCCACTGTATCATTAGCAAGATTGATTTTTTTTAAAATATTATTTAGTTAAATTTCTAAGTTATTTATTTATTATTATTATTTATTTAAACTTAATGCTCCAAAGATCTCCAAAAACCTGTAAAAGTTAAGAAAAAATTCCAGAAGGGTTAAAAACTTCAAACCGTCAAACGCTAATTCAGAAATAAATAATAATTAAACAAAGATACATAATCATAGCAACCGAATCAAGATATTTGATATACCGCACCAATATGCAGCTAAACAGATTCTGATTAGTTGAAAGCAGAGCTGGGCAGTAACTAGTTACTTTAGTAACTTAGTTACTAACTAGTTACTTTTACGTAACTTGTAACGTAACTTAGTTACTTTTTAAAATATGGTAACTGTAACTGTAACTTAACTTGCTGCGGTAAAGTAGTTGGTAACTTTCCGGTTTTTAGTTACTAGTTACTTGAGTAACTTAAGTTACTAGAATGTAACTTAAGTAACTTAAAAAGTGGAATGTAACTTAGTCATAAAAAGTAACGGGGGGATTTAAATTTCTAAGAAATATTTTGTTGAGGCTGATGCCTTTTTTAGAAACACTAACTAAAACTGTTTTGTTTTAAATAAATATATGTAATAATTAAATTCAATATTATTGTTGATTGATTTCAAGACATAATAGATAATAAAATAATTACATTCATAAATAATAGAGTTTTTGTACGGTAAACAGAAAAACTAAAAATAACACATTATTTTAACTTTTAATTCTAGAATTAAAAAGTCACTAAATGTTAAATTTGACTTATAAAATATATTATTTTCAAATATTTTCCTCGCTTACAAATGATACGTTTTAATAAATTATAATTAAGCTGCCACTAAATCATCAAAATTATTCCAATTTTCAGGTTATACAAAATATAGTGTATTTTGTTCGTTGTTCTAAGGGTTGCAAGACTTGAATTCGTCTCATTTTTGCAAATTCCCTTCTCACAAGATAAAATGTCATTTTTAATTTTTATGTTATATTATAATGTAGGTCCGCAGGGCCTTTTTATCAGATTTTTGGGCCCTAGGCTAAATTTTTTTTCGGGCCCCCCTCCCTCTTTATAGTAAAAAACAAGTACGTACAAATATTTGTATAATTATAATGTAAGTTTATTTATTAAAGAAAAAAATAAAATTGCCTGCTGAGAGAAAAGCTGATCAATTATACAGTACCGCATGCTCGATTCTAGTTTGAGGTGAAATTTTAGCGTAATATTTTGTTACTCCTTTCTAGGGACGGTTGACGATTTTGCCGGTTCTCGGGAATATGTTATTAGCGTAGCGGGGCCCCAAATATTTATAAAAAGATACTTTTCATCAAAATTTCTTATATATGTGAGCGCGGGGCCTCAGATTGAAAATCGACGTCTGATCCGAGGTTTCCAATAAATTAATCATTATCCACTAATAAGTCTAGGTAGGAAATAATGTCTGCATGTTTTATACATTATAATGGTCATGTCATGTTAGAAAGAAAGTAGATTCTTTATATCTTGGTATAAGAAATCAAAATTGAAAAATAAATTAATAAATTTTTAAAAAATCACAGCAACCGGGCCCTGCGGGCCCCTTGTCAAAGCGGGCCCTAGGCCGTAGCCTCGTGGGCCTAGGCGGTAATAAGGCCCTGTAGGTCCGTTGACATTAACAATAATAATCTGATTGGGTGTCGCCAAGCAATAACGTTAAAATTTAGGTTAACGTAGTTAGTGCAAAAACTCCCTGATATGTATCCTACACAATAACTAAGTCAACAGTCTAAGTCTATACTTCACGCCATTAAAAGTAGTTAGAAAGTAACTCAAAGTAACTAAGTTACTTTTAAATAACTTAGTAAATAACTTAGTTCTTTCACCAAAGTAACTGGAACTTATGTAACTTAGTTACTTTTTTTTGGAGGTAACTGTAACTGTAACTAGTTACATTTTAAAAGTAACTTGCCCAGCTCTGGTTGAAAGCCGTGTGGAATTATTCTAAACGCTGTGCGGAATTTATTCCACACGGTTTGTTGGAATGATATTGATTCCAACATAATTTTTAGTTCTGGAATGTGTAGTTTCCAAAATATTCAGGGATTTGCCAAAGAATGCGTGATCTTCCTTAGTTACCATATGTCACATCGGTTACTTAGGTGCGTTTAGTTATTTTATGTACTTGGAACTGTCAGTGTCATTTTGAAATCAATTTATGTTGCGTACTACTTCAAAGAGAAAAATCATGTTTTTTGTGTTTTATGGAGACATCTGAAATGACACTGACATCTCCAAGTACACCGAAACGAATAATTGAACGCACATTATTTGAAATAAAAATTTGATAAGAAGACATAATTATTTAATAACTAGTCCAGAAACTACACTATTGCTAGTGCCAGTTTATTTTGAAATACGAGCATTTCAACATAATATTACTTACAGCTATAATTAAAAAGATAGATTATGTAGCATACAATTTGACGTTACTCGCAGAAAAAATAAACTACGGGCCAACGTTAAATTTAATGTTTACTTTTTAATTCATTTATTATTCATGATATAGTCTACCTGTATACAACTCGACAATCGAAAATTCTCGTAATACTTCGGTCTCTTGATGTTACCAGGTTACACGTTTCGTATAATCGAAAATTTTCAATCGTCTTGTTGTATAATATATGATTATTGCTCTGTGGGCAATGTGTAAGAAATAAAAGGATGTGGGTAAAGGAAACAACGACCATTTTAATGAAAAATTGTAGATGTACTTAAATTTAAATTTTCAAATGTCACTGTTATCAACAAGATATAAATTTTTGTATCAGTCTTACCAATTTTAAGTATTTTTTTATTGTCAATTGAAACAATTATTTTTGGTCACACTTGATGGTCGCTTATGGGGCAACTTTTGTCTGATTAATCAATTTCGTAATACTTGTAGATCGTGAGATCTAAGTATTAGACATATTATCCTAGAAATCCTCTCTACAAATTTGTGAGTATTCTATGTACCCTTCAAACAAGTATAATTGCAAATAAATTTGAATAGGTATACAAAATTCGAAAGTGAATTCTTTTATGTAACCTTTTGGTGTTTGTGAGGAATCGATATTCATGAGCCAGTCACACCGTGAAAAAAGTTCCTTAAGTCACAGAATGTGGAACAAAGTGTAGTAGATTGTGTAGTTGGAAGTCGGCCAGTGCGTCCGCACTAACTCCTGGGGTGGCGACTCGACTCGTATATATCCAGGCCTGACAAGACTTCGTGTCCGTAGCTGAGGGCAGGAGTATTCATTGTTCGCTTGGGAATGTTTACGCGCCACTGAAGCCCAGATTATTGAACCTACTGCCAAGCTAATACTTTCTAACAAAACGCAACATTCTACGACTCTGATTTAGTTAATGGATCAGAAAGCAATAGCACTACTAGTAGGAAATTATTTTATGAAAAGGCATTGATATTGTCTAATTAGCCAAAGGCTATTGTCGTTGGTAAACAATGATACTCGTAGTAAACTTACTTGCATAATATGATGTACTGTCATCACAATTAATATACCTAGTTCCTATGCTGATATTAATTCATCTATGATAAGAATTATTAATTATTATATTCCGTTGTGATAAGTTCAAATTATAAATATGGAAATTGAATTGAGTGGTTAGTAGATATTACTGTTTACTACTTAGAACTACAGCAATCTTTCATAACTACATAACTATATTATAAACTACATAAACATTATATGTTATTATAACAAAGATGGATTTGTGAAAAATTTATGAACCTCACTGGTATTTGAACCCAGACCTTCCTGTATCTAGTAGAATGCTCTAACTAACTAGGAACTAAGCCACAAGGTCCCATTGAAGTCAGTGAATTCACATGTCTTCTATTTGTAGTGAAAGAGTTACGATCTCCAATTTATGAACTATCGTTACCCACACGACAGCGCTCAGTTGATTAGAGCGTCCTACTAGATATAAGAAGATCCTGGCTTTAAATCCCATTGAGATCCATGAATTGTTCACAAATCCATCTTCGTTGTTTAAACTAAAGTATACTTGACGGTAACTTACAGTTATAGAAATTCACTGTTGAAAAACAGTCTTCATTGATATATGTTATATATGTACCTACTCGTATATGTGGTAGAAATACATTTTATGCATACATTTCTTACATCTCTACTTTATACTTTTATCTTATTCATGTATGTAGTTTTTATGACTCATTTTCTTTTTTACTTTTATATAACAAATAAATAAATATGTATTGCAAATTTTCATTGTACTCGTAGGGTAGATTTAACCAGTCGTTTCATTTTTTGATATGGTTTATATTATGGGGTGTAAATAAAAAATCCATGTTTTTGACGTTGGCTCACTTCTGCTCACTCCTTCATATTGTCAATTTTTTTTTTCATCAATATGTCAACCCTATTTTTAGTGCTAAAAATAACACTACATCCAAAAATTATACCTACACAATATATTTAACATATGCGTAATTTTTTACTTGGAGAAAATAGTTATTATTATTGTAGAGGATAAAATCCCTACAACCCTTGAAATCACTAGGTATTACATAAAAGTAAATTTTGCTGAATATAATTGAGGAGCTTTTATGCAAAACTGGATAAATCCATGAAAGTAAATTCTTGGAAAAATTATGAAATGTTGTACCGTGAATGTCTGATTCATAAAATGAATAATTATTATATATTATCATAATATAATTACTGAAAAATTTGAATAGATAATATTTAATCAATATCGAGTACCTAATTAGCAATAAATATTTGAATTTCTCATTTTGCTTAAATTATTACTTATTTTTACGGTATGCATATTTTTAAATAAAACTCAATTTATTAAATATTTTCATTGGTTAATTACATTCCGTAATTTGCGTCCAAATGTAAAACCTAAAGCAGTACAAATAAATTGACACTTTTTTTGTCTGTATTTTTTTACGTTTTTATGATTTTTCTTCATTGATCGACCCCTAGCTTTTGGGCATACTGCAATCGTATTATGACAAAGTTAGAAACTTATTCATGTCATTATGTATTGTAGAGTAATGAAACAAGATATATCAGTGTAATTTAACATGATAGGATATATCCCCGCAGTAAATAAAGTTAAAGTGGATTTAACTCATTTTACTAGAACTGCTCTACTTTGCATACATTTTATATACAAGAAGAAAATACCAACTTTTCTTCATTTTTATTTACTACCTATAAAAGTATTTCTCTCACTGGAAAAACAAATTCTGCACTATATATATTTCGAAAAGTGGGTAAGTCCAGTTTTACATAAACCCTCCAGATATGAAACAATACTGAATATTGGTTTTCATATCTCTAGACTCCAGGGCACTAACATATTTATGTTATTTTGTTTTAAATAATTGAAAAAAACACCATTAATTATTTTTGCCTTATTAATAATTTATTTCAGCGGTTTAAAACAAATGAACATGGACAAACAATATATCGTTGTAAAACTTGGGTTCATTATTAGGACCCCTAAATGTAGAACATATCCAATCATCAAAAATATCTGACATATTGTACGATAAAGAGTTATTTTTATACACCATTATTGAACCAATATTGTCATTCGAAATATGTCAGCTGAATAAAATATTTCACTATAATACACTTTAAATTAAAACTGCAAATTCTTGAATTTAAAACCCATTATAAGTACTACTAGTGAATTTCTCATTATAAAGTTTATTACAAAATATGAGAGTAATAGCAGATATTTTAAATATATGTATATTGGCGCATAATATATTCAGATATGTTATAGGCTTCGAAAGCGAAAATGCTAGTTATGCTAAACAAACGGTCACAATACATTGTGGGTTGTTTAAAATTAACAAAGACCTAAATCAAATAATAGTTGTGCGTTAAGTTAGGTTACGTAAAGGTATGTTTAGAAAACTAACAAATACGTATGTACCTGGGCGTGGCTTCTGTACTTTTAGACGGTTTCTTTAATAAAATAACAAATATATTTCTGTCTTTGTAAGTTTAAATAAATCCACAACGCGTTGTGGCTGCTTTTTTGTCGTTTACTGAGAGTTTTCGGTCTTGGAGCTTAACATATACAATACAATTTCATAATATAATTTTATGGGAGGTACAGTTTACTTTATATTTGTTCATGATTCTGAAATTTTTGTCTAATGGTACCTAATAAACTGTAGATAGATATGTCAAGCAAATTAATAAAATATTTAGTAGAAAAGCAGTAAAATTTCTGTTTACGAACCGTTAATCTGTTGTTTTTTTTTCCACTAGAAATAAAAACACATCGGGAGCTTTGCCTTGCATCAATTAAAACTGGGATAAAGAGGTGGTTTTTATTCGAAATATAAAGGCTGCGGAGCCAGAGTAGGGCGGTGCGTGGTGCGCAAAAAGTTTAAAATTCCTCTTAGTAGAGCGTCGGCGCCGACGCAAAGACACCGACGTCGGCGCCGCAACGCCGCGGTGGGGGCGTGACGTCACCACGCGATGCGGAACAAAACACGGGCGGCCTGTCGCACAGTCTGACATCTACCGTGCAGTGTGAAAGGTATGAATATACTAGGTAAGCGTGGACGTAAACGTTCTGTGCACAAGCCCGATCTCTCGTTGTGTTTATACGAATTGGTACGAACATATTGAAATCAAATCAAATTTTATTACTGGATCTTCTCCTATCCTATTTGGTGTATTGTCTGCATGATCGATGTTTGCGGTTTCCTTTCAACTTTTTGTCTTAAGGACTAATGTTTACATAATAAACATATGTTTCCAAAATAAGACTACTCGAACTTTTAACTTGTACACTATCAAATAACTTTCCTGTGTTTATTTAATGTTGTTTAGTGTTTGCATGTTTGTTCTTGGGATATAATCATTTAACTACATTTTGATAATAAATACAAAGCGAAATATCAACTTTAAACATTTACTCTATAAGCAAAATCCGTGTATATAAATATAATGCCAGGCAGAAGTTTTCAAAACTTTTCGTTTAAGTTGTTAACACATCAGGAGAACATATTTATATAAATTTTTCTTTTATATAATGTTCAGTACCAATTAATACTTTATCTTTGTTTTATTGAGAAGTCTTAAGAAACATAAAATTTAGTTTAGAATTTTTGCGTTAGCCTAGAAACTGAAAATATTTGTTTCAAATTTGTTAATAGTAAGTAAATACAAAAATTGTTTTATTAAAAAATAGATATTTCTATGTTAAATATAAATACTTATTTAATAAAGCCAAATTTGTATGAAATAAACGTTGATAATATAAGATTTCTCTAAAAGCATGGATTATATTTAAAAAAAATATTTCACTAGTGTTTTCTTTATTTATTATTTTGAAGTAATTACATTCACAGATTTATTATAATATGCAAAACTCATATAGTTTCGAAAACCTAATCACTTTTATTTTCAACTTACTGCGCCACTATGTATTCAGTATCATATGTAAGCAATAACGAAGCTGATTGGTATTTACTTCAAGAAAATCTAATACTAATAATGTGGATATTCTACTGGCGTTTACTAAAATAGAAATCCACGGAGACGTTGAAATTGATCTCTTACGAAAGCACAATTTATATTACGTTCGAATAGCGGATTTTGCGAATCAAATTTATTGCAAACGTTTATTACAAGTCGGAAACAAATAAACTCTTTATTTGAATGTAAATTTGTTTAGAGCTGTTTATAGTGTCGTTTGCTGTGATATTTGACTGAACTGTAGTCGGATTTTAACATAAAATCCATTTACGTTTTATATTTATTGAAAGCAATACAAGTAAACTAATCACGTAAATGCGGAAAGACAATTTATGTTCTTATAAGCAAAGATAAAAGACTATTTAATAATTTGAACGGTAATAATGTATTATTATGTTCAGCCAAAATCTACAACTTGTTTGATTGTAAATACTTAATAAACGTTTACGTAAATATTTGCAAAGTGTGTCAAATGTGAAAATAAGTGGGCCATTAGTGCTATTTGAAGAGGTATGATAAACAGTTAAGTGGGAAAATGTGCTTCTTCATATATAATTGTGTAAAATATTGAAGTAAATACACGAATTAGAATCAGAAATAAATTTTTTTGTGGATATGAATAAAATATTTAATTTTTCTTTGCCCACTAAAAATCTGTGGCTCTTTATTGCTGACAGGTTTCACGTAAAAAGGATAAAATTCACTCTCAAATGTAAGTTCTGAAATATTATATGTTACTAATTTTTTTGCTTATTGATAAAGAACTAGTTGTTAAGCATAAAGAGATAATGATATTGTTTATAATATATCATTTCATTTAAAGAAATACTATACTTTGTTAAAGCTCAATTATTATTTGACAATCAATTCTTTCTAAATTTGCACTGTTAGATTTGTAAAAGAAAATAACACATTTTTTATTTCAATAATATATGTATTCTTCATATAACAAAGCAAATAATGGTGTCCCACTTATTTTAGAAATCCGACACAGTTTAAATTTACATAAACGAAGTATTTATAATCAAATCAGATTTCGTCGAGGATTTCGACTTTGTTGCAACTTTTTGGTAATATGAAATTTTAGTTCATATATAGATAACGAAGAATGTTCAACTAAAATAATATTGATAGCCATAAACATTAATACAAATTATAAACTAAACTATAGTTATTTATGATATAAATATTAAAAGTAACATTTTATCTTGTGAGAAGGAAGAGTGGAACACGACGCGAAGCAGATTGGTCCTAAACATCGAACAAAATAAAATCACTTTTAACACTTATACACTATTTTATCTACATTTAAATTTGTATTTCTAATAATATTTTGACATATGTTGGAAATGTCGTTTTGTTGTTTCATTCGTCATTACCAAAGTAACTAATTCATTTTTAACACTGGTGTCATGAAATTTTTAACTCTAAAAACAAACATTAAAAAGCCTACTTTGAATAGATTAGTAGAAAAATATATTTTAATATTTTATTAAACTTTACTTCCGGTAAATTGGGTCTGGGGTCAAATCTCTTTCACGAAATACTAACTAATAAACTTGGTTTTATCCGAGGTTTTATCAAAATATGCTAGTTTATTTTGTTCCATAGGCTTTTAACATAGAAACCCGTTCAGTAAATTATCTTGTTGCTATTATTATTTTATTATTTATTATTTCATGTAATTTGCCTTCGGGGAGGGACCCCATAAAATGATTGACAGCATCAACATTGAATCAACTATTCTAAACATAGGTTTAAATATATATACACATACACATATATTTGCCGGTTGACATTAAAAGTGCGATTTTTATGACAGCTAACAAACTGTAAAATGCCACCTCTATTGCTCAGGCAGTAAAAATGAAAATTGATATACATCTTGATCACGGCCTCAAACAAAACCGAAAACAATGTTTTTTTAGAAATGTCAAATTAAAATTTAAATATTTAATTTCACCCGTATGTTAAAAGAACGAGTTTTTTAAAATTTTGTTTGAATGCAAACTATGTTCTACTTTAAGATCATATTTTGATAAATTTGATATTATTTATAATTGTTATTATATAATGAAATTTGACATTTCCCAAAACAGCACCCTAGCTAAAACCGCAACCATACCTTGAGCCCTCATGTCTAGTTGCGCCACACAACACCAACAAAAAAAAAACACCCTCGTCCTAAACCCAGTTTTTTTTATACTTATACAATTTAAAATAATAGCATTAACCGAATAAAATCCAACCGAAACCAAATCCTGATCGTCGGTGGCTCAGCTAGGAATTTACAATTTAACGATAATTGCAATAAATTTAAACACACTTAAAGAAAAAAAAAATAAATTAATTTGGCTGAATGTAGTAAAGTGTAATATCTGAGAGTGGAACAACAACTACTAGAAGGCTATTCGTTCATACAAAAGCTTCTCAGCTTAAGTGCGTTTATAGTATAATAGAAAATACTATTCATTCTGTCAAGCGATATATTAGTTAAGACTTCTAAAAAATCATCTCTTGATTTTATATTATACTTTGTTAAATAAGCATTTCTCAGTGATTTATAAATGGGACAAATTAAGTAAAAATGTATGAGATCCTCCAATTCACGTGTATTGCAGATTGTGCATAATTCATTTGCGGAAAGTTCGTATTTTATACCCCGGTGAATTATTTTTAAACCTTATTTACTAGACAGCCTAATTTAAGTTATAATACGAATTTTATTTATCGATGTGTGAATTTTCAGATACTCTTCTGTGACATTATTCGATTTTATTAATTTATAAAAGTCGTTAAAATTCGAAATATTTAAATAATTTAAATCTTTCTGAGATAATTTTGTTTTATATTTGATAATAATTTGTTCAATTTTACTTTTATTTATATATTGCGTTTCCCATATTTCGCTTTCATCCAAGGAATGTAAAAAAAAATTTATTCGAGAACACCAATTTAACTCTTCTTTATTAATTTCACAGTCGTCTAATTGTAGCAATCTGTTATACAATTTTTTAGGTAACCTGTCGTCCTCCATTAGTAGAATTTTTGCCCACTAATTTAGAGTTATTTTCCAAATTAGCAGGGCGATATGACAAATACCTATTCCTATTTTAATGCGAGTATCTCATATTTTAATTTTAGTTGTTCATAATCATGTTAAATGTACTTGCAAGTTAGATGGCATCATTCCCGTTGGCTAACAAGCAATATATGTACAATTTCCTACCGCGATTGATTCGTGACTGCAGTTCTCTCTTCCTGTTCTACTTCTAGTTATGTGGTGCGTTTCCAGAACTAGAATGTCTCAGCTGCTATTGACATGCAATTAAACTAAGATGAACTTTCGTAATTAAAAACTACTCTTCACTACTCCGCACTGATTACAACGACTACGAGTTTATTTATTACTTTCATATTGCACATGAGGTACCTTACCAATAAAATAAGGCAGGCATTTTATTAGTTTTACTAGTGTCAACATTTTAAATGATATTTTTGACACCAGATCAACATTTTAAATCTACGATATTTTTAAATAATAATTTGAAGAGAATATATGAAAAAAAAAATAGTGTCTGATAACTATTTTTTTCATGTTACTATTTTTATTGAAACAAAATGCTAATACCCAAAGAATTCGTTCCATTTTGTGGTTTAAATATAGACATGTACGAAAAGAAATATTTGGTATGTATATTAGGATGGTCGTTACACAGAAGTAAATAGAATTACAATTTTGTCTAATTATAATTAGATATTATTTTATTAGGCAATATGTCTAATAATTTAGTATAATTTACAAATATCAATTTAACATTTTCACTAATCCGAAATAGATAATAAATATTTTGTAAAAAATCGTTAATTTAAATATGAAAATGGTTATTTTAATTACTTATTTAATTTTACTATAATTTGGCTTCATTATTTTTGTCCTACAATTTTCGGTAATTTATCTAATGAATTAAGTAAGTAAATAGAATATTTAAATAAATATTTAGTTAATTTCTTTATTATGTTTAGTTCAATACTAAATGTAAAGATAATGTAATGAAACATATTCGTAGGCTGAAAATTAAAGAATTTGTTTAGTTAATTTAACTACAATTTAGAAGTTTTTTTTGTGTGTATAAAAAATACACTGTCAACCCACGGAATTAATAAGTAATTAAAAAACAAGAAATTATGCATCCCCAATTCTGTAAATTAAAGTGAACAGGTGCCTATCGAAGTAAGAAGTTCGGATGTTTAGTTTTTTTTTTTTTGTCTATTAATTAGATCAAAAAGAATTTACATCAGAAAGTTTAACGGCATGTATTTAATTAATCAGTAATTTTACTAAATGCTCAGTATTAAATGATCAGTAACTTATAATAAAAATATAATTTAACCTATCTAATCTAACCATAGCCTAACCTAATCTAACCTGGGCTAACTGATTACTTATTTTACAAAATACTTATCATTATGTAAATTTTTTTTGATGTGTAGTAAAAAAAACAATGATTAAATGAATATAAACTAATTCTTTACTTATTATCACATCTCTTTTCACTAGACACCAGTGCTCTTTAATTTACGCAATTTATAGGGCTGCATATATATATATATATATATATATATATATATATATATATATATATATATATATATATATGCACTGTCCTAATTCTATACCTATACATATTTCTTCTTGGTTTCGTTGTTTATATGTACCGTAAGTACTTGAACCATTTCAACCATTCTAACTTTACCAAAACAGATTTATCATCTTATACTTCATAATATGTTTTGTGAGACTGTTTGCGATATTTTACATTTTTAACGGTCATAAAGTTCTTGACAAGCAGTGTAAAGTGACCCCAGACTTTCAATAATATCTTATAATAATAATGTACAATAAACTAAATTGAATTGTGAAATAATTCTATTTAATCTTTCACTCAGCAATAGTTTTGTAAAATTGTTATTTTTCTTATTACCGACCTTCCAACGTCAAAACTTGTACTCAAATATCACAATATTGTTCCATCATACTTGCAGACAGACTACTATTTTAAATACTGTACAAACAGATTTTTATTGACTAAATACACAAACGTTCAATATACCCCTCTTTCTGTAGGTACAAGTGTTTCTTAACATCTTAATAATTTTTCTTGACGTACTTACCCCGCCATTGTATTATCTCCTCAAGTTCCCTTTAAGATTATTAATATTAACGCAATTAGTTTTTTTTAATAATAAAGCAAATGATATCTACTAAGTGTATATTGTTTATAGAAAGCCAGGAATACTCCCTAGCTGTATTACATATATCCCTATGGCAGTGCTTTCCAACCGGTGTGTCGCAACATACTTGGTAGGATACTCAAAAATTAAGGTGTCGCTAAAGTTTTATGTTTCCGCAGATTATGAAGTAAAATCAGGTGCACTATATCTATAACGTAGGTATATAATGAAATCTAATAATAATAATAATAATAATAATAATAATAATAATAATAATAATAATAATTAATAATAATAATAATAGTAATAATAATAATAACAATAATAATAAAAATAATAATAATAATGATCATAATAATAATAATACAAATATTCAGTAATTACGAGTATTGAGCGTTTAAGGTTTAGGGGCCGCTTCACTGTTGTTGAAGTGAATTGCCTACATTGGGATATTCCTCTTAGTTTACAACTATTAAACAATTAGAAATATTTTATGAAAATCTGAAATGTTGGTAAGCAGTAAGTACTAATCTAATTAAAATTTCGCGACATTTTTATGAATAATAATTTGAGTTGAATGTTGAAAAACAAAACAAAGTTTCATAATGAAAATAAACAATAATTTCATCGTTAATTACTTAGCGCTCTCCTGCACTGTACATTACAGGACATTGTCATGAAACTTACAAAGATTAAATCTGAAAAATATAGCCTAAATAACCACGGACAATTAATATTCCCCTACGCTTTTTATAACATTCTGAACCATCCACAAAAAAAGCTCATTAATTTGTCATATCGCTGGGACACATATCAATTAATCTTCGTAAACATGCTAGATCAAATTGAAAGCTCTTCAACCAGTCTAACTTTGTTAAAAATTTATGGTCAAAATTGATTCCCCCCACCCCATGAACCTTTAATTTAATAATGGCTGAATTATAAGATTTTACTCAATTTTGACGTTTTCAACTGTAAATAAACACCGTAGCAACAACTATAAGTAACTGTTTATTTCCAATGAATTAATAGTTATTTACGATACTCGATACAAGTACTTAAAGCTAGCCTTTTGGTCACGAACGTGTCAGATGAAAACACGATCGTAGCGAGTGACTAAAGATGCTTTACATATGTGTATTGTATTAATTCAATTACCATTATTTTATCTACGATAGAATCTAATAACCCAATAAATATAATAACATTTATGAATTAGGATCACAGTATCAAATGAGAGAAATTTGCCTTGATAACAAAATATACACCCTGGTTTTACAAATTTAAGGTATTTAAAAATTTTAATCACTCGTTTTTCTACAATCCGTGACTAATGAAACCTTGTTACTATACAACCGTTTTACAAACTAACAACTAAACAATTTTAAGCACATCAGGCACGAAAATAACACTTTGACTAGTTTTTATCAGAAGTAATATCACAAGACCTCCTGATTTTATCGATAAATTTTTATTTTGCACGATTTTTTTTTTGCTTAGCAACAAACACGAAAGAAAACTGCATGGTAAATCCCGACTCCGAAGGAGGAGGGATTTTACCTAATGTCAGTTTGCTTGAGTGATTTTGCTTAAAAGCAAAAAAAAATTAGTGCTTAAAAATAAAAGTTTATCTGAGAAAATCTGAGAGGTCGTGTGGTATTTGGTGAGATAAATTCCAAAGACAACGCAAAATGATACTTGACACATTAATTGTCACACTGACAGTTATAAACAATAACAACTGTTTATTTACTTGGTAGCGGGAAATTATCGGGATAACGGGGTTTTGTCGTAGTAACGAGGTTTTATCAGTATAATACTGTTCCCATTGGATGAATATTCAAGTGTCTTGCATCATGATTGGTTAAAAACTAGTCGTTGGAATTTATCAGACATATCTGCCATTTTCACTATTTTTCACGGCACAAATGACAAATGAAAGAAAATAAAACTTGTTTATAATTTATAAATAAACGACTTAGCATCTATCAACAACGATTGTCATGCGCAGCCTACTAATTGATTAGTTTTATTTCATCAAAATTAAATATTACAATGGTTTTTATTATTATATCTTCAATATTGAATAATAGTTATTTATGCAACAAAAGTAAAACAGTCTTATTTCACGAGTAAGAATATTTGACCGAACGAGCCTGGGCAAAATCATCAAATTCTATGAGAGAAATAAGACACTTTTTATTCAAGTTGCGTACAATTTTTTTTACGACTGCAATAAAAGTGTGACAAAAGTGCCACAGCGTTTCATTATTTCACCCGTTAAACAAGTGCACTTTTTTCACACTTTTATAATGTTAAAAAAGACATATTTTAATGAAAAAAGCGTACTTTTTTAACAGACGTAAAAAAATTGTGTAAACCACGTGATTTAAGAATGTTAATTTACTCAAAGAATTTAACCCACTCGCCCTGCGTGCTGGTGGTTTAAACTTTATTTTCATGAATAAACATTATCTTAACTCACTTGGTATATAAATATTTATTGTCAATAAAGTGCTAGGTACTTTATTAGATTTTACAAAGTAAATATTTAATAAACGCTAGGTACATATATTACATACATTCCAAAATATAAATAATTTCAAACAATTTAAAAGAAAAATAAATTCGTGTCTACTTATTCATTGTTTTTATAGCGTGAAAGAATATATGGATACACCACCTTTCATAAATTCATGGTTGGGAGATAGCGATTATTAACAAATAAGCAAATTTACTACAGGTAATATGGACAATAAAATGTCGTATCAAGAAATGTTCTGTTACTTCCTGTTCCGGAGTATGTGATACCAACTTTGATATTCCAAATGGAACATACTATATTTTTGAAAATTACACAAACTTTGATTTATAATGGTAGTAAATAAGTAGTACGTTGTATTATTAAAAAAATTAAATGGCTGACGTTTGAAATCAATAGTGTGTAAAAAGTGAAATTTTGTTTTATTATTCTGTTGCCCAGGTCACGCTATTATAAATAAATTTATCTGAAAAAAACATCATCTATGAACAACAAAAAACAATAAAATCTCACACATCTGATTTTTTTCATTCAATATATTCATATGTCAAACGTTCACCATTTTATTTTCTTAATAATAAAATATACCTACTACTTATTTGCAGAAATATTGCTATCACTGGAATCTGCAAAAAACATAAAATTGGCAAACCCAAAAATGGCAATTATAAGCAGTGATGATAAATAGTTATTATAATATCAATATCATTACTTTGGTGATAAGAACTGATGATATTTTATATATCATTATATACGTATCTACTTCTTTATTTATTATAGGTACAAAAAATATAAAATCTCTGGTGGTTCGCACTGCCGAATAATATCCCACATCAGTTTTATTTTATTTTATTTCTTGTAAGAGTTATTTGTACCGATGGTGGTAAGAAGATGGAAAACAGTATATTGCTTTTCATTTGAAACATACGTACATATCTTTCCGTTTTTATTTATAATAAGAAAAAAAAGCACCTCTTATTTACTTTTAAGAATCTATGAAATATTTTTCATCATGTTTGAAAGTAAATTAATTAAAAACTTTTTCCATCGTTTTGAAAAGTTTATGTTATACTCGTAGATGCAGTAATTATATTACTATAGAAGAAATAAAAAAAATGTATAACTCAATTTTAAATTGTGAAAATTTATTAAAAATATATCTAATAAATCTAATGAAGAAATATTCTGTCCTTCATGTTTTATTCAAAACAATTGGAGACTGCTTTCCATTACAGTAGAACGCCACTTAAAGCCAGAACTAAAATATTTATTTATACAGAGTGTTTGAGACCACCTGTACCAGTTTTTTTTTTTCAGAATTAAAAGGTCCTAGAGATTCAGGAAAAAACTACCATAACATCATCCTATCTGAAGAATCATGAATGATGAGTGAAAATGAAGTGTTAAGCGCAGGTCAATAATGTCCGACTTTGGCTGCAAAAATGCACTTATCAAGGTGGAAGACACTTCTAACATTTAAACAATTTTTAATATTTATTTCGTAAATAATATCTAATATAAAAAAAATATTTCCTACAATAGTCTTAAGAATATACATCCAACGAATAGCGCACATGACTTAGGTTCCCATTTGAAATTCTGAACCTGAGTGTAGTTACGTCTACTTCCGATAAATTCCGAAAATCGAGACTACTACCATTAAATTCTACAGATAGGATTGTGTTATGCCATTTTTTCCTGAACCTCTAAGACGTCGTAGTTCTGAAGAAAAGCCTGGGACGAGTGGTTTGAAACACCCCGTATACCAACTCTTTAAAAATAATCTTCTTTACCAAGATTACGAATTTAAGATGTCAATTCAAATTAACCATATGAGTAATAAAAAGAAACTTTGATGTGGAATTTTTTAATCTGCAAATTATAAAATTTTGAAGGAGAAATTATGACATTTGCACATGCAAATCTATAAAAAATTGCCAAAAACACACATATTTTTGTTGATTTATATAAAGATATATATTGACTAGAGGCCGCCTTACGGTGTTTGTTATGATCGGAACATATACGGAAGCCATGGTGTATTGCGAGCTGTGTATTGAAGCCGTGGTGTATTGCGGACTGCGTATTATCTTAATATTTGTACTACCTTTTTTTACAATGTAATGACTAATTGCTGCTTTTGAAGTATGTAATCACCTTTATTTCCAATAAATTTCAGCCTCGTTACTCTTACGTCATTATTAGTAAGAAACCTAAAAGTTACACTTTGTTTAATATATTATTTGTAAAACAAATCCCAGTTACTTACACATGAAACGAAATATCCTTACTTTCTTTGTATTTTTCATTACAATTTGATATACTCCGTGATATACTCACAAACTACACGCAAAAAATAAGGTTTGGTTACAGTAAAATGACAAGCAGTGACATATAACACAATAAAACAATGCCCGCAATTCACTATGACTTCCGGCCCCCCGCCTACATGTCTTTCGATCACTTCATCCTATGCATTGGTATAGGGAATTACTTCTCAAGTCAGTATATGTTCGAAGATATATATATATATATATATATATATATATATATATATATATATATATATATATATATATATAAGTGGCACCTTTTATAGCGTTTTTATTCCTTATTTACAGATGTGCAGATCTGTAAGACTTACATTTATTTTAAACAGAATAAGGCCATAAATTCACTTTAATTCATTTTTTATCTTACAATCAGGTATCGTAATTATTAAAATATACCTATCTCCCTCGTCCCTGTCTACAATTTCAACTAACGTCATTTTTTTAAACTAGTTTCATAATGATCTATTTTAATGACGATTTCAAAAATAATAACTATATTTTAAATGAAAGAAAGGTATGGCACATATTTATTAATAAAATTGAGAAATTAATTGGAAAATACTTGTCATTGTCCTGCTGAACCCAAAATTCCAAGCATTGTACTCTATTGATCGGTGCTATGCTGTCGAGAATGAAGGAATTTGACTTGGTCTTAAATGCTGAGTGAATGCCTTGCGGTGGGTATTGTGACTGCTCCAAGAGAGGCTGGCACGTTCTGATAATTACGTGGCATTACCCCACAATTGTACTGAGAGACAACATAGATATGATGTGTTATTGGACTATTTCCTGCTTCAAATTACTTCTCTAATAAAAAGAAAGAGTATGAAGTATCTGCGAATTTGGCTATATTCATAATACAATTCGTTGTATGTTTATTTCTTTATTTTTGTAAAGATAACAACTACTCATTTCTTCATACTATGAAGAATAAAAAATATATAAAAGAAAAGTTATTTAACTCAAATCAAAAAGTGAGATAATGAAATCAATATGGAAAACTTTTAAAGTCAAAGAAATCTAATTGTCATTAATTGTGTATTTGATTCGATGTTATGCATTCAAAACCTAACGATAGCTAGAACTTATTTTTTAATTAATATTTTTATCCATTATGTTTCACAATATTTTAATATTTGGTTTTGTTTACTTATATGTATGAATAACCCTTTGTTGATCAAATCTTTGGCTTTGTATTTCAAAAAAAATTATTACTATTGTCTCAGATATCTGTTACCTGCTTTTAGTTTGGTACTATCTTAGATTTAGGCTCGGTTTTTCCATATCTGGGTCATCAATATTACAGCGTAAATTGACTAAATTACACACATGTCAATTAGGATATTTTTCTTTTATCTGGCATTCAAATTAACTGACACTTTATTCAGAGATGTAATAACCGGGCCTTAATACTGTTTTTACAGTTCTGTTGGATTACTATACCTTTTCAACTTCAATTACAGAAAATATAAATTCAATTTCGGAAAAAAGTTACATCAATATCAGAGAAAGTAGCATCAATTTCAGAAAACGTGAATTCAATTTCAGCTTCCATCTTTATTAACAAAAGATAAAGTGGAGTAGAATTAATGTCAATTATTTAAGGTATACAACTATTGTCACTTTTATGTGTAGGATGCGCATATATATGTAATTTTTTTATACAAAAATACGTTGGGAAATTGAACGTAGTTTTTCTGGAATTGATCTTTTTCTGAAATTGATGTTACTTTTTCCTATATTGAATTTACTTTTCTGAAATTGATGTTACTTTTTCTGAAATTGAAGTTGGAAAGGTGTATGTACAAGTACATAAGACGAATTTTTTTCGTTTTCAAATCTTTTATCATGATAACGTCTCAAAGAATACCACCTAAATATCAAATAAATACCATTGAAAATTTTTGGTACACAAGAATACATAAATAAAATAACATTGAATTTACATACAAAAAATATTTGTAGGTAACAATTTAATTAAAGTGGTAAGAACCTCCAAGAGTAATATACCAGTAGGTAAAAATTTGTTGTCTATTCTAAATAGTTAGGAAACTTATAAAAAAAAATCAGCTATAGCTCATTATATTAGCTAATAACTATCTTAACTAATTAATTTTTACTATTCGAAATGGATTATTTGAATGAATTATATGTATTCATTAAACACATCTATTCATTTGCACAGCGTATTTGTCAATTTTAATTTATATTTTTTCCTCTGTAATAAAATGCATTCTTCCCAAGGAGTACAAATCAGTTTGTTATTAATTCTATTTACTTTTAAAAAACTCTTCTTAAAACTTTATAACTTGCATTATACCTATTTATTAAATATATATAAACTTTGTTTCAAAAATTATATTTTATTTAAAAATATAGTACAATGCACATTTCGAGGTTTTACCTCATCTTCAGGAAGAAAAATAAATGATATTAATATAAATAAATATAAATATAAACAAATAACAAATGAGTGAAACAAATAACAAATTAATAAAGATAATAAAATTGAAATTTTATTAATATAAAATTATTAATATATAATTACTAAAATTTTGAAAAAATATTTGGATCTAATAGGGGTGAATTGTTTAAATCCAATATTTCATTCATTAGATTATCTTTTTTGTGTAAAGAATTTTTTATTTCAAATGCTTCTAAACAATTTAGTTTTTTACTTTTGTTTTCTATATGGAGAATTTTTAAATTTTGAATTGTACAAAAATGTTCATTGTTAAATAAATGTTTTGCCAAATTTGAATTTTCTATTTTTTCATATTTAAATTGTCTTAAATAAAAAAAAAGTTTATATATATTTAATAAATAACATAATGTTTCAATTGCATTATACCTGTTATGCAACGATAATTTTTTGATTCTGACGTTTATTTATGCGACGTTTATATCAGGCGGATGGGGAATGTATTCAACTAATTTACATGAAACTGAATTATAAAACGTTTCAATAACTATTACGTGACCAAATAATAAGTACCACACATCATAACTTCGCATTGTAGTTTAAAAGACTAGAATAAAGTTTACAAAGCAAAATAACTTAAAAGTGTAAGTTACAGAATTACATTATTAGTTATAATGTCTTAATTAAAACTCTGTACTATTTCAGTTTATTCATTTGGCAATAACAAATAAAATTGAGAATATTGCTTGTTTAGTAATATATGAGAATTTTTGAAAAAAACAATTCTTATCTAAAATGACTTCCTAAAGGAGCACCAGATATCCTATTCACCCAAACTCATAAGTCTTGTAGTTCTCGAGAGCCCAATGGTGAGCATCGAGTTGGAAACACCTGCATAAAATGGCATCTGTCTTTGAAAATCGAACCAAACTTTATTAAAACTTTTCATTTTATTTGTAGACGTACTTGCTCTTAAAATGTTTTACACTTATTTTTGAACACAATGGCTGGTTCTAACACCGGTGTTAACTAGAACCATGTCAACGACTTGACACATACTTCAGGTTTGTTAAGAAAACAAGTATTGTCAATATATTGATCAAGCTGAAAATTTATTGACAGCCATTTTCAATAAATCTGCCAACACTATTTAAAATTATTTAATATGATTTGTTTTTTAACTTGTTTCTAGGAAAAACAGTTTTAAATAATGAGGTCAAATTTATTGAATATGGCTGTCAGTACATTTTCCACTTAATTCAGTATATTGGCAACACTTATTTTGTTAACAACCCTGAAGTATGTGGCAAGTCATTGACACGGTTCTAGTAAATACCGGTGTTAGAAGCACGCTTGTGCTACCAGCCATTGTGTATGTATGTGTTTATCTTATAAATAATTTTTATTCTTATTAACATTAGTTTAATATGTACTGAAACTTTGTAAATTTTGTATGAATAAAATGTACGTACAGTTTACGTTTTTAAAGATGTCTGATCAAATCCTTTTTCGAATTGTATGCATTAAAATTTTAGCTCCGCCCATTCAGTAGTGTCGTTTACATAGCTTTTATAAAGGTACATAAAATCCCACTATTATATTGTTATTAAAAAATATATGTTACAGTAAATACATTCAAATTTCAAAAATAGGTCAGCTTATAAGTTTAGTGACAATGTGTAACCAAATATGTTAAGTATAAAATTCTGACAGTATAGAACGCCATACGCAAGGCTATGGATCAAGGTAATACTATATGTGAATTAATAAATAAACTTATGTAATCGATAATATTATCAACAATGAGACTCATTTTAAAAATAATTTCCTATCTTAGTCGAAACAATATCGCTTATCTTTTGAAAGATAAGCATGTTATATCCATCCATAAATATATGCCAATTTATTAATTCATTCATGATTCGAATGAACTTGATCAGAATAATTATACGTGTAAATAATTGTAGCATGAACAAAGACAATACAAAAATAAACTAAATAATCCAGTATTTCTGGCTTTAATCCTAGATAAATTATTATTATTATTATTATTATTATTATTATTATCTTAATTAATAAAGCAACTATAAAAAAATGAAATGAATTTTATTTATGGAGATGTCATCTGTTATTTGTCAAGGGTTCCCGTTACCGTCCTTACCTCTTATGAAATACCATTGAACTAGTAAACTATAGGTCCCTAGATCAAATCTCGATTGAAGACTGAATTTTTCTTTTCCTTTCAAATACATTTCCGGATGAGGGTTGATCTTTCACATTATTTCATGCAAATTTCCATGAAGAGCTGTTAAATTGTTGACATTTCAGCATGACAGCCCTTGATAATACCTCTCATTTGATACCAAACACGACATGGTTCTGACAACTTTAAACAAAAAACAAAATCTGATCAAGCTATCAAATTTTAACATTTCTGCATGGCAGCCTTTGACGATACCTCTCATTTGATACCAAACACGACATGGTTCTGACAATTTTGAGAAAAAAACAAAAGCCGATCGATCTGTCAAATTTTTAACATTTCTGCATGACAGCCCTTGACGACATCTTTCATTTGATACCAAACACGACATGGTTCTGACAACTTTAAACAAAAAACAAAAGCCTATCGAGCTGTCAAATTTTTGACATTTCTGCATTGCAGCCCTTGATGCTATTTCTCATTTGATATCAAACACATGGTTCTGTCAAACCGATCGAGCTGTCAAATTCTTGACATTGGTATATATGTTTTTTACTTAGTTACTTATGGGATGTTTGGCAACACTTTTGAAATATACATGAATCACGGAAATGAACCTTCAAAAATTGTAATTTTTAAATATGTTTCAGGCCTTTTCAACTATTGTGGAATTATTGCCCATTGTAATAATTTATCTTTATAAATTTAACTTCTTCCAAATTTCATGAATAATTCCATTTAAATGTTCTGACTGACATGTCAAACGAACGTTTTTCATCTTAAAATTTTCAACACGGACATGAACCATAAAAAATTATAAATTTTAATTATGTTTTAGGCCATTTTTACTAGTGTGAATTAATTGCTCATTCTCATAATTTATGTTTATGAATTTAACTTCTTTCAAATTGTCCTCATTTCAAAAATATTTTCATTTAAAGGTTCTGATTGACATGTCAAACAATCTTTCTGCTAGGGCTCCGCCGATAGTGTATTATAATAGTTTTACGTACGTCCATTCCGTCTAAGCGTCTAGGCACCATTTTTATCAATTTCATAGCCAAATTAGGTTCCATTTAAATACATGGCTTTTTCTTCGTTCAGCAACTATTTTGTCAATAGAAACATGCGTACATATGTTATTGTACGTTCATATTAGTTATATATCACTGAATTGGGGATTACGGCTCAATCGAATTAAAGGAAAATAGTAAAAAAATACGAATGTATATGCTGAATAACGAATATTAATAAAAAAAAAATGAAATGGTATAATTGAGATATTTCGGAAATAAAGGGTTTTTTGTTATAGCGCTTCGACACTAATATGAAAATATTTTGATTGGCGACCGAGAAACCGCCTACACATGCATTACAAATAGCGTGTTAGGAGGTGGGGATTACTACCAATGGAAGTTAAGAAATTCAAATTCGAAAGGAGGGGCTAACATTGCTGTACTGCAGTTTCCAAACAGTTTTTATTTTAACATAAATTTCTTACATTAAACTTAATAATTTAAATACACCTGTAATTATAAAGTATGTAGACTTATACAGTGTTATAATATTCATTTATTTTTATGTAAATATAACTTAAAATAGCATATATTTCAAGAACATTTAGGTCTATGATGAAAACAGTTTGATATAAAAACACATAAATGTGACGTCACGTCAATCTTTTCAAAATTCGGGAGACCATAACTCGCTTATTAATAGGAATTTTTTCACCGGAATTTCATCAATAGTCTTAGTATTCCTAATATTTTCAGATAAAATAAAAAAAAATGGTGTAATCCCCCATTATCACCTTTTCAACTTCTCTGTCATAAAAAGCAAACAGTGTTACCTATGGATGAACATGTTTTCAAATTTAACTTCAAGGTTATATATGAATTGTTAATTACCATTTTAAATAGAGAAAATAATTATAAAATACCATTAATTACTATTATAAGTATAATATTCGTTCCATAAAAAATACATTTCTTATAATTGTTTATCACTAACATTGACATATCAAATGTGACAGATGACATCGTTTTTCTTATTAATTTTGTACATGTAGACTTCGATCGATTGTTTCAAAAAGCCAAATTTCCACCTTTAAAAATATTTTACACAAAAACTATCGCGATCGTCATGATGAATTCATATATATATATATATATATATATATATATATATAGATAGATATAGTTGTTTAGTATAAAAGATAGAAACAAAATATAAAAATTAGCATAAAGGACTCATGTTATTAGACTATTTTTTGTACTTGTTGCCAGGGCTTGTTTTCTAAATTTTGACGCATGCGAAAAATACACGTATTACAAAACTTGTTCTTTAATAATTTCCCATGAAGAATGAATTTATATGTTATATTTCTTTATAGAGAGGGTAATCTATAAAACTGTGTTTTGTTAATATAATAAACGAAGTTAAAACTGTGTTTTGTTTGATTACTATATTACCAAATTTAGAATTTCAAAATGGATTACACAGAATAATATATCATTTATTAATTTTCAATAAATAAAAGATCATTTCGCTTATTCTGCATATAAACGTTTTCTAATCACTGCATTCCATATATACCCTTCGGAAATACCTCCAATCTCTTCAATGAATTAGAAGAAACTGGAACATAAGAGTGAATAGAATGAATTAAAAAATATGAAAATATATAATGAAGATATGTATTTTTGTGTGTATCAGAAATGTCAAATATGTACAATACTTGTATAGCTTAATATGGAAATGGCGAGAAGTCTTGTGCTATCCACATGCGTTATGAATTTCTGAGTGGTTAAGTGTATGGAGTTAAATTTCAAGGTAAACCAAAAATTAACTCCCCGGTGGTCGCGGATCGCGCCCGTAACAACATGGTAGGTGGTGGATCGCCTATATCTGTAAGAGAAACACTGTGCACTTTTTTTTGTTTTACTTCAAAATCAAATAAGTTTTATAAATATTTTACTGTTTTGTTAATGTATTTAAGTTTTAAGATTTAATTTAATTGTGTACATTTACGTTTTGTAAATTATAAAATACAAAAGAAATTCACATTCATGTATCTGAGAGATTTACCGCGACCTCCGGAGGGTTTAATAAATATTACTAACATGTAGACTCCGTTGTCTCCCTTTGTATATATGTTAATTCTATTGTGCATTTCATTCATAAAAATCAATATACGAATAATACCTACACACATTTTTGATTTAAATATATTTATTTCGAAAAAATACGCCGTTTAATACACTTGATATATAAAATATATGACGTTATTTGTAGCAATTTAATTTTACATTTTATACAATATCGTTAAAAATTCCATTGAAAAAAAAATATTGAATTTTCGGGGTTAATAACAAACTCCCTTGCGAATCCGGAAAACGGAAGGTTGATTGTAATATTAGAAAAAGGTTTTAAAACAGATTATATGTATGTCAACTCTAATTAAAAAAGGTTTCATTGCTAGCCTAATTGGTTGATGTTTTTCAATAACACCTAGGTTCGCATCAGTTATAAATTGAGTATTTATGGGAGAAAATTTACAGTGATTAAAACTAACTGATTCAGCTGGAAATATAATTCTGGGGATCTTTTTATTTCAGAGTGTCCATTACGTCAAGTAAAATCGGAAATACTAGTAACATGTTATTTTTACAAGAAATACAAATAGGTTATTTCAGAGTAAGGGCCTAACAGCTGATAATTTCGAGCAATTATTTTAGATTAATGTTCGATGGGTAATGTGTAAGAAATAGAGGAATGTGTTAAGAAGGGAAACAACGACGATTTTAATGAAAAATTGTGAATATGTACTCAAATTTAAATTTTCAGATGTCACTGTCAATAGTGTCAACAACAAGAAATAAATTTTTGTCTTACTAAATTCAAGTAATTTTGTTATGCTCGTTGCCATTATATATTTATTAAATGCGTATAAGTTTATTTTCTAACTTGCCTAACATTTCTGATAAAAATTCTGACAATGAAACGAAAAACAATAATGTTTGTTCGGCTAAATAGTAAAATAATCAAAGATTGTAGCATATAGTATATTGTAAACACAGTATGATACGCAAATGATCATAAGATTGCCAATGTACAGCATGTCTAATTTTCGATGATAAAGCAAAATCGTTTGCACATTCCATAGTCAACTTTTTGAGAAAAGTTTAATAGTCACCATAGGGATTTTCGATCTTCTTTTGTTTCTGAGCTACAGGCAAAAACTTGTTTTTCGCTCATTTCGAAATATCTCATAATTTATTTATTAAGGTAGTTAGAGAAAAATTGTTTCAATAAATTTTGTACCATTTTTTAGGTAAAATAAAATGTCGTAAGATTTTTTGAAAATTTCACAATTCTCGAGATATAACGCAAACTTATGATTTTTAAATGGCAACCTATGTTAAATAGTTTCATCTTTTTGCTTATTTTATAAGATTTTCAATTATATATAACAAGTCTACATTCTTTTGTTTTATACAATAAAAGAGGAATTATTAATTTTTGTGATGAAAGAATTGAAAATTATTAAGAAACAAATGAAAAAATACTACTATAGTTCATTATTTGTTTATTTTGATTCCATATCTATTAATTATGTTCTCAGAATTATCCTAAACCAATTATTTTCGGATTAGTTAAATTATTATTCATCGACGTCACAGCTGACTTTAACATAATTTGAAAAATTGGTTTAATGTGTTTTTAAGTATATATATATATATATATATATATGAGTAAAACTGAAGCAAATAATATAGAAATAAACAGGAGATGAACTATAATAGTGTTTTTTTTTTCATTTGTTTCTTAATAATTTTCAATTTTTTCACCCCAAAAAATTAATAATTCATCTTTTATTCATGTGCAAAACAAAAGAATATAGACTTGTTATATATCATTGAAAAGCTTATAAAATAAGAAAAAAGATGAGACTATTTTCAACAAAGGTTGCTATTTAAGAAATCATAAGTTTGTATTATACTCGTATCTCGAGAATTGTACAGTTTTCAAAAAATCTAATTGCGCCATTTAATTTACCTAAAAAACGGTACAAAATTTATTAAAACAATTTTGCTCTAACTACCAATATAAATAAATTATGAAATATTTTCGAAATGAGCGAAGAACAAGTTGTTACAAAAGAAGGTCGAAAATTCCTATGGCGACTATTAAACTTTTCTCAAAAAGTTAACTGTGGAATGTGCAAAAGATTTTGCTCTATCAGTAATATTTCCCAAGATACCTTAAAATAACATCGAAAATGAGACACCTGTACACAATATTTAGACAGTATTAAAAGTGTGTGACTATATTCACTCAAAAAATGAAACGGCGAACGGGTCTAAATCTCATATTTTATTAAACGAAGCAACACATTATATATTTAACTATTTCGGTATGATTTTTTTTTTCGTAATAATTAAATTTGTTTAATTTTGTTTTGTTTATAATGTGTTACACGGTTTGATACTAAAGATACTTGCATTTTTTTAATTATCAAAATATGACATTATAGTAATTTTAAATGATTTATACGATTTTTTTTTTAAATATAAAACTTATAAACTAAAAACTATTCGTGCTATAACTTAAACTTTAAGTTTCACACTTCTAACATGTGGCTGGATGACAGTGCCGGTAGGTGTAAACAACTTGAGTTCTTGTCAATGCGGCGTAACTATAAAAGGCTGCAATCCGAAATTTAATTTGGAAAAATCTATTTTAATAATCATACACATTTGGGAAGTGTAACAAATTTTAAAATTCAACATTTTATTCAATTTTTCAGGCCAGCCCAATACCTTTCGTCATATCCGTATGCTTTCTATAAGGAATCTTGTCCTACTTTTTTAAAATATTCAGGATGGTTCCAATTCATTGACGGGTTTCTTAAGGTACTATTACCTACCTAAAAATTTAAATATTTAATTAATAATTCAATAAGAAATATTAAATATACTTCCCAGAAAAAGCCTTCAGTAATGTCAGTAAAACTATTGATTTTTGACACTGACATTTATCTTTCAATTCCAAACATTTAAATTTGACAACTGGTTTCCTTGATATAGTATGAACCGTGCAATATATTTCAACAGATTATTCTATATATTTTCTTTATCTCTAAATCTATGAAAGATATATTACAATTATACATTTAAGTGTATTAAATAGATAATTTTAGGTTGTTCATTATTTGTAATAACAAAAATTTTCAAAAAATAATAATTTTTTTTAAGAAACTACTATTTCCTGATGTCTAATTGTAATCAAAACCTTTTCAGCTTTTCCCATTAATGTCAGACAGACAGAGAAAGAGAGAGAGAGAGAGAGAGAGAGAGAGAGAGTTATCATCGTAAAAATGTTATAATCGGATTCTAGGGACCTTAAAATGTGTGTTATTTTATTTTATATTTACAAATAAAACAATATGTTATGTAAATAATTATTATGTATTATGCAATCAATATTTTTCTGTCCAAACTTCAGAAAAATTATAGTGCACCTGATAATATTGATTTATATAATAATTTATTCTCAACTTGTATTATTTACATACGTGAAAGGCTATCAGATCAACTCGTAATGAAGATATAAATAATTGATATTGTCATTTGTGGCTAATAATATAACACAGCAATATTTATTAAACAGTCATGAGCAATGAAATTTGAATGAACTGATGTTTTTGTTAGATACTCTGATAACCTCTATAGCTCAATATGTAGGTATGTGTGTCAATAATTTTATGTTTCTGTGTTTCCGATTTTATCTTTCAGAATACATAGTTTATTTATGTAAAATATATGCATACATGGGGGTTATGATAAAAGAGTATAATTTTTTACCTATAATAAATAACTTCTAACGTTGATGTATTGCAAAAAAAAAAACGCATATTCACACAATTATTTTACGTCAATAAATATGTAAGAACTAGGTAATAACACAAAATCTACACGTAAAACCGAATTGTACGGACCTTAACCCGCCAGTGGTCGCTAGAAAATAGTAACGCGAATGGGCGCTCGTGAGAATTTTGCTTCACATATTCTATAATTAATTACACATGAAAACATTATACATAACATATAGTACAATATACTCTAAAAATAACTTTTATTCCCAATAAAATTTTTAAAAAATTACAGTAAAATAATAAAATGTTGATGCAAAAATATGACATAATTTGCAGATAAATAATTTATCAATTTATGGGATATCTGTTACAATAAAATATAATTTTCAGACTTCATAAATAACATACATTATTCACTAATTTCCTTATAATGACTCAAACCAGTTTCATCAATTTTTCTCTTCGGCTCATTTTCAACAGTGTAATTGTTTGCTTGCACTTAAATTTCAGTTTTATACATATTTAATATAAACTGTTACTATAAACTATCAAACGAAGTGAAGAAAAATTTTTTAACCTAATATTGTAACGCGAGTAGTCCCTCAATGATAGAATTGCTTACACTGTCGTCACGCCTCTAATGAAATGTAAGTATATAACATTTTAGTTAGGAGTAGGTAAATAAACCGTTAAGGAAAAAATTCCAAAAAAGCCGACTTAAAAAAAATACGCAAGCAAAATTCTCATATAGCGACCACTGGCTGGTTAAAATGGAGTCCTACATCGGGTCGGGTACCCGCGGAAATACGTGTTTTAACCGCTTTATCGGTGGTTCCATGATATTTTGCGGGTTGCTGGTCGGGCACGGATAAGACTAGCACGAATATTAATGAGTAATATGATCACAAATTCATAATAGTTCGGCCGGTTTACATTTTCAACAAATTATAAAATCTAAACAAATGGTTGCAATTTTTTACAAAATTCTTTAACTGTTTTAAATATTGGAATGGATGAAGGGTCATCTTCTAGTCCAGATTTTATTTCTGCCGGGGCCCTTTATTTTTGCCGCAATATAAAAACTTTGTAAAAATCCAGTGCATATAGAAAAGCCTATCTTGCCAGATACATACATACAATAAAACTCTGTAACAGAAGAATGTGCAGGTAGCCAAATAAAATTAGAGCTGTAACTACTAATAAATGCGAAGTAAGCCAATATTAAATGGCGGATGTACATTATGTTCATTTTATTTAATTCGCTTGTATTTCATACAAGTCGAATGAAAATATAAAATATAACAATGAGAACTTATTTTTCTGTTAAGTAAAACAATGTTTATTCACAATTATTATAGTAATATATTGAGTCCTAGCCTTTTGGAGGTTGGGAAATACGTCAATCCTAATTGTAATGACAATCTCTTGGGTTGAAAATAATAAATTTCACTTCCATCTCTTGGGTTATAATATAATAAATAAGCACAATTTAAGGTCCCTATAAACCGATATTAACATTTCTACGATGATGTGTGTGTGGGGATGTGTGTATATGTGTATGTATATGTGTATGTGTGGATGTTGGAGGGACGATTACTCAAAAACTATAAGACATAAGACCAGTTTAACTATGAATTCCTCAATCTGACATTCATGGGAGGAGCTGGTAACAATTGGACAACCGGAAGTAGTAGTTTCTTAAAAAAATCTTCTAAATATTATTTTTTGGAAATTTATGTTACACCAAATATTAAAGAATATAAAATTCTCTTTCTAGCATATTATACATTTTTATTATATCTTGTATAGATTTACAGATAGAGAGATAAATATATACAATATCTCATTGTATCCAATGAAATAGCCCATGGAAACCAGTTGAAAAATTAAAATGTTTGTAAATGACATAAATGTCAGTGTCAAAAATCCAGAGATATTACTGAAGGCTTTTTCTGGGAAGTACATTTAATATTTATTTATTTAAAAAAAAAAAACTCTCAACAGGATTAAATCCCAATTACTGCGTAGGTTCACATACACAAACATCCATGGCTTAGTGGGATTCGAACCCAGAGCCCCGAGCACACTCATGACAAGAGGCGTTGCTCTAACCATTGAGCCACCGGAGCCGACACATTTATCATTAATTAAATATTTAAAATTATAGATATAGCTGCCGCATGTTAAATTGAGCTGTTCTTGAATGCGGAAAACCTAAAATTCGAACTTGGACAAGTCGAGATGTAAGAGTAATTATAATATGCTATTTTTGAACAAGGAAAAGACTCCGTCAACATCTGAAATTGGTATAAACAGAAAAGGGATTCATTTGTAAGCCAATGTCTGTACAATAACAGATCAACTAAATACGCGCATGCTATACACCAAACACGGTATGGTTCTGACATATTTAAGCAAAAAACAAAAGCCGATCAAACCGTCAAATTTTTGACGGCAGCCCTAGACCATACCTTTCATTTGATGCTTAACATGACATGGTTCTGACAACATTTTTACGCAAAAAAATAAAAGCCGACTTATATTATATATAATTATTATTTACTTAATATAAATGGCAGTATGAAAATTAGTGTATACAGGGTGTTCATTTTAAATGGGCCACCATTGCTATCTCGAGAACTATAAGAGCTACAAAAACGGTTAAATGGGCAAACAATTTCTATCATACAAGACAAATTTAGGGAACAGAAAAAAAATTTTTTCCACCAGTGGTTCTCAAAATACGGGACTCAACTTTTTTTATTTTAAATGTGAATATATTTTTTTTATTTGCTTATTCGATAGAGAATGTAATTCTGAATTCAATGATATAATATTATCATATCCTTACATAACGATTTTTTTGAGTAAAATAGATATAAAGTTTTAAATTAATTTGATTAAAATATGATATTATTAAGAGTGCAATGAATGGAAAAACTGAATATGTACATGTGTTTTTTACGCATAATTAGAGTGCCATGATAGAAAGAAGTGAACAAAAGTATAATGAATGAAAAAAACTGTTATAATTTTTATTTTAATATTTAATTATAATGAAGAAATATTTACAAAAATAAAATAAACTCCTATAAATTTATAAGTACTGTTCAAAATTGCCTCCATTTCCATTTATACATAACTGTACTCTATGAAATAAACTATTTCCAACTAATCTTAATTTTCTTCCGTCAATATTGTTCAAAATATTTTCAATGCTGTTTTTTAATTGTTGTACATTCTGATGCACAGTATCGTAGACTTTATCTTTTAAATAACCCCATAAGAAAAAGTCTAAAGGGTTTTAATCGGGTGATCTTGCAGGCCATGCAATGGGTCCTTTGGTACCAATCCATTGATTTGGAAATTTTCATACAGGTACGCGGTTACTTGACGAGAATTATGGGCTGGTGCTTCATCCTGTTGAAAGTGTAGATTTCTAACGACATTTAATGGCAGATCATCCAATATATCATCAAGTCTGTTTCTTAAAAATTCTAAGTAACGATCTCCAGTTAGAGTACCTTCATACATGTGAAAAAACAATGTATCGTGCAAAATTGCACACCATACATTTATATTAAATTTTCTTTGAAAACTTCTTTCACGTACCATAATAGGATTCTCGGAACTCCAATAATGTTTATTTTTTACATTAAACATTCCATTATTGGAAAAATTTGCTTCATCCGTCCAAATAACACATTTTAAAATATCAATTCCTTCATTAATGATTAAATGGCAAAATTCAAGTCTTAATCACCAGGTTGCAAGTGTTGAACTTTATGGAATTTGTATGGCTTATACTTGTGTCGTTTTAAAATTTTATGCACCGTCCCTACACTTAATCTGCATTCATCAGAGGCCATTCGTACAGAAGCTCTTGGATTGGCTTCAAAATATACCAAAACATTTATTTCATTGTTTTCATCCACCGGTCTTCTGGGTTTATGTATAAATGCAGTAGTACTACCACGTAATATTAGGTCAAGTTTTCGGAAATATTTCCGCGACGGTACTACTCTCTCAGGATATCGTTCCCTATACATATTAACTGCAGCTCGCGAATTTTTTCTTGATAAAATGTATGTTTCAAACATCTCAACTTTTTCAATGTGAGTAAAATTATACATTTTTAAAATTAAATTAAATGATTTTGAACTTCACTTGACAGTTATGATCACTTAACAAAACAAAATATTCACTTATTTCATTCAGAGCACTCTAATTCCAGGTTAAAAAATTACTTGTATTCAGTTTTTCCATTCATGGCACTCTTAGTAATATCATATTTTAATCAAATTAATTCAAATTTTATATCTATTTTACTCAAAAAAATCGTTATGTGAGGATATGATAATATTATATCATTGAATTCAGAATTAAATTCTCTATCGAATAAGCAAATAAAAAAATATGTTCACATTTAAAATAAAAAAAGTTGAGTCCGGTAATTTGAGAACCACTGGTCGAAAAAAAATTTTTTTCTGTTCTCTAAATTTGTCTTGTATAATAGAAATTGTTTGCCCATTTAACCGTTTTTGTAGCTCTTATAGTTCTCGAGATAGCAATGGTGGCACATTTAAGGGTATATTCCAAAAATAAAATATAATAACCAAAACCATGGTTTCGGTTACCGACTGGTTCTAGTCATGTGACTATTGTTATTGAAACAGTTCGGTTTCATTAGCGGTAACCCTAAAATTTTGTATCAAAACATTACGTCTATCGTCTTTCATAATTCTAAATTATGGAATAGAAAATTAAAATACGTACAATACAAACCGTAAAAAATAGATGCAATCATCAAAGAGTCAATAAATAGTATCTAACCCCTCTAACCTATAAAATCTGACATCTTTTGAAAAAGGACAGAAGATGTTACCGACAAAACCGAGGAAAAATCACGGTTGCGTTGGTGCGCTTCGGTTGCAACCATTTTAACCGGTACCATGTTTCATAAATGTATAATTTTTACCATTTGATATTATTGGAACACTGTTGGTTAACCACTGTTAAAATTTGTTATTTTTGGAATACTCGTATACCCTAAAATGAACACCCTGTATATACAGGGTGAGTCACCGAAATGGCCTTCGATATCTCGCTTATCGTTAAAAATACGGCAAAAATTTATTTACCGAATTTACTCGACTATATAAGGGGCACAACGTAAAATTATTTTCACATATACAGGGTGTTGCATTACAGCTGGGCGAAAATTGTTTGTCTATTCTTAAATGGAACACCTATATATTTTTATATATTTTGAATTATATTACATTCCTTTATACGAACATATAAAATTTGTTTTAGTTTTCCGCGGCGTTGCCAAGTTATTCCGTTTTTTCTCTAAAAAAAAACTAAAACACGCACTGCTTTATAAAGGCATACTGAAGTTATTTTAATAGTAAAAATTAAGATTTTTTTTCTGTACAACTATAAACTATACTTTATTTTACATGGTGTTAAATAAAGCGAATCAAATTTAATGAATTTCAAATGGCCATAACTCGTCATTTTCAAATGGAACACCTATATTTTATTTTTCAGTTGTGTTCCTTTTTATATTCTCTTTATATGTTATTAAGAGTATACTAAGCCTAAAACCAATAATTTCGGAGATTTTCACCATTTTTCTCTAAATTTATGTTTGCATTAAAAATTAAATCAAGTATTCCATAAAAATTGTGTTTTTAATAAGAAACAATTGCAGTAATAACAGTTGCATTAGCAGTAACCAATAAATAAAACTGGTTATTATTAATATTATTGCGATTAAGTAAAATTAATTTATTAATATGAATCTTTTGCAAGAAGAACTTACGAATATGGTGTACGCACCGAAGACCGTGATGCGTGACGTTCGGCTCTCCCCGAGTATACCCGAAAAACGTGACGCATGGCGGATCAGCTTTGTTCACTGCCCACGAAAAAATGTGCAAAGTGCGCCTAAAGAAGTTTTCACTTCAAAAATTATTACTGTACAAAATTTTTAGTATAACCCAATAAAAAGCTCTTGTCAGAAGGGATTAAATGTCGGAAATAAAAGATTCTTTGTGAGGGGAAACTTGTCATAATAACAAAGCCTGAGAATATTCCCGTCTTTGTTATCGCTATATTAATAGCATGAGTCTGATCTCTTTATCTAATGGATTTACCATTATTGGGTTTCTTTATTATTAGTACTTATTTACATTTAAATTCCATATAATAAAGATTATAAGTAATCAAGTCATGCTCTATATTTATTAATTTAACTTCAATTTGCAGTTAGGAATAATTTTTCTATTCTGGATATTTAAACTATATTTAGTTTTAACAAAAGCCGTCAATTTAATTTAATGAAAATTGTATATGAGCAAAAACATAATAGTTAAACATTTGATAACACCTACATGAGTTCGCAAATATAGAAATTCTGACTAATTTTAAACATACAAAATTCTAGAAACGTAATAATTTCAAATTTGATTAATTTGCATAGCATGCAATCAATTAATTTATAAAGCAATAATTAAAAAAAATTAGCAATATACAATTTGCGGGAAATTAAATGTCACTGTAACAATATAACATTAAATAGTTATAGTTTAGTTCAATAATTTTGTTATTTATGAAATATGTACATGGCGTAATAAATTTTGATTTTACACAAAATTAAATCTTATCAGTAAACTAATGATTCATCCTGATCCGTAATTGGAAACAGATTGAAAACTCTAAACCATTTTAAGTATGAAAAGCTTTCGAGAATGTGCAAAAACGCTGGACAGTCGAGTTTAATTAGCACACTGCAAAGAGCAATACAGTGTCAGTTGGAAACGTCCCAGTTGCCGTGGGAACAATGGTGTGATGACGTCGTAAACAACGTCCAGCGTCGCTGACAGGTGAATGGACGATACTGGGGCATAGGTATGACAGAGACGGAAAATCGGAATGTTTTTTCTTTCTTTTTATTCTACTTGAAATGTCATCTGGTGACAGAAGAAATTTGTTTGTAAATGTATTTGTATTAATATCAAATTGAGATTTATAGCTTTGCTAAAATTAGATATGTCTGCGAGAAATAAATTACAATCTGCATTTCGATAAAAATATTTATATAATACTTATAAAATAGATATTGAATATAAAATTATACTACATTAAGCTACATTCACAGCTAATTATGTAATGCGTAATAATAATGCATAAGTCATAATTTTAAAACTTATACTTGCCGTCAAATAATTGTGGACTGGAGATTTATACATTGATGCCAATTTTTTTAAGTGTCTACCTGTACAAAGATCTGTAATCTGTCAATGACATTTTCGTTAGTACTTGCGTGAGCTTTTTATTCCCAATTCTATAAATTGCATTATATTTAGACTTTTGAAAAGAAAATGAGAAAAAACGTTTAGGAAAATATACTCGTAATTTAAATGGGCAGGCAAAAACAATTATTACCAATGTACAGGTGTCTCATTTTCGATGTTTTTTTAGGGTATCTCGGGAAATATTAATGATAGAGCAAAATCGTTTGCACATTCCAGGGTCAACTTTTTGAAAATAGTCACCACAGGAATTTTGATCTTCTTTTGTTTCGGAGCTACAGGCACAGAATAGACATTCATACAGAAGCGACAGTCAGACAGAAACGAAAATTAGAGAGAGAAAGAGTATGCCGACAAATTTAAAGGGCTAATCGGATAAAATCGGATTGTTTCGGCATATCTTCGTATCTTATCATTCTTTGTTCTTTTCATTATCTCGATGAGAACATTTTCTGTTAGGGGTCAATAATAAAAGTATATTGAGAAACACAATTGATAGTAAAAATCGTTATCATAAAGAAAATCATTATATTTCACATATTCTGGAAGAACTGTTGTCTCTACTTGTTACGCCCATGTATTTTAGGGTTATGGCTAATTCAAGCAAACTAAACACGTCTTCTCACTTTTGACATATGTCATTTTGTGAACCGTTTGTGAATTTCAGAAGTGGTGTTAGTTTCTAATAAAATGGAAAAACGCGGAAGGTAGAATCGGGAGGACTTGTTTGTTCTTATAAAAACTGTATAAGTATATTTAAAAAATGGAGAAAGTGAAATGTAAGTTTTTTTCGTTTCCGAAAAATCCATAAATCTAAGTAATGCAAAACGACTTCCATATCATGCAAAATGTATTTTTATTTTAGTACTTTTGTGTTCTAATTTTTCTTTTACCATTTAAAACAATTTAAATTTCACGCTTAAATTTGCCAACAAATTTAAAGTTCAAGGCCATAAACATCAAATCGCAACAACAATGGTGCAGACAAGGAGTGTCGCTTCTGTATAAATGTCTATTGTGTGCTACAGGCAAAAACTTGTTTTTCGTTCATTTCGAAAATATCTCATAATTTATTTATTAAGGTAGTTAGAGAAAAATTGTTTCAATAAACAAACAAATGATGAACTATAATAGTTTTTTCATTTGTTTCTGAATAATTTTCAATTTTTTCACCCCAAAAAATTAATAAATCATCTTTTATTCATGTGTAAAACAAAAGAGTTTAGACTTGTTATACCGGGTGTCTACTTTTATTTCTGAACATAGGAAATTCAATGTTAAAATTTTGATTCAGCGATATCTCCTTACCTATTAATTTTAGAACAAAAGTCTAATGAAGATAAATGTTCAGAGTAAAAAACTGCATTGATTGAGTACCAGGTTTGTTGTTCAATTGTTTTTATGTATAAGTTAGAAGCAAAAGAAAATACTCGATTTAAGGCAATTATCAGAGTGCCATGAAAAAGAAAACAATAATTTATATTTCTTGTCTGGTATATCTGACAGATTTGACATATCTTGTTATATTATTATTACTAGAATAATGAGAAGTGTTAATCTAGAAGAACAAAATAGTAATCACCAATTCTAATAAGAATAAATTAAAAAGAAATGTCAAATCTGTCAGATATGCCAGAAACAAGAAATATAAGAAACAATTGAACAACAATATTGGATCTCGTTGATACAGTTTTTCATTCTGAACATTTTTCTTCCTTACACTTTTGTTCTAAAATTAATAGGTAAAGAGATATCAAAAGATCAAAATTTTAACATTTAATTTCCTATGTTCGGAAATAAAAGTAGACACCCGGTATATCGTTGAAAAGCTTATAAAATAAGCACAAAGATGAGACTATTTTCAACATCGGTTGCCATTTAAAAAATCTTAAGTTTGTGTCATATTTCGAGAATTATGAAGTTTTCAAAAAATCTAATTACGCATTTTATTTCACGTAAAAAACGGTACAAAATTTATTAAAACAATTTTTTTCTATGTACCATAATAAATGAGTTATGAGATATTTTCAAAATGAGCGAAAAACAAGTTTTTGTCTGTAGCTCAAAAACAAAAGATCAAAAATTTCTGTGGTGACTATTAAACTTTTCCCAAAAATTTGACCCTGGAATGTGCAAACGATTTTGCTTTATCATTTATATTTCCCGAGATACCCTGAAAAAACATCGAAAATGAGACACGCTGTACACAATTTTTTCAAAAAATTGGCGTTACATTCTGTTACATGTTGTGTTGGCAGATTCACTGTTCACTTAATAATCAATTACTCTTACTTTTTATTTAGATTTAACTGGTTATCGTATTTTAACACAAACGCGACCTTAGCTTGATGCATGGAAACTTTGGTCAAACTATAAATATAAATTTTCCGCAGAGACAATTTTTATATTTTATATTACTACGTAATACTGTCTTACCTTACTTATTTTTTATAATATTTTCTTCATTTACGATGTATTAAAAAAATTAATTAGTTTTAAATGTAATATATGACATTTGCGTTCATTCCTGGTCATAATATCAAGTTACAAGCGGCAACACCGCTGGGCAAGGGACAGGGTGCGGAAAGGTATAAAAGTTGAACATCATTTGACGGCGAGTATAGTGCTAATGTGTAAGTTTAAGAAATAAAAATTTAATTGATAGTTGACATTTGTATTTACATAAATTACCTGTCAGAGTTGAAAATTGTCATGGCACAAATACGTAGATTGCTGAAGCGTATTTTCTTGTTTAATTTTATTTGAACACATTGTATTACAAATATAATACTAGATGCAGCTATTTGTTTTCTTATACACCAAAGATTTTGAGGCTTTTCGAAAATTCATTTTGCTAACTACCACAAATTTACTTGGTGTATAATGCGTAATGCATTAAAGTATGAAGTTTTCAAAGTTTTTTTGCTATGCATTGTGTTTATGCATTACGCGTATGCATTATCTGATAGCATTATGTATTAACGTCATACATTAAAAAAGAGTAGCTATGAATTAGGCTTACTTTACGTTCTTTGTCGTACGAATTTATTTAATGCTGGGGTTCTACATTCATGGTTAAGTCCGAAAATACGACTTTATAGGACAGTATTTCTGTAAACCCTCTTTTATGAATAAATAAATTTCATTGATCAAATTCCTTCCAAATTCACTGCATTGAATAAAATTAAATTTGGAAAAGCCCTTCTAGGATTTTTCTGTAATGATCTAATTTATTCATTTATTCTTACCTAATTATTCATCAACCTATTTATGTACATGTGTGACCCTTCTTTTGTAATTTTGCTTAATATTCGTAAATCTCTGTTAAATAAACATTTTGATATCACTTTTCGCCGATTGACATTAAATAAAAATATGATTTTATTTCCCAATCAATTCAACGGATTCAAATGTGTTTTTACTTATAAAATGATGATGACATAACATTTAAATATTAAAAATAATCATAAAATTAATATTAATTCTAAACAATGGGTGAAAATTAAAACAAGTTTCATAAGGCAGTCGTTAACATACAAGTCTACGTTTGGAAAACGAGCCGCTCTGCGGCGAGTATTACAATGCACCAGTGCGATAATAGGCCTTATGAAACATGCTTTTAACATGCTTTTACACTATTTTTCTCAAGAGAATATGGAACGAATTCTAGAACAGAGACCATTGATTCTATTGGTCAAAAAAGAATAATTTTGGAGCCGAACCAATGGAACGACCTGTTTTTGTTCAAAAATTAGTTCCACATTCTCTCAGTGAATGAATAATAAAATTTTTCTTAAGAAATGCCACTTGTGAAAAATAAGACTTGGTATTTTTTATCAGCTGAAAATTTTAACTTAACAGATGAAAATTCATTGTTGTAAGACAGTAATTTGAGGTTATATGTCATTCATCTGTCAGTTTTGTGAACAGTTATACCATGTCTAAAAAATGAAAAGCGCCAAAAACTGTGCATTTATAGATCTTCTTAACGACGTATTTGCACTGCGTTTATAAATTAATAAAGACACCGGAATAAAAAAGATATGTATTTAATTCGACGAAAACACATATTCATTTTCTAGGCTAAATTCAAAGACAAGGTAGTGGGCCTTAAATTTGGTTAGCCCATGAAATGTCGTCGTGACAATGAATCTGTTACTCTTTGCCTTATTAAACGAATATCTTATTTTTAGTAAGGTATTTCTTTTTAAATGTCGCAAACTTATTTCGTTATTCCCTAGAATTATGCTTTATAAAGTTGAGTACTAATGTTGACTTAACCGAGTACAAAAGTCCTAATAAGTCAGAAAGATTGCGTTTTTGATAGATGATGTTAATATACAATGACCTAATAAATTGTGACCATATTTTGACTTACCGATTACAAATCTAATGTCTTCTTCGTTCCGAATCTACCATCCGAAATAAGTGTATGTATAATCGCAAAAATGCCAATAAATCAGAATCAAGCACTAATTACCATCAGACGCTACGATATGACCAATTGTTTGTTTTAAATTATGCTGTCCAGTTCTGAATTCAAAGAAATTTTCCCGTTGCCAGCTTGGTTGGAATAGAAAATTAATGGTTGTCGCACTACGTTAGTAAGAATTGGTCTATGAAGTAGAAATAATTCCCAATTTATACTCCACATATAGAAGTCACAAAGTAGCCCAAAGTTTAATTACGCAACTACTTTAATAGTAGAACTTCAAGTATTTAAAACCTTGGCTAAATAAATTAAATTTATCTTAAATAGGTTCTTACAATATATGTCAAATTTAATTATAGTTAAATAAATCATCTTAACAGAAATTTTAATCAAATCTTATTTACCTAAAAATTGCTTAAGTCGGATTCACAAGCCATTTTCTATATGGCTATCCTACGGCGCTAGCCATTATTTAGGTCGTATATAGAATTATGTATCTATAAATAGTTCTTTTTATTATATTTTTATGTTTTCAATACTTATGCAAGTAAATGATGATAAGAAAACTGCAATTTTCATTATTCAAATTACTTTGAACTAAATATAGGTATCATGATGAAAAGAGATCAGTTTATAGTCTTATGATTTTGTATTCAAAGGAAAATTATAAGATGACATATATCATATAAAATGTAGATATCTATATATGAAATATTTATTTTTTAATATCTATTAGCTAATGTACAGCGGTCAAATATGATTAAAGTATGCTGCTTCATAGAAATATAACGTACTCATCTAACTAGTAGTATGAGTCCATTAAGCATTTACATCTCTAATCAATAGCAAAATCATTAATAGTTGAATCAACGGATTTCACGAAATACTCAAAAATAACATTTCAACCAACATAATGAAAGGCAATTGTTCAATTCAATGATTAAGTATATTGTTCATTCAGTTTAACAATAGTTCTAATGAGAGTTAGTTGTGTTAAATATTAAAATAATTAAAAATTTACTGTATAAATGGTTTTATTAAATAAACGTATAGATATACACTGTTGTGAGCAACAATAACAACATTATGGTCTACTGTCTGTTTGCTAGATGCCGTGTACACTTTAACTAATTACACTAAATATAATAGATTCTAGTTTGTTGTAATATCCACTAATTAATAGCGCAGTTGAAACTGTGACATGGGTTATATTTTGATTTATCTGTACTTCTCTCTTTGGAAATTATATTTAAAATTCGTAATCATTTTAACTTTGTAAGATTTTAGACCTCGAATTATGTACATACATAAGTAAATTTTGTTGTTTCTGTGCTGGGTTTATGCAGCATGTAAATTATAAAACTAAATTAAGCCACTAAATTAAAAAAACTAAATTAAAATAAAGTCGTTTATGCAGTAAATTAAAATTAAGAGTTTTATGGTTGACATTTCGAATAATCTAACATTTATAGATGAAACTGCGGTATATTTATATACGTTAAGAAAAATATACATATACAATTTGTTGAAAAGTATTTCGTCACTCTTTTCTACAGAAACTTTATCATCGTACATTTTAGTTGCATAAACGTTGTCTTTGATAACAATGTTTTCTACTTGTTTAATTTAGTTTTACAATTTATTTTTTTAATTTGCATAAACCCAACATATAGTACCTATTCATAATAATTAAATATACAATAAACTGATTTATGTCATTTTATATATAAAATATTGTTTAATATTAGTACTTCATTTTATTCTGTTGCATATATACTTATTTCCATTATTTTACTTCCATTTATTGGACGTAGGTACTTTGTAAAAGCTAAACATTTACTTGTGATATATTAATTTACAAGTTTATTATGCATTATTGTGATGCAATGTTCGCTCAAACTTTCTAAATTTAGTATGTTACAAGTACTGTCGATGACACGAAAGAAAACCGATTTGGTAATGTGCTATTATTGGACGGAGCGGTTCATGTATTACGTATAACAAAACAAGTCAAAGTAAAATATTTCTAATTAACATTCCTCAGACCGCTTTTCTTTTCTGTTATCGACTGTACCTATATATTATTAGCTATTCAGACTTTTGACTTTTGACAAATACGTTTCACAAAAATAAATAAATATAAACAAAACACAGTTAATTTAGAAATAGAACCGGAAATGTACCTACCATCAAATGTACTCTCTAAGAACTCCCATATTTTAAATGAACGCTTGATACGATGTATTTGGTTCAAAATTATGTACATTTTCTGTTGCAAAATTATGAACAAAAATCTGTTTCCTTATTAGGCTATATAAGTATTGTATTGCACTTTGCTATCGAAACGTCGTTTTATAACAAAATATTACAGAACTTTACCCAAATATTGTTTTTTATTGTATTTAACATGTCTTCTAACTACATCTATTTTTCATTGTATGAGGAAGTTCCTGATTGTCAGAGATTCTTCCAATTCATTCACCAGATTGGCGGTATTTCGACTAATGGCCGATTGCACTAACGTAACTTAAAAATTAAACTCGGTTTAAATTGACAATATTGCATCGAAATGAAATGTCAAATCAATTATAATATATTGCTGTCAAAATTTTGACTTGCATTTTTTTGTTTAAGCCTAGCTTGAAATTTAAGCCTTGTTGGTGCAAATGGACATAAATGTACTTCCCAGAAAATGCTATCAGAATGTCACTAAAACTGTTGATTTTTTGACACTGACATTAATATATGTCATTTACGAACTATGTTATAGACATTTGAATTTGTCAACTGGTTTCCTTAGTGTAGTTTCTCCTACTCGACGTATTATATCCCGATATTCTAAATATTATAGCGTCTTTATATCTAAAAAAAATTAAATGTATTAGATGTAGAATTTTGTTCTTGAAAATTAATAATATTAAAAATTTTAAAAAATAATATTTAGAAGATTTTTTAAAAAAACTATTACTTCCGGTTGTTCAATTGTTACCAAAACCTTTTCAGCTCTTCCCAGGAATGTCAGATTGAGGAATTCATAGTTAAACAGGTCTTATATCTTATGGTTTTTGAGGAATCGTCCAGCCATACACACACACACACACACACACACACACACACACAGAGAGAGAGAGAGAGAGAGAGAGAGAGAGAGAGAGAGAGAGAGAGAGACATCATTGTAAAAATGTTAAAATCGGATTCTAGCAACCTGAATGTGTATTGAGTTAGCTTTACTGCTAGAGTTTGTTTGGTGTTTAATACTGTTGTCATTTGTTATGGGGAAATGTATAATAATGAAACAAAATCAAACTTTGGGGCTAAAAAATTCGAAACAACATATCAATGAAAATAGAAAGAAAACTCAACAACAAAAATAATAAATTTTCTTATGCTAATAATATTTTAACAATTTTTTTATTTATTTATTTTTCGCAATAACTGGTGTAACTTCAGAAATAGAAAATCAGCAAAAATCAATTTTTTGTCATTATCTAATGACCTATGAAAAAAAGATTCACTAAAATGGGCCCTTAGTAATTAAAATAGTTGCATGGAATCGATAATAATTAGGTTGCATTGTAAATAGCACATAATAATTGTAGGAAACATATTTCTTCCAGCACGAGATTATTGAGTTTGAGTAAACATATTCTACTCCAAATTTAGTTACATTTTCTTGTAGATAATTAAAATATACAGTTCTTGACATAATTGAATAAAATACTTAAAATATAATTATATGTTACTGGCGTACTGTCAATAGATTACATCCTTAATAAATTTAGTTCTCAAGCATTGAGCCAATAAGCTGAAAATTGTAATATAGCGCAAGCGTTACAATTTAATTTCATTTCGTGCCTCTTAATAGGATTATTTTGACTTTTATGAAAGAGATTTTACAAGATGTGCAATTTAGAAGTTAAAAGCTTTAGTATATAGAAAAAAAGCTTTATTACTTTATAATGAAATTTTTAAAAATCTCTTTCTCATTGTACTTTAAGTTTTTTTTTATCAAAGATGCATTTTTATTTTACAACTTAAAATTTATCGGACATTTAGTAAAGTATAGCATAGTTATTAAAATAAAATTGTAAATATAAATTTATTTTGTATGTGTTTCATATATTTTACAATATTGCTCGTGTTTTATTTTTCATAAAAGTCAATCAATGCCAATCAAACTAATAGGCTATTCAGTGAATACATGAAAAAGTATAAAGATTTTTATTTAATTTAAAATATTGATGTAAATATTTGCATATCAAATTACAGAAAATTCAGGTCGTAGCAAACGAATAATGTAAAAAGTCTTTCCTAATGAATAGCTGACTGTCATCAACAATTTCTCGGTTATAAAATGTAAATATGCAAACTATTTCTAGAGAAAACTTTATACTCTTGAGGACGTTGTCGATTTTGCGTTTATTATAGATTTTACTTCACGGAACTGTACAACTTCGTTTCGTTTCAGAAAATTGCACTCAAATATTAATCCTTCTTCGATTTCTGGTTTGTATTGTTCGTATTAACCAGTTTCGTTTCAATTTTCATTATTGTCTAAATTTAGTCGTTCTCTAATAAACCGAGACATTTTATCAATACATTCCATGACTTCGAAATTTTATAATTTATTGTATTCATAATAGGTAAGGTTATTACTTGTTTAATGTCAGTTAATCTGAAATGCCATATTAAAATAGATCTTTCCACTTTTCTAATAATATAGTTATGTAAGAATAGGAAATTTATATATGTTTATCGTTAATTGGGAATAAAATTGTGTATTTATGCTTCTTTACCATTACTATTTATATACAATTACTTATTTCGGTCAGTTTTCAAGAAAGATGGAGTCATAGCTACTTACAAAATCTGAACAAGTATGGGCTATCCAGCGAATCAAGCGGTTTACGTCATCGTTTAGGGATTTTTGAAATTTTCTTTATTTTTTTAAATATATTTTATTAACGGTATTTTATTGGTTTTTTTTTATTACTATTATGTATTTGACACCTTTAATACAAATAATTATATTTGGATATATTATTATTAAGTAAAATTTTGTAAATTTTTGCAAAATGATGTTTGATTATATTTTTTTAATATTGGTAATTCTGAACACGTATGTTACTAAATATTATATGTCTATATTATACTTTTCAAACTGTATTGTGATTTTATTTTGTTTTTAGTTTCGTTGTTCATTGACAAAATGTCAAATGCTCTGTCATGTCAAATTCAAGAGCTTGTAGTTAATTTATTGACTTATTTTGAAAATGAAAATAGGTTGGTGGGCTCTTATTTTCACTGAATTGTAATATTGAGGTAATATTTCGTTCTATTTGTCAGTAATAATTTGAAAATTAAATCTATATGTACAGCGTGTGACAAACGCTATACGCAATGTACAGAAACAGTGAGAAATTGTATGGTATGCAGTATTCTGTATTTTTTTAAGGATCTCACATAATACTAGATAGTTTGTTGCATATATTATGAGAATGAATTATTTATAAAGGCGAAAGCATTATCGTTCAGAATATTTTATATAAAATTGGATTTCACTGGAAAAATATTATACCAAACGTGTTATCTTTTTAAGAAAGATTTGGATTTATGAAGATAACCCACAGATCATATTTTAATCCGTTTTACATGCTCATGTAAACTTTTTAACATACGACGTCATTGTTTCCAGTGATATTGTATTTATGACGTAAACCGCTTGATTCGCTGGGTGGCCCATATGTTGATAACTGTATAACAATTAATAAAATTAATGCCTAATTTCCATGGTAGCGGGGCTTGCGTGGCGTTGAAAAATTAACCCATAGAACTGCTTGATTCTTCGGACATCATGCCACGGCGTGGCGGAACTCGCGCTACGTCAATACGTACAAACGAATTTATCGAAGTGATAGGGGTTGCTATGGAGACAATAAACAATGAAAATTAAATAAATTTTATTTATATTAACTTTTAATATTAAAATAAAAATAATCGGTGATTTATTTTATCAAATAAAACACTTTAAAATAAATTCTCAGTGAAACGTGATAAATCATTATAAAATGTATTGACATGATAGTTAATAAATTATTTTTTCTGCTCCTGTAAAAATATATTCCCATTATTTCTGTTTTTTCTATTAATTATAGTAGCCATAATTGGTCCCATCACAGGACCCAGGTTTTTTCTGAACACACTGCACTTATGTAAGTCAAGTAAATGAATAAAGACTGTTTGGATAGATTGAAAAAATGTGTAGGGCAAATATTATAGCAGCTAGTGGATTTTATAAATGTTTTACTTTCGAAAATCGATGGAGTGATTACAAAAAATCGTGTACCTATTGAAATATTTGATCGATCACCATTTCGTCATTTGAAAAAATAAAAAATAATTATAAATGCCAAATGTTTTAAAGAGCCTAAAGGTAAATTTGAAAGAAACAGTTTTTAAAATAAGGGAGTTATGACGATTTCTAGAAAAACAAAAGAACTCCAATAACTACGAACCGGGGCACCAAATCAAAAATTGGAACTAAGAAAAGTTTTTTATTTTAATGTGTTCTAACTATTGTTTTCGGATGTAACGACTTAGTATTAACACCCTGTATATATATATATATATATATATATATATATATATATATATATATATATATATATATATATATATGTATATTAACATAATATAAAATGTGAGGCATATTGAATTAATTGTAGGTATTTTGATGAACATTGTGCTTTTCTTGTAACTAGATCGTAGATTAATTTGTTCCAAATTTCTTCATTATAATCTTATTACTCCGTCTAGGAGGACAGCCTTCCTGTTTGAGGTACTGTACTGCTTCGAAAATTTGGGCCCACATATCTTCCTATTTATTTACTTGTACTCCTTTGTCCTCCTATTAGATGGGGAAGAACCAATTTATATATATAGAGTGAATTAGCGGTTTTGTACTATTATTATTAAAAAGTGATATGTCGAATTAGTAGTAAGTAGTATTAAATATGTATAGATATTTAACTGCCGGTACGGATAGTATGGTGCATTAAAACACCAGCATTGCATTTTCTTCGAATTATTGGACGGCTAAGTGGGTACATTTGTAATCGTAAAAATGTTAATATACCAGACCTTTATCGCACTCTAACGCTGCAATCTGACGTATTATCCGTCTGAAATGCAATGTGAAAATGTGATGGCCGTTTAAGCATCCCCAATATATTACTTATACAAGGCTTTTTCCTATAAAAATGGTACTTACCAAACGAGTTGGACTTTATGTTCCCTAAAATTAATTCAGAACTGAGCAAATTACGTTCAAACAGTAATAATTAAGTAGGCACATACTCTGAGCAAAAAACAATTAAAATACTGAAAAAGGCAATACAGTCGTACAAATTAATGTATCGTAAACATAAACGCACATTAAAATAAAATATTCACACTATTTTAAACTGATTGTTGAATTAAAATGTTCTTTGATAATTTAATTACAAATTTTTAGTATTAGTTTATGTTTGTTTAATTTATATGATTGTTGATATTTCATATTAATCGTAAAACTTCAAGTAGCATAGAAACGATGTAACATTTATATGAATGAATTAAATTGACACTTTAGTTTCAAGATACATGAGTGAAAGCGATTGTTTATTTCTGTGATACTTGAATTAAATGATTTGTTTAATTCTACGGTACATGATTTAATATGTTTGTTGATCATTTTAAAACAGTTAATTTAATTAGCGCCGTTGTAACTTTTTCAAGAACTATTTGCAATTCGGTCATTCTTTTACAGATGACGCCACCGATCACCTTTGTAAAATCAAACAAAATAACACATTAATCAAATGATGGTTTACAAAATTTGTAAATTATTATTTGATTAAATATTTATTATGTTTGATATTACTCACCCTCGTGATCTAGTGTCACTAATAAATTACAGCTAAAAAGTAAAAGTTACATAGGTGATCTGTGAAAGAATTACCGAACCACCAATACGGCGCTAATTAAATTGATTGTTTTATAATTATCAACAGTCATATTAATTCATGTATCGTAGAATTAAACAAACAATTTAATGCAAGTATTATAGAAATAAACAATAATTTTAATTCATATGCCCGGAAAATAAAGGTGTATAGTAACGTTTTTGTAATAGAAAAGTGTGAATTTTCAAAAATAACTGCGAATATGTTGAAGAATTAATTGAATTATTGCACAATTTAATAGGGTATTTCACTAATCTTTTTGTATGTTATTCTTTATTAAAAAATAATAAATACGAATTTTTTATTAGTTCATACAGAGACCCATTTCGCTGATTTTTTAAGTAGCATAATGATGTAGATGTAGTATTGCTGTCAAATGAGTATGGGCTGAAGATTTCTACACTGTTGCCATTTCAGTGACCATGTTGATAATGCTAAGTTGTGAAGAAGTGGCAACACTGCAGGACAAGGGTCATAGTGCGAAGACGCGAAAAACTTGAGCATCAGTCCATACTTATTTGTCGGCGACTGTAGTAAAACTACTACATGGTAACGATTTAGTAAACGAATAAATACTTAAGCCCGTATTCATAAACACTCGTAAAATTTTTAAACGGTTCGTTATAATTTTTATCCAATAAAAACAGTCGGCATTGAAAAAAAAATTGAAATTTTATTTGTCAAGTTTGATTTTATTTGTCAAAAGTTATAACGAACCGTTTTGACACTTTACGAGTGTTTATGAATATGGGCATTATTCTTGTTAAGTTAGTATTTCTAAACATAATCTAATTCTTTGCGTTTGGGTGTTAATTGTAATTTGTAATCGGGTGAATTACGAATAAATGAAAAAAGGTTCACAGTAAAAGTATTTAATGAACATCTAACACATCATACAGCTAAGAGGATAACATTTCGACTAGTTTTTTGACTTTTAGTTGTTCGGCTGGAATATTTTCTGCCGACTCATGTGGCACTTCTGCAATAACTGTACACAATCCACATTCGTTTATAGTTTCGGTCGAACAGTTTGGTCGTGAGAGTGCGTCTACAAGTACATTTGTTTTACCTGGGGTATATACTACTTTTAAATCATACGACTGAAGTCGCAATGCTTAACGTGCTAAACGTCCTGTTGGTGTCGTAATGGTTAATAACCATTTTAGTGGCTGATGGTCTGTACCAATTACCACGTCTGCGTTTTCCAGATAACCTCTAAATTTGTCGACTGCCCATACTACGGCAAGAGCTTCACGCTCTGTAGTAGAGTAGTTCCTTTCAGCTGGAAGTAGCTACCTGCTAGCTATTCAATTGGTCTTTTCATATTGTTTTCGCCTTGTAGTAGAGCCGCGTAATTACTTGCATCTGTTCTCAATACATAAGGCTTCGTTGGATCAGCTTGTTGTAAAATGGGAGCTGTCGTTAGAAGTTGTTTCAGTTTTTGGAACGATTCTTCTTGGGCTTCTTTCCATATCCACGGTTGACTTTTCTTCGTAAGGTCAGTAAGCGGTTTTGCGATCTTCGAAAAGTTTTCTATAAATTTTCTATACCAGGAACAGGTTTGGATGAATGATTGTACATGCTTAAGTGTGGTTGGTCTTGGTATGTTACTTATCGCGTTAACCTTCTCGGGATCTGGCTTTATACCATCCGGAGTAATTAAATGTCCCAAATACTTTATGCTTTCACAAGAAAACTTACACTTTTCCCGATTCGCATGTAAATTAAACAACTTTAGTCTTTCGAATATGTCTTTTAAGTCAGAAATGTGCTTTTCAAACGTTTCAGATAGCACAATAATATCGTCCAGATACGCGTACACTACAATGTTATTCAGTCCAGTTTTAAACCTGTCAATTAGTCTCTGAAAGGTCGCCGGCGCGTTCTTTAACCCGAACGGCATTCTTTGGAAACGATACGATCCAAATGCAGTTACGAAACACGTTTTGCCACGGTCCTTCTCCCGCACATTTATTTGGTGATATCCTGCTCGGAGATCAAGAGTTGACATGAAGGGTGTAAGCTTTGCTTTTTGTAGAAGGTCATCAATCCTGGGTAACGGGTAACTATCGCCAGTAGTTATGGAATTCAGTTTCCGATAGTCTACACACACTCTTGATACCGCCATCTTTCTTCGGGACGAGAACTACAGGGGCACCCCATGGACTTTCACATTCTTCGATTATTTGTTCTTTTAACATTTTCTCTAGTTCTATTTTCAATAACTCTTTCTTATGTGATGATACCTTGTAGGGTGGGACATAGGTTGGAGCATGGTCGCCTGTCTCAATGACGTGTTCTGCGAACGTAGTTGCTTCTCCCCCTAGTGCGAATGTATCTGAATTTTCTTGAAGGAGTTTATTAAGTTTTGCGCGTTCGTTTACTTCTAGAGTAGTTCCTTCATTATCTCGTAAATTCAGATTCTGTACGTCTACGCTACGAATGTCGTACTTCGTGTTAGTATCTTTAGCAAGTAAATACTTCTCGTTATTTTTGTTTCTAAAGTACCATTCATCAAGACTAACGTCAATGACAATATCTGCCTTTGTTATGAAATCAGAGCCTAGTAATGTATTACTATCATGTGCGCTAGATAGAACTATGAATTTTGCTCTTATTATTGTCTTGTAATTTCACATCAACAATTGTTCCCAGGACCTCGGTACAAGTTGTACTACCATCTGCTAACTTGATGTTGACTTGTTTCTCGGACGCAGACTTGTGTTTTATTAAATTGTACAAACTTGTACTGGCTACACTTTTAGTTGCACCAGTGTCAAAATATGCAGTTCCTCGAAAACCACATATTTCTACATCTACTATAGGTCGTTTTATAGAATTTGTTTTCATACCTTGTACTTCAATGTTACGGAAGTCTGCATTGGTTGACTCCACTTCTGAGCTGTTCCTTGGATTCCATTTGGCACATTTTGATCTAATCCTTTGGATTTCGCGGAGGTATGTTTGTATTTGGTTGTACTGTTTTATTTTTGTTTCTGCATTCTTCTACACGGCGTCCATACTTTTTTGCAGTAGCTGCATTTAGACGCATTTTCGTCCGAAATATTTGCACAGTCCTTGTAAATTTCGATGGCATCAATAAATGCTTCGACATCACTTTCTGGCGATGCCTTAAATCGCGACGAAAATTTTACAAAACTTCCCGTTTTAATTTCCTCTTGAGACGTTTCTGATGACGGTGTTGACTCGCGCCCACGCACTTGCAAGCTGGCTATCATTTGCGATAACTGCTCGTTAGTCATAACAATCGGAGGTTGAGTTGCCATGGCTGATTCTTTGCGTGTTTTCGGCAGTTTGACTATTTCACAATATCACTTTCACTAGATTTTAGCGATTAGTGGCACATCGATAAATGCGATTTAATGAATGTAGTTATCCGCTCTTCACGTGAATTTAGGATCACTTACACTTCTGCACAAATCGGATAGTCCGTATGTTTATTCAATGTATTACTGGCCTCAAAGTTAGGCGCCAATTTGTAATCAGGTGAATTACGAATAAATGAAAAAAGGTTCACAGTAAAAGTATTTAATAAACATCTAACACATCATACAGCTAAGAGGATAACATTTCGACTAACTAAATATTTCAATACAGAACAATTCATTAATACAAAATGCTGAATCTGCATATTACAATCTGGCCGGGGCAGTCGCGTCCTGTTTCACTGGTTGGTAAGGGGCTCGGTTACAAATTGTAAAATTTTAAAATAAGAATTCGTACAAAATATTGTTTTGTACCAATTCAGGGCAATGTACTACTGCTTCGCCATCTAGCGATATTCAATCATAGTAAGGTTAAATGCAGAAGTCATTTTTGGCGTCTTTGCAACGACCGTTTCAAAACGATTCAAATTTTAATTGTAATTAAAATTTTGTCATCACATAATTTTCACTGCAAAATTTAGTTTTTTTTTTGTTACTAGTGCATCCAAATTTTAACTAATATAACCAAAACTTTACATTTTAATTTATTTGAAATATCAATTTATTCAACTGTTCAAGGATACTATCAATTATTAAGTAATATTAGGCATTCTACAATAATATTGAAAACGTAGGGACAATCTGCTTCTGTAGGAAAAATAGAGACATTTTTAACTGAATATCCAACGACAACCACCAAACTGGGTAATTACGGACTATTCGATATTTTGATCAAAATGTTTAAAGATATATTCCAATTGTGATTCCTTGAAGCTTTGTACAATTTAAATTAACAAATATAAACATGTAATATTTCTCCGGTAATAGTGTTATCTTCAACCTGTCGGAAAAAATGTGAATACATTTGTATAATAATCACGCTATTTTCCCTGAGTGAGTCGTCGCACCCTCCATCATCCAGCCGTCAATCAATCTCAGTCAAGTGCGGTGTGCGGGTCCTTTCTCGGGACTGGAGTTCGCACTGCCGCATTACAATTACACCCATCGCTGCCAGTATTCTTCTGCGTTGATACAATTGTGATCATACAGAGAACTTCTGCTTTGTTTGCTGAGAATAGAATCAATTGTTTCCAATAAAGTTTACTTTTTATCTTCCTCTCAGCTGGAAGACAGAGGCAGCTGTTGGTACCCTATTAAATATGACGTATTGAGGTTTTTATGAGTAAGTACATTTATCATCTCGATTTTTATTTATGTTTTGGATAAAACACAATGTACTACAAAGTAATTAAATACTTGAAACTGTTGTTTTTTGCTCAAAATCTTCGAACTAAACACAAGGCAATTTTTTAATTTGTACCAATAAAAATTAAATTATGGGAGTATTCTCTTGAGTCAAAAAATCTGAATATTCTTACGAATCATTCCCACTTTAGAGCTGGAAATGGTGAATGTTTAGATTAGGCCGTGCTCAATAAAAATGCCTCCTTTACCTTTTCAATATTTAATATATTTTCAGATAATTATTACCTGTGTAATATTTGCATAACAGATTCAGAATAACGTACAAAGTTATCTTTAGTTGTTAACTAACACATAATCACTGTTTGGTTAATTTGTTACTATTTTACTTGAGAGTCATTTGCTACTGAGCGTAGTATTGGTAAGAATATTCTTATTCTAGTAGGAATATTTCTGACACCGATAGAACGTACCTTATGACGTATCATCATCATCATCATGATCTTTGCATGAAGAAATGATTTTAGAAATTTTAAAACTTACATGGCATTGTCAGCAAATACGCAACTATTAATAACGCTACGGTATTATATCACAGGAGCTTCCAATTGATTTTTATATTTTTGGTTTTAATTACATTTTGAATTATTTCCAGTAAAACCTGATTTTCTTTTTAGTAAAATTTCTTCTTCTATTTCTTTTATTTATTTTTAATAATGATTTTTCACTCGATCTTTGACTCTCGTTTATGGATTATGACATTGACAATTATTATATTTATTCTGCTGCTATATAAACAATTCATTGACTAACATTATAGAACCGGAAACTATAGAACCATTGAACTATTTTTAAACACTTTTCATATAACCCAGCATAATGTAGTATATGAGAATACTTATGTAAATTTTTGTAAGATCTTACATACCCAGATAAATATACAAGAGTGTACCGAAACGTCGGTTGTATAAGAGAATAAACGCTGTTTCAGTGAGTATTTGAGTAATTGTTAACTCTTAACCCTTCAAAAGTTGTGCCCTTTCCTGTGACACGGGAGATGGTGCCGGGTCTTAGACCCGTGTTAAAAATACTACTGGTGTATTTTTGTTACAAAATAATGGTGAGTTGATGAATTGAAACTTTTTTCTGTGAAACCGATTATTTTACATACAAAATAAAACAAAAAATTAACTCTCAAAATATTCACCAACAAAAAAATTCTCAGTATGCTATAGAATAAGTCACTACAGAGCATGTTTAAGATAATAATAAACCTACTTACAATTTTAAAAACGTTTTCTCTATTTCTGATTTTAGAAATTGAAGATATTAGAAAATAAAAAATTAATCAGGTTTATTTTTATAGCGGATCAATTTTAATTTTATTTTATGATAGCGAAATATTCATGCTATTGGAAATTTAGTTATGTTCATAAATACATAGAAACATTTTATAATTATACTCATATGAAAAGGAGTATACATGTCCGTACTTTTAATTTCGGAAAGTAATATGATATCGTACATATTTGTCCTCTAGCCATTACAGTTCAGGTTCAGAAGGTAATACAAACTTCACGTTTTTCACTGAATACTTACCTACTCATGTAATATACATACCTATATCTGAAAAGTAAAACATTCATATTAATTCAATTATTTTACCTCTTATAAAATATGCAGAACATTACACATACCGAGCGTATATTATTTTTTTTTTAAATGCGGAAAATTTAGATAGAAATGTGTATTAATTTTCTGTTGCCCAAAATCTTATTGATCTTCATGTTTTTTATTAACTTGATTACATTTTATTACCATTTTAAATATTGTAAGTAAAATGTTGAATGCACAGATACAGCCACATACAAACAATACGTGTAGTCATTTATGCAGTTCCAAATTCACAATAAATGAAATATATTTAAATTGAATTACACAAATTGAAAATGCTCTTTGGGTGAAACAAATCAATTGATTTTTTATATGGTTTTGCGGCTGTACAACTGCTAATATGTTGAGTTTTGTTGATTATGATATGAATTAATGGAAATGATAAAACGAACGCTAACGTCCATACCCGAGCTGTATTTAAACCCAAGTCCTTTGAATTGCGAAGCGAATATGTAGAAGAAAAATCGTGTAATAATTTTTTTTAATAATGCTAGTAACTTGCGCTTTTGAAGTGCTTAGAAGAACCAAAATAGACATCTTCGCGAAATACGAAGATATTTGACGCAACTTTTATTTCTAAATAACTTTTGTTCTTATATTTCTTCTTCTAAAATTTAGTAGGTGAAAAGATATCGCTAATTGAAAATTTTAACATACAGAAAGAAAGTAGAAACCCAGTATAGTGTACAAAGATGATAATTACTGGCATTTTTTTAAAAATAGTTTTAACGTGATAGGAGTATTTAACACAAATGAAAATAATTGTGATGCATATAAGCTCAAAAAGTGTGTAATTACTCCAATTACTGGCATAATTAAAAAAAAAAATTCGAAAATATTTAAAAACGAAAACCAATATGGGTACTAAAGTTTTGTGTCCTTATTTCAAAATGAACTTTACAACGTGGGCGTAGTACACATTGATCTTGATATTTATGATTAAGAAATTTCTACTCCGGTAGCCAACTGTCCCACTAACCACTAACTCCCGATATTAATAATTAGAGTACACACATCTCCCATTTTTTCCTTTAAGTTCAAATATCATCGGGCGTTTAAATATAGATTAATATTACTTCATTTTACCTCGCTTATAACAGTGAAGTATGCTTGATCGCTACCTATTGGATTTCGATGTATTGTACTGGTTTGATGAAGTATTTAATATGTTTGATAATGATATCCGAGCGTGCATAGTACATAAAGAGATATAATAAATGATTGATTGTAACTGAGCTGCTACATATATTTTCATTAAAATCTTAATTAATAGTTCCGCAATCAAATATTATATGGGAATTGCTGGTTGACATCAATAAACTATTAATAATAGTTCTATGACAAAATTTGTAATAATACACGGAGTGGCAAATGTAATGTCCCCATTTTGTATTGACGGGTTGGTGTCATTTTGATATGTCAACTTTTAAATTAGTTTGCTTTTGAGGGTTATGTAGAACAGATCATTCAATTTTCTTATAGACAAATATATATATATATATAACATACTCTCTTTGTATTAATATTTATCGTTTATTTAACCGATTTGAAGGTTATGTACAACGGCGGATAAACCTCGTTCAGAAAGACCACGAATTGTTAAAATGTGTTTGGTGTTGTGTGATATTCACACTCAGAACATCATTCATGCTGTTTACCTCTCGCTAAGATAGGTATTGGTATCATGCTAAAAATCGCATATCCAGATTTTAGTGAATTGTCACGTTTTATGGAATGAATGGATGTTACAACAACCAAGTACCATAAGACTTAAGACGTGTTTAACTATGGATTCCTCAATCGGACATAAATAGGAAGAGCTGATAAGGTATTGGTAACAAAAGTATTTAGTAGTTTATTAAAAAAGTCTAAATATTATTTTTTTGAAAATTTATGTTATTACAAATAATAAAGAACATAAAATTCTAAATCTGTTAATTTAATATATTTATTATTTGTTTTATAAATTTAGAGATAAAGAATATAATAATATACAATAAACTGATGTAATAAATCACAGTCCGCACTACACTAAGGAAACTAGTTGACAAATTCAAATATTTAAAGGATATGCTTTACTTTTGTTTCATTTTACGTTTTAGTGATGTCAACTGGCCACCAAGATCTTTTGATTTGAGTATATCATCATCAGTGGCGCACCCAGGAATTTGGATAGGGAGGTGCACTATAAAAAAGATAAATCTAAAATTATATTTTTTTTTATAAGCACTTATATTAAATATTAAATACCCTAATATCAGAAGGTATCCTATTCTAACACGAGTTATAAATTTGGACACGAATCGCTGAGGCGAGTGGGCGAACCACCGAGTGCTTGATTAGCTTTCTGAAACGTGTGTTTTATACCATTTTCTTTGTTTCAACTTGAAATTACATTATTTATTTATTTATAATTAATTTGACAATTTTTGTTAAAAGATATTTTTAGTAGAAAAGTTAATTTGGTAACAGTGATTACTTTGTCCTTTGTTTACATCTTAAATTTAGATTTACGAATTTACATTTATAAATATAAATTGTGTATATCTGCCTTTACTGGTTCATCGTGACTTTAAGAAATTTAGATTTTTGTATTTACATTTAAAATATCACCATATTTTATATTCTAAATGTAAATTTGTGAATGCATCCAATCATGTCACGTATTTCAAACAATAATTTTGGTGGGGAGAATGAAAATGTCAATTGACAGTTAAACATTGTGGTTATGATTTGAGATATTTGTCGAAATGGATTCCAAAATATGGATACATTACTAATATCATTTGTAGAACAATACAGATTGATATATGAAAAAAGCGATAAACATCTATAAATTTTGATTTGTTTGCATAATTGTATTCTAGGTATTCTTTGAGTTTTATTCTTTTAAGAGGTTATATAACTATCATCCCATTTATGTCAAACCACGTGACCCAATTTAAGAACCCAGGAAATACACACATATATGATATATAACTATCCAGGATAAATCATATATGTGTGTGCTTCCTGGGAAGTTCATTGGACGCATTTCATTTCTTAAAATTCATTATAAACCAATAAGGTAAATCGTAAACCTCAAATCTAAATTTGTAAAATTAAATTTATAAATTAAATCTACCATAAACCAGCTATTAGATATTTTGTGTATTTAATGCAGTCACACAAATTTCAGTAAACAAAATATCACAAAAATCGTTTAAGAATTAAGCTCATTCTAACATCAATAAGCGTGCTGGAATATGTCACTCTAAGTTGAAAACAGAGAAAAAAAATCTATTGTGGCCAGCACAATACCTCTCGTCTTATTTCTAACTTATTCGTTTAAATAGAAGCTTTTTAATTGCACAGAGCTTATTAGTTACATAAGTTATTTATACTGTTTATAGTTGGGTTTATAAAAATATTATGAAAATCTGATTCTGTGATACAAATAATATTAAATTAAAAAACAATATTTGGGTAAAGTTCTGTAATTTTTTATTATAAAACGATTGTTCGATAGCAAAGTGTAATACAATACTTGTATAGCCTAATATGGAAATGGCGAGAGGTCTTGTGCTGGCCACAACAGATTTTTTTTATTACTTAGTTTTAATTGTACATAAATGTGTATTTTAGCAATAGGGATACTATAAGTAAAATATTCTTCAAGTGTAAAATCTTGTTTTATAAGTTTAAAATAGATATATTTTGAAATTTTTGAGTGATCGATATTATTTATTCACACTGAAACATTTCAGCAACTTGCGATGTAATACCGCCAGAAATGCTAAATAGAGTTGTGCAAGATACGGTAAAAAGCATAGCTGCTCGCGGCTCACGTTTATCCGTTGTTATTTTCAGAACATAATAAAAATATATTTTAAACTTTTATTTAATATAGGTAGTAAAACAAAAAAATCTTTTTTATTTACAACAAAAGTTATTAACAACCAAAATAGTGACATAAAACTGACTACATTTTGTACTACAGAAACTTTTCAAATAAAACAACTATTGGTGTTGCTGATCGGAAATTCAATTCCCATCTCTAATAAAAAAATATCTGCGAACAAGTTTGAAACACGTGGTTCCAAAATTAATCCTCGGAAGTGTAACACATGTGACTTTTGCAATCAATACTCACATTTCATATCAATAAAATCTATGAAAAAAAATGTTGGTAAGAATTGTAGAAAAGACCTTAGCGACAATCTGCAGAGTAGGTTGGTGAGTGGCACCAAACCAGCCACAAACGACACATATTTCACTCTTAGAAAAAGACGGCCGTGATGTGTGGTAGCGCCGCCACCGTCCCGTGGGAGGGAAGTAATAAAAAGTGAGTAGACTACCACACACAACCCCAAGCTCGCGCGAAAATGGGATATTTTCCTCAATTTTCCACCGTGCGGAGTTGCTACAACGTCTCGAGATATAAGTATATTTTAACTTCTACAAAACTGTTATGAAATTGCAACTTGCTGCTGGCAACGCATATTGTCCCGCATAAATAATTCCTACATGTTTATCTAAACTTCTAGCATAAACTAATAAGCTGCCTTAACACAAAAAAAAACATAGGTACTAAATGAGTAACACATCATTATCATATTTTAAGTACATCACCGAAAATATGTATATCAAGTATAGTCCTTGCAGAATTCATAGGGTAATAATTGTTAAAATTAAGGTGTATTTACAAAAACTAAAGATTCATTGTATGAATGTAGTTTTCTCCGTACAGTGAAAGTTTGACGACTATTCAAATCTACACCATATTGATTCCAAATTTTGTAGAGATGTTCTTTCAGCTTCCGAACGTGTCGTAGAGGTAGTTAGAGTTCTAAATTTTGCATAGTTTTTTATAATTAATTTTTGAACTTTATATAATAAAATCATTGGCATAGGTTTCGAGAGCATTCGGGAATATTTGTAAGCACTCGAGAATAAATATTCATCAAATTTTGCAGTTTGTTCATTATCATAACTTCTTTTGCTTTGTTTTGTTGTTAGACGGTTGCTTATTGCTGTGTTATTTAGTATTCGTCAACCATGGAATTATTTATCGTTTCTCGAGTTTATTGATTATTGTTCATTATCAAGTGTATCGATCAACATAACCTCATTCGCTTTGTTTTGGTGTATGACGGCTGCTCATTGCTGTGTTATTTAGTGTTTATCAACCGTAAATTGAATTTTTTTAATATATCTGTTAAAAAATTGAAAATTGTTGCAGTTTCCTATACAAATGATATAATACAATGGGGGATTACGGCTCAATCGAATTACAGGAAAATAGTAAAAAAATACGAATGTATATGCTGAGTAACGAATATTAATAAAAAAAAAAAATGAAATGGTATAATTGAGATATTTCGGAAATAAAGGGTTTTTTGTTATAACGCTTCGACACTAATATGAAAATATTTTGATTGGCGACCGAGAAAACGCCTACATGCATTACAAATAGCGTGTTAGGAGGTGGGATTACTATCAATGAAAGTTAATAAATTCGAAAGGAGGGGCTAACATTCCTGTACTACAGTTTCCAAACAGTTTTTATTTTAACATAAATTTCTTGCATTAAACTTAAGAATTTAAATACATCTGTAATTATAAAGTATGTATACTTATACAATGTTATAATATTCATTTATTTTTATGTAAATATAACTTAAAATAGCATATATTTCAAGAACATTTAGGTCCATGATGAAAACAGTTTGATATAAAAACACATAAACGTGACGTCACGTCAATCTTTTCAAAATTCGGGAGACCATAACTCGCTTATTAATAGGAATTTTTTCACCGGATTTTCATCAATAGTCTTAGTTTTCCTAATATTTTCAGATGAAATTATAAAAAAAAATCTGATGTGGCCAACACAAAACCTCCCGCTATTTAATTTTTACATACATACATACATACTTACATAAAATCACGCGATTCCCACTTAGGGGGTTAGCAAATACCCGGAAACAATAGTAACAATAAGAAAAGGGATAAGAGTAAGAGCTCAGCTGACTCACTTCACTCTTTAACAACATTCTTCTTTCGCCTTGTCCACAATCATCATAGCATTCATACATAAGAACATATTAAAGTGACCGATTTTCGGTAGCGAATAACCCCATCCGGACCACAATAATAGTTACGCAACAATCTTCCATCGCCACACTTTCCTATCCATTTTTATTAATTTAAATACATACTTACGTATTTACTAACGCTGCAAACTGTTCCATTGCATAAAACTATTGATTTATATACTATTTTCTTTTTAAAATGTCACTATTATTAATTTGAAGTGATTCGTTTTTTGACAGTGACATTTACTGTAAGTTACATTCATTTGAAATATGAACTGTGGAACAAAGGAATTGTGCTTATCTTAGGCTTCGGGACTAATAAAAAAAAATATTTTTAAATTTATCTGCAAAATATATAGAAAAAGTATTAATTTATTCCTGTAGAATATTCAATAATCTTTAATTGTCATAAGACATAAAATGCGAAAAAATGGCATTTAATGATATTTTTTGAAGAAAAACCATTATGAGTTTTAGATAAAGTGCCATTTCCGGTTATCCAATTTACACCAAAATCTAATGGCTTCTTTTCATATTAGAATAGGATAGAAATACAAGGTTTCAGAATTTTCTGAATGATAGTATTTGAGTTAGAGCGAAGACAAAATCCCTACACATACACACACACATACATACATACATACATACATACACACACACATACATACATACACACACACATACACACATACAGACATCATCGTGAAAATGTTAAAAATGGATTCTAGGGACCTTAAAACGTGGTCATTTACTAAAATCTCGATATGAGATTTTTAGCACGATCCCTATACCTCCCTTACCAAGGGTAGCGGGAGGTAAAAATGGTGTAGGCCCCCATTATATCCAAAGTTTTTATAGAAATTATACATTTAGCCAAGGAAATGATGTTTAAAAAATAAAGTTAAGTATATTTCCCATTTTTTTTATTATTTTGTGTAACCCTTAATAGGCGGACTGGGGTTCGTTCGGACTGCACTGCGTGTTTTTTTTTTTTTTTTTTTTTTTTTTGTTTATTTGTTTGTTTCTTCAATCATTTCAGTTTATTTGTGTCCATTATCTTGCGTAGGGTGCATTTGTGTAAAAAATTAGTACGAATTTGCCTTCTCATAGGCCTTTGACGAATAAAGAGCTGTTATATATTGATGAGTAGCTGGTTTTAAACTTTTCGAACGATTTGGAGGATGAAGTTATTGTCGAGGGAAATAACCCAAAAGAGGGTTCGAGTTTATTTTATTTTTTTAGAATAAATATGTTTATTAAATCTTAACCAACTGAGTGTTTCTACTCGACGTAAACTGCTAAGTGGGGTAACTCAGTTAATAAGATAATTTTATATACTTTTTTTTAAGATTCTATCAACTTGTGATTTGTCATTGGCATTTTAATTATTCAACAGAAAAAAACGAACTTGAGTGATGCATTAAATCCGTTGATTCCAAAATAAATAAATAGAAAACTTACCTAGTTGGTATTTGTTATTAAAAACTGTAACGACTGTAACATTTCTATAAACAAAAACATCGTATTTAGTCCAGTCATTTGGTAGAAAAATAAGGGTTTATTCCACAAAAGGTCGGGTATTTTTGATTTTCGGATATATTATATATTTAGGGGTCCTAATAAAAAATGCAAGTTTTCCTCCTCGGGGGTCTTCGGGAAGCACCGCCAACTTGGGAAAAAAGGCGCAAAAAACGGTTTTTTCTAAATATCTCTTCACATATTTCCATTAAGGCAAAAATAGTTAGTTTTCAATTTGTTGACACTAAAATTTCCTACAACTTTCATCTAATACATTTTTTTCTATAACCAATAGATAGCGAGCTACAAAGTTTCAAACAGAGCTAATTTTTTGAAAATTGTCATAATGCTTCATTTAGATCATATTTTATTATATTTTTTTAAATATTTTTTTCAAATTACTTATTATTATTCATTAATTATTAGTATTTAATTACTATACATACATATTAGTCATTGTTTATTGTTTTATTTTCATTCTAAAGACGTTTTGTAGTCCAGGAAATTTATGATTTTACCTCAAAGTAATTACAAGAAAAGCTTTTAAACGGAATCCTATCCAGAAAATGCGCTGAATAACATATAAAAAAATTCCGGAAATCGGAGCACGGGAACCTCCCGCCAATTGGGAAAAATGGCGGCATATTTATGTTTTTGGCCATTTGCTCAAAAAAATTATGAAAGATATTAAAATTACTTAAAAAACAAACAATATTACATATTTAATACATAGTCTAATAGATTTCACTATTTATAGCAGTTTGCATTCGTAGTGGCATCGAAAGAAGTAAATTATTGATGCCTTTTTTATAATAATTGTCAATGTTTTCCTGCATTTTTTTATATTTTCATCCACCACTCTGATCTTGTTAAAGATACGATAACGCGTTTTGTAAATTTAAATTCAGCATGAAATTGTTTTTAACACAAAGTATTACACATTTTTTTCCGATGAGGAATTTGCGAGTTACTAACAAATTAAACTCACGTAAAATTCCTCTAAAATTTTAAACATCTGAAAATCGGCTCATATCTCAAATTCTCATTCAAGATTTCGACACGATTAAAGATAAACAATATTAAGTATTTAATATGTGTCAAAGTGGTTGATGAGAAATGCGCCGATTTTCGGATGTTTAAAATTTTAGAGGAATTTTATGTGAGTTGCATTTTTTATTAAGACCCCTAAATATATAATATATCCAAAAATCAAAAATACCCGACCTTTTGCAGGGTAAATCTACCTAATGACTGGACTAATTAGATATTACGAAATCAAATGACAATTTCAGAAATTTGCAACATAATTTAAATATTTTTTATATAATGAAATGAAATGAATATTTCAACCAAAATCAGTTTTTCAGTATCTAGTAATATGTGAGCAAAACAAAAACCTATCTAATGTGATTCCCCCCAAAGTCACACCACATGTCCATTTTATCTATGCCCGCCTGAAATTTTAGGAATAGTCAAAAAAAAAACATTTCATAAGCCACTTGGTACATATTAGTACTTTAAATCGAATAATCACAGTAGTTATAAGAGCAAAACAAAATTTTAAAAACCAAGTCACCTATGAAATATAACATAGGTTGCCTATGAATGAATTTTCAGGCGGAAACAGATAAAATGGGCTCCTGTATATGGACAATACTGGAAGCAAATACTTTATTTAGAGAATAGCTTTTTCGTGAACAAATATTATCTCTCATGGTGTACTTTATAACATTTATTTCTCTTTAAACGCCCTGGGCAAATAGAATCAGACAATACCGTTGTTTAGCAAATAAAATCTACGAGCAGTTTGATCATTTCTTATTTGAGGATAAATAAAAGTACTTTTTTATATCTTAATACATTTCATCGTTATTTCTATTTTGTAAAATTAAATTCATTAAAGTAATTGTAATTTAAATTAAACTGGACAGCATCTTATTACTGAATTGACATACCTTTAGCCACTAATTATTCGTAATTAACACTAAAGCTTCGAAATGTACATTTTGCGAACTACATTTTATATATATATGCAGGATGTTAATTAAAAATCTGATGTGGCCAACACAAAACCTCCCGCTATTTAATTTTTACATACATACATAAAATCACGCGTTTCCCACTTGGGCTAGCAAAACCCCGGAAACAATAGTAACAATAAGAAAAGGGATAAGAGTAAGAGCTCAGCTGACTCACTTCACTCTTTAACAACATTCTTCTTTCGCCTTGTCCACAATCATCATAGCATTCATACATAAGAACATATTAAAGTGACCGATTTTCGGTAGCGAATAACCGCAACCGAACCACAATAATAGTTGCCCAACAATTATCCTTCGCCACACATTTCTATCCATTTTTATTAATTTAAATACATACTTACGTATTTAAACGCTGTAAACTGTTCCATTGCATAAAACTATTGATTTATTTACTATTTTCTTTTTAGAATGTCACTATTATTAATTTGAAGTGATTAGTTTTTTGACAGTGACATATACTGTCAGTTACATTCATTTGAAATATGAACTGTGTAACAAAGGAATTGTGTTTATCTTAGGCTTCGGGACTAATAAAAAAAAAATATTTTTAAATTTATCTGCAAAATATATAGAAAAAGTATTAATGTATTCCTGTAGAAAATTCAATAATCTTTAATTTTCATAAGACATAAAATGCGAAAAATGGCATTTAATGATATTTTTTTAAGAAAAATCATTATGAGCTTCAGGTAAAGTGCCATTTCTGGTTATCCGATTTACACCAAAATCTAATGGCTTCTATTCATATTAGAATAGGATAGAAATACAAATTTACAGAATTATCTGAATGATAGTATTTGAGATAGAGCGAAGACAAAATCCCTACACATACATACACACATACAGACATCATCGTGAAAATGTTAAAATTGGATTCCTTAAAACGTGGTCATTTACTAAAATCTCGATATGTGATTACCAAGGATAGCGGGATGTAAAAAGTGGGACACAGGCATTTAACATGGGAAATCAGTATTTCATTTTAGCCAAAAATGGTTCAATTCTACCCCTAAATCATCAAACAGATTTTATTTTGGTAACCTGTAGAAGCAAATTTGAAATTTTATAAATGTTCCTCATTTGTAGCGATAGCCATTGAATTCTAAGAAAATTATAACGCAATGCATATCGTTTGAACTTTTAATTTTGTGGGTTACAAAATGTGCAAAATTATAGCAGTAATAAATAATATATATCTGCAACTTTTATGTAAAAGCGTATTTATAACAGATCAAACGAAATGCATTTCTTTGTAAGTTTATTTGAATTCCATGGCTATCGCTAAAAATTAATATTTATAAATTTCCAAATTCGATTTTGCATATTACCACACGTGCAATATAAATTATGCATAGTGATTTAGGTATAGAATTTTATTATCTACAACTTTTATTTAAAACATTTTTATATAAAATTAATTGGGAAACGCCTATGGCCCGCTTTTAAATTAACACCCTATATATATATATATGTATATTCGGTTAAAAGTAAATATTAATCATGGTTATCCGGCTAACCTCTATTTGCCGATATACGGTCATTTGGTAACAATGAAAAATCGTCAAGTTATCGGTTCACTAGCAAATAGTAAATATACTAGGTCTACTAGATGTCAATCACTTACTGATCAGGAGGTGGAGGCAGTAAATAAGTAAAAACAACGATCAACGCTTATTTTAAAAATGACAACCAAAAATTTTTAATATGTCAAAATAATTTTCAAAACTTATTTTTTAAATTTTGTGCATCGATCGTGTAAAAAACGTGATAAGCAATGCGTTCAGTAATAGCTCTTCTACCGCTATCGGACGCATTGGAGATCTTGAACTGGTAGGAAGCACTTACTACCCTTAATACTTAAATAACTATTATTAAAGCAAAAACAATTTACTTGACTAATAACTGAATTTCTTGGTTAATATCATTATAATTATAATTGCGAAAATCACTAAACCGGCTACTTGCAGCTTACCCGATAACAGTAATAGTCAACCGCTGTTATTTGCAATAACCGATTATAAATCGCAATAACCGGTTATTAGAGTAAACGTTTAAGCGAGTATTTTTAACAGCACTAGCATCACATGTTTTACTTAAGTATTATTTAAACTTTGCTAGAGTAGTACGAGTAATTCTTATGAAATTAATAGTAGTAAAACTCAAGTGTCGAAATATTGACCAAGTTCACAAGATGAATGCCATTTTAAATTTAAACTGATTTTATAATTTTTGATATGCAAACTACATCAGATTTGATTTATAAAGGCAAAATGTTTATAAAATAATACTTACCTACGTTTTATTATGCCTAAATCTATAATTAAACTGAAAATAGGAATAAAGTCATGTAAATGATTTAATTGTGCATTTTAAACTAATTTAGCTAACCTACTCTCAAATCCTAACATCGTTTTTAATTTGCGAGGTCGCCACAAAGTGCAAACAAAACCAATGGGTTGAATCTCGAAGTGCAAACACACGGACACACATACATACTTTACGCTCTCATACATGTACGTATTCTCGGTCAATCGAATGCGACAAGTGAATCGTATTACTGGCAGTTGTGGTGACAACGGAGGGTCAGTTTACAGATCTATCAGCCTCATCCTGTGTTTGCTGAAGTATACGAAACGTTACGGGATGTATGCCATTCAAAACCGTTTATGTGAGAGAACGGACCCTTGAGTAAGCAATATTAACCTTGTTTTATTCTTTTGAAACCACAAGTTTTTCAAATTGCTTGTTCGTACTGTTACATAACTTTTTATAACATTGCAATTCATAGTAGTTTATTTTGCCTACTATTCCCCTACAACCTAATTTCTTTTATTTTCTGATAGTTTATTATTAAATAAGGGAGAAATGATGGCTATTATTTATGACGACGAAAGAGTAATAGTAATTATACGTCAGTAGAATACTACAATTCAGAGGTATTCCACAAGAGGAGAACAAGTCGATTTATTGAAATTTCTGGTATATAACGTCATATCATTCATTTCCGGTTGCGTCACATTATGATCAACAAGTTTTGTCAAAAACCAGACAAAGCATGGAAAATAATGGTGTTCGTTTATAATTTCACAAGAACCAAATTTTTGAAATTTATTTTTACAAAATAAAAAGTTAAAAAATATAACTAAATTTGCTATACTTATATATTGCCATTTTTTACCTCCCGCTACCCTTGGTAAGGGAGGTATAGGGATCGTGCTAAAAATCTCATATCGAGATTTTAGTAAATGACCACGTTTTAAGGTCCCTAGAATCCATTTTTAACATTTTTACGATGATGTTTGTATGTGTGTATGTGTATGGATTTTGTCTTCGCTCTAACTCAAATACTATCATTCAGAAAATTCTGAAACCTTGTATTTCTATCCTATTCTAATATGAAAAGAAGCCATTAGATTTTGGTGTAAATTAGATAACCGGAAATGGCACTTTACCTGAAGCTCATAGTGGTTTTTCTTCAAAAAATACCATTAAATGTCATTTTTTCGAATTTTATGTCTTATGAATATTAAAGATTATTGAATTTTCTACAGGAATACATTAATACTTTTTCTATATATTTTACAGATAAATTTAAAAATAATTTTTTTTATTAGTCGCGAAGCCTACCATAAAAACTATTCCTTTGTTACACAGTTCATTTATGATAAATGATGCGTTTATAAAAACAAAATATTTTTAGCATTATAGTGTTTCTTTTAATAGAGTGTAACTTTAGAAGTAGGCGTTGAAAAAATAATTGCATACATTTGCAATAAAAGATTTTAATATTAAATATTAAACAATATTTTTTTACATTTCATCTGTCTCGGTATTCACAAATAAAACTTTTATAATTAAAGGTTAGTTCTTAACCACAACCTCGGAACAAAAAGGGAGATATAAAGAACAAGGAATACTCTTCATTTCTGTAGCTATAAGAATGATAATCTACATCAAAGAAGAATTTTATTATTTCTCCGCCTGCTTTGCGATAAAAAGTATCGAATTGCTTTTCTATCGATTTTCATATATTGATGAAGTATCCACCTGAAGTTATGTAAACGGTAAAAACTTTAAAGAAAGTTTTAAGATAAAATTTTATGAAAAAGTTTTAACAAGATAATGGTTGCTGTAAGAAAACCTACATAAAAAATATTAAAATGTTATACCCTGCAACATATATTGAGTATTTTATGAACTTACATATACGAACAGTAAGTAGTAAAATGACCAATCCGTTTTTAGCTGATAAATGACTGAATGAAAATCATATAGAGTAATACAGAAATATAAAAGATATAATTTTTAGGAGGTAAAAGAAAATTGCGGAGGAATCAATGACTGCATAAAATATTAATATAATAACTATAATTTTTCTTCTTGATTTCAGAGATATATGTAATATCATATATAGGTGAACACGAAAAACCGCGACATAGTCGTTTGGGATATATCATATTTGAGAAAAAATGTTATACCATGTTAAACACATATGTCACGGATTCTCATCCTCTATAGGATCCTATAACGAATTTTTTTAACAAAAAAACTTGTTAAAAATTTGTAATTATCGCATGCAATCATGCAAATATTTGGTCTATACTATTACAGTTCATTTAATTAAAAATAGAAATATGATGATTTTAGATAATTTAAAATTCAGCATTTTTTTTATAATTTTTACCTCCCGCTACCCTAGGTAAAGGATGTATAGGGATCGTGCTAAAAATCGCATATAGAGATTTTAGTGAATAAGCACGTTTTGATGTCCCCAAAATCCGATTTTAACATTTTTACAATGATGTCTGTATGTGTGTGTGTGTGTGTGTGTGTGTGTGTGTGTGTGTGTGTATGTGTGTATGGTTGATGTGTATGTGTGTATGTGTGTGTGGATCCTGTGGACACGATTACTCAAATACTATCAATCAGAAAAATTTGAAATTTTCTATACCCATTCTATACTAATGTGGGAGAGGCTCATTAGTTTTTAGTGCATACCGGATAACCGGAAGTATCATTTATACAAGCTTTTAATAGTTTTTCTTGTAAAAACTTCATTGAATATAAATTTTTAGCAACTTTTACTAATAAAAATTGGACATAATGGTACAATCTTCAATTCAACAATAGTAGCACTTAGTAAATAACTTTAAATATTACATTATAGAATAATTTATTTTTGTATATCATCTTGCTTATGCGTCAAACAAAAACATAATATTTTAATAACAATTTTGACATATTTAAACAAATGCCACTGTCATGTAGCTATTACATTAAAATTAATAATGAAACCGACTTAAGAAGATTGTATTGAGTCTAATGAAATAGGTTAGTAAAAATAATATATTTTCCATCATACATAAATATTAGATGTAAAAAATTATCCGATATAAAATTGATATATTTGCACCACTAAAAATCAAATAGCTGTGAATAAGTACGTGTTATCAAAGTGTGAAATATTAGTTTACAACTATACATTAACGAAATGGGTTATGTAAATCAACAGATATTTGCAAAGGAACTTAATATAGTTTGCAGAATTAGTAAATATGTAGGTATGTATTTAAATCAATAAAAATTAAAAAATGGGGGGTATTATGTTGACCATATCAGATTTTTTTTCTTAGAAATAAACATATTGAATCATGAAGTATTTATTATTGTCGGCCGGTGGCTCAATGGTTAGAGCAACGCCTCTTAGTCATGAGTGTGCTTGGGGTTCTGGGTTCGAATCCCACTAAGGCATGGATGTTTGTGTATGTGAACCTACTCAGTAATTGGGATTTAATCCTGTTGAGAGGTTTAAAAAAATAAAAATAAAAAAAAATATTTTTTTAATTTACATCATCATTAGTCTTAGTTTTTAAATTATGATTACTCGTACTCATTTTTAATAATTCTAGTAACAAATACAAAAATTCACTACAAGTCAATATTTTAGGAGTGGTAGGAAACTGCACAGTAGTCCCGGTAGCAAGAATATTACAATACCAAACTTTGATTGATTAATTTGTTTAACCCTTCTTGCACATGTCCTTCTATTCGACGACTTTTAAAATATACGGATAGTGGTGGCAGCGATACCGTTACCTTTGACTTTAATAGTTTTGCATTAATAAAATTAGTGTTTTACTTTCGGGTCAAGTAAATTTGAGTATTGTATATTGTACAGGTATAATTAGTGTTAAATGATACCCATCTCTGTCCCATATTTTTGTTTTATATCGGACGGATTAAAAATCACTGTAACAGTTATGACAAGACATCAAGGAACAATAGTATAATATAAAATAAATTAGCAGAAGTATAGATAAAATGTAGTATGTTGTTGGCATATTGACAGTAAACATTTACGAACTGATTTACTCGTACAGTTAGAAAATGGGACACAAATTTGTAGAAGGCACATAAAAACTTATTTTCTATGTGTATACATATAATCCCGTCTGATTAAGTTTGCATATTGCATCATATTTTAAATAAGTGCAAGTGTATTTACAATATATTAGAGTATACAATCTTTTTAGATAATTACTTCGACTCATGACATACTCTTAATTCTGTGCAGAAACGATGATTATTATTTCATACATTGAAACGAAACAAATTGTGTGTATTTGTATCTACTCATGGTGTTAAATATTTATAGAGTAAATTTTTACCTAATTTGTTCATTTTTATTGACATTTATAAAATGATATGTAAATATATATTTACAACATTAAATATTTGTGGATATTATTTTCAATTTAAATGTTTAATTTTAACTAAGCTGATTATTGAATTGAAAACTTTCAACTGTGAAAAGAATAATTTACAATTAATAAATAAATAAATTTTATTCAATATTAGATACACTGACAATAGGTAAAATTCAAACTAATTGAACATTTAAAAAATACAAGTTTTATTGTTAAATCAACAGATTTTGATTGGAATTCTGTCACAAAAATACATCACTTGAAAGCTTTCTTCGTGCTTCATGTATTAATAATATTATTACACAATTTTGTTTTCAATTATAACTTCATAAAAAGATATTTTTTAGTGAACGGGGGCCAATAACTATAATTTGCCAATTCACCTATTTCATCAAAGCTTTCATTGTCCGAATAATGATTTACTGAATATAAAATAATATTTTTTACGTCCGTAAAAAATGTATATTTTTTTTTCATTAAAACGGGTTGATAAAGTATATTTTTTAGCACAATAAAAATGTAAAAAAGTGCTCATTTTTATCTAACGGTTGAAAAAATGAAACGCTATGGCAAATTTTTCTCCCTTTTATTGCAGACGTAAAAAAAGAATTGTATGCAACTATAGTGAGAAAGTATTTTATTTCACTCATAGATTTTTCTTCCCTTTATGATCACGCAAATAAATCATAAGGGTGCATAACAAAAATTCTTAGAAAAATCGTGCTGAACATTTAATACTTAAAATAATGAATAATCAGGATACCTTGATAAAAACATTTATTATTATTGTTAAATTTGCAATGGCCATGATAAGTTCGTAGAATATTATTAGAATTCACCAGTAAACTACAATAATTATGGCATGAGCGTTGAAGCTTGTCGGAAGACTTGTATGAAACAGTTGGGTAGATTTAAAAATTTTATTTAAATTTTTTTGTGCTGACGTCATAACTGAAAAACAAATAATAGTCGGAAGATGAATCGCACATATTAATGTTTTTTATAAAAACTAAAATTAACGTGTTTCAGTGTTTTTATAAATCCGGGTGAGTTTGATATATATATATTAAACCAGTCCTAGTCAGTGTATATAAATAGAAATTTGACGTGAGAAACCAGTTTTCTTTTTTAGTTAATATTAAACCAGTCCTAGTCAGTGTGGGATTAAAGTATGGAATATATACACATATATATATATTCCCCATACTTTAATCCCACACTGACTAGGACTGGTTTAATATTAACTAAAAAAGAAAACTGGTTTCTCACGTCAAATTTCTATTTATATTTCTCTTTGCCCTCTTAATATGATTTTGCGTAAAATTTTATTACTGGAAATAAGAACATTGTACTTGAAATATGTATACGTATGGTTGATTTTTCATTGTCCAGCTTATATTTTCTGAAATATTAAAGGTACAAGAAAAAGTTCAATGTAACAGTTGCTTAATACCACCTGATTTATAATTTAGCACAAACAATTTTTTTTTCCATTGCCTACTAATTTTCTAGAAAGATATCTTAATCCGATTTTTTAAATGGAACGCGCTGTATATTTTTGCGGATTACGGTTCTAATGCTGCAATTCTGTACACATCTATCGTAAACTCGTAACTACGTAGTTGTAGTTACTGACCGACTCGAAAAGGATCAAGTTACAAATTTATTAAATATTTTTTAGTAGTCTTTGTTCAGAAATTTGTACATTTTTCACACTAATTATTAATTGAATAATTTTATTTCCCTTTTCTATTAATATAGAAGAAGAGTGGATGATTTTCGTCACATTACCTACTGGTAGACCTAGAATTACCATCCAACTATTATCCCTAACACACCTCGAAGGTCCCATTTTTCGTAGAAACTAATATTGAAAAATTAATAACTAATTTTATTAGAATTGATTACGTAAACAGTACGATATTGCTTTTACCGGTTTTACATAATTTTTTCACCTCGCTCTGTGGAAAATTTTGCCCATCTAAATAATAAACGATTTATTACCAAAGAACATTTTTTTATTGCTCGGGATATGGATGACTGGCATAAAGATATCCAACATTTACAACTTACAAGATTTTGAAATGACCTTGTAGCAGTAAAATTTAAATGCATATAAAAATAACAATGTTATAACTTTTAAAATAAATAGTTTAAAAAACTGTTGAAACCTTCAAGTAAAGAGGTAAATCACAAATGCTTCCTATCAAATCGTTTATAAAATTATGAACTCTTATTTTATCTAATCGAAATAAACCATTAATATATGAATCGAGAATTTTGGTAGGATTCAAGGAATCCCGTAGATTTTTTTTATAGCCTTTACGCAGTTTCACAAGAAAAATATTATTTTATACAAATTACGTATACAAGAAAAAGAATTTTCCTATTTAAAAGAGCTCTTATACCATGCAAAATTTGTTTAATATTGTCCATTTTATTCATATGTAGCGGACAAATATACATCCTAAAATATATTACGAATCTTAGAGACAGCTAATAATTAGGTAACAGTAAATAATTACGAAAAATCAGAACATTTGACGAGTACTCCTTTGTTATGATGCGAGTTAGTTTTGCATTTTTGATGGTAGTGATTTCCGAGTCTTACAGATAAATGTGCACAGAATTGCAGCTTGCAGCATACACCAATTTTTCTTTACATTGATGCATAACAAGTAACAATTCGCCTTTAAATTATGTATAATAAAGCAAATAAAATATTAACAGTGGGCTGTAATGTTCTATTGTTTTGTACATCTGTGAAAACAGCAAAGCATATCAACTTTCTCACTATTTTTGTAACCGATGTTATTTTTTTTTTTAATTTTACAATAACAACACTTTTCTCACTAATAAACAGTACTAACAGATCTGACAAATGTATACAGATAGAAGCAATGAATATCACAGACGATTGTTATCATTTTATTATTTGCTTTATTATACATAATTTAAAGGCAAATCCCTACTTGTTATGTATCATTGTAAAGAGAAATTGATTTAGAACCTTAATCCGCGAAAATATACAGGTGTTTCATTTAAAAAATCAAAGTAAGATATGTTTCTGGAAAATTAGTAGGCCATAAAACAAATTGTTTATGCTAAATTATAAATCAGGTGGTATTAAACAACCCTTACAATTAACTTTTTCTTGAATCTTTAATATTTCAGCAGATATAAACTGTGCAATGAAAAACCAACCTCCCTGAATACGTATAGTTTTTATTTTCACTTAATTTTTAAGTTATGTATAATTGTAATTTTATTATTAATTATATCCCTATACGCAAGTTTTTGATGAGCACCCTGTATTAGCGAATAATAAATTATTTTTAATTGACCTATGAAATTTTGCGAAACATGGTGAAATGAACTTTTCAGCACCATCTTGCAGTTAATTTAATAGAGAAACCCTGGTAATGTTTTCCTCTGCTATCCTCATACATAACAGCTCCACAAGGCAACCACATTGCGGGTTATGTACAAAGCTGAATGTGTGTTGCTAGGCAACCTTTGTATGTGTATTCACTTCTCATGTATACTTCACTTATTAAGACCATGAGACAGTGCTTACTAAGCATTTCATACTTGTAAGTGTGCCGTCGCAATGCCACAAACCAGCAGTTTTGTAAAACTGACAATGGTGTAATCTGGAAATGTTTCTTGAATATACATATGTATGAAGATTACATATAATATTATTTCTTCTATAACTAGACACTGAGTTATATTTTAATTGTCATTAGATAAACAATATAGACATTAGAAATATGTAATGGTGTAATCATAATATTAAGATCTACGCTATTAACTTAACATTATAATAAATAATTTTAAGAGAAAGTAGATTTATTGTAAATAAGAATAATGAAATATATACAAGGTGTAAATTTTAAAACGGGTCATAGGGCTATAACATAGAAAAACAGTTTTTTAAACGCCAAAAGTTTCTATATTAATTTATTGAAAAAATAATTCGTGCCTATTATAAATAAAAAAATTACGAATTTTTTAATACAAAACACATTATATTTCTGTTTCATATAAAGCCAAAAAAAATAAATTTAAAAATTTATTCAATTAAGAAAAAATATCATTAGCCATGAAACTCAGTAACAAAACTTTGTCATTTTTACTAACATGATAGGGGACAATTAAAGATTAAAGTTATTAAATTATGAACTAATAAAAAATAACAGATAATAAAGAAAATACTAGGATTATTATTTAAGAAACAATTATTATTTATTTTAATAGGTATTTACAAATTAAAGATGATCTACGAATAAGAAATAAGTTTTATAAGAAACGAGAAAAACTTCAAACTACAAGGGAACAATTAAAACCATTTAATAATTTGTAATTTTTCTTTATGAAACAAATTATCCATGATTTCTCCATAATAAAATGAAAATAATAATAATTTAGCAAATAATGTGCAAAAAATGTTAATTAATGAGCGTCTTAAGTCAACAATTATTTTGTTTTGTTTCTGTCAGTTTCACGGCTAATGATATTTTTATCTTAATTGTGCAAATTTTTAAATTTATTTTCTGGCTTTATATGAAACAGAAATGTGTGTTTGGTATCAAAAAATTCGTAATTTTTTTCTTTATAATATGCACTAATTCTTTTTTTAATAAATTAATACAGAAACTTTTGGGGTATAAAAAACTGTATTTCTATGTATAGCCCTATGACCCGTTTTAAAATTTACACCCTGTATATTACCTTTTATTTTATTTCTTTAGTAGTTATTATGAGTATATTTTATAATTTAAGTTTTCAAATAGAATTTCATAACGAGGTTATCTGAATTGAGCTGATACAATAATATGATACACTCAAACCTGTTTTTACAAGGATTATTTTTACACGATTTAGAATTAACCTGGTTTAGAAAATAGCCAATATTGTACCATATTTTATCAAACTTCGTATTTACAAAATTATAAAAATAATGATTTAAATCTTACAACTTGTTTATTCTTTATTTTATTATTATTTATTATTTATTTATTGTGCATTTTTTTCGACTCAGTCTTCTAATTTCTCATATCTCATTTGCATGTTTTTAAAGATTTTTTTTATCGGGTTCTTCGGGAACGAATGTACCGTATAAAACAGGTAGAATTGCTAATAGTACTGCAATCGAAATTTTTAAACTTTAGAAAAGAATAATCTAAAGTACCTGTTGAAAATTTGAATACAAGAATTATCAAACGAAGAGATATTCAAAATGTTTTAAATTCTGGCTGCTTCAGTTCGAGGAATTATCTTGTAATTTCTTCATTTTGTATATTTTTCTTTAAAATTAAATTATAGTTTTTTAATACAGCACTGTGCTATCCCAACGTGAAACAAATTTCATCACATTCTTTAAAGAAACTTTTGGAGTATCAATAGGAAAAATTTTCTCTAGAATAATATAATAACAGACACTGATACTAGGTTTCAGATCACTGGAACTAACAAATTATGGCACAAATTTCTAGTGCCACTCAATGACCTCATATGAATGGATAACCTATTACAACAAAACATATTCGCCTACATCAAAAATATGCTAATTTTTGTTTATTTTTATACTTAGACAAGATTTTTTATTCATCAAGAAATGTAGCACAACATTTCAATGCATTTTAAAATTACGAAACTGATGTTCGTTCGATGGAACCGATTAAAAAATGTGATTACAGAAACGGTTCTGATGGAAACGAATTAGTTTGTGTTCGTAAATTGTCAAATTATCCTGATTCTTTCCATTGGCGTATTAAGGTATATTTGAAATTTTCTAGTAAGAAACCAATAATTATAACAAGTAATTAAATACAACAACTGACATAAAAAGAGTAATAACCATTGATTCGAAAAATGACAATCATACGCGGGTAGATGGGAAAGCTTTTTTATTAGTAAAATTCAGCAAACATTGAAACTATACTTTTATTTTTAATTAAAATAGTGTAATGACAAAAATATAATTAAAATGACATTTTCCTTGCTTTGGCATTGGCAAAAATATTCACAGTGTCGTCAAAATTAATTTCATTTAAAAGAGTTTTTTTGATACACATAATAGCCAAAGCGTTTAATTTTGCATGGGATTGACTATAGACACAAACTCGTACGAGTAGGAAAGCTAAAATAAATGATTTTGCATTAATCTTTTTACGCTATTATGTCCAACTCATGCCTGCACCTGCTAATTTATATTTTATAAAAAAAAAAATGATTTTTTTTTCAATTCCTGGCCTAATTTTGCGCCCCTTATAATTTTTCGGCAGAAGCCCGGGCTTCTCAGGCTTCTGCGATAATACGCCACTGATTCTTCCTCTTTAGATGAGAGTGAAAATTCATTCGGATATGATCTACAAATATTAATTCGTTATATCTTCCACTTCAGCAGTACACTCAATGTTATTATAATGTAAATATAATTATATTTTTGTTCCTGTGTCCGGTATAAGTAGTTTTATATAACTCTTTTATCGTTCAGAATTACTTTTTACCGGCCTAGGCCGGCAAAAAAATAGGGACCTTTATGGTTATAAGTATTTGCAAAATGTTTAAACTTTTGATACTAAATTGTACACATTTTAATCTGAATGTAAGTAATTATATTTTAATTAGCAATGCAAAATTATTCAAATCTTCTGTTGTTATCTACATAAAAATCTCTTGTAGGTATTTCATTTTGAGTAATAAATCAAATTCATTTAATAAATTTAGAAAGAATTTTTGCGAGTGCTCGTATTTAAAGGCCGAGTCGAGAAAAAGTGCGGTTTCTAGACTGGTAATACAAAAATAATTAATTTAAACTTTATTAAAATGAATTAATAATAAAAATAATAATAAAAGTCAACACAAGACAAGAAAACGTAGGATTCTCCCCACCATAATACCATCGGCATCATTCACTATTACCTCGACGATTAAAAAAACTTACCTTTTGTATGTGTGTAATTTGTTTCCGTAAACTTCAGAATCGCCCCTCGTACATCTACTAGCATATTTGTATCACAAAGAAAAATCTTTTGTAACGCATACAATTTGAGGAAATTTAATACCAGATAAGAACCGAAAACATACTTGCATCGTCTTCAGCACTAAATACACCAGTGTCATAATAACATGTACATGCTAATTAAAATATGAGTATAGGTAGAATCATTCAGAATTAACGAAAGTGATTTAAAATTTATCATTTTCAAATTTGACAAACACCCTTTCAGAACTAGCCTACAGCTCGCCCTACAAACTTATCACTCGCGCGGAAATTATCTATTCCATACTAGGTATAGAATATACTATTTTACGACAAGCGTATGCTTCTTATTATTTCCGGTACAATAATGGGGTATTCCACTCAATTTTTTTTTATTATTTTCAATAAAACTTTATTCAGTTTTGAAGCAATTCATAGTATTAAAAAAAAATAATTGTTCCCTGTTTAACAGTATTTTATTTTCGAGAAATCAGTATAACGTCACATTTCCTCTATACTTGTCTCTCTCACACACACTGCTCTGAGTACGCTGCGAGAGAAAGATAACAACTGTATGACGTCAATTTTCCCTTTTAGCAAATGTGAAATATCTCGTAAAGTAATTATTTAAAAAATGTATTCATTGTTTTAACTATTATTTATTGAGCCATACTTTATGTTAAATTGAATTTTTTAATTTTTTTTGTTATGGTGGAATACCCCATTACTGCATTAAAGTGGTGAAATTCAATGAGTAAATTTAATTGCCAGTGCCTTCTCATTTCCTGAGAAAATAAGAGTTGTGATAAAAGCCAAGTGCACTACAGTTCAAAGCGAAGATTATTTCAGTAAGTCCTTTGTGGGAGACGTTATTAAATTGAGTATTTCGTATTCCGATGAGTCGTATTCAAAATTTCATAACTTCAAAAGCGCAATGGTCCAGATTCTCTGTTCTTTGCCATTCGCTTTATCGTGACATTCAGTTCTTCAGTTCTTACATACTCATTAGCCCTTCATTACACGCACCCGGTCTCATGGACCAATGGTAGTTAAAATTTCTTTTATTTTTGTAATCACAAGTGTGAATTCAAAAGAATGTATTAATAATTTATAAAAACAGTTTATTTACAGTTCTTTGACGATTATTGGGGTTTATTTTCTAGATAAGACCATACGTCGTTTTTTAACCGAATGGTTCCTTAGACCAGCGCATGCGCTTGTGTGTCTAAATTTAGTTCGTGTTGTGGGGGTCAATGTTATATTATGTATACTCGGATTTTATGTTTCTGAATCTGAACAATTTTTCACATGACAATTACAGATATTTATTTGTTTTAAATTAAGCAGTTGAATACTTATTTTTGTATGTAAAAAATTGCACTGAGTTTCAGACTCACATTTTCGGTTTTCATCATATGTTGCAAATAATATTGTTTTCTGCAATCGTCCACAAATAAGAAAGGTTGTACAAAATACATTCTACATTTCTGACCTATAACGTCTGTTACTTGGGTGGTTCTACTTAATTTAACTACGTATTCCTTAATCTGATATTAATGGGAAATGGGAAGAGCTGAAAAGGTTTTGGTAACAACTGGAAAACCGGAAGTAGTAATTTCTTTAAAAAATCTTTTAAATATTATTGTTTGGAAATTTACAAGTCAAAATGTAATAGTACTATAATATGCTGTTGCTACAACGAGGAAAAGACTCCGTCAACATCTGAAATTGGTATAAAAAGAAAGGGTATGTACAGTATCATATACCCTTCAGAAATACCGCCAATCTCGTCAATGAATTGTAATAATCTTGAACATTTAGAAGAGTAGGAGGAAACTTGTTCATAGAAAAATAAGGAACAGATGTAATTAGAATTTTTTGTGTGTACCGGAAATGTTAAATACAATATTTACTTATATAGCCTAATAGGAAGATGTTGAGAGGTATTGTGCTGGCCACAACAGATTTTTTTAAGCGGTCGTCATGAAAAATAAATATAACCTGTGCATTTAATTTTTTCCCGCACACGTTTTAAGTTAGCAAACATTTATTTCCCGCTTGATTGTAGGAAAATATTATTCTGGTATTCATAGACCAATTGACCAATACAAAATTTTAGAAATTTACAATTTTTTCTTCGTATCTCGTATCATATACCTAGAAGCAGGTATTTAAAATTTAAAAGTCATTTATGTATTTATAAATTGTTTTTGTCAATGTGTTTATTAAAGAATGCCATAAAAATAATGTATTATAGTATATTTATGCACACCATTTAAGTAAATATCTATTCAATTTGTAAACAGATTGTTTCCATGGCTTACTGTACTAAAAAAAAAAAAAAAAAAAAAAAATATTAAGTTTGTTCGCAGTAACAATCACTGACGAATACCAAACTTATTTCGTACTAATTCATAAATCATTAAATACGCATACGTGATCCGAGATTGATTTGCAAATTTTGACGTTAGAGGTTATGTAAATTAAATAATTAAATACAAAAAAGTATGTACTGAATAGTCGTATTACTCCCTAATTTATAGTATTTGCTCCAATCTTCGGACTGGTTTGATTAGTACGTTACCAATCATATATCAGTCCACAGTGTTCTACGAACACAAAATTTTCAGTCGGAATCTTACCGCGAACAACTAAAATGAAACTGCGCATATATATACAGGTTGTTAATACTAAGTCGTTACACCCGAAAATGGTAGTTAGAACTCATTAAAACAAACCGCTTTTCTTAGTTCCAATTTTTGATTTGGAGCCCCGGTTCGTAGTTATTGGAATTCTTTTGTTTTTCGAAAAATAGTTATAGCTCCCTTATTTTAAAGACTATTGAATTTTTTTTTCTTTCTAATTTACCTTTAGGCCTTCTAAAACATTTGGCATTTTCAATTATTTTTTATTTTTGCAAATGACAAAATGGCGACCAATCCAAAATTTCAAAACATGATTTTTTGATAACCACTCCATCGATTTTCGAAAGTAATACATTTATAAAATCCTTAAACTATCTACTACAACATTTGTTTTAAACATTTTTTTCAATCTATCCAAAAAAAGTATTTATTCATTTATTTGACTTTCATAAGTGCAGTGTGTTCAGAAAAAAACCTAATTCGAAGTAGGCTATGAACACAGAAACGTATGCCTGATCATTATTCAATTCAAAAATCAAGTCACATTGATCATGAAAATTAATTTTAAGGAGAAAAGATAATAAAGAAGGATACAGTTTATGCCAATCACTCTTTTCTAATTTATTTCTATTTCTAAAATAAGGATACAAGAATATTTCTTTAGATAACATTTTTGACAATATCTCGTGTCAAATTCACATTTAATTAAATACTTTCAAATTGATATATGTTTTTTTGTTTATAGCCTACCCGTAGTTACTATTTTTTTTTTTTTTTTGACAACTGTAGTTATCTGTAAGTCAAGTAAATTAATAAAAACTTATTTGGGAAAAAAAGTTTAAAATATGTTGAGAACAAATGTTGTAGTAGATAGTTTAAGGATTTTATAAATATTTTACTTTCGAAAATCGATGGAGTGGTTATCAAAAATCATGTTTGAAATTTTTGATCGATCGCCATATTGTCATTTGAAAAAATTAAAAATAATTGAAAGTGCCAAATATTTTAGAGAGCCTAAAGGTAAATTTGAAAGAAAAAAAATTCAATAGTTTTTAATATAAGCGAGTTAGACGACTTTTCATAAAACAAAAGAAGAAAAAAATAAATATTTGAGTGTAGCTGAATTTGACTCATAGGATAGTAGGTACATTTAACCAAAATCAATAAAATTGAATTTTAAATATTCCTCAGTTGTATAAAAACAATTTCGCAATAAAAAAATTTTAACTGCTAATTTAAAAGCTTTATATTTTAAATTTTTAATTATGGAAGGCAAAACATTATAGTAATCTAGATTTAAGGTGTTATTTAATGATTTTTGTAATCTCAAGAAAGGTTTTCTTATTAAATTTATTTTTTAACATATTATCTTTATTGTTTTGAATATCAATGAGTGTCTGGAAAATAAATAGACAAGGTAACGACAAAATTTTCAAATTAATAAAAGCTTCTTTACAGTGGTCTCTAAAAGATAAATTATAAAGAATTCTCACTGCTTTCTTTTGCAGACGAAATATTTTTGAGTTTTATCTTTATTCAAAAGTAAATTATTTGCCGCAAACCATTGTTCAGCTTTTCGAATTGAGTTATTATTAGCATCAGTAAGTTTTTCATAATTTGAATCACCTGTAATTAGTGAGGTGTCATCTGCAAATAAAACACTTGAAATCGGATCCATTCAGTTACTAAAATCATTAACATATATTAGAAAGAAAAAAGGCCCTAAAATAGAGCCTTGAGGCACACCGTACTCTATTTTTCTAAAATCTGAAAAGGTACCATCAAAAGAGGCACACTGTACTCTATTTTCTAAATAAGACTTGATAATATTTAAAGCCGGTCCTGTAATACCATAATATTCTAATTTATGTAAAAGTAAGGCATGATTAACGCAATCAAATGCCTTTGACAGGTCACATAAAGTAAGTGCCATATGTTTACCTGCTTCAAGGCCTGAAATTATGTTTTGTAAAACATTATAAACAGCTTGAGATGTTGAACATCCAGCACGAAAACCGAATTGCTGACTGTTTAATAATTTATTTTTATCAAAATAGGAAACCAATCTATTTTTAATTATAATTTCAAAAACTTTTGAAATTGTGGGTATAATAGATACAAGTCTATAGTTTTCTACTTTGCTAATTTCTCCTTTTTTAAATAAAGGGAAAACTTTAGTCTTCTTAAAAGCATCAGGGTAAATTCCTTCATTCAAACATTTATTAAAAAGTGCAGTTAAAGGTTCCGTAATATAATCAATTATTTGTTTTAAAAAATTATTATTAATATTATAAATATCTAAACATTTAGAATTATTTAACGATTTAATTGCATCGTAAACCTCAACTATGTACATCAGTAGGCTGTAATGTAAAGACACAAGAACTAGGTTGTGTAGTACTCGCTAAAATATCTTCCGCTTTAAATTGACTGTTTGAAATATTTTTAATTATATTAATTGCCACCATCGTGAAGTAGTTGTTATAATCATCAGGTTTCAAATCTGAATTTATCTTGTGATTTCTTAATTGATTTCGTTCAAAATTTATTAGATTCCAACTAGCTTTACTTTTATTGTCTGAATTGTAATGAAATTATTGTAGGCATTAGTTTTAGATTTGTATTTCTTTTTTTTAATTTTTGAGTTTACTTTTGTATAAATGTAAAAAATATTCATTCTGCGTACTACTAAAACATATGTTTAAAATATGTAATTCTTCTCTCATTTTCTTGAGATCTGAATTATATCAATTGACCGGAGAACAGTTTACCTTCTTTTTACATTGTTGTAAAGGAAAGTGTAAATCGATTAAATAAGTTAAAATATCAATTAAGTAAGAGCAACACTGTTCAGCCGACAAATGACAATTAAGAAAAATATTTGTGAAATCAGTCATATTTAAAGATTTTTTAAAAAATTGAATATTTTTTTGAGTAAATTGCCGGATAAGTACCGACTGAGTACTCGTATCATTAACATAGCCAGAATGAAGAAAAAATTGTCCTTTATGGTCAGAAAGACACGGATCTATTACACCCACCTTGAAATTGGTTTCAATATTTGTGAAAAAATTATCCAAACAGCTACTAGTTGTTTTAGTTACTCTTGTGGGTTCAGATATAGTTTTATGAAGACCATACGATTCTATTAAATTTAAAAAATTAAATGTATCAGTAGTAACAAGATTACTTGACAATTCTAAACTAATATCACTAGTTATTATAATTTTATTATAACTCATTGTAAGCTGATAAAGAAGTACTTCAAATTTAAGCATACAAATTTTATAGTTACCTTTGCCTGTTCTATAAACAGTAATAAGTACTATTTTCAGTTTAACCAATTCAATTCCACACATTTCTATATTAAATTCTACATTGAAACTATTCAAATCAATCATTTTGAAGGAAATTTCATTATTTAAGAAGATTGCCACACCTCGACGCTTACCAGGTTCTCTGCAAAAAAATGAAGTTAACTTATACTGCGGTAAATTAATAGTTTCTATAGCAGTATTATCGAGCCAATGTTCTGTAATACATATAATATCAAAAGGATATTCCTTCAAAGAAAATGATAAGCAATCAATCTTATTATTAAGAGACAGAATATTTACGTGAAAAAAAACTTACATTGTTACATTTACATAACATATTACCACAGCATAATTTATTTAAGTTAGAAACATGTACATCTGAAGCTAAACATTTCTTTGAGTGGTTCGTTTCTTCTGAAGAAAAGGTTTTAAATATACTCCAGATGGCCATAAAGAAGGATCCATTATTTTCCCCTAATTACCATGGTGAACAGTCAATTTAAAGGAGGAATATAACTCAGAGTATTTAGAATGTACTCTTACAACACTGATTTCAGGGCAAACATTTATCACTTGATTTTTTACGTCTTCTTCGGTAGTTATTGGATCCAATCTAAATAAGTGTATGGAGGACAATTTAGGGATAGCTTTTAAAGTAGAATTTGAAGTGTTTGTTTCAAGATTTACATGGACAATATAAGTTTTCCTTTGCTTTGACTGTGACTGTCCTGTATTTAAAATTGATCAAGTTCCAGTTGCACCATTTTCCACTTGTTTCATTTTAGAGTTCATAGAAACAGTATTTGATGTATCACGTATCACAGAAATCGGTTTATTAACCTTCATAATTTTACTCATATCATTATCTTAAGTATTATTTGCTGATAGATCACTCGCATAAAATTGTTTTGAATTTTTGACAATTTTATTCTTGATATTGTTTGTCGCATTGATCTTATATTAATACACCCTGTATACTCGTCATCACGGCATATAACCCATTACTGGGTGTGCCAGTATCTACAATACATGGAGACATCGGTAATGATGACGATATATTTTACCGTGTGGGCGCTTACCAGGCCTCACCTCACGGGCACTCATAGCTGGTGTAGAAAGGGCACCACAGGGAACACTTTTGTGCGATTAAAAGTCAACTAAAACATAACTGAAATATAGTGACCAAAACTTTGTATTTTTGTATTTCTTTTAGTATTACATTAAAATTTTATTTAGAAATAAACATAAAATTCTGGTCAATAGAAAAACAATAAACATCCTGCTATATTATTATCGAGACTGAAAGAAATCTCCTTGTCATGCTGCGCGTAGGTAATCCGAACGTCAAACATGATTTACTACTTTTTGAATATTCCTCTTTTGTCTGCCATGGTAAATGTTGATTTTAAATAAAACACTGTAAGCAACACTGATGTGTTCCAGTTTTTCCTCTTCATTTTTCTTTTTGAAATAGGTATATTCCAATTTCCTGCCATGAACAAAACCTCACAAATGATAATAGACTCGGTAATACGATGGTACGATGGCACAGAAATTTTTCATACGTAGATGGTTTCGATAAAATTATTCTGTTTTTAACAAATCAGTTTGATATTGCTATTGTGATGTTATTTGATATTATGATTACTTTTTTTATAATTTAATTTTCTTTGCTTTTCTTTTGTTGTGGGTTGGAATCGTTTCATGTAATATAAAATGCACTGTTTTACTGTATTTAAATAGGTACAATAATAGCAATTTAAGAAATGAATTAATATGTAAATAAAATTGGAAGTAATCAAATCTTTTTCATAGTGATACTTCCATTCATCAGTTGCTTCATAACTTTTAAGCCAAGTTTTGGAAAAATCATGGCGCTATCGCTCATTTTCTAGCTCAACAAATTAATTATTGTGGTTATTTTATTTTCATTTTTAGGTTGTAATATATTTTTTTCGCGATCGACGAGAAAATTTGCTGTTTCTAATCACTTTTTAGACCGGATAATTCTTCTTTACTGATCTAGCTCGGAAATTGTGTATGAAGTATCAGAATAGTTATTTGTACCACTAGGCCAGAAACTGAACATTTGCGAGAGCGAGTTTAATTTGACAGGCCGACCTGAAAGCGAGGCCTGTAGTGGTAGCACGCACTTTAGAATTCTATCAAAAGAGGCATTTGTTTTCGCTTTTCGCCCGGAAGCGAAAATTTGGTAGCATGCGTGTATCAAAATATTCGTCTGCAAGAGTACGACTCAAGGCGCAAGTGTCAAAGTAACGTCATTATTTTGCCACAATTCTATTCAAAGCCAATTTACATATAATTTATACATTTATTATATACAACCGTCATAATATTTTTTATTTTAATAGTATAAAAACCAATAATTTCCGAATCAAAAAATGAATACAGAATTCTAAAGTGCATGCTACCAAGATTCGTAAAAGTAAAATCGTATTCGTCTGCTTTCTATGATAGAATTCTAAAGTGCGTGCTACCACTACTGCAAATTACGAGATCTCGCGAAACAGTCCTGGGTGTGTGACACACAAGATTTTTTGTGCCATAAATTCTTCATATATTTCTTCACACTATTCTATTTTTCATAAAATAAAAAAAAAATAACATATATTTTTATTTAATGAAAAATAGAATAGTGTAGAGAAATATACGAAGAATTTATACTTTCGCATATTTTCAATGATGGATGGCGAAAACTCACGTGAAGTTAGTTGTAGTTGTAGTTACAAAATAAACTAGTCCTTAATTTGAAACTTATAATTAATTTATACGAGATGACAGCATATTATAATTTATATGACAAAATTTAGTTATTCAAGTTACCATAATTAAAGATTTAGCGCTAAAATTTGTAAACATTTTGCTAATTCTTGTGTTAAAAATAATCTTAAATTGATATATTACCAGAACAGTAATGTCAACTCCTTTTGCTGGCCTAGGTCAGCAACAGCGCATTTCTGGACGATTTTGAGTTCTGTAATACTAGTCAAATTGGACGGAGGTACGAAAAGTAACTTTACCGATCCCCGAACTGGTAGAGCTGAATGTTTCCATGGCGACCAGTTGTTTATTTATTTATTTCTTATTTCCTCGCAATAAAAAATAAAATAATATATAACATATAGATTTTTATTTATTCTTTTTTCAGGGCCACAAAAATATTATACCCAACATAATAAAATAAATAATCGGACGGATCGCTCTAAAATATGCTTGCTCCACAGTAAAGTATCACTTTCAGGTCTTATTACGTACTATTGAAAGTAAGCAGATTATGACTTGGTCGCCTAGAAAATATTAAATGCATTTTGCCATTTACAACCTTGATACGCAACTAACTATTATACTCGTACAATAACAATATCAATTTGGGTAAATAAAATAAATATGTCATCACGGCATACGCATATTACCCATTGCTGGGTGTGCCAATCTCTTTGTACAGATATCGATAATGATGATGGCGCTTATCTGGCAACACCTCACGGGCGTAAAGAGTGCACCACAGAGGTCACTCTGTGCCACTTAAAATTCGAAATATTTATTTTTGGCGTCGGTCGGATCGAATCCAGTTTCCCAGATTCAAGACCAGATACAAAGGGTTATATTAAATTATTTAGCAAACAATTTCTATTTTACTAGACTATTTTAAGGAGTATAAATTTTTTCAACCAATGGTTTTCAGAGTGTTGGGACTAACTTTGCTATTTTAAATGGGACCATATTTTTTACCTCCCGCTACCCTAGGTAAGGGAGGTATAGGGATCGTGCTAAAAATCGCATATAGAGATTTTATTGAATAAGCACGTTTTGGTGTCCCCAGAATCCGATTTTAACATTTTTACAATGATGTCTGTAGGTATGTATGTATGTGTGTGTATGTGTCTGTGTGTGTGGATCTTGTGGACACCATTACTCAAATACTATCAATCAGAAAAATTTGAAATTGTCTATACCCATTCTATACTAATATCAGAAGTGCTCATTAGTTTTTTGTGTATATCGGATAACCTGAAATATCATTTATACAAGCTTTTAACAGTTTTTCTTGTAAAAAAACTTCATTAAATATAACTTTTTAGCAACTTTTACTAATTAAAATTGAATATAATGGTACAATCTTCAATTCTACGATAATAACATTTAGTAAATAACTCTAAATAACTTTAAATATGAATATATAATATAATTTATTTTCATGTATCACCTAGCCTATCCGTCAAACAAAAACATAATTTTAATGACAGTTTTGACATATATAAAACAAATGTCAATGACAGGAAGCAATTATATTAAAATTAATAATGAAACCGTGTTAAGGAGAATTCAATAGTAAAATATTTAATTAAGGTTTGTAAAAATAATATATTTTCCATCATACATAAATGTTAGATGTACAGGATGATCTGATTTAAATTTGCTAATTGCTATTTTTGCAGCACTATAAATTAATATTAATTTACAACTACACATTTACGTAATGGATCATGTACGGCGAAGAATTTACAAAGATTTCGTTTTAGAGCACCTAGAAGATGATACTGATTTTTATAAGAATGTGTGTGTCATCTGATGATGACCGAACTGGTCGAAACTAGTAACAAAATATTGAATAAAGTAGTGATATTAACAAAGTATCAAGTATAGTTTTATTCCTAGAATTTTATTCTTTTATTCTGAATTCAGTAATATAATAATTGCGTTCCCTTAGATGACATTTTTTTTTTAGACAAATGCATATTTAAATTTATATTAGTTTTAATTTAATATGGCTAAAATAAGTATGGATGAACGATATAAATGAACGAGAAAAACAATTTGAAACAAAAAACAACAAACATATAAATTTACAAATTCTGCTCAAATTGCTCTCAATTTTCGTTAATACCTCTTTAATTTTCTTCTAAAATCTGAATCCATATATTCACTTATACATTATAATAATACTAATATAAATATAAAAATTCATTTAAAAAAAAAAAATCTGATGTGGCCAACACAAAACCTCCCGCTATTTATTTTTTTTATTTTAAATACATACCTCCGTATTTACTAATGCTGCAAACTGTTCCATTGCATATAACTATTGCTTTATTTACTATTTTCTTTTTAAAATGACACTATTATTAATTTGAAGTGATTATTTTTTTGACAGTGACATTCACCTGTAGTTACATTCATTTAAAATATGAACTTTATAACAAAGAAATTGGGTGCGATTCAGTGGGTTATATTAAAGTCTGTACTAAGACTTGTATTAACTAAAACACTGTATTAGCTTAAAACACATTTTAAAACAAAGGTGATTCTGTGGTCTGTGTTAAGCTGTTTTAGTTAAAACACAAAATTACACTTGGCAACACTGTAATAACTGTCAAAATGCAAAATTGGCGGTATTTCAAACGTCAATATTTTATATTTGTGTTGTTTTAGGTTATGTTATACTACTTTATGAACTAAGAGGCAATTACTAAACGGAACGGTATTATTGAAAATAAGGAAAATGACATTAAAATAATGAAAAATAAAAAAGGTGCATGGGAAGACATAAAAGTTGAAATGGAGACAACTGGTTTTAATAGAGAATTTGGCCGTATAAAAGAAATGTGGCGGAGATTGAAATGCAATTCAAAGAGCGAAATTGCACATTATTTAAAGAAAAACTAAAACTGGAGGAGGTACACCACCGCCAAAACCAGATATGTCAATTCGAATCTAATTTATTACATGCTGAAATACATTTTTTGATAATCGGTATTACTTTCGGAGAGAGCATTGTCATAGTTTTTCGTCTTCTGTATATCCTTCCTCGTCTTCTACAATCAACAATAGGCCTAACATGATCAACTCTTTCAACAGCACGTCTCGTGTCATCCATTATACTTAAAGAAACTCAGAGAAAACAACATATAAATAATTGTTGTAACTTGTCTGAATTTATTCATATTAACCTCAATTTTTTAAATTATTAATTTTCTCTTTTATTATATCATTTTAAATTTAATATTTGCTTTAGTATACTTTATGAAGAGTCAAATATATAATTTTACTTCAATATTTCTTATTTGACATTATGAATTAAGGTTAATACAATACTTAAAACAGATATAACCCATTTTAAGAAGTGTTTTAATTTTCTAGGCAACTAGTACACATGTATTAAAATAAACACTCTAAAACAAGCCACTGAATCAGGTTTTTTAATATAACTCTTAATACAGATCTTAAAACAGCCTAAAACAACCCACTGAATCGCACCCATTGTGTTTATCTTAGGCGCCGGGATTTTTTAAAAAAATTATTTTTAAATTTATCTAAAAAATATATAGAAAAAGTATTAATATATTAATGTAGAAAATTCAATAATCTTTAATTTTCTTAATGACAAAAATGCGAAACATGGTATTTAATGTTATTTTTTGAAGAAAAACCATTATGAGCTTCAGGTAAAGTGCCATTTCCGGTCATCCGATTTACACCAAAATCTAACGGTGTCTTTCCATATTAGAATAGGGTAGAAATACAAGGTTTCAGAATTTTCTGAATGATATTTGAGTGAGAGTGCTAACAAAATCCGTACACATAAACACACACACACACGCACACACACACACAAACACACGCGCGCGCGCGCACACACACACACACACACACACACACACACACACATCATCGTGAAAATGTTAAAATTGGATCATTTACTAAAATCTCGACATGTAATTTTTAGCACGATCCCTATACCTCCCTTACCAAGGGTAGCGGGAGGAAAACAAAAATGTTATCTAAGGGTATGAAAATATTATAACACTGAATTTAGAATAAAATACTCTATCTAATAAATAAATAAAAAATATGTAGTTGCATTTAAAATTACAAAGTTGTCTCCATAACTGGTTGATAAAAAAATGTGCAAATAATGTAATAAAATAGAAATAGTTTGCTAATTTAATCAACCTCGTAGCTCTTATAGTATCCTTTAATGTAGCTTTATTTATAATCAGTATGCTTCCAACGCATGTTTTTTAGGTCGGGATTATATGAAAGTACATATTGTGTGCATATGCATCCTAGGGTTAAAAAAATGTGATTGTTAGCATTACCTTTTTTTTATTGTAAAAACTAAAAAAGATATGAAAATGTTTCTGTTAAAAATTTAATCCTTAAACGTATTTTGATTTTTATTTTAGATAAATCGTTTTAACAACTTAATAGGAAAATTATAAATACTTACTTGTTTTTTAACACTGACGTTTATCTGTCAATTATAAACATTATATAAATATTCTCATTGTTTTCCTTAGAACAGTATAAGACTGCAAGATATGTACGCAGTTGAATCGCTTGGCCCCAATTTTTAACCTACGCTTCAACATAAAACTACGAATAAAATTTTTGATAACAATAATTGTTTTCATGTTCTTTCTTTTTAATGTTAACGGTGCAACCGGGCATTAGACTCAGGCTTGTATTCTGAGTTCGCGACTAAGCAAGCGACTAACTAGTCACCCGACTATAAAGTATATAGTAACATTATGATAGTCGGGCGACTAGCTAGTCGCTTGCTTAGTCTAGCTATAAGCTATAAAATGTCTGTGAAATCGTTTGCCAACATTCACGCACCTTGATATAATCGGAAAATTGTAAAAATCATGTTAGAATCTCGTTTGCAAAAATTTAAATATTTTGAAACTTTTGAAATTCTTATAATCTTGTGAATTGCATAAAATTTTTATGTCATACATAAACAAAGCAAATTTATAGTCCGAAATACAATCTAGACCTAGAGGACACTGGATACTCTAAACTAAACTAGTAGCGCGTTGATAATTAAAGTTCTTTGTAATGAAATATCAAAATATTTTTAATGATCGTTAAAATTGTATACATTTAAAAACTTCGTGGGAAAAATGGTAAAGAATTTCATTATTCTTCAAAAGAAACTCTGACGGTAATGAAACTTTTTACTGGTGTTTGCCTTTTTCTCTCACACTGTAGTCAATTTCACTTTGATAAAATTTTATACTTTTATTTCTATACTCTTTTCGAAGGAATCACCGGTGAGAGTAAATGAAAAACCAGATGATTCTCCATTGCAATTTGCGAGATTAAATCTACGTGCTCTAAGCGCATTTATCAAAACAGAATCTTTGCTCGTTAGGTTTATCTGAGCTTCCTTAAACGTCGCAAAGAAGATTTTGTCAGAGGTCGAAACACATTCTTAATTAGTTTTTTTTCTTTCAATTTTGAACAGGAATAATATTTCTTTGCAAGGTTACCGACACTTACAATTAGATGGTTAGACCAGTTCTACATTTTTTATTAATTACATGCTGCAACAAAATTTGCTATATTTTTATACTCATTCTATAACACTTCCATATAATACATGATATATGAACAAAATAGCATAGTACCTACATACGGTCCTAAGCAATAAAATAGGTAGAAGAGATTATTAATTTATATACTCGTACAAAACTTATCTTCAAACGTATTATGCATATAGAAGTAACATTCCTAATTTATATTTGATGTTACCAAGTTAATAAACTGGAGTAGTAAGAACGTACTTTATTTCAGAAGAAAAAAAAAATATTGAAAGTTAACTACAAAAAGTGAAAATAATAGATAGGTATGTTTAATGAATACAAATCGTTTATTCACCTGTTACATTTTAAATAATAAAAATGAATTAGTTAAGATACAGTTACTAGCTAGTACTATATACTATAGCTGTAATTATTGTTAAAGTTCCCACACTTTTCAGATAATAAATTTTCAACTTCTGAAATTTTACTATTGATGCTTCTTACCACTCGGACTGAATTGTTTCCTACAAATATCTTTTGTTTGTATTTTTATTATTATTATTTGTAGATTTTTATATACCCCTTGACAGATTGTCATTCGTGTAAATGCCAAAAAAAAAAAAAACTGAACAAGTTAATGCAAAACTATAATTTTGTTTCTCTGTTGGCATTTCATTGCCATTTAGGCAATGTGTTTCGGGTCAACCAGAACGGTCAGCGTTACTTATGCTAATATGACTACTCCAAAAATTTAGATACTACTTATAAACCGTTATAATCGAAGGTACTAAAAGGTAACATATCGATTATTAAAAACTAAAATGGATTCTTAAGGTAAAGTTATAACGAAAGAAAAAACCCCCTTAACCTTAACAATAATTTTAAAAACTATATACGTATTTCGAGAACTATGTTTTCATCATCAGTAGAAACTACAAAGTAAAAACAGAGAAGTTAAGATTACTCAGCATGTAAACCATGCCAGAGGTCAAAACAGCTCTGAGGAATAAGGGAGAGAACACGGGTTATATAGGGACAGGACAGGAGTCTTAGGTGAGTGGATACCTAATTAGATAACTAAGATTAAACAAAGTAACTGTCTTATATTAACTCATATAATTTAGAATTTGGGATGGGACCTATTTAGTTATAACATATCGATTCATTTTATTTATGCGATATTTATTAACATCTGTATTATAATATTTGAGTTAAAACTTTAATACTATTTATTTTATTCTTTTCTAAGTGTTCTAACGATGAAATTATTGTTTTAGGGCCGGTTTTTCAATGTACTGGCAAGTGTATGTTAAGTCTCTGTAAAATTTATCCTCATGGTAAACACCTATTTCAGTTTTTCAATGTCATGTTAGCGTTACCAACAGGATAAGTCTTAGCTAAACAAGAGGATAACGTAACAGACACTTTGACCTACCGATAAAATTTTACCAGTTTCAACTGTTCCGACATATTGACATTGACAGTTAAATAATATTCGTAGAAAATTGTAGAAATATGTATATAATAGATGTATGTAAATGTGTTGTTTGATAATAAAGACAAGGACAAGGAAAAATTGGAAATTTTCGTTTGTTAATATAATGCTAGTGAATCGAAAACCACATACTGAAAGACGTCGACCAGATCTCGTTGACTTCTAGTGACGATAAATATTTATAAATGTCTTGTATACCAATGAATGTGGCAGAGTACTTTTTACGGCTTATTAAAAATTGTATAAATTTCATTAAATTATAATACACAATACAATGAAAATGATCCACTTTATAATAAGTTATTTTGATTACAAGAATGAGAAGAATTAATAAGCAAAACGTTGATAACAACAATGTTGCGTCAATATACAGCAAAGTAATTGTTTAATGCTAATAAATTATATAAAATGTATTGTGTAGTGTTAAAAATAAAATGTATAACGCAATGTTGTACTGATCACTTCGAAATTGAGAATTGCCAAGAATAGATGAACCAAACCTGCTCTTATAAAATATTGAAATTCCGAAATTCGCTACCTTTTCTAATTAATGACCAATGAGACAGTATATTTTTTAAGAAACAGAACATATGTGTACATTTGTAGGCAAAATCCCAGTAGAAATTTACAACTGCTTGATGCTTGAAGCTCGAAAGATGTATATATGTAATCAAATAAAATCCATAATAATATGACAGTCAGTAGTAAAATAGTTTTTTCCAACCTTCAGTTCATGTATTCTTACCACATATTGCTACAAACTAAAGCAAACTATAAATTTGCTTGAACGTCACAGATTCAGTACTGTCAACAACTGCAACTGTCAATCACATTCGAAACGAAATGTTTGGAAATTATGTTTAAAATGACATGTGGTTCCTTACGAACATAGCAAATATCATATTACAATTATTGCCAACCTTAAAGTTGACAACCAAATGCGACTGTTACTTACCGAATAGATAAATTCGTATTGAAAAACGCATTTTCATTACCAAGGAGTTTATCTGGTGGATAAATTTAATCTGCTAGGTAGTTAACAAACACTTTAACAAGCGATTGAAAAACCGGCCCTTAGTTATATAAATTTTTAATTATATATTAAAGGAAAATGAAAAAAAAAAAAATTGGGTGAACCTGTTTTGAAATATGAGGAAGATGTAGATGAGTAAAATGTATCTTTAAAAGTGTTATTAACTAATATGTATCTATAACACAAATATACGATGACTATGTGCTTACATAAATAAAATAACACTGTATCCCACAAATTGGGTTAACTAACACAAACCCGAAATAATTTTTCTTTCCACTCGGAAAATTTTCCTCACTTTGTACACCAGTGGACGATCTACTGTTGAATGCAGTAGCTCAGCATTAGCTTGAAAAAAAAAAGTTGTCAAGGTCAAATATTTTTTCCTACATTGAAATTTACCTACATTACTGGCCAACGAGAAATAATACAGATCATTTTGAATTAAAGTTTGTAATCTGATATATTTTTTCAATTCTATCAAAAATAAATGCAAAATAGTATTATGGAAATATATTGAATTTTGAAATATTTCATTTATAATTATTAAAAAAATTACAATGGCTCAGAAAATTTAAAATTCCCACAGTGGTTCGAGCCACTGTGAAAAGGACCTGAATCCACCACTGTTGCACACTACTGATCACATCCACGCACTTACCTACTAACAGAATATACACCCTCAACTTCGTCAACACAAAAGTAAGTACCTATACAAAATGTCCGAATTTCAAAGATATCCATTTGGATCTCGTAAACTATAAAAGATACGATTTCGGTTAAAGATGCACCTTGCGGAAGCCATTTTATATATGCATTTGATTTGCAAAACTTCTCATAGGGTGATAGATAATGAACAAAAACTGATTTTGGTTGCCCTTTCTTTCATTTAATTTCTTATTTTTTTATACAAATAATATTATTATTTTCTTAACACGTGTACCGCCTACGACATGTAGGTATCGCATTTTGCATTTTGTACAAGGCATTCCGTAACTATATATATATATATATATATATATATATATATATATATATATATATATATAAAATAAATAAATATAAATATATCATCACGGCATATTACCCATTTCTGGGTGTGCCATTATCTACACATATGTAGACATTGGTAATGATGACGATATATTTTACCGTGTGGGCGCTTACCAGGCGTCACCTCACGGGCACTCATAGCTGGTGTGGAGAGTGCACCACAGGGGTCACTTTTGTGCCATATATATATATAACTCAAATATGCTCTTTTCAATGAAAAAATTTGACCGCCGGCTGTCATTTGGCGCATTAATTACTGTCAAGCAATATGACCGCTGGCTGCCATTTTTGAGAAAATGTGTCCCAGAATAAAACTAAAATTCTTTATAAGTCGTACATGTGGCATATGAGGAAAACATTCAGTTTGGTCGCCGGCGGTACATAAGGCGATTATTCTATAACTATTAAAATATGCGCTAACCTGTTAAAAAGCGTTTTATTTTACTTAGGTAACTTATTCCAAACCTATTTTGATTCATAATATAATTTTGACTCTATATTTTTAATTTTATCTATGCATATGCTAACCAGGTATGCGATGTATGTAATATGACACGTATAGCAGATAATTCCTAAAAAGAAAGGAAATCAATGGCAAACATGAAAATTCATTAATAAATTTACAGGAAGAAAACCTATACAACACCGTTTTAATTCGTAAGAATATAATTGCATAATTCATGCAAATTTTCATTTGTAATTGTAAACTTGATAATGTTCTAGTGAGTCACAGAGTAAAAAGTAAAATATAATTAAGCACTACTAATTTATCTATTATAAACTACAAAATGCAATAAATTGTTTTCCTTATCAAAAAACAATGTTTGTGTTTATATGCAGTGTGTAACAAACTTCATCATTTAATTTTGAGTGTTATTAATGGGAGCAAACATTTTAATTCACAGCAACTATGTGTAAAACCACAAAGTGATTTAAAGTTGTCGCGAGATAGTGTGGGATAACATTATATTGTGCGGTAAAGTTTTCCGGCTACGGCAGCCAAGTTCGCTTGTTTGCTACTACGTGGCGAATTGTGTACCAAGTTGACCAGTTTTTGTGTGTTTAGAAACTTCTGACGTGGGTCAACATTGGTGTTTACTCACAAATTGATTTCATATACATAAAAGAAGTATAAAGGTTAAAGGTGAATAAAAACTCAAATAAAATTACATACTAAAATAAAATTTTGTTGATAGAGTAATATACAGGCTGTGTCGCACCTTTCTAGGGCAAAGAGAAAAGTTCTATGTAAATGGAAATATGATTTAAATTGCGAGAGCCATGAAATTATTTGTCAAATTTCGAATAGTTGTGAAATTTTAAATTGAAAGCGATCTGTAATTTTATATAAAAAATATTAATTACTATTCGTTAAGCTGAAATATATTTTTATATTTCTATGACGTAGATGTTAAGATCGGTTTGTTCTTAAACAATATAGTTCACTAATAATTGCATTCACATAAATTGGTCTTATTCAATTTATGTTCTATAAAAAATATGTAAATAATAAAATAAATATGTCATCACGCCATATTACCCATTGCTGGGTGTGCCAGTCTGCTTTATACACAGACATCGGTATTGATGACGACATATTCGTATCGTACGGGTGTTTACCAGACGTCACCACATGGGTACTCATTGCCAGTGAGTGCACCACAAGGGTCATCTTTGTGCCTTTTAAAATTCGAAATATTTTGGTGTCGCTCAGGATTGAACCCGGGTTCCCAGGTTCGCGACCAGACACTTTTGTAGTCAATGGGTGGATAATAATAAGCAATGTAATAAAATGATGCAGAAAACAATGATATATTATTTTAGTCCAAGTTTTGAATGCGATAGATAGATAGATAGATAGATAGATAGATGTCACTTTCATACAAACGCAAATGATTCCTATTTGGCGTGGCTTTATTTATTATATGATTTACTTTCAATGTTTGCCCATATAAAAAGAAAATTTGAATTTAGTTAGTTGACATTTTTGATAAATAGTATCATAACACTGACAAGTGATATGATATAAATTTATGAGTTCGTATCATATCACAATGGTGAAAATTAAAAATTGAGTCCTTAATATTCCTTTGCATACAATTTTAAGGCCCCATTATGGTATTTTTTATTATAACTAAATGTTTAATATAGGTAATTAGGTCTCAAATTATTACACATTCTATACAATACAAAATTTACATGTTATAGGGGTGCTAGCAATTACTTTAATTTGAATACAGCTAGAAAATTTGATTAGTCTTTCAAAATGCTTGGGTACTCTTTGGCGGGATCCCAAGACAACACCGTAGCGCAAAATTCCCCATATATTTCTGCTTCCTTTCCTTATCAACTTCCATGGTTAGTGTTATTTGTCGCTACGGTATAATAGTGCTTCATTGGGATCCCTACCTTGGTATATATTTATTTTTCATATTTATTCTTATTTTACCATATTTTATTAATTTCTTATTTTATATTTGTTATGATTGCAAAGGTACATATATACATTTATACTAAACTTTTGACACGAATAAATGTAAATTATAAAATAATAAAAGCAGATATTTTATACCTTATTTTCATATTGTACTTACTCAAAGAGCACTTGGCTCCATTTGCATACTTTTCTGAGACCTCTTCATTGTGCTGATACTTGTAGAAATTTTATTTCCGTTGCAGTCATTGTCTCTCAGTAAGGACATAAAACGAACCGAAATATGGTAATTACTTCAGTGTTACTTCTCCTAATTTTCATAGCTCGTTTATCTTATACAAAGATGTCGTCGCACTAACCAAAATGTTTCAACAAAGAAACAAAGTGGTTAGGTTCCATTAAAATTATTATTTGATGTTAATAATTTTTCAGTAAACACGTTAAATAAGACATTAAAAATTTCAAAACTTACCAGTTTAGAACACATGTCATTCATGTTTTCGTTTTACAATGGGTAAACCGCATTTAGGAAATCGGCATAAAACGAGGAAAAAACCTCAGGAACTCAGAAATCTAACCCAGGACCGTGCAGGTTGAAAAGCATGGATAAAAATTACTCGCACAACTCATACTCAATCTATGCCCTAAAGGGCATATGGTTAACTGTGAAGAAGAAGAAGAAGAAATAATTTCTAACCCGTTCGGAATTTTAATTTTTTCCAATGGAATCTAAATCAGCACACAATACTGTACAACATTGCTCATTTAACCAACTCTGTATCTTTAATAATAAGAAAATTATCTATACAATCCTACTCACTTTGGGAAAAACTGTATAAACGTAACGTGAAGAAGCAAATAGCAAACTATTTCATTGGGAAATAAGCATGAATACACACATCATTCAAAGTTTGCAGTATTTTCAAGTATTCTTAAATTATAATAAATGCATCATCTCAGATCAGTTGAAGTATTTATCGCTTTTTACTATCATAATATGTCATCATCTAACAAAATACAAACTTCAGAGTAAATTATGTGTAGTACGTAAAAACTGCAGTGTCAAAACTTACAACATACGTACGTATCTATTTTATAATCAGTCATTAGTGAAATATGATCACTTAGTAATGTTGATATATGTATTTATGGCTTGATGTTATTATATAGGTAACATTTGCATTACAGTTATTATATGTTTATTATGAATATCATGTCAAAACATATTTATCACTGAATTCATCCTCAATTTCTTGCACGATAACAACATAGTTGATGTATCTATGTCGATGGCAACACTGAAATCCGTCATTACAGAGATTGCCGGCAACAGTGTAATGGTCGAAAAAACAAGTTTTTAATTCCTTAACTTTTCGATTTCATTTAAATCATTACCAAGAGCGTTGGGCTGAAATTATATTATAAAATGTTAATTTGCTGGAATGTATACGAGGTGTCCTAAATTAAGTGACATACCATTGGGATCTTGGGAACCATAAGAGCAATATTGTGCAGTATTGAGTGCTGAATGAGATTCAGTTGAAAAAATTTAAAATTCTAAGCAGTTCGAAAGTTATTAAAAAAAAAACTGAAAATCGCGATTTCTAAAAACGTCAAATAATTCCTTTGTTATAAAAGATATAAAAAAATGTTTCATATAAAAGTTACACGATTTGATAAGATAGACTTAAAAGTGATGTCAGAATAAAATTCTAGATGCAGTTCCCAAGCTATTAAGAACAACTTTCTTATTTTAAATGGACACCATATTGGATTTTTACGTTATTAAATAGAACTGTTTCTTATTTCAACTATGTGTAACAAAATATTTTTGAATTAAAATTTAATGAAAATATTGGTTATTATAATCAAATCAAATAGGTTTCAAAACAAATTCATGTGAATTTTATCTTGAAAACAAATAAAAGAAAAATAAAACAACTAAATACTAATATAACAAATAACAAAAGTTCAAAATGCTGGCCATTATTATCCAAACATAGTTTACAACGTTTTGCAACACTGCCAGTTACTCTCCGCAAAGTATTTCCATTGAAACTCTTGAAAGTATTCACCACTGCTTCAAGTTGTTCTTCTACATTATTTTAAATAATGTTACTTCCATACACTTTATCGTTTAGAGTGCCCTATAAATAAAAATCAAGAGGCGTTAAATCTGGTGATCTGGGCTAGCCATGAAATGGGTATGTTGGATGCGATGAGTCTGTTCTTAAAACCATTGTTTAAATAATTAACGTTCCTAGCATTGTTTGCAGGAGCGCCATCTATTTGATACCATAGTCGAAAATTTTGTGTTAAAGGTAAATCATCTAGTAAATATTCTAGGGATGTATGAAGAATTTCCAAATACTGTGCTGTTAAGTTTCCTTCAAATATTATAGGACCAACTAAACGATTTCCCAATATGCCACAAAAAAAACATTAAACCCGAACCTAACTTGATGTCCCAGTGGAAATACAATACATGGATTTTCCTGTATCCAATAATGTTCATTATATACGATTAAATATGCCACAATTAGGATAGTGAGATTCGTCAGTTCATAAAACGCGATTGATGAAATCATAATTTTGTCTCATTTGATTAGAGAACCATCTGCAAAATATTGTTCTGCGGATAATATAATCATTTGGACGTAAATTCTGGGCAATGTGTAATTTATACGGACGAAACTTGTAATTTTTAAGATTTTTTTATGCCTTTGACTTGGGTACATTTACCAGAGCTTCTATTTTCCTAGTTGAAATGTTCAGATTAGCCGCTACACATGCCAGTGACAACTCTTCATATTCAATTTCATCTTCAACTATCATATTTGGGTCACGATTTGGTTTTCTTAAAAATACATGTTGCTGCATATTTGTATCCAATCTTCTATACACTCTATCATTGAGTTGCATTCTCTCAGGAAAGTTATCGAAATAAGTTTGTGTCACACGACGGACGTTTTTGTAACTATTAATGTATGTACAAAACATATCGTATTGTTCTAATGTGGAAAAAGTCGCCATTTTTTAATTTTAAATGTAATAATAAATAAATTCACCAAGTAAATTCACTAAACAAATATCTAGCAATTTAATTATGATAGTACGACGTTATAATAAATTTTGTTTGCCCATTTAATCGAACTCGCAGCTCTTATAGTTCCCGAGATCTCAATGGTGTACCACTTAATTTGGGACTTCCTGTATATCTTAATGTAGTTATTTACACAATGATCTAAAAAAGAGTGTCATTCCATAACGGGTGTGAATGTCGATGAGTGAGAAGTACTCGTATATAATCCTGGATATATTGTCGCAAGTTTATGCCCGAATGAAGGCTTTGTTATAATACCAGGCAGGTTTCATGTCTAATTAATTTTGGATGTGCAATAGTATAGTCTAATTTAGGGCATGGACTGCTAATTTCTCCAAGAATTATAACCAATACACAATACAGTGTACATTAAGTTAAGTCTTAAAAAATAGTACCCAATCATTACTAAAATATGTATCTCTATTTTATTTTAAAACATATTTTAGTTAATATTTTATTTTATCTACGTGAATAGTTTATTTTCTGCTGACACTTGATTTATTTACTTACTAGTAGAATATTCTACTTATCTTCATTCCACCGAATGTGTTCTCTTTCTACCCTCTAGCCATGAGATTTGTGTTCTATTGTAACAATGGTAATCAAAAGATACTAACTGCATACAACGCTAGCACGAATGGCTATGAGGCACTGAAACAAGAATAATTGTTGCCCTATCCTCTACATACGAGTGAAGGTATCTGTACCCATGATGATAACTTTTACAGTTGGTAAAATAACAAACTTAGTAAAATTACTATGAATATAAGTGTGAACCATTTTAAAAAAAAGTTTGTGGAGTAGAGCAGTTTGTCAATGAAAAATATGAAACAAATTTCTTTTGCTAACTGTTAACTTTGTACACCGTTTTTATGTCTTTTTATTATTACTAACCCTAATTATTTTGTTTTTCATTTTTTTACTGTGTCTCCGTTTTCTAAAACGAGATCTTGCTCTTCGCTTTTTGTGCATAGGTGTTCTGGTTTCTTAACTTTTACCCCCAAAGCAGCCTTTAATATCTTCTCCGATTAATTTTTGTGTCATTCGCTCTTAGATCTAGACATCATATTCATAAGTTTGAGCTTTAATAACGTGATCATCTGCAAATTTAAGGTGTAGATTGTTTGGTTTATAATAGTGTTGTGAACTCAAAGGACCGTATGGAACCTAATAATAATGTAAATAGAAGTAGATATGTAGTTGATATTGATTTATGTCACTTCATGTATCTAACGTAGCTACATGCTAGGCTACACTGTTGGTACGAACACTAATTATATTATGTAAAGGCAAATGAAATTAGTTTTAGTTTTATGTTTCAGTTTTAGTGATCTAGATATCTTTGCAGCTATTCACATTTCAAAATTTTGTTTTCGTTTTAACATTAGTTTTAATATTAACTTACAGAAGTATTCGAACTTCAAACTTGTGTTTTAGGTTTATGTTTAATACTTAGAAAGTGACTATTAGAAAGAAGTGTTAGAATGATTTAACTATATAATAGTTGTACTTGTCTCGTAATATTTTCAAACGTATTTCGTGCGCAGTAGATCATAATCAGAGGTTGCTAAGTACAATAATATCGTTTAAATTCTATACTAATATAAAAATTTAATATAATATATTCGCCATCAGCCTTCGCTCAGCACAGCCCGATGAACTACTCCTTCAACCAAACATGTTTACTTAAGCTTATATTGTAAATTTCTATTTGCGAAATCAAAACCTACTGTTGCACAATTTGATTCACTATGCTTGTACTATACAGCAATTCTCATTTGAGAGCAACAAAACAATACGTTCCGAACATAGTAATTATATTCCACGCACCGGTCTGATATATGGAAATTTATCTGATTGAAAGTTTCCTTACGCTTGCGAAATATTAATAACTTCCTGACTAAACTCATGGAGTGTGCAACATGCAAATGCTTTAAACAGTGCGATATGAACAGTTATAATTTATTAATTTAATATGCGGAGATTTGTATTAGTACAAAGAAATTAAAAAGAAAATAATTCTGTATTTGCAATTTCATTTTCTTTGAAAACACTTTCTAGAATAATGTATATACCGTTTTCCACATTGCTACAAGTCGAGCTACAAGTACTTATTATTTTGCTATATTAGATATGCAATTTTTTTTACTTCATGTGATATAAGCAACACGAGATATGATAAATAGGTGTCTCATTATATAGTACAGTTAAACATTAATGGATTTTCATCAAATTAAATCTGTAAGTCTTACAGATCTCTAAATATGTACATATGTAAATATGTACAGAATCTTCGTTTTTGTACACACAATGATAGGGCGATGGCGGAGGCGGGAAGACACTGAACTACTTCCAGGGATATAACTAACACTCACACATTGACCTACACGATGACATCGCCTGATCGTCTATGGTAGAATAGTAAGTCATACCTAATTGTGATTTAAATATTTTACATACCTTCTGCTCGGTATCTTGCTGCAGTTTTAGCCTTTTCCTCCGGAACTACGAACACACGAATGCAGTTTCGTCTGGAATACTGTTCTAGGCGGTCAACTTCATTTTGTAAAGCACATTTCTGGACAATGATGTATTTACTAACAGTATCATAGTAGTTCTTTTGTTCTTCGAGCTTCTTGTCGACACATTCGATGACTTTATCAACCAGTTTATTGATAAACGTGTCATCATTGAGCAGTTTGATCGCAACATCTGCTAGTGCACTAGCATTGCGAGTACTTTTGACAAAAAAAGGAATGATGCGCATGGGTGATAAAAATCATAAAATACTGCCCTGAGGGAAGCAGAAATGTTATACAGCTTAATTCAGGACTAGTGTAACAAAATTAAACCATAGATGGGATAGTCATTTTCAGTATAAGTTTTATAAGAAGATGCATCCCACCAGACATTTTTACGAATAACTCTGGGACTTGTTGCACTAAAATTTTGAAAGTTGTTATTCGATATTCTCCTTGGAGTCATTCTCTAGATGTACAATATTTTTAAATAAACACCATATCTTGCATTTTAATATTTTAGAGAAGCACTTAATTTTTCTCTAAAAATTAAAATATTTCAAAAATTACTGCGTTTGTAAAGTTTTACCAATAGTACCTTTCTGTGTGTTTTGCATTGCATTAGTAAAAATGTTAATGGCTAAAAAAATTACATTGAAAAACGTTCAATGCTTCTCCATAAGAGACTCCTCTGATTGAGATTCAGAAATTAAAGAAAGATCTGTATAAACATGCATCTAAATAATTAGTATCCCCATACACCTTGCATGATTCAAAATTTACGTGCAACTAGTACCAGATTTATAAATATAAATGTGCCTGGTGAGGTGCACGTTGAAAGGAATGTAACTCTATACTGAAACGTTTCCGAACATAGGTACCATATTATAACAATTTTTTACTCAAAATTACTGCCCCTATATATGGTTTAATTTTGTTGTTCTAGTTCTGAATCACTTGTAGTTATAGTAAGTTTGCAATAAGTAAGCACATTTTATGATTCATAAAGTAAAACGAATATGGAACATTAATAAATAAATTTGTACGTACGAAACCTGGATAATCTTTCTTTATAATTACAAAAGTGGTCCTTATGTAGCGTAAGCCAACTACGTCATCAAACGCCAGATGCGCCGTATGGGGAAAGAAAGTGAGATTTATGATTGGCTACGGCCCGAATCCATAGACTCGTCTCATAAATTTAAAAATATGTTGTAGGATTTTTTTTATTGTATTTAATGGTGATTCAATGACAAAATATTTATTATTTGTATTTACACAAAAATATTGATAGAGAAAAATTAATATTGTGCACTCCTTTGAACATATCCTTGGAGTCATGGTCAGCAGAATCAAGTGATGCTGTAGCCGGTTTATTCCAAACGTGATCGCACTCTACCTACTTAAAAACTGTTCATAATCTCACATTTCTTGTAAAGTTTTACTTGTTAAAATACATTGATTAAATCACCATTAGAGAATAGTATATTCGAAAAAAGATCGATAAGAAATCCTCAATTTTTCATGTCATTTCACTAAACTTCTCAAACCATTAGCCGTTATGGACCTAAACAGTTTGGAAGTAGTGACTATTTTCTTTTTGCTGTAAGTATTCTATTTGTAGTTTTCTATATTGTTATCCTAATGTTAGGAAATAAAAGTGTAATAAATTATCTTAAACTGTACTATAATATAAAATAGGTAAGCACCTATATATTTATTTGAACAATTTAACATCTATATTTTCCACATCTTTTGTTTGTACTTTTTTATATCTTCAAACATTTCAGACATTCAAATTTCAATTAAAATTTATTTTCTTCTTGTCAAGTATCAGAAAATAAACATTTTTAGTTGTTTGCTTTTTTATTTGACACTATCTACAATGAGACTAAAATTAAATTTACATCGTACATGCTCGTATAAAAGAGGTAAATTTATATTAAGCAGTACATATTTATTCTTGACGCAGCAAAGAATATATGGTTTGTGTGAAGTTGCCGGAAGCAAATATCATTTCATTGCTTTGTTTACGTGAACGGTGCAATCTGCATTATTTCAATATTTTCTTATTTTCTACACAGATATTTTCAGTTTTGTTATTTGTTGCTTTTATACATTTCTAGCAAACATAAATTTTATATAATTGTTTTTATACAGAGTGATCAAAAAAGATTGAAGCGTGTCGCTCCATGCGATTTTGACATTTGCCGCTTACTTAGTATGACAGCTTTACTATTTCCATGGGCGTACCTGTATAATTTTGATAGCTGTCATACGAATAATCCTAAGATCCGTCTTCTTAACGTGCACCCGAATGACAACACGTTTCAAGAAGAAATTTTTCACGCTCTTCATTAAAAGCCATGATAAAAAGGAATTACTTACAGATTTTTCACGAAAGTATACGAAACAAATATCAAATGAATCAACGTACGGCAATGATATTAATTAAATGTCATAAACTTGTCATCATCTGTCATATATGGAATGTAGTTTTGATGAATAATGGAAAATTGAAAAATAATTTGCACATTATTTTGGAACAAAAGTCACGTGACCTTCAATCATTTTTAATTACTCTGTATTATAAATACTGTAGAATTCATTCCAAAGTTTTACTGAGTTAAAACATTGAAATTTACTTTTATACAAAGTCACTGAACTGTGTAATGTAAATGCAACAATAGCAGAAAACATGTCCTTTCGTTTGTAAAAATATGTGTACTTATGAAATTGTTAAATCTTTATAAAATAGAATATAAATATTTACTTTGCGATCATTGTTTTTCTAAATGACATTTTATTTAATTTGTGCTTTTTCGTCTTTTCTTAATATTTTTTATTTAGATAAATATTAATAATTAAAATAAAAGTTTAACGAGAAGTAAATGAGAAAAAATAAGATTCAAAATCATTATTCACCGTACACCGATCACATCTTTGAATCCTAATTTTGACATCTATAGCTATGTTAGGATTCTGGCTGTTGCACTCGTTTGTAACTTTGCATAATACTGCTCGCCTAGGATTTCTACTCTTCGGCATCCGTGCAATATGCCCTAGCCATCTCGTTCTTTTTGCTCTTATCGAGTGACTGATAAATGAGGAACCGTACATTTTTTGTGTTTCCCAGTTGAATCTTCTTCTTCATGTTCCGTCTTTTCTTTAACCCTTCCAAAAATTCCTCTCACTATTATCCTTTCTCACACTTTAGTCTGGTTTCATATTCACCCACAATTCACATCCATATAAGACTTTTGGTCGTATAACCGTTCTATGTATATATTCTTATTTTAGTAGGTCTTGACACGTTTTTGGAGTACATTGTTCTCAAAAGCATTCCATAAGCTTCATTTCCTCTGGCTATTCTCTTGTTTATCTCTTTATCTTCATTATTAAAGTAATTGATTTTGACTTCCAATTATTCAAACGAGTTTAACTTTTCAAAGCAGTGTACTTTATCTTCTATTTCAAATATTATATTCTGTTCTTTTGTTTGATTTTTCTCTATTGCCATATATATGGTCTTATGATCGTTTATGGACAATTCGTATTTCATTGTACTCTCCGCTAATCTTTTAGTAATTGTTTTTTTTTTGTAGTATATGATCCCATTTCTTTCTGTTTCACCTTCAATCATTATTGTTTCTATTATGCAATTAAAAATCACTGTCGTTAATGGGCCTCCTTGTTTCAAACCTCTTCTATCCTGGAATACATTAGATTGATCTCCCTTCGTATCGTCCAGGGCCATCTTAACAAGTTGTATTAATTTTTTTGGTACTTTTTTTTTCAGGGCTTCATACAATTTATCTCTTATTACTGCGTCGTATGCTTGCTTGATAGCAATGAACATAATATGTAGCTCTAAATCTTGATCATAGGTTCTCTCTATGATTTGCTTAACTGTGCATATTTGGTCAATTATAGATCTTCCTTCCCTAAAGCCTCCCTGGTGCTACCCGATCTTATGTTTTACACTTTGGTCCAATCTCACTCTTATTATCTTCGCCAATATTTTATATACAACATCTAATAATGTTATCCCTTAATAATTTTAACATAAACTTAGGTCTCCTTTTTCGGCACAAGGCACAACACTGCCGTTTTACATTTTCTTGGCATTTTTCCATCTTTCCGAACTTCAACTAAGAGGTTGTAAATTCCTGTTTGCAGTGCCTCTCCACCTTCTTTTAACATTTCTGCCTGAATGCCATTCTCTCCTCCACTTTTATTATTTTTCATAGCTGATAATAGATCAAAAATTTCTCGTTCAGTTGGTTCTTCTATATATTTATCATTCTCTTCGATGCATATTATCTGATTCATGATGAATTTAGATTTAAAAATTAATCCAGTCCAATAAATGAGATTCTAGGATGATTTGGTTTTCTTGTCATTCAAATTACTGTGCAATTCTACATCAAAAATTAATTCCATTCCAAATTTGTATCGGATATCCATTATGGATTAACTGTCACATCATTTTGTTTATTTAGTTACTTGTTGCTATGAATTTGAAAGAAATATGTATTCTGATTGGTGAGATTTAAAAATAAATCACTTTTAACACGAATATCATACACTATTTTTCCTACGACCCTAGTTATGTTTTAGTAAAAACTAAAAATTATAGAATGACATTTACCTAACCTCTACTTCCAACAAAATTCTAACCTCTACCTACTTCCAACAATACTGTTTTAAATTCCAATTCTTCAAGCGCCTTGCAAGGAATTACTATAAACAATTGTAATAATTGTACTATAACAATAAACGTTTCATAATAATGTGTACTTTTAATAAAATACCTATATAAATATTTTCAGTACAAAAATAAATATAAAATGAAACTACATTTACTTATGAACACTAAATGTAAATAGATTTAGTTCTTTTTTAACACTAGTCTTAAAAGTAAATCTGTTTTTTTACTTTTAATCCGTTGTCAATGACAACGATTTAAAAGTATTCACTGTGTTATAAACTGTTATTTTTAACTCGCTAAGCAACCGTTAAAAAGACTACTTTTAACAGTGGTCGTAGGAAAAATAAATTCATTGTAAACAAGCCCTTATATTGAAAAATGTATTTTAAAATTATTTGGCTTTACTATTAATCTAATTATTTTGCGATTTTTATATAAATTTATTATTTTTCGATGATGGTTTATGGGTCCATTATAATATGATCCGTAGTTGTCCAAGTTTCAAGTATAAATAGAAAACGACGTTATACGATGGAAGTAAATTTCATTTCGACACTGCATTAGAAATAATATACTTTTTATTAGATACTTGGCAACTCCTCTCGTAGCTTGAAACTAGTTGGAAAGTACATTAATGATGTGTCTAGTCGCATCTGTGCGTTATAGAGAGCAGAATTGAATTCATTATCTGTAGATAAGGATCCAGACGTGTAATGGAAGTCTCCCTCAACCCTCACCACTGTTATATACCGATCTCATATGCTCATGCTCACACACACCACACGGCTGTGACACATGTGCATCAATTTAACAAATTCTATTTACATGACCGCAGGCTTGATCAGAAATGTACCCAAATAATGGGAGGAAATTTCCGGACCTGTGCACACACACTAATGTTCCCTATATTTAGATCATTTCAGAATGGAATACTTTCAAACTTTAATATGGTGAACTTTTTTAATAAATTATAGAATGATATTTAATATTAGATCAATAAGTAAATAATGCAAACAACTTTCGGTTTATCGGCATTTTTGTTTGTATTTGATTAATATTTTTAATCTTATGATAAGATAAATTACCTTTCCTTTTCCATAGTATTTATTTGTTTGTTTATGTTTAAAATAGATCTGCCTTTGTTTGATTAGTAGTTTTATGTATTATTTTTCGTTTCATAGCAAAAAAAATCTGATATGGCTACAACCTTACCATTCGCCATTTAATTTATATTTATTTAAATAATGATGACTTGCAGTATTTAATTTACTCTCAATCAGGGATGATTAAGCTTTGACTAAAATAACAAATTATGTTGTTTTTTGAGTCATACCAATGTAATTTTAAATGTTAGCCATCATAGTTAGTAAGTTCAGGTTAGAGTGATCAAGTGTAAAAGACAAAAGAGAGAACATTTCAAAAAAATATTCAAATTAAATATTCTTAGGGTTGGTATTATAAATGTCCAGTTAAATTTAGTTTATAAATTGAGTAAATTCAAATAAATTTTTTATAACATTTACATAATTGGTATCAAGAATTTGCGTTACATTTGTACATTTAATTAAATTTACTGTCGGACCTATTCTGTATGGGGTCCTGTGGCCGCGTGCCTGAGTGTCTGGTCCCGAACCTGGGGGA